>OY757908.1:79142034-79234534 GCA_963585895.1 Sepioteuthis lessoniana
AAAAGAACACAATATTATTAGTAATAGAGTTACGAGCAGTCACATTTTTTATGTACATTGAGACATTTTCTGTTGTCCGACGGAACAGCGAAATCTATTAGAATGCAAGTTCAATTTTTGTTGTTGTTGTTGTTGTTGTTGTTAGTTATCACAAGGTCTGGTCTCCTGGCTGGCATTAGGAGATTTGTTTTTATCTCAAAATGCTTGAGAATTTTATCTGTCTCATTCTCAAGTACGGATCCTGGTTTGTGCCTATACCGTTTGGTTACATAGTCAAATTTCAATCTCTTGCACAATTCCCAGTGGGTCATCTTGCCACCCAGTCATGTTTTGTCTTATGTCACTTTTTTGGTTGTTTGTTACATATGCTTATGTGATTTATGGTTTCACCTCTTTAGTTGGGCATTATCTATATTCACTTTAGTTTAATTGGTCCTAATGGTGTTGTTTTGTGGAGTTATTGAAGGAAATTCACTTTTCTCTGTTTTTCCTTTGGTAGCCATTTCCAGGTCTTTTCGTGTGAGATTTTAACAGTTTGACTCTTGAAATATCTACACAGTTTTTTGTCATTTCTAGGCCCAGTCAGCCGAGGCTGTAGAATGCACTGAGACTCCCCCAACGAGTGTCCTGGATATGAAACTAAACAATCTGATGGGGCTTCAGCAATAATAGAGCTTTGGAAAATGTAGAATACCCCTTCATTGCCATCGCTCCCAAGTCCACTCTGGCCTGGCAGCACCTGATAGGGTCTTATCTATGGATCAAACAGAATTGTTTAACATCTAAAGTGTGTACTTATGCTAAACTGAATTGGTTGGAATAGAACTGATTTTTACCCTTAACTTTGTGTAAACAGTAAAAAAGTAAAGTAAAGTAAATATGGTGATTCGAGGGCTCCCTTTTCGATAGCTACAACACTGAGGTGTAGGGGAGGGTGCTAGTCCTTTCTCTGGATTGCCCCACTTTACCCTTGATCCTTACCTTATAATGCTGAGTGTTAAGCAAGGAGGCATCAAGTACCATTTTTTGAGTCTTTGGTATGACTCGACCTGGGATTGAACCCAGGTCTCTTGTGTAAACAAATGACTGATAATTAATTGAATCGTTAGTGTTAAGTATCAATACTTGAAAACATTCAACTGTGCGTAAACAAATAATTAATAGTAAATAGAATTGTTTGTATTTAATAGAAATAAGTGAAACCGTTTAATTGTGGAAAAAATGAGCTCAAGTCACCTCTAAAATGTTATCTACAAAACGTATCTAGAAATCTTATTTACTATATATATATATATATATATATATAAAGGATTTGACATTAAATAACCTACAGTGGTTGATATGCCATAAAACTAAACTCAACCAAACAGAAACCAAATGTAACGTAATGGCCATGGGATTTTGGTTCATGCCTTTGAGTTTAGTTAGGCTGATAACCTTTCGGCTCAGCACATGGGTTAGTTAGATGCAAACATTGATGCAGGTGTTAACGCAGGCGCGCGCAGGCGGACGAAGGTGTCACTCAGAGATGTCACAATAGTCCGAGACGAAACGGATGACGGAGTGCGAGTGACGTCACGTACCGGAAGCGCGCAGAGGTTTGTGGAGTATTGAAAGAAAGTTAGGGAGTTGAGTACTAGACGCCAAACGAGAAGGATCGACTTTTGGAGCTCACAGACGCGAGGCGAACTTGCACCCCATGGGGGCGGCTCGAGATGGAGGCCAAATGAATAAGACAGCATAGAAGATTGTGTCTCTCCTCCTTATGTCGAAACCTTTAACTCAAAGTTAATAAAAAGGTTTCGTACCTGAACAAGAAGTCGTTACGTATTTTCGAATTCCGAGATTCCTATGTTCTTTATGTGTTCTAACGTTATGTATATGTGGTTATGAGCATTATGAACAATCGATGTACATTTAGCACATGGCCATGTAGCACAAATCTTTTCTAATTTCTCTTTCTGAGATATTGTTGTTATATCTGTTATTCGATTGTCAATGCCGTTACCGATCGCTGTAATTAGTCCTTCTTTTCTTTCTGCTCTTTTTAACAAAGCCTTTAAATCATTGTATTAATACATCTACACAATCTTCAATACTTGCGAGTCCTCTTCTTCTTTCTTTTCTTGACACATATAGTCTGTCTATGTCTCTTATGTAAAGCCTTCTGCATCGTCTTCAATTTTCTTATCCTCTTGTCCTTTTGTCAAAGTTCTTCCCTTGTCCATTTTAAGAATGGCCCCAAGTGTCTTACTCGGCTAACTGTCCAGATGTTTATCCCTTCTATATGATATCTGCTGCAGGCCTTGGTTTCAAAAAGTTTTTGTGTTCGACTGAGTTGCTCTTATCTAATTTTTTCTTTCATCTCCTCTTGTTTGGTTTCCCAAGTACTAATAATTTTCCTTTTCTCCAAGGGTTCTGATTTTTTTCTTGATTTGATAGTTCTATTTCTTCCATCATTTCTCCCTCTCCACTTTTCATTATAAGCATTGCCTGTTTTTCTTTGCTAATTTCTATTTGTATATCCTGGCTGTATATTCTTATTGTTTGTATCAGAATTTCCAATTGTTTTATTTATTTATTACTCATTAGAGTTTTTCACATCAGCGTAAGCTGATGGTCTTTCAGTGGAGATTGAGTGACAGCAAGTCTCCTCAAGTCTCCAGGACACTTCTCAGTATTCTAGCCGTTTTCAATAATGCTGTTGTTTCGATGGTCTCCTCTTGCCTGCCAACTTCTAAATCTTCCAGGCCCTTTAATAATCCTTTAGTTACCGTGCCAAAAGCAAAAAATCACAATTGGTATAATTGTCACCGTCATGTTCCATTGTTTTTTCAATTCTCTAGCAAGATCAAGGTACTTATCTCTCTTTTCACATTCTTTCAGTTTTATTCTGTGGTCAGCTGGGACAGCAAAGTCGACAATTTTGCAGGTTTTCTTTTTTTGTTGTTGTTGATTATTATAAGGTCTGGTCTTCTGGCCGAGATTAGGTGATCTGTTTGTATGTCAATGTCCAATAGGAGTTTGTTTGTGTCATTTTCTAGGACAGGTGCTGGCTTGTGCATATACCATTTGTTGGCATGGTCAAATTTAAATTTCTTGGACATTTCCCAGTGGATCACCTTGCCCACCAAGTCGTGTCTAGCCTTGTACTCCTTCTGTGCCAATTTGCTGCATTCGCTCATTATTATTATTATTATACGCTTATCGAATTACCCCAACCAGCATTAGCTGGTGGTCTTTCACTGAAGTCTGATTGACTGGAAGTTTCCTCTGATCTCAAGAACTGTTCTGAGTATTCAAGCCGATCTTTGCAATGCTGTGGTATGGATAGTTTCAATTCTTCCTCTGATATCCAATTCTTCTTGTCTTTTGTCCAGGACTTTGGGGACCGTTCCAAGCACACTTACTCCAATAGGTATCACCGTCACTCACATGTTCCACATTTTTTTTAATTTTTAGTTCTCGGGCATCGAGTATATCAATGAAGCATGGACAGTTAATATTTTTACTTTTGTCAAATTTTTTCCTGTTCTGCTTGCCAAGAAAAAGTGTTCTTTAAAAATCAATTTCTCTGTTCTAAGTGAAAAAAAAAAATCAATATTTCATCAATAAGCAATAGGTTATCTTTTCTGTACAAACTATCAGTGATAAAGAAAAGAGAATTCGAAATCAAAGTGACCCACTTAGGTGAAGGGCGACAAATCAATAAATACGCAGCCCTCTACGTAATTAAGTGAATATTGTTCAAACATTTTCACTGTAGAATATAAGCTTTGGGTTAAGTGAATTGACAAGAAAGGAGTTTTCATTCGTGTGCAAAATAAATGCTTTTTTCACCTAACAATGAATATATATATATATATGTGTATGTGTGTGTGTATATATACACACACACACATATATATATGTATATTGAGAGAGAGAGAGAGAGAGAGAGAGAGAGTGAGAGAGAGAGAGAGAGAGTGAGAGAGAGAGAGAGAGAGAGAGAAGATTTTCAACGACTTGATATGGCTATTTGTGGAATATAAACATTTGAGTGTTGGAGAAGCGTTTCCCCAAGTATATCAAAAACGAAGAAGTTTATTTTGAAAAATTATAGTTTTTGTGTAAAATTAATCTTTAGGCTACGCATATAGTGATAGATAGATAGATAGATATGAAAAAACAAGAGTGGTTGATAGAAATATAGATAGGAATTGGTTTGGTCTGGTTTGGTTTTATGGCATATCAGACTTTAATGCCAAATCCTTTTTATGCAAATCTATTAAATGTATGATTTAAAAAACATTTTGCAGATAACATTTTTAAACTAGCCACAGCTCATTTTTTCACACAGTCAAATATCTTCACTTATTTCTGTCTAATACGAATAATTTTGTTTATTATTAATCATTTATTTGCACACAGTTAAATGTTTTAAAGTGTCTCTATTTAGCATTAACACTTCAATTAAACAGCTGTCATTTGTTTACACACAATTAAATGATCAAACAGTTCTATTTCAAATTATTTAGTTTAGCATATCAACGGTGTTAAATGGTTCCAAATATTGCTATGTATCACTAACAATTCAATTAAACATCAGTCATTTGCTTATACACAGTTAATGACCAAACAATTCTATTTCAAGCAATTCAGTTTACCATAAGTCATTTATTTGCACTCAGTTTAAATGTCAAAGTACACAATTTATATGTCAAACAGTACTATTTAAACCATAGATAGGACCCTATCGGGTGCTCTCACTACGAGCTAGAGTGGATATGAAAGCTATGCCAATGAAAGTGTACTCTGCATTTTCACCAAAGCTCCAGCATTACTGGAGCCTCACCATCAGATTATTTAGTGTTATATCCAAGACAGTCATTGGGAAGGGGGTCTTACGCTTCTGCAGAGATGCAGTTGGTGTATTCTCCAGCTACAGCCGACTGGGCCAGATAGCTCAATAGATATGAACTGACACAGATAGATAGATAGATAGATAGATAGATATGTATGTATGTATGTATGTATGTATGTATGTATGTATTTCCTGAAGTATTTGATGCTTATATATTTTCTTTCTTCAGTGACAAATCTTAGTTAAATTTGCATCGAGCCAAGATAAAACATTTGCTAAGTTTAGCTAAAAATAAGCACGGGATCAATTAGGTGATTAATTACAGGCAAAGAAAGATTGTGTTCTATGACGTAATTACCTTCATCAATAATTTCAGATATGTAGCAGACAGGGTACAGGTCAATGCAAAAATCGGAAATCAAGATTTTGTTTTGTATAATGGCATCGCAACCTTCGTAGTTTATTTAATGTCAAAGCCATGCTAAAAGAAGGACAGTAGTAGTACTATTTAACCCACTGTTAGAGGGGATAATGAAGCCCCTACCTTACCAAAGGGCATTAGTCTGATGGTGAACATAATAGCGTGACTGGAATTCGAACTCACTAAGATGTCACAATTTACCACGTTAGCATCAACGCCTCGAGTACCTCCGGTGAGGAAATCAAATGTATGTTCATTGATAGGCTGGATCGAAGTCACGTGGGATATGGGAGATACGGTTTTTAATCAAGTGAACACGGGCTTTCGAAAAGTATAATCAAATAGTTTGGACTTAAGTGAAGACTTCCCTTTTGGTGATGGGGAGCCGTAGCCTGCAAATGAAAGGGTGTCTTCTTACCTTCACTTATTGGGAAAAGGTTATTGGCCCTGATCTCAGAAGGAAATATGAAACCATCTTGAAATAAACGTGAGTGCTTTTAATTTTTTTTACCAACATGTCTTCTGTTCCTTTCAGACATGAATTATTTGCATAGAGAAAAGTTACTTTGAGATACGATGGTCGTTCAAAAGGTTCTAAGCCTCACCATGAAAGAAAAGCCATAGCTGAATATTTTTGTTGTGGCAACACGGTATCATTTTTTGTAAGACGAAAAAATCTGAATTGTTTTTTTTTCAAGAAGTGGTAGTGTGTTACGAAAGTTAAAATGTTCAGTTGTGAGATTTTGTTCCTGGTAAGCCCAGTAGGTTGGGGCTGTAAAATAGATTTGGCATTAAATATCCTGACTACATCTCTGAAGAGGAGTAAAACCACCCCAACGAGTGTCCTGGATATGACATTAAACATTCTGATGGCGAGGCTCCAGTTTAAAGATTTAGAGAATGTAGAGTACCCCTTCATTGCCATTGTTCACCGGTCCACTCTGACTTGGAGTGGCAGAACCTGATATGATCCTATCTATGCCTCAAATAGAACTGTTTATACTGTGCACAAACAAATGATTTAAACTAAATCAAATTGTTAAAGATCTATTTGATCATTTGACTCTGTGAAAATAAACGACTGGTTTTTAATTGAATTGTTAGTGATACATAGCAATACTTTGAATCATTTAACTTTGTTGACTTATACTAAATTGAATTGTTAGATATAAAACAGTATGATCACTTAACTGCGTGTATCTACAAAATGTGTTTACAAATCATACATTACATCATCAGTTCACGCTGCCGCCACGGATCTCTCTCCCCCACCGGTCTCTATCGTCCATCGCCCCAGGCCGGTCTTCAAGGCTACATACTGTATCGACACAGAGCAGCTGTATATAGGTTTTAGCTGGTCATCCTGCCTTTGCTCGTCCCTGCGAAGGAGACCACGGGAGTATGTCACTTATGAATTCGTCCTTACTTCTCCAGCAGTGTCCCGCATGTCTAGTTCATCTAACTTGGATAATTTCGTGATGGGTGGTAGGTGGCAGTAGAGGTACTATTTTGTGGGTGTTGCCTCCAGAACGAAGCATTCTTGTGTAATTACCGTCAAGTTTTTTCTCCATACGTTTAATTATCTCGCCACACTGAAGAGTTGTGATATATATTGATATCCACAGACAGACTGTTTCGTTGTATCACAACTCTTCAGTGTGGCTAGATTCGTATGACGCTTGCAGCTAGGTTCGAAAACTTTATATTAGACTCAGTATTATACCACATAGCCATTTCGGCAACATACGTCAGCTCGGGAATTATAAGGCATTATGTAGTAGCTTTCGTTTATTTACATTCTACCTTACCGGATACCAGAGGGGTCAATTCATTAGAACAGCTTTGCATTACGGATGTGGCAGCTGCTAATTCTTTCGGCAGAGAGCTCATATATTGTCATCCACTGACAGACTGCTTCATTATATCATAACTCTTCAGTGTGAAAAGACACGTATAACTCTTTGGGTTGGGTTCGAAACCCGCCCAACTTTAGGTTAGACTAAATATCTTACCTCTCAGCCTGTAGGCGACATACGTCATACAAGATTTGGCATTAATTACTCAAAAACCAACCTTGATATCATATAACTGAGTGCAAAAACACTTAAGCAATAACTATACAAAATATGTGCAAATAAATAAACGCAATTGCCAAACCTCTCGACTTAAAATAACTATAGAGGGCTTGAAATGTCGTTACGGTCAATCATCCTTCTTTCTACCCTCTCTCATCCATCTTTACTCCCCCACTTCCTTCTTTCAATACACCCCTATTGGCGGAGTTTAGAATATACTGACTGTATCCCGTTGTGAGGAGCGAGAACCACCACAAAAAATAGGTGTCATGGATGTGACACTAAACTAAATCTGATGATAAGGCTCAAGTTCTGGAGATCTGGATGGAGTAAGTCATGCATTTGATGCACTCCTAGGTCCACTATGACTTCAAGTGGTAATACATGAATCAAAAAGATCTGCTTAGAAATTATTCGAATTTAATAGGACCGTGTGCAAAAATAAATAAATAAATAAATAAAACTGCCAACATAGGATTCTGCTTAAAAATGATTCCTATTCAATAGTACCGTGTGCAAAAATGTCACCGTCAGAATTTTGTTTGAAAATCATACGTAATCGATAGGACCGTATGGAAAAAACGAAAAAAACTGTCAACATAAGAATTCTGTTTCAAAATCATACGTAATCAATTGGACCGTGAGCAAAAATAACAAAAAAACAAAACTGTGAACATAAGAATTCTGCTTCAAAATCATTCGTAATCAATAGTACCGTGTGCAAAAAAAAAAAAGAAAAAACTTTCAACATAAGAAATTAGCTTCAAAATCATACGTAATCAAAAAGATCGTGAGCAAAAAATTGTCAACATAAGAATTCCGGATGAAAGACTTACTGCCAAACTGATCTTCTTAATAGAGAATTCGAATTTGAAAATGAAGTTGTTTAGATTGGCTTTTACACTGACAACATTTACCAGTAGGAAATAATGTAACTATTTCAATTCTGTTTCAGGAGACCTAATTTTGTTCTGTTTTGTTTTGTTTTATTTTGTTTTTTTCATTGTCAAAACTTCATAAGCTATTTAGCAAGCTGAAGCAGTTGGATGAGTTGGGAAATTTAATTATATCATCGATTCTGATGGCAGGAAATCAGGGAAAGTCCCGGTTGATGAAAAGGCCGGAAGGAGAAAATGGAGACGAAGCCGGCAAAAAGGAAATAATTGATTCTTATTAAAAAAAAAAAAAAAAGAAGTAAAAATGTAGGAAATAGAATTCGATAAGTACTAAAAACGAGGAAGAAAAACATGGTGGGGTCAGAATAAATCGATAAAAGTAAGACAAATAAGACTGAACTCAAAAACCCTATATATACATATATATATATATAGGAACTATATATATATATATATATATATATATATATATAGGAACAAGAAGTACTGGGACTAAAGTTTCCATACGTTTGCCTTTAAATTTTGAAATGAAAAAACAAAAAAGTTTGTGCACAGTTTAGCAGCATATATAATAAAGTGATGATGTCTAGACGTCTAGATTGTTATCTAGACATCGAAAGTTTAAAACCATAATGAGGCTGTTAGCATTTTTTTGAGCGGTAATAAGTTTCGGAAAGGTTTGAATCCAACTATTCTTCCTTTATCTATAAGTAGTCGGTAGTCAGAACTATCTAGCAACCGGCCTGGGAGAAGAAAAATCTTTGGAGGGGTTGGGTAAATACAATCATATGGATAAACCAGAAACCGTTCAACAGAATGAGACGCATAAAATTCTTTTGGATTTTGAAATACAAATGGATCACTTAATCCCGAACAGAAGACGAGGCCAAGCGTTAATTAACAAGAAGAAAAGAAGATGCCATCTAGTGGATTTTGGCGTTCCCTGGGATCACTGAGGTAAAATAAAAGACAGTGAAAACGTGGACAAATACTTGTTTCTTACACAAGAACTACAAAAGCTGTTAACTTTGATACAAATTGTAGTGGGAGCAGTTGGAACGGTCACCAACGGCTTGAAAAAGAGCACTGGAGAAATTACAAATCAGAAGAATCAAAGCTTTGTTAATAACGGCCAGTATACTTAGGAAAGAGATCGGAGAAAATGTCGTTCATACATTAGTGACAACCACCAGTTAAAACGGGTGTGAAAAACCCGCAAGGAGTTAAACAACATCAGCAGCAACAACAAAAACCAAAACAATCATAATCTTCATCATGTCTCAATGCTTGCACAGATCTCTCTGACCCTCTCTTGCCAACCGTCTCACTCGTCCATTGCTTCCGGGAGGTTTTCAAAGCTATATTCTGTATCAGCACAGAGCTGTTGTACGTAGGTTCGAGCTGGTCGTCCTGCCTTTTCTTTTGCACGAGAGTATGTTGCTTATGGTTCGTCTAAGTTGAATAGTTTTCGTGATGGGTGGTAGGTGGCAGTATAACTGCTGTTTTGTGGGGTGTTGCCTCCAGGACTTGTTCAATATTGCTCGAAGCATTCTTGAGTAATTGCTGTCAACTTTTTTCTCTATACTTTTTGTTAGCGTCCATGTAGTGCATACAATAATCATAATGATGTTAATAATAAAGAGAACTTGCAAAATTGTCGACTTTGCTGTCCCGGCTGACCACGGAATAAAACTGAAAGAATGTGAAAAGAAGGATAAGTATCTAGACCTTGCTAGGGAATTAAAAACCTATAGAACATGGAGGTGTTAATTTACTAAGCTTTTTGCTTAGATGTAGCACAACGCCGCATGAATGGGGCACCCAATGAGAATCAAACTCACTCGTGCAGGTTTGCTAGTCTACCTTGCTAACCATTACACCACCCGAGGTGCCCTATGGAACATGAAGGTGACTATTTTACCAATTGTAATTGGTGCGTTTGGAACAGTAACTAAAGGATTATTAAAGGGAGTGGAGGACTTGGAAGTTGGCGACAGTGTGCAAACAAATGATTGATGCTGAATTGAAAAGTTTGTGTTACATTGCAATACTTGATACCATTTAACTGTGTGCAAACAAATGATTAATAGTAAGTAGAATTGTTCGTATTAGATAAAAATAAGTGAAACTATTTAACTGTTTGCTAAGAAAACAAATGATTGAGAGGAAATAAAGTTATTCAAGGTAGATAGGAACGCTTGGAACTGTTTAGCTGTGTGCAAAAATTGAATTATTGGTATTACATTGAAATACTTGGAACTATTTAATCGTGTGCAAACGAATGGGTAATGTTGGATGGCGTTGAATGAATTTAAAGATGTTAAAAACAAAAACTTTAAATCATTTAACTAGTTATAAACAAATAATTTATGTGAAAAATAATTATTACTATTACACAGCAATACGAAAAATCATTTGACAGTGTGCAAATGAATGAATAATGTTGAATAGAATTATTAGTGTTTAATAGCAATATATATTTACCAACCCCTCCGCTCGGACAGGATATGACACAAGGTCAATTTTTAAGCTGAGTTTAACAGGTTTGAATTCAGAGTTTTCCTTCTCCTAGACTAGTTGTCTCACCTACTATTTACCTATAGCTGGAGGGAGAATAATTGGATTCATACCTTTCCCAAGGGTATTAGTGCTATGTGAAATGCAGTATCGTCCAGGATTTGAACTCGTGTCGACGTGTCCATTTCCTAGGATGATAACCATTACACCACGGGCACCAACAACAAAAATAGTGTTTAATAACAATACGTGAAACTACTTCACAGTGTGTAAACAAATGATAAATATTAAATAGAATTATTAGTGTTAGATTGTAATATTTGAAAACTGAGTACAAACAATAGCAATAGCTAATTGTGCGCTAACAAATTAGCTTTAACACATGTAGAAATAAAATGATCTTCAAAAACTTTACGTACAAATTACATATGCATAACCCCTTAACCGTGTGAAAATAAATAACTGATGTTAAAATAAATTGATCGCGCTACATAGGAATACGTGAAACTATTTTACTGAGTGCAAAGAAAGGATTAATTGTTGGTTGGTTTTTCCTGTTAGATGAAGATACTTGAAACCATTTAAGAGAGTGCAAAAATGATTAATATTAATACAGTATCATTACTGTTATATACAAATATATGAAACAATTTTACTGGCTTGTATAAAATCTTACCGACAAAACAATTCATTTACTAATATTGTATATTGAATATATATATATTGATGAGATTTGGCATTATATAACCGACCTGGAATGATATGCCATGAAACCAAACAACCAGTCAACCAACTTAAAGATATGGCCAGCCGACGGAGTTTAAAATAAACTGACTATATCTCCTGTAGAGGGTTATGGCCCCTACACACACAAAAAAAAAATGGCGTCTTAGAAAGATACTAAACTTCATCTGATACTCCACACTCCTCAGAGCTACATAGAATAAAATCTTGGAGTGTTAAGTATCCCTTTATTGCGATTACTCCTACATTCAATCTTACCCGGGGTGGTAGCTCCTGTAACCGTCCCATCTATGGGTCAAATAAAACTAGTGTATTGAGAATGACTCTAAACTTCCTCTGATGGTGAGGCTCCTGTTGTGGAACTTTGGGAAAGGTGTTGCAACCCTTCATTTTCATTACTCTCTGATCCACTCTGACCCGTAGCGGTTGTTCCTGTTGCTGTCCCTTCTATGGGTCGAATAAAACTAGTGTAATGAGAATGACACTGAACAGCCGCTGATGGCAAGGCTCCAGTTGTCGAGCTTTGGAAAAATGTAATTCTTCATTGTCATTATTCTCTGGTGCATTCTGACCTGGAGTGGTATTTCCTATTTGGGTCCAATTTAAAGGTCAAATAGGACTATTCAGTCATTTACTATATTCAAAACCATTTAGCAGTGTGCAAGCAAATGGTTAATATCAAATAGCATTATTAGTGTTTAACAGTAATGCTTGAAATCATTTAACTGAATGCAAACGAATGAATAATGTTGACCAGGATTATTAGTGTTACATAGCAATACTTAAAACCATTTAGTGCCCTGGGTATGACATCAAACTTCCCCAGAACGTGAGGCTATAGTCTTGGAGTTTGGGGAATGTTTAGCACTTCTTTATAACCATTAGTATCAGGTTCACTCTGAGCCAGAGCGGTAGTACCTGCATCTGTTGGTCAAATCGATCTGTTTAACTGTTATTCGTATTCGATTAAAAAAAAACTCTTTAAAAATAATAACACAAAAATATAAATATAAACGTACAATGTACATGATTCCCTAAATTTTAGACAGAAATTAACCCTAGACAAATTGACATTCCGTTAAAAGCAATCAGTCAGTTAAATATCATCTTGCTGCCTATGGAATCGATAATTGTTAATTAAGATTATAATTAGTTACTTAATATTAATAAGTCAAATACTAGTACGTTAAGTAACATTTTATTTGCCATTACTCCTTGTCCACAAAGATCAGGAGTAGTAGTACCTGTTAGGATCCCATCAATGGGTCAAATAGATCTTCTTGAAAATTGATAGCATTTTTTACTGTAAACGCGTAATAACATCAACAGCCGAAAGTAAACGCGTTTTTTTTAACATAAACAGCATACTAAAAATGAAGATGGACGTCCAATGTAGTCTCTGCTCTTAAATGATCAGGCGTATATATATGTATATATAATTCTTTTAATACCCTGTCAAGTGGCAAAAGCTGATTGGTAGCGCCAGGAGTGGCAGTACCGCCTTGAGCTACCCCAAAACTGTGTTATCACCCCTGGTTGGCCACTGATGAGGGCAGGGTATCGCATGTGCTTTCACACGTTGTATAATAAAAAAAAGAAAAAAGGAATATCTAATTATTTGCGCTAAGAATAATTACTTGAAGTTTTAATTGTCTACTAGGGATTATTGATATCTTGAAACCATATAACTGTGTTTAAACAAATTACTATAATTGAATAAAAATAGTTAATCAAAGTCATATTGTCATTAGAATTAGATAGGAATACTTGACACAATACTACTGTGAGGAAATAATTTGTACTAACAAAAATATGCATAGTCTGAGTACCAGTGTTATGTTTTGACCTTTTGACCCAGCCAAAAATGCCATTCAAGGTGATACACCGGAAGGAAGTGATACATTCTAATGGCAGTTATGAGAGGAAATCGCGTGGGCGGAAATTGGCTGATGAAATGGGACGAGGTAAAAAAAATCCCATAATACTCTCATAGACTGACTCACCGGAAGAGAGTGACCTCTGAACTGCATGACAGTTATTTCCGCTTGATGACGATTAAACATTCGATTTCAAAGATCGAGTGGGCGATCGTGTACGCGTTGAACTATTACATAACGCAGTCAAGACGAAAGTTGAGGCAGTTGAGTTCCGGCCAGAGGGTTTCAGACATTTGGAGACGGGATGTGGTAGGGAAAGCCACATCAGGCCGAAGGAGCCTTTGGGCCCTGATGAGTGGGCCCTAGGCCTCCGGTTGAGCAGCCCTAAAGAACAAGAAAGACACAACGTGACGGTCATAACAGTGGAGTCAACATATTTCAGTTATGTTCGGTCTCCAGCTCTTTCTCACACGCAAACCTTGAACAACCCTTTCGAACTCTTGCTATAAAGTGAGAGTTAAATATTTTGTTAAAGAAGTCTTCCTGCGTCGTTTATCCTGCGTGCGTCTTTATCATTGCGTCTGTTATTCATTGCGTCAGTATGTATCCAGCATATATATGTATATTTCTGCATGAATCAGCAGATGACAATACAACACCAATATTTAAATATTAATATAATAAGATATATGATATTAGAAAGATTATAAAAACTAAATAAGAATATATATCGAAAGATTACACTAATTTTTATTTTATCTTATTTGAATTGATTTCAACGAAAATTTTCCTAAATCAAAAATTTATGTAAATTATACTGTAAAGATTAAGATTATCGTTATTTCTTTATTTTTAACGGCTCAGTTATTTATTTTTTGTATTTGGGTGTGTAAATATTTTAAAATTATTCATATTTGGCAAAGCAAAAAAGTAAATAAATCAAAACATAGAATTTAGTGTTGTCTAAAATTAAATTATTAGGTTGGAATTATAGGATTTATAATTGAAGAATAGAACCGCTAGCTCTTCTAATCACAATGGGCTCTCATGGCATTTTCAAAAAATTTAAATGTTTAACTAAATTAGACAGTAAAGAGTAAAATTATGGCTATTTCTTTTTGTTGATGGATTTTAAAAAAATATTTATCGACGGAATCTTAGCTCATTTTCATAATTAAAATAAAACAATTTACTTAGAAATTAATAATACTAGCAAATATTAATTCAAATCAAATATTTAAGATCAATATGTAAATTAGACTTCCCGTTCACACAATAAACTATTATTTGCTTATATATTTGAATACAGTTGCATGTTTCTAGCTTGTAGATAAGGCAAATAGTAATGATAATTTAAGACAATTTTCTTAATAATTAAAGTTTAATTACAAAATAAAATCATGGAGAATGTGAAAGAAGGGAGTTGTGACATTGGTGGTGATGCCATTTTCGTTTACAGACAGAGAGACAGACACACAGTCTCCATTTTAGTAATATTAGATTGGAATACTTCATATAAATGTGTTTCAGGAACTCACAAGAAACAACAACACAAAACTGTAAATATAAATGTACAAACATCTTGGCACAAAATAACCCTGGATGGGTTGACATGTTGACATGCCATTAAAATCAACCAATGAATACAATTTGATGATCGATGGTCTTTGATTTCGGTCCCAGAACAAGAGAACAATCTTTTGGTCCATTTGAAAATATCATAGCATATAAGAGACACGTCAGCTACTAAAACATTGTGGTAAAAGCAACAAGGGTGAAGAAGATGGTTGGAATGAATGGCCATTTAACGTCTTTTAAGTTTAACAATCGAATATCAATCATGTTAAAGCAATTGATAAGGTAAATATCGATTTTGTATCGACAAAATGCTGCACCACATTCCCTCTTTTGTGAAGGCTTAATCATATTAACTGGGGAAAAAAAGAAGAAAAAAAAGGAATATTTTTTTAGCCATAATATCTTCTTCCTCCTTAGATAGAAATTCGCAATAAAATACTTATGTTGAACTTTTAAGTAAATAAAATACATGAGCTTATAGGATTTACAGAAAGGAATGGTCTGAACAAGTAAACGAACAAAACAAATTTGAAGATTAGATATAAAATATTATCCGAATTATGAATTTTTCTTCTTGAATATAAATCTTTATTCCCCAAAAGAACATTTTCCGCAATGTAAAAAATTTTCTAGAAAACGGGTCGGTTATATTAAGTCAAATCCATTTTTGTCTTTTTTTTTTTCAAATTAAAAAATAGAATGAACGTATGAAAAATATTTCGATTTCATTACGTAGATAATATATACACTAAGAATTCATTATTCATCGTCAATAGTTTTTAAGACTCTCAGTGGGTAACAGCGAAATTAGATATGTCCGAAAATTATCAGCAGGAAAATCGATATCTTATTTTAGAGAACGCAGTTAAAATATTAAAATCTTTTTCTTGTTTTTTTGTTTGAAAAAAAAATGCGCATATTTTTTGCCAGCACCCTATTTTAAAAACGCAATTAGAATATTTTAAAAACTTTTCTTTTTTTTGTCAGAAAGAGAATTCTCATAATTTTTCGCGAGTATCCTGCGTTAGAAAACGTACTTAAAATATTTAAAACCCTTTTCTTTTCTGTTTTTTTTTTTTTTTTTTTTTTTTTTTTTTGCTTGTAAGAAAATACGTAGATTTTATTTTTGCGAGCACCTGTTTAAAAAATGTAAGTAAAATATTTTAAGAACTTTTCTAATTTTTTCCAAAAAGAAAATTCACATAATTTTTCACTAGCACCCTCTTCTAAAAATGCAATAAAATACATAAATATTTTTCCTTATTTTCGTCTGAAAGAAAATTAACGTAATTTTTCACTATCATTCTCTTTTAAAAATGCAATAATTATATTTTAAATATTTTAAAAAAATTTTTGTCTGAAAAAAATTCTCATGATTTTTTTGCTAGTGTTCTCTTTTAAAAATGCAGTTGATATATTTAAAATACTTTTTTCTTATTTTTGTCAGAAATAAAATGCACATAATTTTTTGTTTAGCACCATATTTTAAAAGAGTAATTAAAATGTCTAAAATATTTTTAATATATACGACTATGAAAATGTATTAGAATTTGAAAATTTCACTAGTCGATGAAGAAAACGATCTATTAATTTAAACGGTAACACTCGGAATCTTATGTTTTAGAATTTGATGGTTTTTAAGAATATTTTAGATTATTTTGAAAAAATACTATCGTTATTAACTCTTTGAAACCAGACTTTTCTCTCCCATTATACCCCCACCCTAGATTCCTTGGTGTTCTTATTATGTACCCCGGGTTGAGGTTCCAAGTCTGGAACTCTGGGGTGAGTGCAGTACTTTTTCATTGCCATTACTCCCAGTTACGCTCTGGGTCGGAGTGTTAGTAAGTAGCTGCTTAGAGTCCCGTCTGTGGGTTAATAGATCTGTTTGAAAATTATTGATATTAGATGGGAATATTTCGTGCTGATAGCACGGGTTTCACTGACTCTCTGTCTCTGTCTGTCGTCATTCGTCTCTATCATCCATAGCTTATGGCAGGTCTTCTAGACTACATCCTGTGACGGTACAAAGCTGTTATAGGTAAGTTCTAGTCGGTCGTCCATCACTTGCACGTCAGTGTGAAAGGGTTCCATAGGAGAATGTCTTAAGTGATAGTAAGTAACCTAAGCTATTTACTTGTAATTGGGATTGAACCTGGAACCTCCAAAAATTGCCCAACCGGCTGAGGCTGTAGAATACACCAACTGCATTTCTGCAGAGAGTTAGGACACCCTTCAACGAATGTCCTGAAAATGTCACTAAACAGTCTGATGCTGAGTTTCCTGCAATGCTGGAGCTTAATGTAAATCGCTCTCAGGTCTAATCTGGCCCGGAGTGATAGCACCTGATAAGTGTCCTATCTAGGGGTTAAATAGAACTAAACTACGTACTTACAATAAACTGAATGGTTTGAAATGAAACCGTTTTTGTATGTTAAACTGAATTGTTTGAAATAGAACTGTTTTGACATTCAAACTACGAGCTTACGCTAAACTAAATTGTTTTAGATGGAACTGTTTTTGTATGCTAAACGGATTTGTTTGAAATAGAACTGTTTTTGACTTTGAAACTCTACGTACACTAAACAGAATTGTTTGAAGTAGAACTGTTTTGATATTTAATTTTGTATAAACAAAATCTGGAGCTTTGGGGAAGGTGGATTAACTTCATTGCCATCGCTCCGGGGTCCACTCTGGCCCCTAAAGGTAGAACCTAATAGGGTCCTATCTATGGGTCAAATAGAACTAAACTGTGTACTAATTCTTAACAGACCTGTGTACTTAAGCTGAACTGATGTGCTTGAAATAAAACTGTTTTTGTATGCTAAACTGAATTGGTTGAAATATAAATTTTTCTCTATACTGAATAGCTTAAAATTGAAATGTTTTAGACAATTAAACTGTGTACTTATGCTAAACTGAATTGTTTGTAGTAGAACTGATTATTTGCATAAAAATGGATTTGGCATTAAATAACCTACAAAGCTTGATATGCCATAAAACCCAATCAAACAAACCAATAAAGCTCCGGAAGATTTCACTTAAGAACGGTAATTGTCTGCCTCCCACCTGACAGGACTTGACAAGAGGTCTTTTTTTTTATAGTGGGGGTTTTAGGGCAGGAGGAAGTCGGGCAAGAGCTGATATCGTGCCCTGCTGAACTTATGCTTGTCAGCAGTTCACTAAGTGCAATGTAAGCCAGATGAACCAGATGAGCCTGCTGGACTTGGACTCACTAGATGTTACATGAGTCCGGTACGTGTACTGGTTCATAGTTTGAATTAGCCTAGAGTGGTCTAGCACTATGCTTTGATCGTTCGTCCATCAGAAGACTGCTCAGCTATAGCCAGAAGCCAAAAAGCCAAACCCCTAAATCCGTTACGCCAAGTGTCCTATGATTGAAACAAAAACAAAGACAATAGTTCAAATCCTCTTAATAATAAAATTTTGAAGTTTCATCTTAGAAATTTGAATAATTAATACGTTTTTGTGTTACATTTTCTTTTTGATCGGGGTAGCGTATATATATATATATATATATATATATATATATATATCAAAGATATCAATATATACAGAGATATCAAAGATATATATAGAGAGATATCAAAGATATTAAAATTATATATATATATATATATATATATATGTATATATATATATATATATATATATATATATAATTTTGATATCTTTTTCAAACATTTTCATGTTAATTTTTTTCTCATTTTCTATTAGCAAATTTTTTACCTTTTTTTTTATCATTGTTTTTTTCCAAATCCATTTTCTTTTAACAACCAGCAGGAAGTGCATGTTTTCATATTCCACACACGTATTTCAATTCCAAATTTCGATAACTGAACAGATATTTTTCAGAACAATATATGTATATATATATTGTTAGTCTGTCAAAACATGTCATTTAGGCAACAGTCGGCTGGATGTGTAGAATACACCGACTGCATCTCTGCTGCGGGGTAAATCTCCCCTAACGATTGTCGTGGATATGGCATTAAATAATCTGAGGGTGAGTTTTCAGTAATGTTTGAGCTTTCGGGAATGCAGAGTACCCCTTTATTGGCATCGCTTCCAATTCCACTCTGGTCCGGAGTGGTAACACCTGATAGGGTCCTTTTGATTGGACAAATAGAAAAGTTTGATACTTAAACTGAGTGCAAACAAATGACTCATGATAAATTGAATTGTGTGAAAGAGAACTGTTTTGACATTACAGTGTGTAAACAAATGACTGATGTTCAATTGAATTGTTAGTTATACATAGCAGTTCTTTGAACCAATTACCTGTTTGCAAATTAATGTGCCATGCTGAGCAGATATATCAGTGTTAAATAGAAGTACTTAAATCTGGACTATTGGCCTAATGAGTAGAGTGTTCGCCAATGGTCCGGGAGACCGGGGTTCAATTCTAGGTCGAGTCTTTGTTATGACTCGACCAAAAATGGTACTTAATGCCGCCTTGCTTAACACTCCGCATTATAAGGTAAGGATCAATGGTAAAGTGGAGCAATCCGGCGAATGGAGTAGCGCCCTCCCCTACACGTCGCTGTAGTGGCTATTGAAAATATAGCCTTCGGGTCACCCTCGACTAAGGTCACCAACTTTACTTTTTTTTACTTAAAACACTTTAAATGTGTCTATATTGAATTATTTGTATCAGATAGAAATACTTGGAACCACTTCTCTGTGTGCAAACAAATGATTAATATTGAATAGAATTAATAGGGTTAGGAATAATTGTGTAGAAACAATAGCAATACTAGTGTGCAAACAAATCACTTCTAAGTCATTTAAAAATGAAATTAACTACAAATTATGTGTGCAAAGAAATGGCAACTGTTAAATTGTGACTTTTATATAGCAATACTTGAAGCCATTTAAGTACGAAAAAAAGTGCTTTAGTTCGTTTTAAAATGTTATCAATAAAATATATATGTATAAACTCTACTTAGCATTAAATGGCCTACAATGGTTGATATAAAACCCAACCAACCAACCAACCAATAAAACATTGTTTCTTTTACTTGTATTTATTTTGCTTCACTTTCTTCGTTTAATGGCATATCAACTTTCATTGGTGACTTAATGCTAAAGCTATCCTTGTAGAAGAACAGTAGCGGTACTTTTCTAACCCATAATTGGGTGGATAAAGGGGTTCATATCTTTTCCAAAAGTGAATGTAATAACTTAACTGGGGCTCGAACTCGCTTATTACGATATTGGAGCCCAGCATATTAGCCACTACGCCACAGATACTTTCCCTTGTATATATTGGGTCGATTTGCTTGAATTTTTTCCTTGTCTGTTGATACCTTATTTGAATTTTCGAATGATGTTGAGGACGCTGTTATATAATTAACAATGATAGTTAATTGTATTAGGCAATTATCTTATTTGTATTAATAAATTGTAAGTACCTAGAAACTTTGAATGTAAGTGTAGGTCATCGCAAAGGTCATATGCGTACTCGTATCCCAGGACTAGGTTGTTTTTGAAATCATAGGTTAAAGGCCAAATGTAGAACAGTAAACAAATTGAGGACGGCGACTGATTAGGGTAATTTAGTCACACATAAAGGTTAAAGACACATGTGCTTATCATTGTTTGCTGATGAAATAATTAAGTAATATTATATAAGAAAAGATATTTCTTAATCTAGTCGGAGTTCGCAGTTGGGACAGATCAGAGCACAGAGGCATTGATGGTCGGTTGAGCCCAGAGCCCACTAGGGGCAAGAAGGGCAAAAGAATTGGTATCGCGTCTTTCTTTCGTGGGTCGCCTATGTGTCTGATAGCGTTTCTACAGTAGATCTTTCACTCGGTCTCTCGGGTGTTTCGATGACAGCTGTATGAAATGTATAGAGTCAGAAATAAAACATATTTTGAAGTAGCAAATCCGTCTTGTATTTGAAGAATTTAACATCTATCCATATTTAAGATAGCACTACGTCAGTGAGGCATCATTACAATAATCTATCTGGTTTCGTGGTGTTACACGCTTCTCACTTGGTGCAATGGTCTTACACACTTTTATTTGGTCCCGTAACGTTCTGACTGAGTGCCATAACATTACAAAGCTACAGAAAAGAAAGTGAGATGAACTCCCAACGAGTAAGAAGGAAGAATATAAAGTGTACACAAATAAATTTGATTTATTAATGTGGCCTATTCAGAAGTTTACAACGAAAAAAAAAACATGCAGAACTTCCAGCGAAAAAGAAACCAACTGAAAAACGATTTTTATTCAATTTAAAAGTAAGAAACTCGGATATATCAATAAAAGGCTAATTAAAATCCTTCTCTTACACATAAACAGAATCATCATTATGGTTTCTTAGTGGGAAGATTCAAAATCTAATGCCATGTTACCCACAGCGGGCAACTTAGTAAAATAGAATGCTGTTTCTTGTTGATTTCTGCCAAAAATGCTTAGCCAATCGTGGGGACAATATGAAAGAGGAGCGTTTTGTTGCTGAAAACCAGCTCTATCTTATGGTGTTATATTGCAGGGTTATTTTCTGTCATTAGAATTTTTGGTTGATATTAAAATAGTTACACACACACACACACACACACACACAAAGAAAAACTCCTGACAAGTAGAAAGAAAAATATGAAGCTTTGAAAAATAAGTCGATTTATAAACAGAAGCTGCATTATGGTTAATAAGTGGCAAGGTTCAACACCTAGACCATAGCACCAACATGGTATTTTGGGGCAACTTAGAAAAAGTAGGAAACATTTCCCTCTTGGGTGGCCTCATTGATCATTGGTGAAAAGTCATAGCCAGTGGTGGTGAATACATGAAAAAACTCGTTTGGTTTGGTTTGGTTTGGTTTTATGGCATATCCGCCAATATAGGTTTTTTAAATCCCAAATAATATATATATATATATATATATATATATATATATATATATATATATATATATAATTTGTGAACGCATTTTAAACGAACCTGAGCTCTTATTTTTGCACACAGATGGTTTAACAGTGTCAATTTAACATCAATCATTTGTTTGCACTCTTAGTTTGTTCTATTTAACCCATACATAGGACGAGATCAGCAGCTACGACTTTGGGTCAGCGTAGACCAGAGAGAAATGGCAATGAAAGGGTACTCTGCATTACCCAAAGCTTCAATGTTTGACCCTTACCATCAGATGGTTTAATGTCATATCCTGGACATTTATTGTTGAGGGGGTCTTACTCTGCAAATATACAGTTGGTGTATTCCACATCTCCTGCTGACTGGGCTGTATTTCAAAAGAGGCCGTTTTCTAGCTGAAAGCCTGCTCTATCGCTCCGTGCTATTTTGCTTGACTCATTGGCCTGGTGGGTAGAGTGTTCGCCAATGGTCCGGGAGACCAGGGTTCAATCCCAGGTCGAGTCATACCAAAGACGTAAAAAATGGTACTTGATACCTCCTTGCTCAACGCTCAGCATTATAAGATACGTATCAAAGGTAAAGTGAAGCCATCTTGGGAATGGAGTAGCGTCCTCCACAACACCTCAGTGTAGTAGCTATTGAAAAGGGAGCCTTTGGGTCGCACTCGACTAAAGGGAGACAACTTTACTTTTTTCTTACTTTGACTATTTATATTTGTATCTTTTTGTTATATCAAAATAGTTGTGGAGAAGAATAATAAGTCGAATAGAGTCTATTGATTTATTAGGCATGTACAGGAGTTTCCAGCGAAAATAAAGCAAACAAACAAACAAAACAGGAACGATTTCTATTTAACCTAAACGTATTTTTTAAATCCTGTAAATTTACAATATAATGGAGACAATAATTAAACGTTGATTAGAATCTTTTATTAATTTATGAACAGAAACATCATGATGGTTTATTTATGAAAAGGTTCTACATCTAACGCCATATCATTAACATCAATAACAGTTAGTAAATTAGGAGGTATTACTTTCGGAGCAACCCTCTTACTGGCACGGAATGTATCAACTCAACCTTTCTGTCACAGGCATGATTTGACCCAAGGACAATTTTTCAGTTGAATAAAGTTGGTTTGAATTTAGAGTTTTCTATCTCATAGACTGACTGCCAAAAAAAAAAAAAAAGACTAAAGTAACTAATCTACCCTTTCACTTAATCATTGCCAGATGGACTTATACTTTCAAAGATTATTAATGTGAAGAGAAATTCAGTCTTGTCCAGGATTTGAACTCGTAAGCCAGTATTCATTTCCTGTGATACTAACGTGGTATGTAGGCTCTTGTTGATTACTGGGGAATATGTTTAGTTATCTCTCTATCATAGAATACATTACTCGTTTATTAACAGAAGTACTACTATGGTTTACTTGTGGGAAGGTTCAACATCTAATGCCATATTACCACCAATGACATTTTGAGACAATTTAGTGAAATTTGTACATGAAAATCTGCTCAATCCAACAGAGATTCGAGGGTGAGTCAAAAGCTTTGCAATATTTTTGTTAAGTGTGGCATATTTAGGCAGTACCAATTGCTTGTGCCGAAGTGGTGAAGAGGGAAACCAAACTACATTTTATGATGTCGAGCTCACCTGATGCTCTCCAACTGTTACTTACCGGATTTGCATCTTTAGCTTGAAGCACGGCCTCAAAATCCACAGTTCGTCGAGGTTCTTGCAAACTGAGTGAAATTTCTCGGACCATCCAGTTTCTGTATTGGCACTAAGGTGGGATGTGGCATAACAGGTTGTACAACGGTAAAGTAAACAGGATGATGCCAAGAGGAAATACCACGTATGTTGCGTGAGTGTCATAACAGGATGTACATATGTTTCCTAAATAAGCATTTCCTCAGCGAAAGTGCTGTGTAAGTTGCCTGGGTGGCATGATGGACAGGAGGCATGTCCACGTGCAACGCTTAGGTGGGCCTTGTGATCATGATAATTGCGGGGGCGTCTGAGAAATTAATATAAATCAGGAACGATTTTGACCCAGGCAGAACGAAGCAGAGAGGCAGAGAGGTTTCACAGATAAACCGTACCGTCACCTCGGTGTGTGTGCATTTAAACCATCTTTGATTCGCTCTTTACAGATTCTTAAATTCGGGTAATGAAGAAAAAACAAGGAAAGAAGCATATTTTATTTTTATTCATCAACTTTGTTGCTGTTCTCCCTTGTATATAACAGTAACATAATCAACAGCACCTTTAACTTTTGTGCAACAAATAATTTTGGTTGCTACAGCGTCGTTGAAACCCAGTTTGAACTTGTAGAACATGAGTTCGCAAATTAGACAAAGTCGAACGTTCAACTTAGGAGGTTTTCAAACGACACACCGAGTCAAGCAATACACGACGTGTCTGCGCACCAAATACCACAATATAACAAACAACACTGGAGACCCTTCGCAGCTTGAACTGCTTTGGTCACACATGCGCATAACAAGCTAACACGTACCAAAATATTTGCAAAACTTTTTGATTCCTCCGATCCAAGTCCTTTTCTATCTGTGTTTTTATTTTCTATAATGATAGAGAAATTGCAGACCGACTCTATTTTATTGATGACTGTTTCGTCAGAGCTGAAAATCAAAACCTTCCAATCAAAATATGGATATTTAAAATGGCGAGGTTGAAAGGAAATTCAAGACAAACTTTATTAATTCTTGTGATTTTGCTCCAATATTAATGATTGGATGACTGACTCGTGACCCTACTTGAGACATTGAATCAAAAAGAGCCATTTTCTTTTCTTTTCTTTTCTTTTTTTTTGTAATTTGAAAGTCAGTGATATGAGACAGATCCGAATTCAAACCAAAATGAGAATACTTTAACAAAAAGACAATACACGCATGAAAACAAACAAATGAACAAATAAACAAACAAACGTAAAATAACGATGAATCACGTGAGGTATAATAGTAAAAAAAAAAATTAAAAATCTAAGAAAATTGGAAAAAAAAAACTTTTTAAAGAGCTAAAATCAGCACCCTTGTTTTTTCTTGAAGAAGAAAAAAAGTTAATAAAAAAAAAACAAAAGAAAATAAACAACAAGAATCCACAGATACCAAACCAAAACAACCCCACCAAAAACAAAACAAAACAGCTATTAAATAGCCGAAGTGTTTTCGGTTGGCGTCATTTTTGCCGCCATGCATATGACGCATGTGTAGAAACGAAGACTCATGGCGTGGGTCACATGACGCGCAATAAATCAGCCTTGATATTTAGTTTCATTTAATTAAGATTTAAAGAACCACCTCTAGTACCATCACTACTAATACTACTACTACTAATAATAATAATACAAATCCTGACACTTCTATCATGACTTGCCGATGAAACATGTTTATTTTAACCACAATCCCAGGCTCTCCCTAAAAAGCTCATTGTTCTTTGTTGTTTTTTTTTCCAAAATTTAATTCGCCTCAACCTGTTTAGCTAAGAGATCTGCCGAATGCAGATTAGGTTAATATATCACATTCTGTTATTCCTGCACAGCCGTTAGAGTCACTAATTGGGCTATTTATTTGAAAAGGTGTTTCATCTGACGGACTAACGAGGTAGCGTAACGATTACTGGAGAAGGAAAATGCGGCCTTGGAAATGAGTTTGAATCCCGCATTAGTGTGTTCGTTTCGCACCGGTAGTATTCGTTTGTCTTGCCAAAGGACCAAACTCTGTCTTGACGTGTGCTCAGGCACGGGCTAAATTCTACGAATAATTAGCCAATCAATATCACTCATTCAATTACATAAACAGATCCACCGGTAGTGAAATGGTTATCATCGTTGGAAATGATCGGGGCGATGCAAGTTCAAATCCTGGACGAGGTTGTTTGCTTTTCACATCCAGCTAATACCCCCGTATGAATCCATCTATTCTCTATCCAACCACGGATAAATAGTTGGGCAGATTGGGCTCTTTAACCTTGCTAAGGCAACCGGTCAAGGAGATGGAAAACGCTGAATTCAAATCTATTGTACTTCAATTAAATAGAACCCTTTTTGTGTTTTCCTAAAACCAACAAAAAATCGATTTATGTTTAGAACATTCAGTTTAATGTCGTTTTGGCTTTTAATAGTTAGTCAATGGCACATCCTGTTTATATATATATATATGTGTGTGTGTGTGTGTGTATGAAATAGGGCAGTAGTCGTTCATTTAAGCATGTTTAATGAAATAATAAAGACACATTTTTTCTACATAATTTTATTAAGATACTTTCAAGTTTATTATAGTGGTGTTTTCAACTAGAATTTTCAAAACTTTGGATTTAGGAATAGAATGGGTTTTAAGATGTAAGGCTAGGGAGCTAGAATCATTAAGGTGGATAGGAAGCAGTCTTGTAAGAGTCGTAGTGGTAAGACCAACATACGTATTATTTTCGTTGGAGACACAGTCTCCCAAGGGACATTTGAACATATATAAGACGTTTGTCCAATCAAGAATTTCAGTAGAGGGGGAAGAGTTATTGGAAATAATTAGGTTGGAGGTTTTTAATTTGTTATTGTTTTTTGGTAGGATCAGTAGGGAGAACATTTTTTGGATAAGTTTTTTTTTTAATAAATGTTCATATATCTTATAGATATAATGAAATTGTTTTTTGTTGTAAAGGTTTATTGATTATTTATGGTTTCTAATGTTGTCTAAGTTATGTTGGTCAATTTTATGAATGGAATGTTTAATTTCTGAATCAACAATGTAGTTGGGAAACCCATTATCAATAAGTATTTGTTTTATATTTTTTAAGTTTATTAAGGAAGATAGTTCTAGAGGAAGATAGTAGTTTAGCTCAGGAAATAAGTGTTTTTATGATTGTTCTTTCATAACGGAATATATATTCACTATAGAAATTCAGGGTGCTGGGATTAACGTTGGTAGAATTTTTATATGTCGAGGTTATAAATCCGTCAATATTATTTGTGTCTATTAAGACACCGAGAAATGGGATTTTATGGTTAATATTGAGTTCTTGTGTGAAGTTAAGAACGGAGTTATTTTGATGTATCTCTCTTATATATATATATATATATATATATATATATATATACGAGGTGAATACGATAAGTTTCCAGACTTTTTTCGTATGGGCACTTTTATTGATATTTTATTGATTATTGAAGTAATCTCCCCAGGCTGAAGTGCATTTGTTGTACTGTTCCAACAACTTCTGGAATGCCTCATGGAAGTCCTCTTCTGTGAGCGTGTCAATGACCTTCGTCACTGCCTTTTTCATATCCTCAATTCTCATAACGACAGCCTCTGAGCTTAGGAAATAACCAAAGGTCACAGGGAGCAAGGTCTGGACCATAGGGAGGCCGAGGAACTGTCTTGATGCCCATCTTGGTCAAATAGTCTGTGAAAAGGACGGAGTTGTGGACTGGTGTATTGTCCTGGTAGAAATGCCACTGATCTGATTTGAAGAGTGCTGGCCTCTTCCCAAGGAATCTCTTCCTGAACTCCCTTAAAACCTCAACATAGTAACCCTGACTCTTTGGCCAATCAACTCTGGTGTATTAACTTCCTTACTCCTCCCACACCTCTAATCATCCCTCACAGACTCCCTGCCTTCCTTGAATCTCTTATGCCTCTCAAAAACTGATGCTCAATTCATGCAAGATGGTTGAAAAGCAGTCTGAAGCATTCCATACGTTTCTGTGGCAGCATTTTTTCCAAGTTTAAAACAGAATTTTATTGTATATCGTTCTTCTAAAGTGTCAGATTGCATTTTTGAAATTCACCAGCTGTGACTATCGGGCTTTAGTAGGATGTATTCCAATTGCTGCTGTAGCTGTTAATTTGAACCTGAAATCATAAAAATTGGCCAGTCATCTCATAAGATGTATAGCAATGACATACTGAATTTTCAAGAGTCTACAACAATTTTAAATGCCTGGACAAAAAAAGGCTGGAAACTGTTCGTATGCACCTCGTATATATATATTTACATGTCTGTGTGTATGTGATTTGTATGTCAATATATTTTATGTAACATTATTCTTAAACAAATTAGAGCACATTTTTTTTGCTGTTTGCACACAATTAAATGGTTTTAAGTATTACTAATTTTCTGCAATAATACTATATAATACTGATAATTTCTTTGCACACAGTTTTATGGCTTCAATTATTGCAATCTATCAGTCATAATTCTTTTTAATATTATTCATTTATTAGCACAGTGGTCTAGCGGGTAGGGTGTTCGCCAATGGTCCTGGAGACCGATGTTCAATCCCAGGTCGAGTCATACCAAAGACTTTTAAAATGGTATTTGATACCTCCTTACTTTGTACCATACCCATGATATACGGATATGTGAAATGTACATAGAATGTTCATAACTCATATATAGATAACATAGGAATCCCGAAACACAAAAAAACACTTACAACTTCTTAGTTCAGGTACGAAACTTTTTATTACCTTTGAGTTAAAAGGTTTTTCGACATAAGGAGAGTGATACACAATCTTTCTATGCTGACTTTTCCATCTCCCCCAAACCACGTGCAGCACCCGCCGCAAGGCCTCGGCGAGCTCCGAAAATCAACCTTCTTCTTCGGAGGCAAAAACTCAACTAACTGACTTTTCTCAAATCCCCCAAATCCTCCGTGCACGCTTCCGGTGCATGACGTCAGTCGCCTCCCTGGTCCAAATTTCTATCTGGTATTTTTATTTTGACATCTGTAAATGGCGTATCCTACCCGCGTGCGCGTGAAGACCTGTGCTCATGTTGCACATAACTAACCCATGCGCTAAGCGAAAAGTTCTCCGCCTAACTAAACTGAAAGGCAAGATATAAAACGAAATCCCTCGGCCATTATATTACAGCTTAACACTCAGCAATAAAAGGTACGTATCAAGGGTAAAGTGGAGCAATCCAGGGAAAGGAGTAGCGCCCTCCCCTACACCTCGGTGAAGTAGCTATTTAAAAGGGAGCCTTCGAGTCACCCTTGACTACAGTCGCCAACTTATTAGCTCATAAATAAATCGTCAACTGGTTTCAAGTATCGCTATTTAACACAAATAATTATTGTTAATATCAATCATTTGTTTTCTCACTGTTTATATGGTTTCAAATATTGCGACCGCTTTCTATAGAGCCTTTAAAACACCTTTTAAGAAAAATAGGATTGTGTACTTGTTTGTCACAAGAACAATTAGAAGAAAATGTACGGGACAATCATATAGGTCTTAGAGAGTGACATGACCAGCCAATTGATTGGATTGGACCACTCTCGCCCAGTAAGGAGCAAAGAGGAGTGTTTTAAGTCACCTGATAACTTTAGTTGTCGGGTCCAGGACTACTTGGCTATCAGAGTCCACTCCTCAAGCAATACGAGTCTCTATCTACGTCCAACAGGTGACCCTGTTAGGAGGGAGTCTTACCCTGTGCAGAGATGCAATCTATATTATTCTACATCTCTAATATTGGCCGGGGGCAGAGAACTAACTGGAAGAAGCCCGTTGCATGCTGAATAATAAAATACCTTTCAATTTATTGTATATTTCAGCTTATCCCTGTCTGAGAGGTCAATCTCTCTGGTCGGCCAAGAAAAGAGCTTTTTTTCAGTTAAATTTGTTATTTATTGAGTAACTGCCGTTTAACAAAGGGACAAAGGCTTAATAGTTAAGATTCTAGACTGCAGCATCTTCGTAAGCGAGTTCAAACACTAATCGTGAAGGTACGTTCATGTTAGGACTAAAGCCTATGGGAAAGGTATGAACTCACTTATCGTTCTCCTCCCCAGCTAGATGATCGTAAAAACGTGAAACTGAAATTCACGCTTGAATTTTAATAATTATAACTGTGCAAAATTAAGCAGATAAAAAGAACAATGAACTCGTCCAGGTGTCGGGGTATAGGCATTTTTTCCTTACTTTAAGATCTGCATAAAAGCTACTTTGTGCTTAATTCACATCCCTATTCTCATATAATGGGAAACCCCTTTCTGAGAAAAGAAACAGATTTCCCTCTGGAATTACGTCGTTTAACGGTATATAGGGTTGATTTCAATCAACTGGATCCAGTAGATGGGTCACACTTCGGCCGGCCGTGGTGTTAACGGCACGGATCTGGTTGGGTGTGTCTCATCTCTGGACTGAATACCTCGAGCCTCAGGGGGTCTTCCTCCAGGCTTTAACCCTCCTTGAAGGGGTTAGGTCTGGCGCCTGGGGCGTCCCTTTTTGGGGGAATGCAGACGGAGCTCGAGGAATTTTTGAGAATGCCGGGCGTGTCTGGGCTATGGCCCTGCGCCTAGATCCACCTTAAAAAAGGCCTTGTGCCACATTCGTTCGGTTGGTGGGACGGCCAACAGATACCGTATAACGTTCTGTATACCGTATACCGTATACAGTATAACGTATACCGTATACAGTATAACGTTCTGTTTCGTACTATTGTGTGCGATTAGCATACTGGTTGGTCTAGTTCTGTAATGTACACTATCATTACATAAAATGAGAGTAAATGCAGAGCTCTTCTCATGAATTAAGCACTCCAGTAGACGTATTTGAATATATACCTTAAAATTCCTTCGCTGAGGCTGGAATGAAGATAGCTTAGGGGCAAGCTGTCCGACTGACGAAAAACCAGCCGGTTTTTAGTTTGGAGCATCTTGTGTGTCTAGCCACACTGAAAAGTTGTAATACCACGAAACAGCCTATCTCTGGATGAAAATATTTTCAGTATATTATTACCGTATTGACACCTGTTAATATATCTCAGCAATAACATCTCATCTACGGCTAGTGAAGGCTTTTGGACATAATTTGCCAGGTAATAGATCATGTGGAAATCTGATCTCTCTGATAAAATAAAATAAAAAGTTTCCTTTAAAGCTAATCAAACGTGTAGAGAAAAAAGGCTAGATCTGCCCCACATGAGAATGAAACGGACTGTTTTGAACAAATCTGGGAAGCAACAAACCAAAAAACAGTAGCTGTACAGCCACTCGTATCCCATCTCACAAACTATCAGAATGACTTAATGATGATTGCTGTATTAAAGCAGTATATATATATTGTTAAACATTTCATTTGTAGGCAAAAAAGCTGACTTAGTGACACAAAAAATTATCAAAAGATGAGAGACTTCGTCACTCACAGAAAGAGCACGTAATTTCGCAACTTTTTTTTTTACTTGAATTTATTATTTACTAACGAACCGCCGTTTTGGCGTTGTGGCTAATGTGCTGGAATTTGACAGTGTAGTAAGCGAGTTCGAACTCCAGTAACAATATTACGTTCTCATTTGGATTAATTCACTCGGGAAAAGTTATAAACCTACCTCATCCCCCATCAGCTATGTAGTAAACAGCACCCCATTGTTTTTGCAATGCATATTAATGGCTTATCAACGAATGCCATTACAAACTATTCGCTTAGAAATTATATATATATATATATATATATATATATATTGAGAGAGAGAGAGAGAGAGGGGGGAGGTGAGAGAGTAAGTGGGGGGGTGTTCGTGGTGGAAAAGTTACTCTCGTAGAAAATGGACGCAGTAAAAAGAGTTCAAATCCTGAACGAGGCTGTTTACATTTGAAATAGCTCTAATATCATTCGGAAAAGTATGAAACCAATTCTTCTCCCTCCTGCCAGGGTTAAATAATAGGTTAGACTGGGCTATTTAAACTTGGTATGGCAACCAATCCAGGAGAAGGAAAACCTGGAAATCACACTCAGCTTAAACCTCGTGTCACATCCTGATCATGCGGAGCGATTGGTATATATATATATATATATATATATATATATATTATAAATTGAATTACCTTGATCAGAAAATACTCTGTGCGACAAACGGAACACTGAACAACTGTTTCAACCTTGTTTGGTCTCATCAGCAGCGTTTACCGAAATCTTTACGACTAGAGATCGAACCAGCGACCACAGAATGCAGAGCTGAAACTCTACCACTGGTCCATATCGCAAGCGATGCCAGATTAACTAGTCATAGTAAATGCGCGACCACTTGACCACATGTGTCTTGTAGGTACATTTAACCCCTACAGATGACACGGTCATCTCCAAGGACACGTCTTCCCTAGTCGGCGTTACGTAACCACGTAAACTTAGCTTCATGGACTAAGAAATAGATATACTTTCTAAAAAGAGGAAGTATATATTATGAATTGAATTACCGTGATCCGAATATATATATATATATATATATATATATATATATATATCATCCTCATCATCATGTCGTGCCGCTAGCACGGGTATCCCTGATCCTCTCTCGTCACTATTCCCTATCGTTCATGGCCCCTGCAGGTCTTTAGGGCTACATCCCATATCCTAACATAGCTGCTGTATGTATGTTCTAGCTGGTCGTCCTGCTTTTGCTCGGCCATATGTGGGGGTCCATAGGAGTACATCACTTATGAGCTCGTCTCTGATTCTCCAGTAGTGTCCTGCGTGTCTGGTTCGTCTAATTTGCATAGTTTTCGTGATGGGAAGCAGGTGGCCGTATAGTTGGTGCTTTGTGGGGTGTTGCCGCCAGGACATTCAATATTGCTCGCAACATTCTTGTATAATTGCCGTCTAGCTTCTTCTCCAGGCGTTTTGTTAGCGTCCAAGTAGTGCATCCATACAGCAGTATCGATACGACCACTGCCTGGAAGAAACTGCGGTTCATTTTATCGGTCAGGTCTGATTTCCATATGATCGATAACTTATCGATAGCAGTCCATGCCTTCGTTAGCCTCGTGTCGATGTATTTTTCGGTTGATGAGACACTGCTTCCTAGGTAGGTGAATTTGTCTACCAGTTTCAGAGAGGTTCCCTCTAGTGTGGAAATGTCACCAGATTGATTAAAGCGCATATATTCAGTTTTGTGTGCATTGACATGGAGGCCAATGCCTGCAGCGACTCGTTCCAAACTATGCAAAAGTGTTTCGACTTGGTTGGGCGTATTTGACAGTATCGCTATGTCATCGGCGTAGCCGGCGTCGGTAATTGTTTTTGCGGGACACCTTCCGCTTCTTTTCTTTGTCAGCTCGAAGCCGTTCTCTCTGATTTTATTGATTGATGTTCTAAGCACGTCGTCTAGGCTGATGATAAAGAGGTATGGGGTTAGCGTGTTCCCTTGTAGTACTCCTTCTAGAATGTCGAAGTATTCTGTGTCTCCATCCGGTGAACGTACTTTCACTTTGGTGTTTCTATAGAGAATCGTTATTTCTGCGACGGTCTCTTTTGGCAGGCCTTATGCTAGTAGGATTTGTTCCATTTTCCCTCGGTGAATGGAATCGAAGGCCGTGGCAAAGTTGACAAACAGTAATATCGCTTGTAGGTTTTTTGTCCGTACGCCTTCAAGGATTCTACAGATGGTCAATATTTGTGAGGTCGTGGATCTATTTCTTCGGAAGTCATTTTGGTTTTTCCTAAGAATGTTGTCGATTTGGGGTTCTATGCGGTTTCGTAGTAGGGCATTGTAAATTTTGGCTGCTATGGATGTAAGTACCTCGGTAGTTCTAGGTTAATCCGAGTTCACCCTTTTTAGGGAAGGGGAGGATGCATCCCTTCATCCATCTGTCTATCGGATTTATACTGTCATCCATAGAGAGACTGTTTTTTTGTATTACAACTCTTCAGTGTGGCTAGACACGTAGGATGGTTGAAGCTGGAATCGAGACCCGCCCAACTTTACGTTAGACTTAGTATTAGACCCCTCAGCCAACAAGCATACCACGTCAGCTAGGGAATTATAAGGTATTAAGTAGCAGCGTTTGTATGTTTACATTTTATACCTTACCGGATACCTGAGTGCTCAGTTAGTTTGAAGAGCTTTGCATTATGCGAGCGACAGCCGTAAATTCCTTCGCCAGAGTGCTCAACCTCCGTGGGGGAGCGTATATATTGTCATCCTCAGACAAACTGTTTCGTTGTATCACAACTCTTCGGTGTGGCTAGACGTGTAGGACGCTTGAATCTGGGATCGCAACCTGCCCAACTTTACGTTAGACTTAGTATTAGACCGCTATATATATATATATATATATATACACACACATACAACCAGGATATTGAAAGAAATCACGAAGGCTGACAGGCAAGAAAACACGACCAAACTAAACACATAACTAAATTATTCTTAATACAAATAATTAATACAAATAATTTACAGTTTATAGTCTGAAGTACTTATATCATATAGGAATAATTTTCAAACAAAGCTCTTTGAACCATAGATGGGACCTTAACTAGCACAACTACACCGGGTCAGAACGGACCTGGAAGTATTTGTAGTGAAGGGTCACTCTACACATACTGGAGCTCAAACAATGTCAGTTTAGGGATATTTTGATTGGTGGTTATTTTCTGATATCTCTGCTGGGAAAAAGAGTCAGCGTAATCTAAGCAGGGATGATATTGCCTTAAGGTTACTTTACACACTCAGGACTTCGGTTTGGACGTTTGACATGGCTAACTACACTTGATGAAATAACTTCGTTTAATGACGAGACTGTTTCCGTCCACCTCAGTGAAGGGTCAAAGAAGGTTTAGTACTTTAGCTGAACGCAACTGATTAAGCATTTTTCCCCTGTTATTATTTCTATTTTTCGGAAAAAGAATCCTCATGGAGTAGTGGCTAAAATGCTGGAATTAATTCTTTTAAATGACTCTAAACACATAAGTAATAGATAGATAGATAAATGGATATGAACCGACTGAGATATCTATCTATCTATCTATCTATCAGTCAAGAGATAGATAGATAGATAGATAGATAGATATGAACAGGCTAAGATAGATAAATCTGAACAGACTGAGATAGATAGATTGCTAGCTAGCTTGGTAGCTGGATTGATAGATTAATATCTATATCGCACTTAGCCGTGTAGGAATTATTTTCATAATATTCGCTCTATCTCGTGTATTGAGTTCTTTATTACGTTTTAGCTTAGATAATTTTGTCGGTGTTTTTTCTTTTGGCTAGACATACGTGCTGTTTAATTATTTTCAAGTAGCGCGTGTATTTTTCGTTTTTTTTTTTTCCTGAATTTTTTCCCAGTTTGTAGAATTTGTAAGTTGTGCAACCTGTTTTTTTTCACACCAACAAAATTATAGATTATATATAAAGATATATATATATATATATATATATGAAGGGACTGATACATCGTTCTTAACTTTCTTTCCAAAATCCAATAAAGACTTTTAAAAAAACTAATTTTCATTATGGCTGGAAACAAAATGTTTCCTATCTATTTATCTATTTATCTATTGGTGTGTATGTGTTCCCAATTTTTCGTTGGAATTTACAAATAAAATTCCGTAGCAATTGACTGCTCTATTACATTCACTTTTGGACTAATACCCTTATGAAAACTATCAATCTCCTTATTCCTCCAGACAGGGGTTTAATAGTAGTACTACTGTACTTCTACGGAGATAGCTTTGGCATTGGATAACGAACAAAGGTTTATATGCCATTAAACAAAGAAATCAAAACAAACCTGTTTTTCTGTCTTGTAGAAAAGTTCAAACGCTTGTTGTTGTAGATATTGCCATCATCTATGGATGACCCACGCTAATGTTGTTGTGCCAGACTATTATGAACTTCTTATATTTCTAAAGCCACACACGATAGTTGATTGAACAAACGTGTCTCGTAGACCAATTAACCTGTCTATTGAGTTTAATAACCCCCAGGTGTTTCGCAAATTCGGTCTGGGTTAAACTCATCTGACCTTAGTAAACAGCTAGTAGATATGTTACTAACAATACAAACAACTCTATTGGTGTGAACTTTCGAAATAATGTTTGGTAGAAGATTTTTGTGAATCTGATTTGGTTTGTTTTTAATGTACATATATGTGTTTTTGTCTTAACAGTACATATAATCAGTATTTTCTCAATCTTGAAAAAGAAGTGTCTCGACATACGATTTTGACACTCAGAAATGTGAATACAAAAAAAAAAAACTTTATACATGGTCTTCAAGACAGCTTGGTTGGTTGGTTTTTCAACACTTTCTGGATTGCTTTAAGTTTTATAGGGCCTTGTGGGGCTCTTGTGGTAAGCACTGTTTATATATATATACTTTAAATATACGCTTTAATACTTTTGGTGCCTGAGGATGTCATCAGTGATGTATTTTGCTTGGGTCATTGAGAAGTTTTGGGTCTTTCAACATCATACTCCCCTCACCAAGCAGACCCTATCTGAGATGATCTGTCTCTGATATGCCCTACAGTTTACGCAAAAGTAGAAAGTAAAAATTTTGAATATTTATTCATTTGGACGATTATAGACCACTCATCCTGGTATCTCATTGGTTGTTGCAAACAACCAGTAAAATGCGCGGCACTGTCTATTTTAGTGATCTGTGAGGACATGAGCACTTTTTTTTAACATATGGATTGTTCGTAATTATCAATTTGCACAGCTCCCGTCTTTATGTACAGTACACTGCTCTCGCCGAACCAGTGCCTGGTTTTGTGATTTTTTTCTTCAAATTTTTTGTATCGCCAAAACAAAAAATCGATTGACTAAAGATGGATTATAAATTCAATATATATATATATATATATATATATATATATATATATATATATATGTGTGTGTGTGTGTGTGTGTGTGTGTATGTGTGTTTAAAGATAAATTTAGCACAAACCTTTCGTCTACATATATATATATATATATATGTAGACGAAAGGTTTGTGATAAACTTATCTTTAAACAAGTTGGTTGAGCTCATTTTTTTGCACACAAATTGTTTCAAGTGCTCCATTTCAACTCTATGATATCTTTTAAATATTAATTATTGGTTTTCACGGAGTTAAATTGTTTCAATTATTACTATCTAGCATTAATAATTCTATTCATTATCATTCATTTGTTTGCACACGGTTAAATGGTTTCAAGTATTGCTATCTTACACAAATACTTTTATAAAATATTAATCATAGGTTTTCACCTAGTTAAATGGTTTCAGATATTGATATCCAGTACTAATTACTGAATTCCTTACCATTGATGTGTTTGCACATAGTTAGATATCCCTAATTAACTGTAATAAATCTTTTAGATATCAATCACTTGTTTGCACATAAATGGTTTCAAGTATCCCTATCTAACACTGATAATTCTATTGGTCTTACATAGTTAAATGTTTTCAGCTATGCCATTAAATATTAATCATCTATTTGCACACAGGTAAATGATTTCAAGTATCGCTATCAAACAGTAATAATTCTAATTATTGTCATTCATTTGTTTGCACGCAATTAAACAGTTTCAGCTATTCTTATCTAAGACTGTAGATTATCTAAGTGAATTCCATCAGTAGTACAACAGTGTTATTTTACAACCAACACATAAGTATAATTTTCTACTAAACTCATCCTAACATCTATATGAAATAACGTTCTTTCTCGACATCATAATAATGCCCTTGTTTACTAGAATAGTTGTAGTTGTGGCTTGCACTGCATTGCCAGAATTAGTCAACGTTTGGATGATAGAATCAAACAACATGTACCTAATAAAATCCGGAATTTACTCTTACCTTCCTATGGACGTTCTGATTAATACATACAGGCCTTCCATCGCAGATCAGCTGATCAGTAATCATAAGTGCTCAAATAAAATTTAATGTCGGCTTGTTTTCAATTTTAAGCTTGGCGAATCCTTTATTTCATCTGAAAGGAAAAAAAAAAAGACTGGACAGAAATTTATACAGAGTTCTGAACATTTTCCTTACCAGAAAAATTTTCTTTTATTGTAGTGGGAGCTCTTATCTTTCTTTAGACACAAGTTCTGTCATTTTTTTTCAAACTCTTGTGTCAAAATTTTATTGTTTTTTCCTGTTATAGTTACCATTACAGTGGTTAGCAACGAGCTCGTTACGCATTCAATTTCATTTTTGTGTCAAATTCTTAACATACTTCATCACTGATATCTTCATATTATTCCCTTTTTCATTCTTTCACACATCCCATATATTTCTTCACTTTACATCATCCGACCACGTCTTTCGTGTCTAAAGACCAGAAAAGTGATCTACTAATACTTATTTCTTATGCTACAATTGATAGATAGATAGATAGATACTACTGATTAAAATTTTGGGACCACATAAACTTTTTCCTTTAAATGTAAAGTCTTTAAAGAAAGAAATTTATTTTTCTCTATTTGCATGCAATTATGTAATAATTCAGAACAAAGTGAATTTAGAATAATTAATTCTAATTAAAGCAAATTTTTAATCTCTTTTCATCAAAGAATTCAACAGGAACATTTATTACTGCGGGGCAAATTCTAAGCAACTCTCTTATTACTAAAAGTATGTTCGAAGAAGTGATCCCAATACAGTGGTTGGTTGGTTGGTTGGTTGAGTCTATGGCATATCAACCTTTTATGGCATATCGACCAGAGTGGATCTGGAAGCAATGGCAATGAAGGAGTGCTCTGCATTCCCCAAAGCTTCAGTACAACTAAAACTCACCATCAAATTTTTAGTGTCATATCCAGGGCACTTGTTGGAGAGGTGCAGTCAGTGTATTCTACAGCCCCAGCCGACTGGGCAATACAGAGATATATGTAAAAACAATTTTATGCCAGATAATTCAGTTTAGCATAAGTACCCACTATAAATGTCAAAACAGTTCTATTCTAAATAATTTAGTTTAGCATAAATGCGAAATTTAAATGCAAAATTAGTAAACTTTCGAAACCACAGTTTAGTTCTATTTGACCCTTAGATAAGAGCCTTATCAGGTGCTACCACTCCTAGCTAAAGTAGGCCTGGGGGTGATGGCAATGAAGGGAATTCCCCATCCCCCAAAGCTGCTGTATCACTGGAACCTCAACATCAGATTGTTTAGTGTCATCTCAAAAACACTTTTTAGGGGGCGTCTTACCCCTCTGCAGAGTAGCAGTCGATGTATCCTACAGTCCTAGCCGACTGGGCAACCAATGCATTAGGTAAATATGTAAACAACTCTTGGTTATTCTTAGACAGTTCACTCCAAACTTTAGTTGGTTGCTTGGTTGTTTGTGCTTTACGGTAAATCAACTCTTGTAGGTTATTTAATGCCGAATACTGTTTGTATAAATATACTAAACAAGCTCATTGGTCTAGTGGATAGAGTGTTCATCTCCTGGTGCGTCATACCAAAGACTTTAAAAATCGTACTTGATACCTCTTTGCTTAACACTCAGCAATATAAGATACGTATCAAGGGTAAAAGTGGAGCAATCCAGGGAAAGAAGTAGCGCCCTCCCTCACACCTCTGTGTAGTAGCTATTGAAAAGGGAACCTTCTGGTCGCCCTTGATTACAGTTGCCAACTTACTTTACAAATATTTGTAAAAGAATAGTTTTTTGGTGACAATTTTTCAAAGAGTGATAACTTATTTGTTTGTACAGTCATCATCATCATGTCGTGCCGACCGCACGGATATCCCTGACCTTCTCTCGCCATTTCTCCCAATCATTCATCGCTTCTGGCAGGTCTTCGGGGCTACATCTCGTATCCTCACATAGTTCGTCCCTGTTTCTCCAGCAGTGTCTTGCGTGTCTGTTTCGTCTAACTTGTACACAGTAAACTGTGTTTAAGTATTGCTATCCAACATTAACAGTATTATTTTCACACTATGAAATGGCTTCAAGTAATGCGATTAAACACTTGTAATTCTATTCAACATTATTCAGTCATTTACTCATTATTATTTGGTTTTAAGTATTGTTATGAAATATTAATAATTCAATTTAACAGTTATTTGTGCACATGCTGTTAAATGATTTCCAGCTCAGAAAAGGATTAGACTCGTAGATGGGACCTGTTTACGTCCCAATCAGAGTGAACTTGAAAGTTATGTCAATAAAGAAGTAATAGACATTTCCTAAAGCTGCAGAACTGGAACCTCACTATCAGATGGTTTAGTATCATACTTGGGACTCTTTTTGTATGGGTCTTACCCTTCTGAAAAGATACAGTCAGCATATTTAACAACCCTAGCCTACAGGACTGACTTCAAACTTTACGATCAATTGGAAAATTAGCCTTTATTATAAATATATATATATATATAGACCAAAAGTTTTAGACCACCCTGTTCATTTTGTATATATATATATATATATATATATATATATATGTGTGTGTATATATAGAAAGTAAGTAAAGTTAACCCGAAGGCTGTCTTTTCAATAGTGACTACAGCGATGTATAGGAGAGAGCGCTACTCCTTTCCCTGGATAACACCTCTTTTATACTTTGGTTGAAAGAGAACGGTTTTTGCATGCTAAACTGAGTTGTTTGAAATAGAAATTTGTCTCTATTCTGAATAGCTTAAAATAGAAATGTTTTTGACAATTAAACGGTGTACTTATGCTAATCTGAATTGTTTGAAATTGAAGTGTTTGTTTGTATGAAATAGAAGTATTTTTATGAAAGGAATTTGGCATGAAATAACCTACAAAGGTTGATATGCCATAAAACCCAAACAAACAAACAAGCCAACAATTCCCATTAATATGATCAAATAACTACTTTTAGCTATTTCAAGAAACTAATGATGATAATAATATTTTAAATATTGGACCTTCAACTACCTATTCTTTACACAAAAATATTGCATATAGTTAAATAGTTACAAGAATTCCTATGTAACATAAGCACTTCATCCTGAGGAAAGGCATGGACCTCGTTATCCTCGCACCTGGTGGTTAAAGGGTACCATAACTGCTCTTCTACAAGGATGACTTTGGCATGAAATAACCCACGAAAGTTTATATGCCATTAAAAACAAAGAAACATAACCAGGACAAACCAATACTGAGGGAAAGTTCCCTGTGGCGTAGTGGCTAACGTATTGGACTGGGACATCGTATTAAGCGAGTTCGAACTTCACTTTCGCTATTACGTTCCCTTTCGGACTAACACCCTTGGGAAAGGCATGTACCCCGTTACTCTCCCAACTATGACTTAAATAGTACCTACAAATGTCCCTGTACAAGGATGCCTTTAGAATAAAATAACCTATGAATGTTGATATGCCATTAAACTACGAAACCAATTTGATGTTTATAATTTTCAAACATGTCTATTTGAATCATTTATGGGATCGTAACAGGGACTCCCACTCCTGGTCAGAGAGGGACTGGGAGTAATGAAAGAGTACGCCACACTCCCCAGGACACCTCCTTTTCTGTTGGTGAGGTCTTATTCTTCTATAATGGATACATTCAGTGTATTCTAAGCCTTTTATTTTGCAACACGGCAGGGGAAAGGAGGGTAACTTGTCTTTTTTTTTATAAGCTATGACTCTCATTTACTTAGCCTTCTACCATCCAGAGCTAATCTTGGTAAATGCGAAGAGACTGTGAAAATTATATTAGTTCTGGCCGCATATCGATACACATATAGATACACACTTTAAATAGATTATGCCAATAAGCTAACGTGCTGAAGACATACTTATAAACGTGGATATGTGATGTGCGCATGCGTTAACATTTGGGTATCAGAACATGCGTACTCATTTGGTTCCGGAGGTATTATTCGCATTGAAGTCTAAATTTCTTTAACAACTATGTTGGCCCGAAGCCAATCGACTTTGGTTTACGAGGCAGAAAATGAGAGTTCAATGCTGAAACCCATGTCGGTAACCTACGCTGTTTGGACGATCATCCGCCTCGCTCCACTCTCCACGACCAAAACTGTCTCGATAGTTCGCCACCTTTTTGAGCTGTCCAATTTGTTTTTTTTGTGTTTGTTTTTTTCTTTCCAATTTCTTTTTTTTTTCCTATTCTAATTACTACCACAGTGGTTATCGTTTTTTTTTTCTTTTTCGGGAGTAATTTTTTCCATTTCAGCATTCTTTCTTCTTCTTCTTCTTCTTCTTCTTCTTCTTCTTCTTCTTCTTCTTCTTCTTCTTCTTCTTCTTCTTCTTCATTTCCCCACCACTTTTTCCTCGTATTCTTCTCCTTTCTATTCATTCTTCCTTTTTCTCCTACATTTTCTTTCTTTCTTTCTATTTTCGCTTCTTCTTCTTCTTCTTCTTCTTCTTCTTCTTCTTCTTCTTCTTCTTCTTCTTCTTCTTCTTCTTCTTCTTCTTCTTCTTCTTCTTCTTCTTCATTTCCCCACCACTTTTTCCTCGTATTCTTCTCTTTTCTATTCATTCTTCCTCTTTCTCCTACATTTTCTTTCTTTCTTTCTTTCTTTCTTTCTTTCTTTCTTTCTTCCCCTTTTCCTCGTATTCTTTTTTCAACTCATTCTTCCTCTTTCACCAACTTTTCCTTTTTTCTTTCTTTCTTTCTTTCATTCATTCTTTCTTTCTTTCTCCATGTATTTTCTTCTTCTTCCAACGTATTCTTCCTCCTTCCGTGTCTTCTTATTCTTCTTTCAACTCATTCTTTCTCCTTCATTCCTCCACCTCCTTCTCGTATTCTTCTTTCAACTCAGTCTTTCTCTTTCTCCTCTTTTCTCATCGTCTTCTGCTTTCAACTCACCCTCTTCGTTCCTTCTCCTCCTTTCCCTTGTATTCTTCTTTTAATTCATTCTTCCTCCTTTTCCTCCTTTTCCTCTTCCTAGTCTTCTTTTAACTTATTCTACCTTCTTCTTCTTCTTCTTGTGGATATTACAATTCACACCATAATCAAATTCACCAATCAATTTCCTGGCCTCTTTTCCTTCTATCATCCGCTCATGAAATAAATTATATCACCATACATCATACCGAGAAAATTTCTATCAGCATATTTTGGCAGTAGCAATAATCTTGTTGAGATAAAAAAAAAAAATCAAACTTAAAAACCATACTATGGTAAGGCACCAAAAATATGTCATGACAATTATGGCTTATAGTACACAAAGTAATCTATCCTTCTTCCTCTTCCCTTCTATATATATATATATATATATGCGGAAATCTGGATTTTTGAAGTATGATAACCAGTGTTATATATCTTTTATAGTCACCTTGACTTCTTTTATGAATATTCACTGAGAGAGGATCCCTTCAAAATGAGATTCTTTTGTTGTCTCTGAACAATCTATAAGTCTCCTGATTTTTGTAAATGTTTTGTTTTATTTTCTGTATTTTCTAAATGGTTATATATTATTTTCTATATAGAATGGTTATATCTCCTCACCTATTCTATCTTTTAATCGTCACAGAAAGCGTCAAGTTTCACTTTTGTATCCTTGTGTTTTAATCTTTCTACTTTCGTACACTTTGTTACCTTACATCTTCTATCTTACAGAAAACAAAATGTAAGGTGAGATAACCAAGAATATTTTTGAAAAATGAATTAATACTAATAATATAGATAATATCTATTATTCTTTTTAAATTTCAGTCGTGAATTTATTCCGAGATTATTAATTTATTTAATGATGTCATATCAAATTACCTTATGAAATTATCACTATAAAGGGATCTTAAATGCATGTTATATTGTGTTTATATATATACACATATAGATTGTAAAATTATTCGTGCATTATCTATGTTCTGATCTTACACGTTTATAACTTTCGCTCCATTACAAAGTCCTCCTAGGACTTTGTAAAATGGAATTACGGTATTTTGTGTAGGGGGTAGATGTTATGTATTTTCTTTTTAGTTTGGTTTGGCTTGGTTTTATGGCACATCAACCATTGAAGGTTATTTAAAGCCAAATCCATTTTTATTCATATAAAAAGTTCTATTTCAAACGATTCAGTTTAGCATAAGTACACAGCTTAGTTGTATTTGACCGAGATATAAATCCTATCAGGTGCTTCCACTCCATGACAGAGTATACCAGGGAGCGATGGCAATGAATGGATACTCTGCATTCCTCAAAGCTCCAGCATTACTGAAGCCTCACAATCAGATTGTTTAGTGCTATATCCTGGAGATTCCTTAGTGGAGTTTTACCCCTCTGCAGAGGAGCAGTCGGTACATTCAGCAGTCCCAACTGAGTGGTTAAAGTTTATAGTTTGTTTTTTCAATAATATGAGTTTAATATCTAAATTCTGTTCTTCACATTTATAATTTTGGTTCCATTTTCCCTAATGGCCCGGGAGACCCGGGTTTAATCCTAGGTCAAGTCATACCAAAGACTTAAAAATGGTACTTGATGCTACCTTGCTGAACACTCAGCATTATACGGTAAGAATCAAGGGTAAAGTGGAGCAATCCATGGAAAGGAGTAGCGCCCTCCCCTACACTTTGGTGTAGTAGCTATCGGAAAGGGAGCTTTCGGGTTACCCTCGACTACAGTCGCCAACAACAACTGAGTCCTAGATCTTTGAAAAGGGAATTGAAGTTGTTTTTGTTTTTTTATGTAGGAGGTTGACTTGGGCATTTTTTTTTCAATAAAGTCTTCATGAGATAATTACTACAAACCCATGGCACCCCAGAGTTACATTTAAAGAAAAAGCACCAAAATGTTTGGATTGTTGTTGGGAATATGGTGTATTGTAATGGTTTTTGTAACTTCAAATTTTTTCTATTGATAATTAATTCTGATTTTTAATTATTATAGTAATACATAGTTAATATTTTATTGTAGCTTTATATTTTATGTGTTATATATCAATGGAGGAATGAATGAGTATAACAAACATTCATATAACACTTTTCTTTATAAAAGTATATCTCTCGTTACTTCTCTCGAAAGAGGATTGAAGCTTCTGTAGTATAAAAAAGAGTCAGAAACAGATAGATAGATAGATAGATAGAGAAAGAGAAAGAGAGAGAGAGAGAGAGAGAGAGGGGGAGGAGAACTTGAAAGACTTAGACATATGGACACTGCTATATTGACCCTTATCTTCTACTTAACCACGTTGTGCCATACCCAAAGCTTTACTTAGCAGTTCCTCTGCTTCTTTGACACGAAGTTATCAACCAGTCCTCGCTTAGGGGCCACTTCGCCTCCTGCGGCCACTCTGCGACTCCAAGACTGAAGACTGAATGATACCGCTATGAGCTGCCCTCCCTTGGGCAGCCGCTATCCGTGAATGACTGAATCTTTCCAGGTTGCTAGACTAAGACTGACTGTTACTCTGTGGGTACCTGTGTATATATTATTTCATAATGCATACGCATTTCCTGTTCAACCCACGCGAGCTGCTTACACCAACGTTTCACTGCCTTCCTGTTTATATAGGTACGTCTTGCAATCACTTTATTTGCTCAGCAGGAACATCCGGCTATGTCAAGGATAAATATGCAATGTATATTAAAGTCGTATGTGTGAGTAAGAAATCCTCTCTCAGAGTATATTCATAAAAAAGAAGCCAAGGTGGCTATAATGGTTATATAACAATGATTTTCATACTTCATAAATCAAGATTTTCTCATTTTTTCTATTCTATAAACTTTATATTTATATGAAGCATATGTGTAAACACTACTTTAAATTGGCCTATCGACTGGGACTGTACATTACACCAACTGCATCTCTACAGAGGAGTAAGATCCCTCCCCATGAGTGTCCTGGATTAAACAATCTGATGGTGAGACTCCAGTAATGAAAAGACCTCATATTTTATAGAAAATGAACATTTCGTTCATTATTCCCTTCTGTCTGAATAAATACTGATTCAATATCGATACTTTTTTTTTCAATGTATCTCACATTTTGGAGAAAATTAACCTTTCATTCATTGTCCATTTCTGCTTTGATAAATACAGCTTCAGTCTCGATACATTTTGAATATATGTTGTGGTTGTTTTCTTTTTTAAATTTACTTTTCATTCATTGTTCATTTCTGTCTTGGTAAATACAGCTACTGTCTCTATAGTTTTTCAGTACATATCCTGGTTGGTTGGGTTTTATAGACTATCAAATCTTATAAGTTATTTAATGCTCAATCCAGTTTATAATAAACATACATTATATACGTATGATTTGTAAAAGAATAATTTGTTGATATCATTTTAACCCCGCCAGAGATCATTTGTCTACGCACAGTCCAATGGTTTCAAGTATTGCTATTTAACTCTGATAATTCAATTCAAAATTAATTATTCGTTGGCAGACAGTAAAATGGTTTACAAGGTATTACAATGCAACCCTTACTTTAACATTTGTCATTCGTTTGCATACTGTTAAATGGTAAAACAGTTATATTTGATCTATTGAACGGACCCTAACCAGTACTACTACTCTACAGTCAGAAGGGACCTTGGGGTAATAGCAGCGGTGGTGTACTCCACATTCTCCAAAGTTCCAGGACTGGAACCTCATCATCAAAATCAGTTGAGAGTTCTAACCAGGACACTCTCATTTTTCCATTCTGCGTGCAGCTTTGGAGGTCTTCTTTCACTTTTTCTCTCATCTCTTCTCGTAAACACTGGAATTTGTTTCGTTAAGGATGCGGAAAAACATAGCTCTTATATAAAAAGAAAAGAAGTCTAAACTACGAGTCAAGTTCTTATTGGCTTTATCAACTACCTTATTCTTTCTTTCCTGCCCTATTTATAAGGAGGATTTGGACAGTTTCTCCTATCTCTGAAATTATCAATCGTATATATATGATAAAAATAAGTCGAAAGATGGATAAATCAGACACTTACTAGGAGTTTAGTAGTGATTTTTCATTCTTTATTCAAAGAATTTCTTCAAATAAAAGAATAAAAATGAAATATCACTACTAAACCCTTTGATTTATCCATCTTTCCACAATCTACCATTTCAACAGACACAGACACACACACACACACACACACACACACACACAAATATATATATATATATTTATTTATAATGTGTGTGTATATATATATATGTGTGTGTTTATGTGTACGTGTGCGTATATATATGTGTGTGCCTGTAAGCATGTGTATGTGTGCGTGTATTTGAGACTTAAGATCATAATAAGCAAGCTTAAAGTAAAAATTGTCTACAATGTATTTAATATTTTGGGACCTGAGAGTAGAAAGTTTTACAATAGTTATTTGACAGCAATTTTTTACTCTTTTTTTTTTCATTTTGGCGAAGAGAACGTGATACTCCCTTTCTTTCTTTCTTTCTTTCTTTCTTTCTTTCTTTCTTTCTTTCAGTATATATCCTTTCTTTCTTTATTTCTTTCAGTATATTTTCTTATTTTCTTTTTTTCTTTCTTCAAGTATATTTTCTTTCTTTCTTTCTTTCTTCAAGTATATCTTCTTTCTTTCTTTCTTTCTTTCTTTCTTTTTGTATATTTTCTTTCCTTTCTTGTTTGGTCTACCAGTAATTAAAGAGTTTCATTTTTAACCCATAACTTTATTTTCTGCTGGAAATGTCTTAGCTTGAATTTTTAAAAGCATTTTCATAATCAGAGGGAGTACCCATGGTGTAATGGCTTACGTGTTGAAGTGAGGCCTCGAAGTCATCAAGTCTGAACTCTAATCCTGCTACGCGTTCACTTGCTGACTCTAAAACTTGAGAAAGGCAAGAACTCTCTTATCCCTACCAGCTATAGATTAAATAGTATTGTTTGACTGGTTGTTTGATTGTTTAGGTTTTATGGCATATCAACCATTGTAGGTTATTTAATGCCAAATCCATTTTTATGCAGATAAACGGTTCTATTTTAAACAATTCAGTTTAACATGAGTACACAGTTTAATTGTCAAAAACATTTCTATTTCAAGCTGTTCAGTTTAGTTGAACAGTTCTTTATCAAACATTAGTTTAGTATAAGTATAGTTTTAGTCCAGACACAGTACGATATCAAAACAGTTCTATTTCAAACAATTCAGTTTAGCGTAAGTACGCAGTTTAGTTCTATTTAACCCATAGATAAGCCCCAATCAGGTGCTACCACTCCGGGACAGGATGGACCTGGGAGCGATGGCAATGAAGAGGTGCTCGCATTCCCCAAATCTCCAGCATCACTGGAACGTAACCATTAAATTGTTTAGTGCCATATCCAGGACAATATTGGTGGGGAGTTCTTATCCCTGCAGAAGTGCAGTCGGTGTATTCTGCAGCCCCAGCAGACTGGTCAATGTATCAATGCTGTCTTTCAACAAAGATCGTTTTGACAGAACAATTGTTGATAGGCCATTAAACAAAGAAACCCAACTGAAACCAAATGCACTTATGTCCGCAGATCGTTCAATAAGTTCTATATCTAACTCAAAAAGAACAGCGACAGCTGAACATTTTTGATTTGGCAACATACGAGCACTTGTAGAAGTAGCAAAACTAATTCAGATTTCCGTCTTAATTTCTGTGCTGGTGGGGCCTTGGATTTTTTGAGCGAACCCCGTATGTGTGTATGAATGCATGTTACGGGTATGAGATCTCATGTCAGCAAACAATCGCAAGCTCATTTTAATTCGTGTTATTTATGTGACAAAACATGTGGTTCTTCATAATAATTTCCAAGGGGTTTTTGGATATTTTGTCATCAATATTCATAGTAAAACGTTTTATACTTTTCGTAACATCTTTTCTTCTATTGATTTGTAAAATGAATAAATTGTATTAGCATCAAATTGGGTAATAATAGTTTTGTTAATTTTTATATTTTGGTCCAATCGGCTGGGGCCGAAGAATATAGCGACAGCGTCTCTGCAGAGGTATAAGAACCCCTCTAATGAGTGTCCTGGATATGACACTAAACAATCCGATGGTGAGGCTCCGATAATGCTGGAGCTTTTGGGAATGCGAGTACTCTTTTATTTGTGATGGAATTATTTTTTATATTAATCATTTTTCGTTAATTATATTTTATCATTCAGTTTGTTTGGTCTTTGAACAATTCGGGTAAAGAGTTCAGGTGCATAGTCTTTGGGTACAGTTTTACGCTTACGCATAAAGGATATGACAATCACCATTGTCATAATAAATCCCCAGACAGGAAATGTGGCTGGAGTGTAGATGACGTCATGCCCGAAAGAGATGGTTCTAAGAATTTGAGGATTTTGAAAAAAGGGCCAGTTGAAAGTTGAGATTGGACTATGGAGGTAGATAGTTGAGTTTCTGCCATGGGGTCGTGTTGTTGGGGATTCAGCCATTGAGTCGAAGAGTTGGGTTTTTTTGATATCTACTGACAAAGATCTTAAACACCACACGATGCGCCGCGCGTCGGCATAGAAGGAGTTAGCATACTAAGAATTGTGTCTCACTCCTCGTGTCGCTATGGGCCGAAATCAGAAACTAATAAACCGTTCGTAACTGAACAACAGAGTCCGCCTGCATTTATACATGTATTGTATATGTGTTTGAATATGTATATGTGTCGTATACAACATATTGGCATCTCTGGGTCAAAGAGAACTAAACACTATTTATGCTAAACTGAATTGTTTGAAATAGAAATGTTTTTTTATATTTAATTGTATGTAAACAAAGAACTGTACTCATGCAAAATTGAATTGTTTGAAATATATAAAAATGGAGTTAGCATCAAATAACCTACAATGGTTGATATGTCATAAAACCAAACCAAACCAAACTAGTTTATTTATTTAGATCTTATTTTAATATTTCACTCCTCCTTTGACAAAGAACCTTTTTTTTATTAAATATAGTAACCGATATTATATTTATATGATTGAATGTTTTAGAAATCAATAAATAAAATTGAAAAGTTGCTTTTTATGAAACTTACAAAAATAGCCTCTATTAGCATTACCATATAGAAAGTTCTGCTCATAATTATTTGAACAAACACAAAATCTGTTTTTATTGTCAAAGAAAGCAGGAGCTAAGAAAGATTTTGAACAGGGTGGAATCCAAATTAACTTAATAATTTGGTATTTTTTTTCAAAATCGCAATGTAAGATCGCGTTTTTTTAATCAACTTGATCGATTCAAGACATGAATTTAGAGGGAAAGAAACATTACTTTTTTTTATCCTTTAACAATTTTATCAAAAGAAAAAATTCCAGAATCATAGCATTCAGAACCACAAATCATGACTAAATATTAATGTTACACTTTGTTCTCGTTTATTTTTTTTTGTCTGAGAAGCCATTTCAGAGTAGACGGGATTAATGTAAACGCCAAAGGTATTTTTTTTTTTGCTTGTCATGAGCGGCAGGGCTTGTAAAGATGAATAAGGAGCCGCAGGCATTGCCACGTGTACTTTTTGCGTAATGGAGATAAACTTCAGTAAAAAAACGTAGCCATTACTGTGTCCGTATGTATATATGTATGTAAATATTGGTGTGAGTTATAAATAATTTTCGATTTTTAAAAGCAAGTTGTAACTACGTATTTCAATTTTCCGTTGTTTTAAATTCAACTAGAAATTATCAGATCAAAGAGTGTTTTTATCGCTCCTTCTTATTTCAGTAGTGAAGGAGTGCGCAAAATAATTTTACCACTGATCTCACGTAATAAAAATGGATGAACTGAAAGTTAATATTCGACTGATAATGTTGTGGAAGTTTAAGAATGACAAAAACGCCACAGAAACAGCTAAGACATTTTCAAGTGTTTTCAAACAAGGTGCCAATATTCAGTGCCTAGTTTTAATCTGATTTTCTAAGTTTCATTATGACGATACGTCAATGAGAGACGAATCCAGACTAAGACCTCAATCAAGATCCTTTGAGAGAATTAATGAAATGCAATCTGTGCAAAAGTACAGGAGATTTACTTCCTAAAGTTCTAGACATTCGAATCCACAATCTGTCACTACTTGAAAAAGATAAGAAAAGAGAGCAAGCTGGGCGTTCGTGTACTCTTTGTGAGAAAAATAAGGGAAATTGCATATCAATAGCGACAAGTTTTCTTTCAAAGTGGAGAAATGACAGTTTTCTCAAGAATTTCATTACAAATGATAAAAAATCGGTGTTTTATGAGGCTATGGATTAACATAGATAAATCAACGCAGCCCACCCTCGGAAAGGTTCATGAAAGAAAAAAATATGCGGTGTTGAGTTGAGTGTTCGCCAATGGTCAGGGAGACTGGGGTTCAATCCCAGCTCGAATCATACCAAAGACTTTAAAAATGGTACTTGATGATGCCTCTCTTAACACTCAGAATTATAAAGTAAGGATCAAAGGTAAAGTGGAGCAATCCAGGGAAAGGAGTAGTGCCCTCCCATACGCCTCGGTGTGGTAGCTATTGAAAAGGGAGCCTTCGGGTTACCCTTGACTAAGGTCGCCAACTTTACTTTACTTTACCGTGGTTTTACCGCGGTTTAATTCATTTTGAGTTTTTAAACCGCTGTAATTACCTCAGTGTAGATTTATACTCTTTACGAGAGCAACGTGTGTGTGAAAATCTTCCAAGAAACCGCCCAGTACTCGTCAATATGAGGCAATTTGCGCTTCTCTCTGCTAACGCATATCAACAAATAGCAAAATCAACGTCGGAAAATTTTTAGTTTATTCTACCTTATCCATTAAATTTCGTTCTCTTGAAAATACCCAGACTGATGAACAAACAAAAAAAAAAAATTCGAGATGATCAAAGACGTTTGTGGAAAACTGTTTGTGATAGAAACCAGTTGAATTTATTTGAGAGGAATCAACAAGCTGCCTGATATAACTGCAAGAGGTGATTCAAAATCATGGCGAATATACAAATGATTGTATTTAATTCCTTATTAAATTATTCATGGATAAATGATATTTTATCAAAACGGAACTTATTTATGTCTCGGTCCAATATACACGTACGCTTGCATGTATGTATGTATCCAACAATTCTCCCACAAGCAGGATGTGAAACAAGGTCAGTTTTTTAGATTCCCTTCTCTTAGCCCGGTTGTCGTACAAAAGATAAGGTCTGATCTGTTAATTACCTATAAATGAAAGGAGGTGCCCGTGGTGTGATGGTTATCGTCGTAGGAAATGGACACGACGACACGAGTTCAAATCCCCGACGAGACTGATTGCATTTCACATAGCACTAATACCCTTGGGAAAGGTATGAATCCAATTATTCTCCCTCCAGCTATGGGTAAATAGTAGGACAGACTAGGTTCTTCAGCCTTGGTGAAGCAACTAGTCTAAGAGAAGGAAAAACTCTGAACTCAAACCTGTTAAACTCCACTTAAAAATTGACCTTGTGTCATATCCTGCCCGAGCGCTGGGGTTGGGTAAATAGGATAAATGAAAGGAAAACTGATGGATCCATGCCTTTCCCCAAGTAATAGAGCAACAGTGAAATGCAGACAGCCTCGTCCAGGATTTTAAACTCGAATCGAGCGTTCAATTTTAAACAGCGGTAACCATTACACTACGTGCGCCTTCATGGCAAGAAGTATGTATATACCCAATCCCTTCGTCACGGATCAAACACAAGGTCAATTTTTCCGCAGAGCAAAGCTGATGTACCATAGCCATGATATGGCTATTTGGGAAATGTGCATCGATTGTCCATAACTCATTTAGATGACATGTATACATAAAGAACATAGGAATCTCGAAATTCGAAAAACATGTAACGACTTCTTTGTACAGGTACGAAACCCTTTATTACTTTTGAGTTAAAGGTTTCGACATAAGGAGAGAGACACAATCGTTTTATACTGTCTTTATCATCTGCCCCTATCTCATGCGGCACCCATCGGTGTAATGGTTATCGTCACAGGATATGGACACGGCGATACGAGTTCAATTCCTGGACAAGACTGATTGCATTTCACATAGCACTAATACCCTTGGGAAAGGTATGAATCCAATTATTCTCCCTCCAGCTAGGGGTAAATAGTAGGGCAGACTAGGTTCTTCAGCCTTAGTGAGGCAACTAGTCTAGGAGAAGGAAAACTCCGAATTCAAACCTGCTAAATTCCGCTTAAAAAATTGATGTTGTCTCATATCCTGCCCGAGCGGAGCGGTTGGGTAATTAGGATCGCGCGCAAATTCGCCTAGCTTCGTCGAGCCAGCGAAAGTCGACCGTCTCGTCCGGCGTCTAGTTTCAACTCTCTTCACTTTCTTTCAACTCTCCCAAAAACCTCCACGCGCTTCCGCTCCGTGACCTCATTTGCACTCCGTCACCCATTTCTCTTCTCGGGCTATTGTGACATCTCTGAGTGACACGTCTGCTCAGCGCGAGCCCGCGTTAACACCTGCATCAATGTTGCACCTAACTAACCAATGTGCTGAGCCGAAAGGTTCTCAGCCTAACTAAACCCAAAGGCATGAACCGAAATCCCTCGGTCATAATATTACACTGGTTATAATTCATACTTTTCTTTCTCCTTGACTGGTTATCTCACCAAGGCTAAAGTAACCAACCTGCCATAGCAGAAACCCACATCTAAAGGAGTAAAAGAAAATGATTTCCAGGCATAGTAGTTCAAAGTGAAACGAAGACAACCTCGACTAGAATTTAATTCTGCTGCAAAAACGTAAACTGTTCCACTATATATATATATATATGTATATATTTATATATATACATTTTTGTCTAAGATATATATGTATATATTTATGTATTTATAATTTTGAATAATGGAACTAAATCATCTATATGTAAACTTAAAAATATTCACAAGATCTGTTTTTTATATATGATGATGTGCCGATGATTCATTTTTTATCAAACCATCTTTAAGGCGATTAATAGATGTTAAAATGGTTCATCCGAAAATGTTTTTCAATGAAAAAACAAAATGATTTTTTTAAAAAATTATTTTTAATTTGAAAATATTTTTCGCCTTGAAGAGCATTACGAGAAACCAAAGCGTCGGAATAGCATATATGAATAAAATACTTCCTCCGAATATTTTTTTCATAGATATATATATATATATATATATATAAGACAATCGTTAGGAAGAAAGAAACATTGAGATGTATTAGGTTAATAAACCTATTTGCTGATCAATAGATAAATAGATATCAATCTCAATATCTTGATGGTCGACCCGATCCCCAACAGATATGAATCGGCTGAGACAGAGAGTGCGAGGTATAAGATAGGAAAATAAGAGAGAGTAAGGAAAGAGTGTGAGGTCTAAGAAATGAAAGTGAGGGAGAGTAAGGAGAGAGTGTGAGGTCTAAGAAATGAAAGTGAGGGAGAGCAATGATAGAGAGTTAGGTGATGCATAAAGATCAATAACCGGATTAGTCTCTCGTTCCTCACACTCTTATCTCTCTTCTTCTTCTGCAACTCCTCCACCGCCTTCACTTTCTGCTTACCATCCTTTCTAGAAGTACGTCCCCCTCTTCGGTCCTGTCATCGCTCGCTCACCTTTCTGTCCTCTCCTGTACGAGACTTGTCTGTTGCTAATGATAGACGGAACGGGTGTCTGAGCAGTCTGTTGCAGGAGACGGTGGTGGTGGGGAGCTGACCGCCGACCGACCAGCCGACTGGGGCGAGCGGGGTTGGTGGTAGGGTTGGATACAGGCAGCCAGCAATGATGCCCCAGGGGAAAGCTGGCTGCACATTTATGCTTAGATTTGGCAGACAGGTTTCATTGGTCGACGGCGAAGAAAGAGTGGAACATTGGGGGTAGGGGCGGGGTTGAAAACTAGAGAAAGCCAACAGAGGGGGGATAATGGGTAAGGTGGGGATGTTGAGCTTTGCTGCAGGTGAACAGGATATAAAATGGGGCTCTTTTGGAAGACTCTTGATCGATTAGTAGAGACACACTGTTTGAGTTCAGCTCGGTAGGTAGGCAGATGAAATTTATCCATATACCGTTAGACTAGCGAATATTTTACTAGCTCCTGATGAAACAGCAATAACGTAACTGCTGTGACACGGTAACGCAAGGGTTATCGTTGGAGAAAATGGGTTCGCCTCTATAATGACAATATGAAATAGTCACTGGTTCTAAAAACTTACGCAAAGAATACTACTATTCTTTAATTGTATAGAAAAAAAAAAACTTCCAAATATAAAAACTATAATATAGGCTTCTGGGTTTTGTTTGGTTTTATGGCATATCAATAATCGCAGGTTATGTCATGTCAAATTCTTTAATACAGATATATTAAATATATGATTTCTAAACACATTTTGTAGAACACATCTTTAAACGAACCTGAGCTCATTTTTTTCACAGTTAAAGGGTTTCCCTTATTTCTATGAAATATAAACGATTTATAGTAAAGAGAATTGTTTGTATTTGATGATTATTAAATGATTAATAGTAAAGAGAAGTATTTGTTTGCACGGAGTTGAATGTTTTCAAGTATTCCTATGTATCACTAACAATTCAATTAAACACGAGTCCTTTGTTTACATACAGTTGAATGTCAAACATTTCTATTCGACCCATAGTTATGACCCTATCAAGTGCTACCGCTTCGGGCCAGAGTGGATCAGGGAGCCATTGCACTGAAGGTTTACTCCGCATTCCCCAAAGTTCCGGCATTACTGAAGCCTCATCAACAGATTATTTAGTGTCATTTCCTGTTCATTCGTTGGGGGAATCTTACCCCTCTACAGGGATGCAGTTGATGTATTCTACAGTCTCAGTCAACTCGGCTAAAAATATAAGAATACTGTATTACGTGTACGCGTAAAGAAATACAAAAAGTCAAATTAAAAGGTCAATTAAAACTAACTCTCTACAAACCTGCAAGTGATTGGTAAAAGTGTATTTTGGGTCTGTTGGTTCATTGACCCATTTAAACTCATAACATCCCAGATTAACCTATATCCACCTGATGAAATTAAAAGGTCAATTCCGTTTCTGTTTCAATATATATGGTAACGAAAAGTTTTTCCTCTCTTTGAGCAACGTGTTCTGACCAACCGCCCGGATTGTCAAAAGAAGTTCCTTAACTTGTCTTTCTCTCAACCCCCAAAAAGTGATACCATTTCCTGATATATATTAATATATATATTATTCCTATATATATTGTTACGCAATTGTGTTTCAATCAATATTTTTCATCTGTAAACGGATAGATTTTCTTGTCTTTGAGTAACTAACATCCAGACAACATGATACGGCCATTCTGACCGTCAAAAATAGTACTGGATAGAATGTGTCATCCCTCGTCTGTCGATCTTTCACACATTTTCTTTTTTAAGTGGAGGAATTATATTGTGAATTGAATTACCATGACTAGAAAATCCGGCGAACACTTGCGCGCGGCATACGGAAATACTGGACAGCTATTTCGTTCTTATTAGTTCCCATCGTTAGTGTATTCCATGATCTCCCTAACTTGTTAAAGACTAGTTAATTTGGCAACGCTTGAGTGCAATGAGGACTGATGATTTAGTGGTAGAGTTTTGGTTCTGCATTCTGTGGTCGCTGGTTTGATCTCCAATGGGGGAGATCACGGTGTACATTGCTGATGCGACCTAATAAGGTCGAAACAGTTGTCCAGTGTTTCTATGTGTTGTACGCAAATGTGCAGATTTTCTAGTCATGGTAATTCAATTCATTTTTAAAGGACTTAATAAAACAATCAGCCGGTAGTGCATGTGGTAGTCACGGAACTAAAACCACATCAAGTACTGTGACAAGTAGAGGACAACAAGAAGAGGCTGTTTGCCTTTCATTTCACGCTTATGTCCATATTAATGGTATAAGCAATCGGTGATGGGGTGCAGATAAGATGTGTTTCTTTGTATAATGGCATATCAAAATTCTTGGGTTATTCATCGTCAAAGTGAACACTTTCAAAGGACTTCATATTCTTGTAAAACAACAAACATGCACTCTACTCACAGGCAAGTTGTCAAAACAAACAAAGTAAGTAAGTGGCAAAATACGTTGTTTTGGGTCTGTTGGTTCATTGACTTATTTTAACTTATAACATCCCAAATTAGTCTTTGTCCACCAGTTGAAATTAAAAGCTCAAGTCTGTTCTTCAGACAGATCAATCAGATCTTCGATTTATTTAATTGGTTTATATAAAAAAGGACAATCCTGCAACGACTCCTACAAAATGTGGGCGAAGACCTTTGATTAACCGAGCTCCTATATTGTGACTTGATTGAATGACCAATTAAAACATGATATGTAAAAATAATTCTCTTCCCATAGACGTAGATCAGAACATTTGATTGGCTGACCAATCATTAAGAAGTAGAAAAATACAAACTGATCTGTGATTGGTTAGCCAATCGGAAATAACTCTTCGAAAGTTCAAATCGAGAGAAAATTTAAAGAACATGCATACCGTAGACAGGAGAAAAAGAAGAGATGTTCCTCCAAGCACTAAAGTCTCTCCAGCGAAAAGTGCACTCTCTGAAAAATTACCTGACTGATTAGCATAGGGAGGTAGCATCAGCAAAATTCCACAACTTTTCTTTCTCTCAGCACAGAGAAGGGATACAAATTCCTTATATATATTAAATATATCATTGTTACGAAATTGCGTTTCAATCAATATTTGTTATCTGTAAACGGATAGTTTTTCTTGTGTTTGAATTGCTAACACCCAGTCAACGTGTTATGACTACCCTGACCGTCAAAAGAAGTTCCGGATAGATTGTGTCGTCCTCCTTCTATCGATCTTTCAAACACTTTCAAAGGACGATAAAACAATTAGCTGGTAATGTGGTTGTCTCAGAACTAAGGCCACATCAAATACCGTGACAACCACAGGATAACAAAGACAGGATGTTTGCGTTTCGGTTCATACTCATGTTCTTATTAAAAGTATAAGCAATCGGTGGTGAGGGTGGGGATAAGATTGGTTTCTTTCTTTAATGGCGTATCAACTTTCATATGTTATTTAATGCCAAGATGGCTCTTGGAGAAGAACAGTAGTGAAAATAGTTAACCCATAGCTCGAGAGAAAGATTGTTGATATATGGGAAATCAACGTACAAAAAAGAGTTAATTTTTTGTGTAAAAAACTGTAAAGAAACTGTAATTTCTACGCCTGTATTTTGTATTTCTTAATCAATCGATCCCAGTTGTATGGAGCTGCAGAATACACCGACTGCACCTCTGCAGAGAATTAAGATCCCGGAATTAGTGTCCTAGATATGTCACGAAACAATCTGAAATATATCTACAAAGGAGCAGATTTTTCAGAAGTCTCAGTAGACTGAGGAATCACCTATCCGCTCACGGCCTCTTGGGTGTTTGCCAAAAAAAACAAACAAAAAAACATGAAGTTGTCTTGCTGGTGTGCCAGGCGAAAGCCAACACACACACACACACACACACACATACACACACACACACATATATATGTGTGTATATATATATGTAGAAATAAGTATGTATATATATATATATACTTTATATATATATATATATAAATATATATATATATATATATATATATATATATATGTCTGTGTAAATGAATATGTGTATGTACAGGGTGGTACAGAAAGAATGACCAATTTTGAAATATTGGAGCTCTAGGGAATGCGGAGTACCCTTCATTACCATTGTTAGCCAGGTCTTCTCTTCTCTGTAGTGGTAGCACCTGATAGGGATCTATCAATGTGTCAAATAGCACTGTTTTACATTCCAACTGTGTGCAATCAAATAACTCATGCTAAATTGAAGTGTTAGAAATAGAACAGTTTGATCATTTAGCTGAGTGTGTACAAATGACAGATGTCTAAAGGATTTGTTAATGATACATATCAATACTTGGAACCAGTTAACATTGTTGACTAATGCTAAATTGAATTGTTAGAAGTAGAACCGTTTGATCCTTTAGTTGTGTGCATTCAAAACTGTGTTTACAAATCATATATTACATGTACATATAAAAACAGTATTTAGTATTGAATAACCAACAATGGTTGACATGTGTTAAAACCAAACCAAACCAAAACAATCATTATCAAATTGTTTACAAATCATATATACTTAATATGCGTATAAACAGTATTCTGCCTTAAATAACATACAAGCGTTGATATGTCATAAAACTCACCGGAACTAATCTATATAATTTTAACCAATCAGCATATCTACACTATTTTTTAAATTTCTAGATACTTCGCAGACGACAATATTTTACTTGCCACGAAATATTTCAAGAATCAAAACCCAAAATAATTGGAAATATCTTTTTCGTCCACGAATATTAAAAATACAATTTCTTAGCCAATTAGAATCATAGAATAACTCACCAAATTTCAATCTAATTTTTAGCCGACTCAAATAATATAAATAAGCAAAGAAACAAATTTTTCTTTAGTACTCAGCTAACATTAGGAATGGAATTTATTCCATTATCTACTCAACCTTTCAATTTGCTTCTTTTAAGTGAAGATCTACATTTTTTTCTTTCTAGAATACATTTAATTTCAACTTCGTTTACTTAAATTGAACGAATGCTTGTTTACATTTTTATTTTGTTAAAATATTCATCTGTCCACTGCTAATAAAAATATCAACAGCAGCTGTATATATACGTTAAGGAATTAATACATTTCTCTCTTTACATAATAACACATCAATACAAAGGTTTATTGCATACACAAAATACGTCGATTTATTTTAAGCTAACAATTATTGGTATACTTCTTTAAAAAAAAAAACTAAACTATCTCCTAATGAAAAAAAAAAACATCTGCGCTCAGATGTAATTTGTAATTTTTGTTTTTCAGCAAAACCGAATTTAAAGAAAAAGAAAATTATAAATTTGCAGATCGGAGATTTATTCCATCATTTTAACCCTTTTTCCGCTACAAATACTTTTCCCAAGGATCTTAGCACCAAAGTGAAGGTAACAGCTCGACTGGAGTTCGAACCTAATTACTTCCAGGCCGCACTTTAGCTATAACTCCATGGGAGCAGTCCCTCGTGGTAAAATAATAAAATAATAATGATAATGATACAAACGGATCACCTAATCTCCGCCAGACGACCAGACTAAGTGATAGTCAACAACAGCAACAATAAAAACAACAACAACAAAAGAGAACCTGCCGAATAGTGGACTTTAGCATCCGGGTAGACCACAGTGTAAAATCAAAAGAAAGCGAAAAGGGAGATAAATATCTAAACCTTGTTAGAAAACTAAAAAAAAGGTCTGTGGAACGTGAAGGTGACGATGATACTAATTGTAATTGGTGTTCTTGGAACCTTTCCCTAAGGATTGGTAAAGGGGCTCGAAAACTTGGAAATAAAATGACAAGCGGAGACCATCCAGACTATAGCATTACCAAAATCGGCCAGAATACTGAGAAGAGTTCTGGAGACTTGAGGAGACTTGTCGCATATTCTCCGATAATCAACGATCAGCTAACGCCGGTGGGAAAAATTCACAAAAGATTAAAATCATGATAAAATTATAAAAGCCAGTAGTCAGAAGAAAGACTCAGGGTGTAGTAGGTATGAGCAAATTTTTCTCAAGGGCTATTACTTCTCTTGTGCATTCTCTACCTGATAGGTGACCCACAGATGGCTTTTATATAGACTAAGCTAAGGCTAGTTTATAAAAAAGTATCCTGATGTAGTGATCAATAACCGATTTAACCAAATAAGCGAGTAGTCGCTGAGTGAGATTATGCAATAAACAAAAGACAGCAGCCGGAGAAACGATTTGACGAAATTCAAAATCTCTTTATCAAACACGTCAAATTGAAAACAGCTATGAACCAAAATTTGCCGGTATATTACTAGACTCGATAGGCCTTAGAAGTTGTTGCAGAACAATTAGGGGATCGGTGTTAAGTGAACCCCAGTAATAGAAGCTGGTTTTTTTTTCGATATTCTCTCTTTCTTTCGTAGCTGGGGACACGAGCGAGATATGCGGTAAAGTGAACGGAGAGCTACTGAATCATTAAAAGAAGACGTGGTTCCTACTGAAACGAAGACTTTAACCCACAAATTTCGTCTGTTATTCATTTCCACTTCTTTCCACACAGAAGGGAATAAAACAGCCGAGAGTATTGTATTTGAAGGGACTAGCATTTTTGTTTCCCCTCCTGCATCAGACGACCAGCCATCACCGACACAGCAGTTGTCGGAGACTACGCCACGAAACATATTTGTTTCCTCGTCCCACCAACGAGGACATAGTTGGGTAAATTGGGTTCTTTAGCCCTTAAAATGTGTAAAGGATCAAAGAAAAAAACAAACAAATAATTAAAAAACAAACAAATAAAAAAAAACAAACACAACAAAAAAATAGAGGTCAAATTTTCACGTGCTACCATTAAGTTCACCGAGGAAAAAAATTGTATTTTTTTTTTTTTGTTTGAACTTATTAGATCCTCAAATTCACTGCAAATTTTAATTTTTCGAAAAAATTACGTTTTATAAGAAGTTCACTAATCCAATGTAGAAAAATCATCCAGTAAAGGAAAAAAATTCTCCCTATCGGGTTTGTTTTCATAAAGACTTTGGTTTAATTGTTTAATGGCAAGTCAACCTTCCTAGGTTATTTAATGCCAAGGCCATCGTCCCAGAAGAAGAATAGTGGTATGATGTAACCTATAGGTGGAGATTAAAGATTAAAAGACAGTGACATAAACGTGACAGTTGACACTTCCGGTGACCGTCGAAATCTAGTGAAGGTAGAGAAAGATATGTATATTGAAAATGAGAAAAAGATAGAATAAAAATATACGATTTTCATTAAAAGCAGGCGACATCTAGGGTGTACGGAGATATCAGTAAAATCTCATTTTAAAGAAATCTTAACTCAGTGCCAATGTTGCTGTAAGAGATATATAACACAGATTTTCATTCGTCCAAAATCCAGAATTTCCTATTTTTTACTAAACTATAATCCATGTATATATATATATATATATATACACAATCACACAAAACCAGAAAGAAGCTAGGAAAGAACTAAAAGCTAGCAAAATAATTGTAAAGTTAGCGACGGTAGTCGAGTGCAACGCGAAGGTTTCTTTTCTATAGTTACAACACAGAGGTGTAAGGGGGGCGCTACTCTTTCCCCAGATTTCTCCACTTTACCCTGGATACGTACCTTATAATTCTGGGTGTTAAGCAAGGAGGTACCAAGTACCATTTTTTAAGTCATTGGTATGACACGAGCTAGGATTGAATCCTGGTCTCCCGGGCCATTGGTGAACACTCTACCCAAAATAATAACTGAGTAATAAACCTCGGTATGTAACATTGTTATTTATTTAGAGCAGTAACATTTAAGTCCAACGTGCCGTTTTGAACAGATACTGGAAGCAGAAACCCCCAAATTTGCAGCTATAAGGTCACCCTCAGAACCCTTCCAAGTAAGAAGAACAAGACACGTCGGAGAAAGTAGTAATTTATAAGGCATTAAATGTGGTGCAGTGCTCTGTGAAAGGGACACCGAATGAAAATCGAACTCACTCGTAAAGGTTTGATAGTCTTGCTTGCTAACCATTAGACTACTGGGGTGCTCACTGCTGGGGAAAGTAAGGACGAATACATAAGCGTTAATCTTTTACGGAGTCCTACAGATGGACGCGCCAGGGTTGGTCATGGTGTTATGGTTACCTTCATGCAAAATAGACACGGAAGTCCTCGTGGCATAGAGTTAGATCACGACATTGTAGTAAGCGAATTCGAACTCCAGTCGTGCTTTTATGTTCACTTTGATACTAATACTCTAGGGAAAGGTATGAAGCCCCATATCCTTCTTAGCAAAGGGTTAAATAGTATCAGTGCTGTTCTTTTTCAAGGATGTCTTCAGGATTAAGTAACACACATTAAACAAAGAAAACCAACCGTATCCTTCGTTTTGTCAGAGCAATTTAAGAAATTCCAACTGCTAAATAATTTCTTATTTTAAATTTCTTTATTCAAAGCATCTAAGTTTCTTGCCAACGGTTGGATCTTACTCTTTCTTGAGTAATTCAGTATTTACCCAATAGACTCGTGTAAATGTCGATTAGAAACAAGGTTGTAAAATCGTCAGTTGCCCACACAACTAATGTCTTTTTAAAATACCGATATTGTGCAATGGAAGGATATACGCTCATCTGGTGTTGTTTCGTTTGGTTTTATGGTATATCAACCATTGTAGGTTATTTAATGCCAAATCATTTTTATACATACATACATAGTAAATATATGATTTTAAACAGATATTGAAGATAACATTCGTAAACGAGCCTAAGCTCATTTTTTCACACATTTAAATGGTTTCCCTTATTTCTATCAAATACGAACGATTCTATTCACTATTAATCAATTGTTTGTTGAGAGTTTATTGTTTTCAAGTATTGTTATGTATCCCTAACAATTCAATTAAACATCAATCCTTTGTTTACACACAGTTGAATGATCAAACAGTTCTATCTCAAACAATTCAATTTAGTATAAGTCAACAAAGTTAAATGGTTCTAAGCATTGTTATATATCACTAACTGTTCAATTTTACATTAGTAATTTGTTTACATGCAATTAAATGATGAAATAGTTTTATTATTTCAGACATTTTAATTTCGCATAAGTCATTTGTTTGCACTCCGTTTAAATGTCAAACAGTTCTATTTGACCCATAGATAAAACCCTATTAGATGCTACCATCCTAGATCAGAGTAGGCTTGTTAGCTATGGCAGTGAAGGAGTACTCCGCATTCCATAAAGTCCGAGTATTGCCGAAGCCTCACCATGTACACTTATTTAATTGAAATATGTCTATATGAGTATACGTCGTTTCCCAATTTTTATAACAAAATGATCGAGTACAAATAATAGAATAATGGAAATTACATTTATTGAAAAGTAGAAATATAACATTTTAGGATCAGTAAGCATTTACTCTCAAACATGAACCAAAAAAGGGGTGTCCTCGTGGTGTAATGGTTAAAGCGATGAACTGCGGAATCGTAGTACGCGAGTTCGTACTCCAGTCGCGCTATTACGTTCACTTTCGGGCAAATACCCTTGGGAAAGGTATGAACCCCCTTATTCTCCCTCCAGCTATGGATAAATAGTAGGACGGACTAGGTTTTTCAGCCTTGGTGAGGCAACTAGTCTAGGAGAAGGAAAACTCTGAATTCAAACTCCTGTTAAACTCCGCTTAAAAATTGACCTTGTGTCATATCCTGCCAGAGCGGAGGGGTTGGTAAATAGTACCAAAAAAATATTAAGAAAAGCTCTAGAGTACGTACTCCAGATGCCCGCCTTTCAGTCGACGGCACTGATGAATGCAGTGTGCCAAGTTGTGGATGCCGTGTGCACAATCCTCCTGACAGGGGAGAGGAGTAGATGGTTAGCAATCAGTTGTCTTACGATCTTCACATGTACCATGAGCTTCTTGACCAACATGAAAATCCGACACATCTACGTAAATGTATTAAAATTGAACTTCCTTTTGTATCTTACTTGACCAACCTTGATAAGACGCAGTGTCGTAAAATATCTTCACACAAAAGATCTTCCACTTCACCGTCCAAGGTGTGGTTTCGCTATATTTGGTTAAATATATCAAAATGATAACTACTTTTCAGTAATAATCATAAAAGAGAAAGAGATTAAATTCAACAGGGAAGATCTGAAAGGCCACTACTTTGTTATAACGATTTTCGAACAACCTGTATATATGCGTAGAGTCGTAGCTTATATGTATGTAGATTTTGGTTTGATTTCTTTTTAATGGCATATTAATCTTCGTGGATTATTTAGTTCCGAATCGATATAATTGTTGAAAAACAGTACTGATACTATTTAACTCATACCTGGCAGGAAGGATGTTCAAACCTTCCTGAGGAAATTAGTCCCAAAACGAACGTGATAATTCGATTGGAGTTTTAACTCGCTTTCTACGATGTTACAATTCAGTACTTTAGCCTTAGGGACACCCTACTATGAATATAGGTATGCATGTATATATGTACATATATATTTGTATATAGCAGTATAAGGGGGATATTAGGGAGGTCTGTTTGTTTGTTTGTTTTTTTTATGGAATATCAGCCTTTGTAAGTTATTTAATGTCAAATTCATTTTTATACAAAAAGTTCTTCTTCAAACCATTCAGTTTAGCATGAGTTCACAGTTTAATTGTCAAAAACATTTCTATTTCAAGCTATTCAATTTAGTCAAACAGTTCTAATTTTAAAAAAACTAGTTTTGTATAAGTATAGTTTTTGTTTACTCAGTTAAATGTCAAAACAGTTCTATTTAGAACGATTCAGTTAAGTGTAGTACAGTTTCACTGTCAAAAACAGTTCCATTTCAGACAATGCAGTTTACATGTAAGTACAAAGTTTATTTGTCAAAAACATTTTTATTTCAAGCTATTCTGTTTAGTCAAACAGTTCTAATTCAAACAATTTCTGTTTAGCTTAAGTACGCAGTTTAGTTCTATTTGACCGTCAGATAGGACCCTATCACATGCTACCACTCCGAGTCAGAGTGGACCTGGGAGGGATGTAAATGTAAATTCCCCAAATCTCCAACATTACTGGAACCTCACCATCAGATTGTTTAGTGTCATATCTAGGACACCCGTTGGGAGGGTCTTACCCCTCAGCAGAGAAACAGTCTGTGTATTCTACAGCCCCAGACAAAAAATGAGTAAGTTAGGGATGTCGGCAGATCTTAATAGAAAATAAAACGGAAAGTGAAGGATATCTAGAAGGGAATGAAAGATTCATTTTTTAATAATCCGTTATAAACTGAGTATTCGGTGCTAATACAGTCCATAGTCAGTAGACCCCTAATTCTTAATAAAAAGGTACTTTCAGTTCTGGGATAATCACCGGGAAAAAAGTAGTTTTCTTTTCTGAAAATCGGGTTTCCTTATATTCAAGGGAGCAGTTCGTTACAGAGCAGTTGTACTTAAGGGTTTGGTTTGGACATGGCAAAGAATGAGAGACCGGCGGTGGCAGTTCAAGAAATATTCAGTAAACATTAGACACAAAGCAGAGAGAAAACTGACCAGGGCCCAAGTTTTTTGGCATCCAAGTGAGTGATATTTTGGATTTACTGATTGAGGCTGAAGGGCAAATTTTCATCAGTATTGCTAGAAGTGTGAATAAAAATGACAACTCAATAATCGGATTTATTTATTGTTGTTTTTTTTTAAATTTTGATTTTTGATTCTTTTTATTGAGATAACCTGTAGCTTATTTAGTTTCTACCAAAACTTGTGGCCGACCTCCTTTTGAAAACAAATGTAACTTGTGGTACGATATCGGTTACCTCGGTAAAGTAACGGTCAAGTATACTACACGTACGTATTTTAAATCATAAACAAGTCTATTGTATTCATTATTACGGCCATGTGCTGAAATAATCTAAGCTTGATACACAATATTTTTTTCCAAATATTTTGGATTCAGTAAGCAAAAAAAATTAAAAAAAATTAAATAATGCAAGTACACCAGTCATCACGATAAAATCTACTAATATAAATATGCTAATGTGGGAGAAAAAGCAATTTAGTATTACAAAATATCGTCTCCAAAATCCAGACGGAAATACTTAAGACATCACCAGAAATTCTTCACTCACTGAAAATAGCCTTCTAAAAATAAAGCGAGTGAATGTAAATTAAATCTATGAGATACATCTTTGTATTTCTTTTGCTTGTTAGTGCAGACGACAAGGCAAGCGGGCGCTTGAATTCTACTCTGTCACAGAGATAGTTTCACTTTTTAGACTATCGACTCCTTCCTGGAATACTTGATTTCTCATCAGACCCGGTGCCTATGCAATAAATAAATAAATAAATAAATAGATTCACTGTGTCCATGGATATTTAAGAACAGAAAGTACATATCGACCCCTTCAAAACAATTCTTCTCTCTTAATTTTCCCTGTGAATAATACTATTCGAATAAAAATGGGCTATGCCTGTACCATATGACCGTAAAAAATACCCCAATTTCTTTAAGATTGATTTTAAAAGCGCTTGACTGTGGGATCGTAGTAAACGAGTTCGAACTCCAGTCGAGTAATTATGTTCACTTTCAGACAAATACCCTTATGCCCCACCCCCAGCTATGGGTTAAAATAGAATCACTGCTGTTCGTCAAGGAAGGATGGCTTTGGCATTAAGTTGTCCACGAAGGTTGATATGCCATTAAACTAAGAAACCTAACCTAGCCAAAATGTTAAGGAATCACGTTCACTTATATTGCCCTTTTTTCATGTACCGTAATTTGAGGCGTACAGGTCGATCTGGAATATAAGCCGATCTCATTTTTATCTCAAAATTCTATCCCCAAAGAATACAGTTGGATTCTCTGATGTTTCACTGTGTTTGGTCAGTGAATCAGCTGTTGGATTAGTTGTTTTGGTTTACGGCATATCAACCATTTCCGTGTCATTTAACGCCGAATTAAGTCATTGTGATAAAATTTTCAAACAATTGACTTTAGTATTAGTACAGTTTTGTTTACACAGTTAAATGTCAAAGCAGTTCTATTTAAAACAATTCAGTTTAGCATAAGTAAACAGTTTTTGTTTACACATAGTTCAATCAAAAAACAGTCAATTTTCAATAATTCAATTTAGCTTCTGACAAATAGACAGGACCCTATCAGGTGCTACCACTCCGGGTCAGAGTGGACCTGGGAGGTATGGCAATGAAGGAGTACTCCGTATTCTTCAAAGCTCTAGATTAATTGAAACTCACAATCAGATAGTTTAGTGTCGTATGCAGGACACTCATTGGGGGAGCCATACTCCTCTGCAGAGATGGAGTCGGTGTATTCTGCAGCCCCAGCCGACTGGATTATTAGCTGTTGAGAACGGCCTCTAATATAGCGTTAAGAAGATACTTAATTTGTATTACGGTATTATTATCTTTTATTTTGATACATTCGATATGCTCAGCAAACACGAATTTAAGTTATGTTTGTGACAGCTGGATTGGTTGGGTTTCTTTTGTTAAATCGGCATATCAACTTATGTAGGTTATTTAATGGCAAAGCCATCCTTCTTGAAGAACAGTTGTGGTACTATTTAAGTCATAGATGAGAAGATAAGGGGTTCATACCTTTCCCAAGGGTTTTTGTCTGAAATTGAACGTAATATATGAACGCGACTGGAGTTCGAACTCACACCAATTCCACAGTCTGTCGCTTCATCCGTGGCACTACGAGGACATCCCCTGTCTGCTAGTGGTGTATATCGATTGTTAAGAGTACTTTTCCTCTAGTTGACCTTTCTGTGGTAAAGATTTGGATTTTAGCCCAGCCGTCTAAGACGAACCCTCCTTGTTTCGTAGAAATTTTTTCAGGCTTAAGAATTGACTTGCGCACCGTAATTTACTCATAGTTTTTCGAGAACAAATATTCTTATCTAATAGAATTAATTTTCAAACTGTTGTATGCTTTCAAGTATTTCAATCAAATACTAATAATGATTTGGTCTCAAGAAAATATTTAATAATATTCATTTGTTTATACAGTTATATGGCTTTAAGTTTTGTAAGGTTTTATAGCATATCCATACTCCTTTTATAGCATAGCCATACTCCTCTGCAGAGATGGAGTCGGTGTATTCTGCAGCCCCAGCCGACTGGGTTATCAGCTGTTGAGAACGGCCTCTAATATAGCGTTAATTTGTTATCTAATGTCAGATTCTGTTTATACATATATGTTAAATATATAAATGATTTGTAAGCGCATATTTTTTAGAAAACATTTTTACACAAGCCAAAGTTCATTCTTTTGCACACTCTTAAAGGGTTTTAAGTATTGCTATCCAAAATTAATAGTTTTATTTGCACTCAGTGAAATAGTTTCAAGTATTGCAATTAAAGAATTGTAATTCTGTTCAACATTAATCATGCATTTGCACACAGTTAATTAGTTTCAAGTATTGCTTTCTAATACTAATAATTCAGTTTTGGCACAGGTAAGACTTTCAAAGATGGCTATTAATTCTATTCAACATTTCACCTTCGTTTAATTGCTATGTGTCTCAAACAATTCAATTAAGCAGTAATTTATTCACACACATTTTGTTTTATTTAACCCATTGAAAGGACTCTAACAGGTGCTACCAATCCGAGATAGAGTGGACCTGAGAACCCGTCTGCAGAGAGCAAGACGGTGTTTTCAAAAGTTCTAGTCAACTGGGTGGTATATGGCTTCAGGTAACTAATAATAATTCCTTGTAAACTTTAAGCAACCATTCTTAAAACAAATAGCTTCTAAACAGATCTATTTGACCCAAATTAGGGACTCTAACTGGTTCAAATTCTCTGGATTAGAATGAATATGAGAGGAATAGCAACGAAGAATTTTTCAAAATTCCACAGATATCCAGAACTATAACCTCACCATCTAATACTGTTTGATATCATACAAAGAACAACCACTTTTGGGGGATTTCCCCCCTCTCTAAGGAGCACACTCAGTATATTCTAAGTCTCGCTGACAATGGGGTTTTTTGTGTATGTACGCGTAGAGGGGCATTGTAAGTCTACGTATATCCACATGTGTATATAGTGGTATAGCTAAATAGTTATAGAGGTCGGCAGATCTTAATAGGTTATTATCAAGAAAAAGAAGGATTTCTTGCTGGGAAAGAAAATCTGATTTAATGTCTGTAATAACACGATACCTTCGGTGATAGTACGGTCAATGGTCAGTAGACAGGATCTCATTTTTAAGTTACTTTAATTCTGGAGAGTCCATGCGGGGAAAGTGGTTTCCTTTTCCGGAAGTTATTGCCCCATTTATTTAAGGGAACAATAACAAATACTCAGAGTTCGGGGCCCTGTTTTCTGTCATTTATCATAACCTATCAGTCAATTTTTATTTGTTAATGTCAGCTTTCGAATCCTATATTCTAACTTTTAATATCCTCTTTGTTTATCAACCCCTTTTGATCAACACGTATTTTTTGATCGCTTGGGTAGTCCGTTTGACGCTCAGGGATGAATAATGACCATTCAATCACGTCGCGCCAATGACTGAATTACCCCAGAAGAGTGTACTTGTTCACGTGTCTACAATAAGGTTCTCTTTGATACGATGCCAAATTTTTAAAAAATCGCATACCGTTTCTAGAGATATTCAGTTTTCCTGAATACTTAACAAAATTGGTCCCGAATATGTTTCATTAAGATACTATCGATCGAAATGTCTGTATATGTTAAGCACCCCAGACGTTATTTAATCAAGATACATGTTCTACAATCATTCTAACGTGTTTCGTTTCGTAGCCAGTGATGGTTGTTTCAGAGAACAACCATGTTAGTTCCAAGTTAACTAATTGGAAAAATGTAATATATACATTCGCAATTATATAAACATTACGTTAATATACTGTTAAAACGAGTTATCAATTCCTTTATATATATATATATATATATATATATATATATATATATATATATATATACATGTCGAAAATTGAAAAACAAAGTAATCCAAAAGTGATGAATTTATTATAAAACGTTTCGGTTTAAGTAAATTTAAGATGGTGTAATTTAAGATGGTGAAACTAGCGTTGCTAGAACAACACTTGTTTTACCATCTTGTTTTTCTTATTTTCTTCATACAGTCGGATTCATTTCCATTCTTTACTTCCATATATATATATATATATATATATATTGTCATCCACAGAAAGACTGTTTCGTTGTATCGCAACTCTTCAGCGTGGCTAGACACACAGGACAATTCAAACTGTGATTGAAACCCGCCCATCTTTACGATAGACTTAGTTCATATATATATATATATATATATATATATATATATATATATATATATATATTAAAAGACTCGTAACGACGAAATATCATTGTTGAATCCGTTGTCATTTTTTTTGTTTATCCACTTTTCCTCTTATTTTTCTCATCTTGTCAAATTTACCAAAAATCAATTATTTCACCATATATATATATATATATATATATATTTGTGTGTGTCTGTGTATGTGTGTGTGTGTGTATGTGTGTGTGTGTGTATGTGTTTGTGTGTGTGTGTGCATGTGTTATTGTGGTATAAGCATTATTTACAGATGTTTAGTATGTCAATTTTATTATAAAGTGTTATTATTAATAATGATACATTTTGAATATATATTGGACACGAAAAAAACTCATGGAGAAAAAACTAGATGGGAATTCCAAAGAATGCTACGAGCTGTTTTGAACAAATCCTGGAAGCAATAATTCGTAAAACAACAGCTGTTCGACCACTTACATCCCTTCTCACAAACCATCCAACTAAGACAAACAAGACATGCAGAAAACTGCTGAAGAAGCAATGAACTCATAAGTGATGTTCTTCGAAGGACCCCTACACATGACGAGCCGTTTATGGCCGATCAGCCAGAACTTATTTACATAAGCTCCGTGTGAACTCATAATGTAGTGTGGAGGACCTGCCAGAGGCAATGGAAGATAGAGACGGATGAAGAAAGTAAAAGACAGATACAGACAGACAGACAGACAGAGTCGGCAAAATTCGAGTTTTCAGCGTGACTTGATAATGGTGATGTATATATATATATATATATAGAGAGAGAGAGAGAGAAATTCTAAAACAAGATAATCAAAAGAATAAAACAAGATAATCAAAAGTGAAGAATTTATTGTGAAGGAAAGTCGACGTTAAACTTTTCGGTTTTAATGAACCTTCATCAGGACTTTAGAATGGTGATACCAATTCTGGATAGAACAACGATGGATGCGTAATAAAATCAAAAAAAAAAAAAGGAAAAAACTAGTGTTGAGAGTATATATAAACAAAAATCATATCACCTATCAATCAGCGTTCTTTTTCGAAACTTTCCTTCAAAATAAATCTTCATTTTTGATGACTTAATTTTTCAATTTTTCTCCATTCTGTTGGATTCCCTTCCATTATATACTTCCATATATATGCATATATATATATATATATATATATATATATAAGTAAAAGTAAAGTTAGCGACCTTAGTCATGGGCGACCAGAAGGCTCCCTTTTCAATAGCTACTACTACACCGAGGTGTACGGGAGGGCATTACTCCTATTCCTGGATTGCTCCACTTTACCCTTGATACATACCTTATATTGCTGAGTCTTAAGCAAAGAGGTATCAAGTATCACTTTTAAAGTCTTTGGTATGACGCGACCAGGGATTGTACCCAGGTCTCCCAGACCATTAGCGAACACTCTACCCACTGGACTATATATATATATATATATATATATACCTAACATCTTCCACGGGCAATGCATGACACTAGGTCAAGTTTAAAGTTGCTTTGAATTCAGACTTTTTCTTCTCTTAGTTTGTTTATTTACTAAGTAACACATGCTGCCTAAGTATTTACCCATAACTGAAAAAAGATGGATTATTGCTCATTCCAAATCTTTTAGAATGAAGTGAAACACCATCAGCCGTGTCCAGGATTTGACCTCAGGTCATCGATTTAATTTTCATTTTTCCTACGATCGGCGAAACCTATATTAACTTCTATTATATATCTAAACATATATTTCGTTTTTTCTTGTCTTATAAGATTTCTTAAGTTCGGTTAAACTTAAGATCAAAATTGTCTGTAATCTCTTTCTTGAGTGCTTTCCCATTTTCAAGAACATTATCAAGTTATTTCTTTCTTTAAAATCCCGTGATATAGTTGTTTTTAATATCTGAAATGCTTTCTGTCCTGTCTCGAGAGATTTTGAATAACTGTAGTTCTTTTCTTCTTAAAATTTCTATAGTGTTTAGTTACATTTGAGTTTTCAAATTTGGATTTTCGCTTGTCAATAATGTCGTGAACATTGGAAACGCTGTGTGCCTATGTAGCGAGGGAAGGAGTTAGTATATGCTGTATAATATAAAAGCTATAATCTAATAAAGCAACTTAGAAAAAATGATACGACAAATATTCAAAATATCTCTGCTTTTCTGCAATCATCTTTCTCTTACGTTGTATGATAATAAAACTGGTGGCATTACTTTCGGAACGACACACTTGCGCGAAATGAAGCCTCTTGGTTATCGCGGGTAAAGAAGCACTGTCAATGGTGATGACATGAAAAAAAGAAGAAAAAAAAGAAGAAGAGAAAGATCCCAGGCCCACTCTGGCCCGGCGTGGTAGCACCTGATAAGGCCCTATAGGTTATATAGAACTAACGGTATATTTATGCTAAACTGAATCATTTCACTAAACTGAATAGTTTGAAATAAAAATGTTTTTGACGATTAAACTGTACCAACATTTAAACTGCGTGCTTATTATGCTAAACTGAATTATTTGAAATAGAACTGTTTTTTTGACATTGAAACTGTACTTACACTAAACTGATTTGTTTAATATAGAACTGTTTTGATATTTAAATGTGTGTAAACAAAATCTGTACTTGTACTTACCTGAATTAGCTGAATTAGAACTGCTTGACTAAAGTGAATAGCTAGAAATAGAAATGTTTTTCACAATTAAACTGTACTTACATTTAAACTGAGTACTTCTGCAACACTGAATTGTTTGAAATAGAACTGTTTGTATGAAAATGGATTTGGCGTTAAATAACCTACAAAGGTTGATATGCCATATAACCCAACCAACCAACCAACTAACCAAAGAAAAGAAAACTGTATTTTGTTGCAGAAAAAATTATCCATCAGTTGGGTTGGCTGAGGTCGGCAGTATTGGTTGAGGTTGGGTTGGAGCTTTAGTAGTACGTATGGCGTGACGTCTACTTGGCAACTGGACTCTTAGGCATTTAGTAAGACAACGACTACTACCGTACTACTATAAAATCGCCGCTTATGCATCTTCCATATGTGCGCTGTATGACCATATTTGCATAGCACGTGTATGTGTGTGCAAATATGCATATCCATAAGCTGGCGGGGTTACTTAATCGAAACGTCCACGAAGAATCATTTTTCACTACTATAACTATTGTGCCCTTTGTATCTGTCTAAGTTTTTCAAAAAATAGGAGGCTTAACATTCGGACCAAAATACGTTTTTTTTTTTTTCTAAATTTCGTTTGTGTTATTAATTCGTATTTCTTTTATTTTTCAGGTAAGTATTCTTCAAAATTTGGAAGAGTTTTTGTTTATTTGAACAAAAATGTTGTCTGAAAAAAAGGTAAGAGATTTTTAAATACGAATTTAGATTTTTTATTGTGTTAGAAGAAAAAGCTCAAACCTGGACTTTTTAAAAAAATTAAAAACGGGACGTTATTTGTCGCCTCATTAGGGGAATGCCGTAGGGGTCAAGATTTTTTTTCTTGCTGCGCATGATTCTCAATTCGTGCATGGCCTCCACCATAAATGGCCAAACTCTGACACGGATCCCAACTTCGGCATTCTCCTAACGGGGCGCCTCAGACACCAAGCAATAAACTTAGTCCCGCCGAAGTGGCAAAAGCCTGGGGGGACGACTCCCTGAGATCAAGGTTTCGTAGCAAGCACACCACGGCCAGGCACGAATGCCAGGTGGTGGTCTGTAAGGGAGTGTGAGTGAGCCTTTTTTAAAATTAAAGATTGATGTTAGAAAAAATCTGCCCAAGCACATTTTTTTTTTTTTTGCTTTTTAGGTAAGTAATGATAGTAGATAAAAAAAAGCTCTCAGCAGTCTTTTTTAAATTATATCGAACTTTTTTAAAAACCAAATTCTGGTTGAAGATTAAAAAAGCGCTTGGTAGTCTTTTAAAAAAACTACCTACAGAGGGTTGATAAAAAAAAACAACTTCCTAGTGGTCATTTTTTTAAAACAAAAGACTGATAGTAGGTGAAAAAAGCCCCTAGCAGTCTTTTTGTTTTCAAACTTAAGAGTGAATATATAGTAACTGTTCCTTTTCACTGGAAACTTGTGAAGTAACAGGTCAATTATCCTATTTACCAACCCCTCCGCTCGGGCAGGATATGACACAAGGTCAATTTTTAAGCGGAGTTTAACAGGTTTGAATTCAGAGTTTTCCTTCTCCTAGACTAGTTGCCTAACCAAGGCTGAAGAACCTAGTCTGTCCTACTATTTACCCATAGCTGGAGGGAGAATAATTCGATTCATACCTTCCCAAGGGTATTAGTGCTATGTGAAATGCAATCAGTCTCGTCCAGGATTTGAACTCGTGTCGCTGTGTTCATTTCCTTCGACGATGGCATGAAGATTCATCAGCTATCTATGAAAACGACCAGAAATTTTAAATGGTCTTTCAAAATAACTAAGGAAAGAAAAATATCGACTATCGGCTCTTAATTGGAACGTTTTTTAAATTCACCAGTGAACTTTTTAAATAAACTCTACTATATCAAACTCTTTCGAAACTGAATTTCGTTTTTCTTCCAGAAATTTCTATAGAGTATTAGATAATGAACCGCTGATATTCAGATTAATCTTCCCACCAAAAACAAAAAACAAAAAATAAATCAAATTCTAAGCCTTGGGTTCACTTTCCACTGTCTTGTAACATCGTTTAGGTGTCTTCCTCGCAATTGTTTACGGACAGAACCTTATAGCCGTCACTTATTTCTTTTCCCATGATGAAAGAAGACCGATCAACACACATTTACATTTGCGTTCTGACGTTTATTGTTGTTTTGATTTAACCAGGCCAGCCATTATCGTGAGTTTTCAACTATCATTTCAAAAATAATGAAAGAAGAAAACTTTTTTCTTCATTTTTATGCTTATTTTGTTTGCCTCTTATATATATATATATATATATATATATATATATATATATATATATATATACATATTGGTTCATCAGAGATATTGAGCACTCTCCAAATTATATTGCACTTAGTTCGCCACAAACCCACAGAGTGAATTAGTGACAACCAACACTGTTACAATATATATATATATATATATATATATATATATATATATATATATATATATATATGTGTGTGTGTGTGTGTGTGTGTGTGTGTGTGTATGTGTGTGTGTGAGTGTGTGTGTGTGTGTGTGAGTGTGTGTGTGTGTGTGTATTTATTTATGGTACTCAATTTTATAATGGCACTAAAGAGACCAAAGATTTTATTCATGTTGAAAATTAAAACTTAAAAGATGGAAGGTAAGCTGACCGGTTTTGTTCCTCGCTCAACGGAGCTAAATCGAGGAAAGAATAGAATTAAAAAGAATATGTTGGGAGAAAGAAAAAGTTTTTTTAATTTGGAGATTTCATCGAAATAAGTCCAAGCAGACATTTTCTCTGCTTACAAAGCGATGGCCTGTTGGAGAAAATATGAATAGTCTCCAATACTTTTGATGAAATGAGGAGTGTGACTTGCTCAATATAGAGAAAAAGTCAACATTGATCTCCCGGGCTATATATATAAAGCATTTTTGTTAGTCTAATCATAGGAAAAAGGAAATATTTTAAAATCAACGGGTTCACAAGGGGATTTCTTTTCTAAGTTATTTTTTTTCTATGAGTTTCAAGTGTATTAATACTTTCATCGGGAAGTTTATGATAGCATTGTCTTTGATTTATTTAATAAAGTCGTTGCTCATACCAGCTCATTGGGTAGAGTGTTCGCCAATGGTCCATGAGACCTAGGTTCAATCCCAGATTGCGTCATACCAAAAACTTTAAAAAATGGTACTTAATGCCCCCTTGCTTAACACTCAACAATGTTAGGTACGTATCATGGGTAAAGTTGAGTAATCCCCTACACTTCGGTGTGGTAGCTATTGAAAAGGGAGCCTTCTGGTCGCCCTCGACCACCGTCGCCAAATTTACTTTACTCTTTTTAATTCCTGGATTTTTGTCAGAGAATTTTCATGTCGCATTAATGCGTTGTCACAGACAGATTTTTGTCTGTGTGTTCGTGCGAGCGGATGTGTGTGTGTGTGTGTGTGTGAGAGAGAGAGAGAGAGAGAGAGAGAGAGCATGTGTGCGTTTGTGTCTCTCAGTGTATGTGTCTAGTTAAGTTTTATTTATTGTTGGTTTGAAAAATGCAAAAAAAGAATATCAAGCCAACATTAGAAAGAAGTTAACTATACACAACGTCATCAAACATAAACTTCCTGGTGAAATGGTTAATACACTTGAAACACGTGTAAAAGAAAAATAGATAACTTAGAAAAGAAATCTACTTGTGGACCTATTCCTTTATATATATATATATATATATATATATATATATATATATATATATATATATATATTAAGTAATAACATATTGTGGTAGTAGTTGATATCTGTTGTTGTTTTTTGTTTTTGTTTGCCTTGATGTTATTATATTTATTATAACTATAATTTTAATAGGCTTGACGACTAGTCGTAATAATTGTAATAGTAATATTAATTGTGATGATAATTCTTAATATGCTATTTTCTATAATACTTGGTATGATTTTATTTATATATTTAGATATTTTAGGTTTAGCAATAATATGAATATTATGATAATATGTATGATATAATTGTAATCTTGAGGATATATAAATTTGTGTTGTATTTGTTTAAAATTTTAGATAATGTCTTAACAGTAACTAGTATAATTCTTTTAATGAGACCAATTATATTGAATAGTATTAAAATGACAATCTTCTTAGGATTTTTGATAAAATAGTGTTAATAGGCAATATCATATTTTATAATATAATTTTAAATTTGTTAAGAGGTTATTAATTCCTATGTAAGTTGTTTATAATAGATAATTTTCTCTCCTTAAATCAATTTTTATTTTAATCTATATTTTCACTTATCTTCTTCATTTGGGTTTAAGTGTTTGCTTGCCATTACGTAAAATAAGTGGAAAGGAAAGAGAGTTGAAAAATTGATACATCTTGATACAGGAATTGAATGGCATTGGTCAACCAGACAGGAAAAAACAAGTGGTCTGGTCTTTACTTAATAATAAATAAAAAATAAAAAAGCTAATGAAATTTGGGTTAGGGAGATCGGGGGACTTGAATTTCGTGGGTTTTTCTAAATCTTCATTAAAAATTTCTCATTATTTCTTTGTTTGAAAATGCAGATTGTCTAAAATATAAATTCTGCTGAAATAAATATTATTACAAAAAAAAATGGATAATTCTTAAAGGTTTTTCTTTTATATGACACACACACACACACACACACACACACACACACACACACACACACACACACACACACATATATATATATATATACACATATATATATATATATAAATATATATATATATATATATATATATCACAAGCGTAATCCTTAAATAGGTGCCAACAAAAATTTATACAATATTTATATATACTGTTATTAAAAAAACTTATAAAATATTTGTACATATACAAATATATTCAACACATAAGAATCATTCAGAAACTTCATTGATCTGTTATTTTGTGTGGATGTGTTTATCATAAGTATCATTCAAAATGGAAGATATTCCTAGCATACATTGGATTTGGTGTAAAAACGTGTAAATCACATTTTAAATTCTTTTGACTTGTAAAGCCTCTTTTATATTAAAAAAAATCAACACATTATATTCGTCAAGTAGTCAAAACGGCGTTCGTTTATTATTTTTCGTTTTTTTTTACTTTAAAAGATATTTATTCACAATGACGCGCAAAAATGAACAATGACAGCTGGTTGATTTTACAACGCCAGAAGCAGATGAAACGTTCTTTTTTTTATTTAGCGTACGTTGGCAGAAATTTACTAACAAATTCAAAACTAAATCAGGCATGCGCAGTCGCGTCTTACCCTTCACATATCGGCTTTTTTTTTTCTCAAAGCGACGATTTTCATTTTGTTATACATTTTGTAAAACACAACTGAATGCAATAAAATTTTCATCATTTTGTAGAGAATTTTATTCTTAGCAGCTTTTTATATAAAATCAAGTCACGAGAAATTATTCTGAAGTTAAAAAAAAAATCAAATTAAAAGAAACAAAAAAAGAAACCACAAAAAGCCCGAAAAAATTAGGAAAAAAAAAAAAAGAAGAAAATCAAATCAAACAAAAATGAAACAAAAAACTCTTGATAAAATGTTTAAAGAAATGTTTAAATCATTCTGCTTATTTTTTCGAAGTGAAAACTGTACGATATAATTGGAATGCTTTAAACATTATATTTTTAGATTTGGTTTCTTCTAGATAATGGCATATCAAGCTTCGTTGGTTATTAAATGCCAAGATCATCCTTGTAGAACAGCAGCGATATTATTCATCCTATAGCTAGTGGGTAAAGGGATTTATACTTTTCCCAAATGTAATAGTCCAAAAGTCAACGTCATAGAACTACTAGATTTCGAACTCGTTTACTTCGAGGCCGCTTTCCAACACTTTAACCATTCCGTCCCAAATATATTTGCAGATGGAAATTTTAATTTACTTTTAAAATCTTAAAACTATTCACCCCAAGCTGTAGAATATTACAACTGCATTTCTACATAGGGACCCACCAAATAGATATCGTAGATACGATGCTAAATCATATAATGATAGGGCTCCAGTTTTTCAGGAATGTGGAGAATCTTTGCATTGCTCAAACCACTCTGACCTAGAGTACCTGTCAGGGTCCTATCTATGTGTCTACTAGAAATATTTTGTAATATTTCTATAGTAGACACCATTTAACTGTGTGTAAACAAATAACTGGGGTTAAATTCTTTGTATTACATTGCAATAATTGGAACCATTAAACGCTGTGCAAACAAACGACTGAAAACGAATGTTAAATTGAATTATTAATGTTGAGTAGGAATACTTGAAACTGTTTATCTGTGTGCAAAAATTGAATTATTCATACAACATAGCAATACTTGGAACAATTTCACTGTGTACAAATGAATGAATAGTGTTGAATAGAATAATTAGTTATATAATAATACTTGAAACCATTTAAATAAATGAGCTCTGGCAAGTTCACAAATACAATTACATGCTGATTTTCGCTAGCAAATCTTTTATATAATATATACGTATAAACCGGACTAAGCATAAAGTAATCTACAAGAGTTGATATGCCATAAACCCAAACCCCCCCCCCAAAAAAACCCCACCAAAAACAAACAAAAACAACAAAAGTATTCTTCGAGAGATAAAAAATAATAAAAAGTTCTTTTACATGAAATAATGAATGATTCGAAACCAAATTAGTTTCAGCCCAGTCGGCTTGGACAGTAGAATACACCGACTGTATCTCTGCAGATAAGTAAGACCTTCTTCCCACACACCGGCGCAACGAGAGTCCTGGATATGACATTAAACCATCTGATGACGAGGCTCCAGCCTTGGAAATTTGCGCAATATTGAGTACCTCTTCATTGACATTGGTCCCAGGTCCTCTCTGACCCGGAGTGGTAGCGCCTGATAGGGTTCGATCGATGGGTCAAATACAATAAACTGTGTGCAAACAAATGACTGGGGTTAAATTCTAAAACTATTTAACAGTGTGCAAAAAAGAGCTCAGGTTCCTTTAAGGATGTTATCAACAAAATGTGTTCACAAATCATATTGTAACGTAATTGAACGTCTCATAGAAAATTGAAATTGAAAAAAAAAAAAATTAAATGGAGACAGTCTCCGAACGGCCCGGCCAAAACTCTTGTAGTTAAGAATGACAAGGGAAAACTTGAGGTGCCAGAAGTTCTTGTACGCATGTGTGAAACCGGCAGAAGCGGTGTTTCTGCCCATGTCACGGCGGATGGAAGTGAAAGGACAACTCATATCTTTTGGGCAGTTGAAGGCAAGACATGATAAGGTAAAGAAATACAGTTGAACACAACTGTGAAGATGTGAGAAGGCGAAAATTTACAAGCTTTACTTTTCGGGGTGGGGGATGCGCTCTGAAAGGGAGCCTTAGTCTATACGCGACTCAGCGGACAAGCATGTTAGAACCAGGAAAAATTCAACGTCTGTATCTTTTCTCTTTTTTCCTGCCATGATCTGTTGCTTGTCTTTGTCTAGTAGACGTTGTCGTCTCATCTTCCATACTGTCGTTCCTTCTTCCGGCGACTACCTACAAGTGCATTAGTCAATAAACCTTTGGATAGATAAACAGAGTTTCTTGCGTTTGTCATCTTTTAACACGGCAGTGCCACAACAGGGTCTATAGTATCTTTGGCACCACAATGGAACAATATGTATATTTAATATATATGTATAAAAAACATTAAATAAGCTACAATTGCTGATATCCCATAAAACCCAATCGAACAAAATCAAACCAAAAAACAATTAAGAATATGAGATTGTACATTCCTCTCTGAATTGTTTTTTCTTTCCATCTTGGCATGCTGTTACCTTGGTTTCGCTTTTCGAGAAGTCGCTATGCGATTCTTTCTAATTATTATCATCTGTCTGCTCAGCTAACGGATAATTCTTATATAAATATATTCAGTCGCCGTTAATTTCCAACATCTGAAACACTAATTGCATAGGGAACAAAGAGAGCTATTACGCGTACCCTGACGTGTGCTTCCAGCAAATTCACCCTCTAAATAAAATAGGATTGACAGACTTAGGGTGACTCATAAACACCAAAATAAATTAGAAATAACAGCTGATCTCAGACATATTTCCTATGTTTATCATATACCTCCCAAATCAGAACAATTATCTATCTATCTATGTATATATATATATATATATATATATATATATGAAGAAAGTAGAAAAATAATAATCCAAAGATGAATTTATTTTGATGTAAAGTTAACGTTAAAGGTTTCGGTTTTAATTACCTTCATAAAGACTTTGATATCATGAGAATTGTTGTTCACACAGCGATGGATGCATGTCGTGATAACAGGAGCAGAGAAAATGTATCTCGACAAGCATCCATCGCTGTATGAACAATTCTCATATCAAAGTCCTGATTAAGGTAATTAAAACCGAAACGTTGAACGTTGGCTTTACAGCAAAATAAATTCAACTAATCTGGATTATTCTCTTTTTTTCAGCTTTCTTCATACATTAGGATTTATAATCATATTTACACACACACACACACACACACACACACACACATATATATATATATATATGACGATATAAAAAGGAACTATATTTCAAGTATTCTATTAGAATACTAATTTATACAATATCATAAATTTTAAATTAGTTATTTCTGTTCTATAAGAATCATTTGCTTGCACACGGTTTTATGGTATAAAGTATTCCTATTTAATAGAAATAATTTGAACACATTTAAATGGTCTGAAGAATTCACAGCAAATTTTAATCAGTTGCACTTAATTGTATAGTTTGAATTAATTCTTTCCATATGATGAATATCATTTGTGTGTAGACATGCCATAAAGTATTCCTATCAAATACAAATAATTTACACTCAATTTATATGGTTTTACTCATTTATCTGCATTAATAATAAATTTCGAACTGACCACCTTCACCCATTGGTAATTGGTACTATCAGTCCCTATTAGAGTACACCTGGTGCCCGTGGTGTAATGGTTATCGTCGTAGGAAATGGACACGGTGACACGAGTTCAAATCCTGGACGAGACTGATTGCATTTCACATAGCACTAATACCCTTGGGAAAGGTATGAATCTAATTATTCTCCCTCCATCTATGGGTAAATAGTAAGGCAGTCTGGGTTCTTCAGCCTTGGTGAGGCAACTAGTCTAGGAGAAGGAAAACTCTGAATTCAAACCTGTTAAAAATTGACCTTGTGTCATATCGTGCTCGAGCGGAGGAGTTGGGTATATAGGATCAGAGTACACCAAGGAGTAAGGGCAATGAAAGAATTCACCACACTCCTTAGAGTTCCAGGTCCCACAATAAGATGCATTTAAGTGTCATACTCATGACACACCTATCTCTGCAGAGGGGTAAGAACCCCACAGTGAGTATCCTGGATATGACACTAAACCATCTGATAGTGCGGCTACAATAATGCTGGATCTTTGCAGAATATTGTATACCATTTATTGCTATGGTCCCCTGCTCCATTCTGATCCGGAGTCGTAGTACCTAATAGGTTTCTATCTATGAGTCAAATAGAACTTTGTGCTAAATTGAAATGTTAGAAATAGAACTGTTTGATCATTTAACTATGTGTAAACGAATGTCTGATTTTTAATTGTGATACGTAGGAAGAGTTGGAATCATTTAACTTTGTTTTCTTATACTAAATTGAATTATTAGAAATAGAACTGTTTGATCATCGACAAAAAGTGTTTACAAATCATATATCTAATATACATGCAAAAACAGGATTTGGCATTACATAGCCAACAATGATTGATATGCCATAAAGCCAAACTAACCTAATCCAATCAGGGCACTTTTGATTTGCGGGGGCGAGGGTCTTTAATATCTGTTGAGGATGCATTTATTATATTTTAAGACCTATCGATTAGGTTCGATATTGAATCAGTGACCCTTTTAACCCGTTGCATTTATTTGATGAAGAAGGCTCTTTTGAAAGGATACTTTTACAATTTTAATGGAAAAAAACAAAAAAACAAAATAAAACAACAACTCTTCTGTTATCCTACTGAGAAAGTGGCTGTTTTAGCCATTATCAGTCATGCCAAATAGAACCAAGTGATTTTCATGATACACGCTTCAGTTGCCTAATACTGTTATAATCAGTGCTGATATTGTGAAAAAAAATTGTATTTTCTTGTCTCGTTCTGTCACGAGATGTGCATTTGGCCAGCGAACAAAGTCAACAAATTACTTGCAGCGCGCACCAATGTATGCGTATCAATAAATAATGATTGCACAGTCACGCGCATGCATAGACGAAGACACTCCAATGGAAGACAAGTGAATGCATTGACATCTGTTGCAGGCACCTGCTTCTGCATTTGTCCCAATGAATAATATATAGCGTGAATAGAAAGGCTGTGTTTACTCATCTTCACTGGAACGGGCACTGGGGCAAGTGTCATTGTGTTAATAATATATCTTTTAAGGTTTGCACTGATTTGAAAGGCCGTTTTCGTGTATTGAGGAAAAAATTATTTGCTGGGAGTAACTTACCGAAAAGAGTCGTATAGGAAAACGAAAAATGATATAGAGAGATTTGTTCAAAAATCCAATAAATAAATAAGAAAAAAGAAATCTAAGAAGTGAATTGCCCAGTCGGCTGGGCCTGTAGAATACACCGACTGCACCTCAGCAGAGAAGTAAGACCCCCACCACCACAACAACAAGTGTCCTATATATGACACTAAGCAATCTGATGGTGAGGTTCCAGTGATGCTAGAGCTTTGGGGAATACGGAGCACCCCTTCATTGCCATCGCTCCCAGGTTCACTTTGGCCCGGAATGATAGCACCTGATATCTATTGGTTAAGTAGAACTAATATGCGTACTTATCATCAACTAAATTACTTGAAATAGCACTGTTTTGATATTTAAGCTGCATAATTATGCTAAACTAAATTATCTGAAATAGAAATGTTTTTCACATTAAAACTGTACAACGCTAAACCGAATTGCTCGAAATACAACTGCTTTGATATTTAACTGTATGGGGACAAAGACTATACTTATGCTAAACTGAATTGTGTGAACTCGAACTTTTTGACTGAACTGGAGAGTTTGAAATAGAAATGATTTTGACAATTAAACTGTGTACTTATGCTAAACCGATTTTTTAAAAAATAGAACTGATTATTTGTATAAAAATGGATTTGGCATTAAATAACCTACAAAGGTTTATATGCCATAAACCCTAACAACCAACCACAGAAGTGAAGCAACTGGAAGAGACAAAAATGCCTCTCACATTTTAATATATCTGTCATATAATATATCACATTGCTTATCATTCCAGAAATAATGAGTTACGATGATGGCTTCGACTGTGCATATGCTGTTGAAGTTTTTTTTTTTTTTTCCTAAAAATTATGAATTTGTGATTCCTACACTGATATCTTTTCGTGTTTATTTCATGCTATGTCGGATGATGTTCCGGATAGAATGGCGATAAAATTTCTCCTGAAAGATTTCATGGCAGACATCTGTTGAATCTCTCTATATGATTTCCGGTTCAAAGTTTCGACAAAAAAGCGCGATTGATTTTTTTTATTACAACAGAATAGCAAGAGTCACACAGAAATAAAACAGTTAATCACATACAAGTGAATCAATGAAATTAACAAAACAGAGTAGAGAACTAGGAACGAATGGGTATGAAAAGTGATCCACTGGGAATTGTGCAAGAAATTAAAATTTCATCATACTAACAAATGGTATATGTACAAATCGAAATCCGTCCTTGATAATTAAACGAAAAAAACTTCTCTGGGATTTTGAGATACAAATGGATCATCTAATCTTAGCCAGATTTCTCGACTAACATGAGTAACATGGAAAAAGAAACTTATCATCAAGTGGATTTCGCCGTTGCGGTGAATTTTAAATACAAATTAAAGAAAGCAAAACCATGAACAAATACTAAGACCTTAGCTGAGAACTAAAAAAAAAGCTATGGAACATAAGAGTGACGGGGATACCAGTTGTTATTAGTCCACTTGGAACGATCCCCAAAGGTTTGGTAATTGAGCTGGAAGAGTTGGAAATAAGAAGATGAGCCGACGCCGTCCAAAACACATCATTGCTGTGATCGGATAGAATACTGAGAAGAGTCCTGGACACTTGAGGAAACTTGTCCCTCAGACACGAGTAAAAGACCACCAACTAGCTCGCATAATAATAATAATAATATTATTGATAAAAATAATACTTAATCCAGTCCTAGTATTGGTTATCAAGAAGAGAATTTGTCATTTAGTGGCTTTCGCTTTGCCAGAATACAAAAGAATTAAAGAGAAAAAAGACGAAAAGCTGAGCAAATACCTTGATCTTGCTGAACATGTTATCAAACATGAAGATGATGGTGATAGATCTGTTGTAAAAAAAGACTGCGGGAACTGGAGATCAGAGGAAGAATTGGAAAAGCGTATAGAGAAAAAACTTAACGGCAGTTGCACAAGGATGCTTAAACAAATCCTCAAAGCAGCATCTTACAAAGCAGGAGCTATACGGCCACCTACCACCCATCTCGAAGACCGTCCAAATTAAACGAACAAAGTATGCGGGACACTACTGGAGGAGCAAGGACAAACCTATAAGCGACGTTTTACTATGGACCTCTTTACACGGACTAGCAAGTGTTGTATGACCAAGTAGAACCTAACTACAAAAGCTCTGTACGAGCACAGGATGTATGCTAGAAGACCAGCCGGAAGTGATGGATAATAGAGACGGATGGCGAGAGAGTGTTAGGGAAATCTGTGTGAGCAGCACAACATGATGAGGATGACAATTTCTTACTATAATAATAATGATAATAAAAATAATAATTTTTTTGTGTTAATTTACAGCATCCGCTTTATAGAATAAAACTGAAATAAAACGAAAAGAGAGATAACTATTTAGACTTTCCAAAGAACTATAAAGAAGTATGTTACGTGAAAGTAACGGTGATACAAGTGGTGGTTGGTACACTTGGAAAAATTCCCCAAATATTTTTCTAAGGGGTCAGAACACTTGAAAATAAGAGGAGAAATCATCCAGACTACAGCATTATTGAGATTGATTAGAATACTGAGAAGAGTCCTGGAGACTTAAGGAGTCTTGTTGTCGCTCAAACTCCAGTAAGAAACCATCTGTTAACGGTGGTGTGAAAAAGTCTCAAAGGAACAAATAATAATAATAATAATAATAATAATAATAATAATAATAAGAAGAAGAAGAAGAAGAAGAAGAAGAAGAAGAACACCTGAGTTGATTGGCCAAGGGGTTAGGGTTAGGTTACTATGTTGAGGTTTTAAGGGATTTCAGGGAGAGATTCCGTCGGAAGAGGCCAGCACTCTCCAAATCGGGTCAGTGGCATTTCCACCACGACAATGCACCAGTGCACAACTCCATCTTTATCACAGACTATTTGACCAAGATGAGCATCAAGACAGTTCCCCAGCCTCCCTATAGTCCAGACCTTGCTCCCTGTGACTTTTGGTTATTCCCTAAGCTCAGAGGCTGTCGTTATGAGACAATTGAGGAGATGAAAGAGGCTGTGACGAAGGTCATTGACACGCTCACACAAGAGGACTTCCATTGGGCCTTCCAGAAGTTGTTGGAACGGTACAACAAATACATTGCAGCCGGGGGAGATTACTTCGAAAGGGACTAGAGTTTCATGTGTGTACCATCAATAAACGTGCCCATACGAAAAAAGTCTGGAAACTTATTTAATGATTCTCCTAGTTATAAAAATATCATAAAATACTTACATTTTGGTTACTTTAATGTAAACTTTGCATTCATAAAAATTGTATTTTTATTTACTGTAATGAACGTTAAGTAGACATTTCCACTTGGTTGGTTGGTTGGTTGGTTGGTAGATGTTATGGCTGATCAACCCAAGTAGTTTTTTTAATGTCAAATCCTGTTTATACATATATGAAATATATCATTTGTAAACTAATACATTGTTGGTAAGATCATTTTTAAACGAATCAGGGCTAATCTATTAGCCCACAGTTAAATGCTTTCAAGTATTGCTATGTAACACTAACCATGAAGCCTCAGTCTTTTGTTTATACACAGTTAAATGGTCATGCGTATATATAAGGGTTAGTAATTTTATTTTTTAGATGAGTTAGAGCAAAGAATTTGCTCTCATTGAATGTTTTCAAGTATTCATATTTAACACAAATAATTCAATCCAATTTTAACCATATGTTTGCATTCAGTGAAGTGGTGATGCTCCAGAAATTACAAAAGAAGCCGGGTCTACAAAACCGAATATTCCAGATAGTAAGGGTAGAGAGAGAAAAAAAATGACCAAACCATATGTTTGCATTCAGTGAAGTGGTGATGCTCCAGAAATGCTGGAGCTTTGGGGAATGCTGAGTACCCCTTCATTGCCATCGCTCCCAAGTTCACTCTGGCTCGGAGTGGGAACACCTGATAAGGTTCTATTAATGGGTCAAATAGAACTGTTTAAACTGAGTCCTTATACTAAACCGGATTCTTTGAAATAGAACTGTTTGATCATTTAATAGTGTGTAAATAAATGAGTGATGTTAAATTGAATTGTTAGTGATACATATCAATACTTAAACATTGAACTTTGTGCAAACAAATAATAAATAGTAAATAGAATTATTCGTATCAGATAAAAATAAGTGTAGAGATGCATTCGGTATATTTTACGGCCCCAGCCGGCTGGGGTCTTGACGTTACAATATGTTAACTATCAATGTTTATGTGTTTCCTAAAAAAACCGAAAAATTAGAAATTTGGCTTAAGATCGGTTAGTATTATAAAAAGTGTCCAGGAAACCTAAGGGGACTTGCTGCGTTTCAGACTCCAATGAAATAGAAATAATAATGCAAGAGATAAGAGGAGACTTACTGATAGAATGACAATAGAATATAAATTGATATTCGACGATAGAATGTAGAGATAACGTCATGAGAAAATGAAAGTGATACAAAGAAATGAATGATTAAATTCAATATCTAAAACAGAGTCAGCTCCGTGAGAAATAAAAAAAGACATTGGAAAAAAGATATTTATCTTGGGAAAAGCTAAAAATATATAATAAAAACCTAAATAGGCTCCAACGAAAAACGAAACAGATGAAAACAAACAAAAAAGATGTTTTTGTAGGAGAAACCTAAAAAATAAGATAGAATATAAAAAAATCACTAACACTCTGAAATAGAAAAAATAAACACACACACACACACACACACATATATATATATATATATATATATATATATATATATATACTGAGGAAAGCTAAAAATAAAAAGCTAAAGATTTTTAAATGACACGAAGATAAATGAGAAATTACAAAAGAAGCCGGGTCTACAAAACCGAATATTCCAGATAGTAAGGGTAGAGAGAGAAAAAAAATGACCAAAACAAACACACAAGGAAGGAAAGATTAAAAGGGAAGAAAGAAGGAAAAGAGAAAATCAATTGCCCAGAGCCGATAGCTTTCCCATTTTTACACATGGGACATTGTCTTCCGTCGCCATTGTTTGAACTTGGCATTTCTCTTTGGTTTTGATTATCTATTTTTCAAGGCCGCCATCTTTATTTTCAGGATATCATTTCTTCTCATTGTCCCAAAGGTGCCAAGAAGAAAACTTATTCCTATTCTATTATCCTGGTGAGATGACTCGGTGATAGACCTTTGCTCTTGATAACCAGGCAAGGACTGCTTCTGATGCTGACAGACGCAACTACAGAGATTCAGATGAGCAGATAGTATTAGTCTTTCGGATTTTATAATGACTCGGATGTACTTGCTGTTAACCTGGATAGGAAGACTGTGTTGCTCCTATATATATATAAAACGTTATAGTTTGGCTTAAAATACATTCAATACTGTCATTGAAAAAGCTCGGTTAGAACTGATTAAATTCGTCGGAGGGTTTATGCATTTCTTTTCTGACCTCATCTCTCTCTCTCTCTCTCTCTCTCTCTCTCTCTCTCTCTCTCTCTCTCTCTCTCTCTCTCTCTCCAGATAGATAAATACGAGGGTCGTTCAGAACGTTTTAAGCTTAACCCTGAAAGAAGAGTAAAGCTGAAGTTTTTATTGTGGCAACATTACTATTTCTAATAAAACTTATAAAACTATAGATGGATGTGATGAAATATATCCACCCCCCCACAAAAAAAAACATATATGCGTTCATATCTGCATTCATCAGTTTTCAAGGGTATTATTAGTGTAACGTAATTGAATGGCTCATAGAAAATTGAAATTAAAAAAGTAAATATAAATAAATAAATGAATAAATAAATAAGCAGACTGGCTCCGAACGGCCTGGCCAAGACTCTCGTGAAGTTAAAGATGGTTAGAGAAAACTGGAGGTCTCAAGATCGTGTGCGAAGCGGTAGGAAGTGGATGTTTATCCCACCGACACCAGGTGGAAGGGAGTGGATGACTGGTGTTTTTTTGGGAAGTTGACGGGAAGACGTGGGGGTTATAGGCCTGCGGTTGAACACGAGGTACGAAGATGAAAGAAGACAAAAGTTTACGAGCCCCTATTTTGGGGGAGCGCTCCAAAGGTGGCCTTCGAAAAGACACGACTCGGCGAACAAGCATGTTAGAAATACAACAGTAAAACCGGAAAATAGTAAATGTCTGTGTCTGCTCTCTTTTTTTCTTACCAGTGTATGTTGCTTTTATTTGTCTAGCTAACCCGGTCGTCTCAGTTTCTATACTCTCTTTATATCTCCCACCATCTATCTATAGGTGATAGTAGCAAATAAACCTTTGGATAGTTAAACAAAGTTTTTTGTGTTCGTCAACTTTTTACCTCGGCAGGGTCATAACAAGGAGACCAGGGTTGAAGCCAATCGTGATTTCTGTTCATAAATTTGATAAAAATATTTTCATGTAGTTTTATTTAATATATCTGATAAAGGGAGATGTCAGTATTATTTTCTTTTCTGTGTAATTTAGACGACAGTTTACCCATCGTATCCAGCATCTCCCTCTCTCTCTCTCTCTATATATATATATATATATATATAGCATGATCAATAGGCTATCGATCACATGAAAGTCTGATCTATCTATTCGATAAAATAAAACGTGATTTCTTCCAAGCAGCGGTTGTGTTAATACTACTGTATAGATGCACAACATCAAAAACTGACACGACGTATAGAGAAAATGGTTGACAGAAATTGAACAAGAATACTACAAGCTATACTGAACCTGGAAGCCACCACCTCACGAAACAACAGCTGTGATTTACCTCCCATCTCTAAAACCATCTAAATAAGGCGGACAAGACATGCAAGACACTTAGGGATGAGCAAGTAACGTTCTCCTATGGGCCCCAACCGATTGACATGCCAGTGTTAGCTGACTAACAGGAACTTACCTCCAATAGCTCTGTGCGAATACAGAAGGTAGTATGGAAGACCTGGGAGGTGATAGAGACGGATGAGAGAAAGGGTCATGGAAATCCGTGCTCGTAGCCGAATTTGATTATGATATATATATCTATATATATATAGGTGTGTGTTTACGCATTTTTTAATTATCAAAATCCGAGAGACACATGGATGAAGGGTGACCTCGGATTAGCCAAAGACTACCGATGTATAACACGTACATCCATAGCAGCCAAAATATACAATACCCTACTGCAAAACCGCATAGAACCCAAAATTGACAACATTCTTAGGAAAAACCCAGATGGCTTCCGAAGAAATAGATCCACGACCTCACAAATATTGACTATCCGTAAAATCCTTGAAGGGGTACGGGCAAAAAACCCACAGGCAGTAATACTATTTGTCGACTTTACAAGGCCTTTGATTCCATTCACTGAGGGAAGATGGAACAAATTCTACTAGCATACGGCGTACCGAAAGAGACCGTTGCAGCCATAATGATTCTCTATTGTACGTTCTCCGGATGGAGACACAGGCTATTTCGACATTGTAGCCGGAGTACTGCAAGGGGATTACTAGTCCCATATCTCTTTATCATCTGTCTAGACTACGTACTTAGAACATCGATTGATAAAATCAAAGAAAACGGTTTCGAGCCGACAAAGAAAAGATGCAGAAGTACCCCGCAAAAACAGTTACCGACGCCGACTACGTCGATGACATAGCGATTCTGGCAAATGCACCCGCCCAAGCCAAAACACTAATGCATAGTCTGGAACGAGCTGCCGCAGGCATTGGCCTCCATGTCGATGCACACAAAACGGAATACATGTGCTTTAATCAAAGAGGCGATATATCCACACCAGGCGGTAGCTCTCTGAAACTAGTTGACAAGTTCACCTACCTAGGAGGTAGCATCTCATCAAACGAAAAAGACATTGATACGCGACTAGCAAAGGACAGCTAACCATAGTCTATTGGTCATATGGAAGTTAGACCAGACCGAAAAAATGAAACGCAGTTTCTTCCAAACAGCGGTCGCGTCGATACTGCTACATGGATGCACTACATGGACATTGACAAAAGGGATGGAGAAAAAGCTTGACGGCAACTACACAAGAATACTGCAAGCAATTTTGAACATGTCCTGGAGGCAACAACCCACAAAGCAGCAGCTGTACGGCCACCTACCTCCCATCACGAGAACTATCAAAGTTAGACGACCTAGACACGCTGGACACTGCTAGAGAAGCTGGGACGAGCTCATGAGTGATGTTCTCCGATGGACCCCTCACATGCCAGAGCAAAAGCAGGGCGACCAGCTCGAACCTACATACAGCAGCTCTGTGAGGATACGGGATGTAGCCCTGAGGACCGACCGGAAGCGATGAACGATAAGAAGGAGTGGCGAGAGAGGGTCAGGAATATCCGTGCTGGTGGCACGACATTATATTTAACAGATATTTCTATCGTCTTCGAGTATTTGCAGTATTCGGTTAACATAGGGTTTGATATCGATAGAATTTCTACACATTTGAATGTATGTATACTTTGACAAATGTGCATGCGTCAAAGTAACCGTATGAGATAGATATAGGTCTTGTTGGTGATGTTCTCGACGTATGACCAAACGAAGTAGTCCAGCGGGTTCTGGTCGGAGGAGGAGGGGGCAGCGAGAGAAGGGCACAAAGTAGCACTTTGAAGATGTGAGGTGGCATGATGTAGCCCTCACTTGAAACCCCACCAAAGACCATAACCGTAGCCGGAAACGTTGTTTTCATTACCCAGGGCACGTTCCTGTTATTCGTGGTAATCCAGCGATGATTCTGGATGTTGTGCACCTGGCAGCGATGATTCTGGATGTTGTGCACCTGGCAGAAGTTCTTTTCGTCTGAAAAGAACCAGAGAATGTTTGGTTTCTTGGGATGCTTCAGTTTGTTGAGTAACCTGATGGACTTGAGGTTATTTGTCTTCTCAGTCAAGATCTGGCTTGTCCGGCGCCTGTAGGACTTACACTTCAAGTCCTCCTTTACACATGCATTCATAGTTGTGTGTGAAACGCCTACACCTCTGGCAATCTGCCGAATAGGCCACTGGGGAGTTTC
>OY757908.1:79237034-79427034 GCA_963585895.1 Sepioteuthis lessoniana
GAGAGAGAGAGAGAGAGAGAGAGAGGGAGAGAGAGAGAGGTTTAAGCAAATATTTGTTTGAAATTATCATTAAGTTTTTTGAAGTTTTTTTCTTTATAAAATTATTTTTTAAAAAACTGCCAAAAACTTGATTTACTTTTTAAGTGATGCACAATAACTATCAATACATTCAATTCCAGTTATTTTTATTGCTATTCAATAACGTTGTCATTTCCCCGACAATGTGTATCTGAAGAAAAAAAAAAGATTTAGCGAAAAAGGAACATCGAACTCGCGCTCACTATTTTGCCTAAGGGAATTCGGGTTCTACATTATCTTTCTACCTACGACTGACTGATTGATTTTAATGGCATGTCAACCTGTCTAGCGTTATTTTATGTATAGAGGTTATGGAAGTAAGTTCATTAGAAGATTTAGCGAAAAGGGAGCCTCGAGCTCACGCTCACTTTTTTTTTGCCTAAGGGAACACGGGTTCTACGTTATCTTTCTAGCTACGACTGACTGATTGATTTTAATGGCTTGTCAACCTGTCTAACGTTATTTTGTGTATAGTGGTGAGGGAAGTAAGTTCATTACATGATCATATTTATATTTTTGGTTGTTTATAAAGGTTTTTTTTTTTTTTTTTTTTTTTTTTTACACATACTTATCTGATATTAAGTGTTCCTATTTTATACAAATAATTTCGATACAGTTGTATGATTTGAAGTTAATAATAAAAATAATAATGGTAATAATTATTGAATCTCTTCTGATAGCAATACAAAACAACACCATTAGGCCTAAGACAAAGCAAGAAAAGACAAGACGCAACAAAATAGCAAATGTAGATGATATACTAATGGAGATGAAATGATCAATCATATAATGATCAAACTAATAATGATCAATCTAATAAGTGAATGCTGTAAATCATCGCAAAAGAGTATCAAACTTGACACGACAGGGTGCAGAAGATGATTCATTGAGAATTGATGGAATCCCTCCCCCTGGTCAGAGTGAATCTGAGTTTATTATCAATAAAAGAGTACTCTACGCTACCCAGATCTCTAGATATGTTGATGGAGAAGACAATAATTTAAAACAACAGCAAGAGAAATGATTAAGATAAAAGTATTTTGGTTTGGTTCGCCTTCTTTGTTTAATCGCATATCAGTTTTCCTTGGCTTATTTAATGTTTTTAAGGGAGGTATATCTTGTTTTAAGAACATATAAAACCCTAATAAGACTTCTTATACAATATTGTCCTCAGGTTTCCAGTGTCGAGATATAGATGGTTGGTTGGATTTTATGGCGTATCAACCTTGGTAGGTTATGTGACGCCAAATCAATTTTTTATGAAAATAATCAGTTCTATTTAATCAGTTCTATTTAAAACAATTCAGTTTGATTGTCAAAAACATTTCTATTTCAAACTATTCAGTTTATTCAAACAGTTATATGTAACAATTCAGTGTAGTGTACGTACAATTTCAATGTCAAAAACAATTCAATTTCAAACAATTCAGTTTAGCATACGCACGCAGTTTAAATGTAAGTACAGTTTAATTGTGAAAAACATTTTTATTTCTAGCTATTCAGTTTAGTCAAGCAGTTCTAATTAAGCTAATTCAGTTTAGTATAAATACAGATTTTGTTTACACACAGTTAAATGTAAAAACAATAGTATGTTAAACAATTCATTTTAGTGTATATACAGTTTCAATGTCGAAAACGGTTCCATTTCAAAGAATTCAGTTTAGCATAAGCACGCAGTTTAAATGTAAGTACGGTTTGTCAAAACATTTCTATTTCAAGCTATTCAGTTTAATCAAACAATTCAGTTTAGCATAAGTATGCCGTTAGTTCTATTTAACCCATTTATAGGGCTCTATCAGGTGCTGCCACGCCGGGCCAGAGTGGACCTGGGAGCAATGGCAATGATGGGTTGTTCTGTATTCCCCAAAGCATTATGTGAACCTCACCATCAGATTTTTAGTGTCATATTCAGGACACTCATCGGTGGGGTGGTTTTACCCCTCTGCAGAGGTGCAGTATTCTACAGCCCCAGCCGACTGGGCAATCGAGATATAGAAATATCAATGTTACATTTAGATAAGAAGACATTTAGATAAGCGACAAAAATGGCAAAAAACAGTTATTGAAAGAGATTTGATCAACAACCTTACAAGAGGGATCAATAAGAGGTGATTTAATAGAACTTTTCAAATTAATTAATAGAATTTCTAATTATGGTTGACATTTTCTCATTGAACTTGAAATTTACGGTCAAGACAGATTTTAAAAGCTAAGTCAACTAACCAATTGGATTTTGGGCTCATATAGTAATATATTCTTGGAACAAATATCTAATAAGACAAAAAATCAGTAGCATAGAATATTTTAAAATTAAATTGGATGATTTTAGGAAAAAAATGGCGGGAAAAAGAATTTAAGAGGGCATTTTTAGGAACTTACAGACGAATCACTAAACGGAATTTTATATGTATATAGATATTGTATTAATCGTGTGTGTTTTCTGTGAAAAGATTTGAATAAAAAATGATATTAAAAGATTGTAAAAAGCGGAAATGCACAAGGAAACATAAAAAAAATAATTAGCGAGGCAAAGAGTGGATAATCGGGTTCATGCCTTTCCTAGAAGCATAAGTCCTGAAGCAAGCTCAATCGCGTTCGAACTCGCTTACTACCGTCCAGCGCATTAGCTACGACACAACGGAATCTTCCTTCCTCTGTACAATGCGGCGGTAACTTGTTTATAAAAAAACAAACCACTGAAAGTAATTATTAGTATAATATAGACGAAACAAACAAAAGAGGATTTCCTCAGGGTGTAATGGTTAAAGCAATGGACTGCAGAATCGTAGTTAGTGAGTTCGAACTCAAGTTCACTTCCGGAAAATGTATTAACCCCTTTATCCTCCCAGCAATGGGTTAAATAGTACCACTACTGTTCTTCTAGAAGGATGGCTTCGGCATTAAATTACCTACAATTTCATTAAACAAAGAAACCAAACCGAAAAAAAGCAAACATGCTAAAATAAACATAGCTGGCATCATCCGTGTAAGTAAATAATTGAATGCTTGGTCACAGGTAATATCTTCTTTTAGGGTTGAGTTTATTGCTCGGTGCATGAGGTGCCCTAAAAGAAGAATAGCGACGGTGCCAAACATTTTTAGATCAGCGGTGCATATGTTTCGATTTGTGCATGGCTTCCCATTATAAAATAACATTTTGCTGCATTCTAACTTGGCTGGAAGTCAGTTAAATACAAACTTACCTGACACAGGTAGGATTTCCGGCCTTCCAGAGTCAGGAATTTTTTCTGGTTTGTTTTCAGGGTGAAATTTAAAAAAAAACACTCTTTATCAATGTATTCATTTTTATTTTTTGAAAAAATCACTCAGTTTGTCACTTCTATGAAAGAGAGCATCGAAAGAAGAAGAAGAAGAAGAAGAAGAAGAAGAAATGAATAGAGGGATAGGTTCGAACTCACGTTGCTTTTTTCATTTTGAAGAAACCTGCTTTAACATTAAGAATACGCTAGCGTGGATGACATGCTTGTAAAAGTTTACCAAAAAGATTTTAAAAAGCAGATTTTGCCATCAGAGTGCATTCGTCTTTATCATGGCTCTAACCCAGATAAACTAAACAAAGTAAATATATTAATTTAAAACACACACACGCGCGCGCACACACACACACACACAAACACACACACACACACACACACATATATATATATATATATATATATATATATATATATATATATATATATATATATATCAGGCTAAAGTATCATAACTATTGTGTTTGTTTGTATCGTATTATTTTGTATTTATATGGTGGAGTGGGAGGCTCATGTGTGAAAAATGCCAAGAAGTTTCATTGAATTAAATTATGGATGCGAATAGATAAACGCATACATAAATTCTCGCAGAGATATCGACTTCATTTGTATACAAAACCTTTATGAAAACGTTTTTTAAGGGTGTGAGTATTCTTTTATAGTCTTTGTTTAATCAGTATCTCTGTCTTTCTATGTATCTCTCATTTTCTCTACGTATATATATATATATATATATATATATGTGTGTGTGTGTGTGTGTGTGTGTGTGTGTCTTTCAGCGAATGAAGCGAAGCGCTCTTTGAGAATTATCGAAATGGACTTGCACCCGAATGCATGGGTTGCCTTTTATCTCTCAAGTGACAAACACACACACACACACACACACATATATATATATATATATATATGTGTGTGTGTGTGTGTGTGTGTCTGTGTGTGTGTTTTTGTGTGTGAGTTTATGGGCGTGTCTCTCTCTCTCTATATATATATATTTAGTGAGTATTCCTTGGTCCAGTTAAACAGGATGGAAATAAATTTATAATCCTCTGTGACCGGTTTTGTTGTTTTTCTTAATATATATATATATATATATATATATATATATACATATACATGCATATATATATATATATATATATATATATATATATATATATATATGCGTACTTGAACATTGTTCGGTGATATGTTTAGGTTTACAGTATTTTGACTCGCTCAACTTGTGTTATGATGATATGAAGGCGGAAGTTCATGATTGAGTGAGAAAGCTTATCCCTTGGGAATTGAGGCCATACTGACCCCAGCAATGGGTTCGATTGTGCCACTACTGTTCTTCTACCAGGATGGCTTTGGTATTAAAGAGCCTACGAAGGTTGAAATGCCATTAAACCATGGAGATAACTTATATGAGCACAAAGTAGGATCTGCCCAAGAATATGAGAGCCCAAATATTATCGGGGTTTTTGTAACATATTAAAAAAATGGACAAGAAAGTTATCACCTGAGAATCAGCAAGAAGTTATTTTATAGATTGGCAATTAGCCATTCAAGTCTCACGCAGCTCCACAAATGTCAAAAGATATATACTTACCAATGGACCCCAAATCTATTCGCTCTTCTATTGACCCATTTTATCAGGAAACTACTCAGAAAGAGTGCATTCTAATTCAATTTCTTCGATAATGGACCAATTCTGATTAAAATCAGCCTGTGTATCCCATTGCCCTCCGGCAGTATGGAGCGCCCAGTGAGAATTGAACTCTGTAGTAATCTAGAATTCAATCCCATGAGGTGTTGAGTTTGCTATAATCATAGGTAAAGAGTGATGGACCATATCTATACATTATTTTCATAATATCATATATATATATATATCAAACAAAGGCGTAGATAATTAAATAATAACAGTGATCAATGAATTAATGAATTTTATTACTTTAAACTAAGTGAAAAGTCTTGAACAACAGCAGTAGCAAATTTTTGTCTTATAAGAAAAATAAATATTAGTCAGAGTGTAAATATTTTATGAGAGAAAGTGAGGATTTATGCATGAAATATAGCAGTAATTGTTTGTGCTTAGATCAATAGAAGACTAGCAGGAACTTGTGTACTGAACGCAAATAAAACTATCCACTTGAAAACTAATGTTTCATTGATTGTTCATTTCTGTATTGGTAAATACAGCTTCAGGATTCGTATTGTTTGTTTTTTGTTGTTGTTTTTTTTTTCTTTATGAACCAACTGATATTTTTGAGAAAATTAAAGTTTTATTGATTGTTGATTTCTACCTTGGTAAATACAGCTTCAGGATTGATACTTTTTGAACACACCTGATATTTAATTAAAAATCATTGTTTCATTCATAATTCGTTTTTGTTTTGGTAAATCTCGTATTTCAATACGGAGTTAGAAGATAACTTTTGTCTCCACACTTTTACTTTAATGGATTCACGGTTTCTTTCTAGCGGCCAAGACAGATAACCATATAATTCTTTGTTTTTTGTAAGCAACTCATCACACAATTACAGAGCAATCTGCTCTGGTTATTAACTTTAGTAACTGCGTTCTTTATTACTGCTATAAATTTAGTCTAGCAAAATATTACCACGATATTATTAAAGATCCTTACTGGACACACTATACAAATGTCAACTAATCCTTAAGCACTATGCTGATCCTGCCGTCGTCTAATTAAAAAAAAGGTCCTGGCTGTGGCAGTTAACTGTGTCCGGTGGTGACTTTCCAGTTTTGGAGATCAGGAAAGAGTGAAGTCAGCCCACTGATGGTATTATACCCCGGTCCTTTCGGACCAGGACTGGCGGTATCTATAGTCTCATCTGTGGGACATGTAGATCTGTTTGATAATGTCTAAAATGTTTATAAACTTTAATGATACGTTCGCTCCTGAAACATTGATATTACAACTAAGTAAATGGTTTGGTTTTATGGCATATAAACTATTGTAGGCTATCTAATGCCAAATACCTTATACATATAAACAGTTCGATTTCAAACAATTCAATTCAGAAAAAATACGCAGATTAAATGTCAAAACGGTTCTATTTCAAGCAATTCAGTTTAGCATAAGTACACTGTTTAGTTTATTTGACCCATAGATAGGACCCTATCAGGTGCTACTACTCCGAGCCAGAGCGGACCTGGGAATGATGGCAATAAAGGAGTACTATATATTTCCTAAAGCTCCAGTATTACTGAAGCCTCACCATCAGATTGTTTTGTGTCATATCTAGGATACTCGTTGCAGAGAGGTAGTCTGTATATTCTACAGCCCCAGCCGACTGGGCCAAAAACTAGGTTTATCTGTTTAAAATGAGTGTGAACTTGATTAATATACTGTCTCTTAAAACGTTGATATTGCAACTAAGTATGAAGGTGTTACTCGTTTAAAATGATGGTGAACGTTATCAAATTTTCCTATTTAAACTAGGTAAAAGTGTTTCCTTGTTTAAGATGATTATAAACTTTATTAATGCAATGGCTCTTAAAACGTAATTGCAACTAAGTATCAAGTGTTTACTTGTTTAAAATGATTGTGGAGTTTATTGATTTAATGTCTCTTAAAACATTTATATTACTGTTTAGTTTGAAGTTTGTTTATTTGTTTGTTCTATTGCTTCTTGTTTGTTTGGGTTTTATGGCATATCGACCATTATGGGTTATTTAATGCCAAATCCATTTTTTATATAAATAAAAAGTTCTATTTCAAACAAGCGACGTCTCCACATTAAAACGTAGTTCTCTGAATCTAGTAGACAAGTTCACCTACCTAGGGAGCAGAGTCTCATCAACCAAGAAAGACATCAACACGCGATTAGCAAAGATATGGACAGCTATCAAGAGACTATCTGTTATATGGAAGTCAGACCTGACCAATAAAATGAAACGTGGTGTTTTTTAAGCAGCGGTCGTGTCGATACTGCTGTATTGATGCATAACATCGACGCTAACTAAACATATGGAGAAAAAGCTTGACGGCAACTACACAAGAATGCTGTGCGCAATATTGAACAAGTCCTGGAGGCAACACCCCACAAATCAGCAGCTGTATGGTCACTGACCACCTGTCACGAAAAATATACTTCTCCAGCAGTGTCCCGCATCGTCTAGATGCGGGACACTGCTGGAGAAGTAGGGGCGAACTCACATACTCCTGTGGACCCCTTCACACGGACGAGCAAAGGCAGGACGACCAGCTTGAACTTACATACAACAACTCTGTGCTGATACAGTATACTGTATCAGCACAGAGTTGAAGACCAACCGGAAGCGATGGACGATAGAGACGGGCGGCGGGAGCGGGTCAGGGAGATCCGTGCTGATGGCGCGACATGATGATGATGATGATGATGCTTTCAAATAATTCAGTTTAGCATAAGTACACAGTTTAAATTGAGCTTAAAAAGAATTAAATCAAAAACATTTCCATTTCAAGCTATTCTGTTTAGCATAAGCATGCAATTTAAATGTCAAAACAGTTCTATTTCAGACAATTCATTTTAGAGTAAGTACACGGTTTAGTTTTATTTGACCCATACAAAGAACCCTATCAGGTGCTACCACTCAGAGCTAGAGTGGAACTGGGAGCGATGGCAGTAAAAGGATACATTGCGTTCCCATAAGCTCCAGCATTACTGGAACCTCACCATCAGATTGTTTAGTGTCATATATAGGACGTTCGTTGCGAGTCTTACTCTCTGCAGAGAAGCCGTCGCCGTATTCTACAGCCCTAGCCGACTGGGCAATAAGTATGAAGCGTTTACTTGTTTGAAATGATAGTGACTTTTATTAAGACTTTGGCACTTAAAGAATGGATATTGCAAGTGAGTATGTTTACCTGCTTTAATTGATTGTAAACTTTATCAAAATAATAGATCTTAAAACATAGATATTGCAACGAGGTATGAAGAGTTTAGCTGTTTAAAATGATAATGGACTTGGCTCGTATTAATATTACAGCTGAGTATGAAGTCTTTACTTGTTTAAAATGATTGTCAAGAAACATTTTATATGGATATCCTAATTTTTAAAGTGACTTCAGCCTGAAATAATTAAACCCCAATTGACATATCGCGAAAACCACGTCTAACTTTAAAAGGAATAACAAAGCTTGACTTTCAAAGAATCCAACCTTACTCTTTCTAGGTATAAATTGCAAATGAAAAATAAACCCAAAATAGACTGGTGATTTGGCATCAAGATATTAAGTCCCCTTCACTGCACTACGAGATTTAGGGTGGAGTCCGAGGGTCAAGATCAAGGTAATCATGTGTATTTACATCTACTCACATCACGATGATAAAAATAAAACTTACATCTTATTTTGCATCCGCAGGTAATGAAAAGTAAATACCCTTGAGTTTCAGATGATAAAAATTTAGGTAAGATTTTCCCTTGGGGAAGCTAAAAAAAGACAAAAAAAAACCCCAAACATTTTGAATGAGTTTGTAAATCACAGTATGTAATCCCTTAAGGGCTGACACACGCTTCCATGAACACAGAAACTTACCCTTAGTTCGTCATTCGAAATAAGAAGGAACAAAAATAAAAATAGATAAATAAATAAATAAAAACAAAAGAAAAAAAAGCAAGTAAACAAATAGTAAATGAAAGAACAAGCTGCGTCAAAGAGTCGCCTCTGTGACTTCATACTGCGAGGTACGCATGCGCAGTTTCAAGTTAACATATCCGTAATATTATTTATTTCCTTTTTTTTTCCATTCTTTTCTGTGAGTCGTCACTCCGGTTGATCCTTTCTAGTTTTGGTTTATTCTTTTTTGGGGGTTATTTTTTACCCTCCCCACTTATAGTTTATTTCATTTTATTTTATTCTGTTTTACTTACAGGGAGATCTCGCCTCCTTTTCAATCAATTTTCATGTACGCTTTTCTTTTGTTCTTCCCCCTTTCTCTTCCCTTTCGATTTTGTCTCATTGTATATTTCTCTGCTGTTGCCTTGTAAAAGCAGAAGAGAACCATTATTATTATTATTATTATTATTATTATTATTATTATAGTCGTTCGTATCTTTCCCATTGTTTGCTGGTTTAGAGACGAGAAGCGAACATGGTGGGTGAAAAATCAAATAAACAACCATCGAATATTTTAACAAAACAAGCAGATAAACTAAGCAGGCGGTTCTTTCAGTTCTGTTCCACTAAACAAGCGCGTTAAAAACGCATTGAAATTTATAACGCATGTGCGTATGTGATTCGGTTATCGCTTTTCACGGTACTTTTTTTATGGCTCTTCTTTCGATGGAATTCTCTGAGTCCTATTTGGTTATTATAATAAGTAAGAAAAAAATTACATACGCAACAAATGTAACAATATAGGTACATATATTTTGTGCAGTAGATATGCATCTAAAAGATTCGTGTAATGTGCTGCATCATATTATATTGGTATTCAGAATTTGAGCAAGGTTCACACACACACACACACACACACACACACACACACACACACACACACACACACACACACACACACACACACACACACATGCGCGCACGCGCGTATAGGTGTATGAGCCAATACTGTGTCGATACATAGACTGCATACCCCTATCTATCTATCTATCTATCTATCAAGGAGGTATATCGATAACAAGTATTTTAATATGTACATAAATACGTGAGGATATCTGTGCATTAGGTGTGCCTGCACTCAAATATATATATATATATATATATATAGAATTAACTTAAATCGCTAGTCGAAAATCTTCTACTAAAGTTTCACCTTAACGGATCATCAGGAAGTTTCGCGAAACTTCCTGATGATCCGTTAAGGTGAAACTTTAGTAGAAGATTTTCGACTAGCGATTTAAGTTAATTCTATAATTGGCTCCATTGGTTAATGTTGAGCACTTTAGTAATTATAGCATTGCAGTATTCGCGGAGGGTTTTTTGGTTTTCTTTTGGCCACTGACTTAGTACCCCTTGATTTTTTTCAAGGAGTAGGACGAGGTTGGTCTTTTCTTTCTTTTTTACCCAAAAAACTTTTTCTTTTTCCTCTGGACCGTGATTCGAGATATTTTTATCTCTTGTTCCTGGCCAGGGTTTTTTTGTTTTTTCTGGTACCGTGAATACTGGTAGATAATTGATTAGTAAATATATATATATATATATATATGTGTGTGTGTGTGTGTGTGTGTGTGTGAGTATTTTTGGTTTGGTTAGTTTCATTGGTTTGTGTTTTATAGAATCTCAGCACTTAATACCGAATCCTGTTTTTTATGTGATTAGTAAGCGAATTGATAACTATTTTCAAAGGAGTTGCGTAAGCTTGTCAGATTTTACACAATGAAATGTATTTAAGTATTGTTATTCAACATAAGTAATTCCTAATTAATTTAGATAATTAGCACACCACTGTATGGATTCAAATAATTAAAAATGATGATAATCCTTCGTAAATGTTTGAACAGTTCTACTTGAACAATAGATGGGACCCTAACAGAGTGGATCTGGGAGTAATGAAGTACTCCATATTCCCCAAAGCTCCAGAACTTTAGCTTCACCATATGATGTAGTTCATTGTCATAACAAGGACATTTGTTGGGTGTCTTATCTCTCTGCAAAGGAGGGTAATGCCTATTCTACAGCCCCAGCGTGCAGTGGGTATATATAAATTTATTGCTGATAAATGTGTAAATGATTGAATAAAACATTGATCTAGATTTAAAATAATATTTCTACAAATTGAATAAGAATTTTGTTTTGTAAGAAAAGATAATATTAGACAGAAGGTAAATATTTAATAAATATTTATGGTACTAGTAAGCTAAGTTCCATTCATGAAATATAGCAGTTTGTGATAGTCTAACACGAGTGGATATATATTGTGTCTTTGTAAAAGAGCATTGTGTGAGATTATCATTATGTACGGGAGAAAGTATATTTATGCGTTAATATGTATGCAGATTTTGCTCGGATTCTTCATCAGTTGAGAAAAGATTATGAAAGCAATGTGAATATATGTATGAAAAAATATTCTCATCCAATTTAGAATAATTAAGCAAAATTTGAATTAAAGTATGTTTTAGAAATACATTGGAAATTTTTGAGTTGGTTGCATAATGAATCGATACTTTAAATATACGCCTTAATACATTTAGCGCTGAAAGGTGACTTCAGTGATGTTTTGCTTGGCTCCTTGGAGAGTTTCGGGTCTTCAAACATCATACTCACCACCCCCTGCAGACCCAATGAGAGATGATCAGTCCCTGATACACCCGACGTTCTTTCCTGGAAAGAAAAAAACGAACATTGAATTGGCTTTTTATTTATTTGGACGATTACTGACCGCTCATCCGTACATCTGATTAGTTGTTGCAAATGTGGATGTCTATTTAAGTGATCTTCGAGGACACTAGCACTTTTTTTAACTAATGGATTGTTCGAATTTATTCATTTACATAGCTTTTGTCTTCCTGTCCAGTACTCAGCTCTCGCTGTATTTGGGTGTCTGTAAATTTTTGGGTTTTTTTTTGTTTTAAAACCTATTGGATTGTATGTTATTTTTTCGTTTGTTGATAAAATTGAGGTCGGATTTAAATTAGATTGATAAGTGGCTGATTTATCAATTATACTAAAAAAGACTATTTTAAACAATCTAGGTTGAAAAGGATTTCTTAGATTAATTTGAATTTTGATCCTTCAAATTCTTCGCAGCAAGTAAAATATTGTCGACCGGGAAGTATCTCTAAATAATTCTAAATCTGTGAAACTAAATAAACGTTTTTCAAATAATTGAGAATAAATATATAAAGAAAAATTGATAATAAGGTAATCCAAGTAGGAGAGATTTATTGAGAAGCAAAGTCGACACTATAGCGTTTCGGTTCTAATGAACCATCATCAGGACTATGAGGGATGATATTAGTGATGTTAAATCAACAATGGATCTTTAAATGTGCAAAATACAAAAACCCGGGGAAAATTTGTATGACAAATTGTAGGCCGTTTAATTAGTGAATCAGCGTTTGTTGTTTTAAATTACGTCATTTGACTTATTAGAAATATTATGTAGAATTTATGTTCAGTTAATTTATCGTGAAAGATTTCGAATCAAAATTTGATATTAAATAGTAATAAATGCTTAAAAGCATATAATTGCTGTTATATAATAATAAGTTTGTTTGCAAATGGTCTGGGAGCCCAGGGTTCAATCACAGATCGGGTCATACCAAAGACTCAAAAAATGGTACTTGATACCTACTTGCCTAACACTCAGCATTATAAGGTACGTATGAAAGGTAAAGTGGAGCAATCCAGAGAATGGACTTGTGCCCTACCCTATACCTCGGTGTAGTAGCTAATGAAAAGGAAGCCTTTGGGTCATCCTCGACAACGGTCGCCAACTTTGCTTACTTAGTCAAAATAAAACCAAATACACTGTAAATTATTGGGTTTAACACACTTTTCAGCAAAAAATGATAGAACCATATTTAAAAAAAAAACATGTTTGCCCCAAAACACAAGATTAAGCACATGTTCATATGAAGTATTAAAATTTGATATTTACTTTGAAAAAATACAAAATTTGGTCATTTTAATGTTTTTTTAAAGAAATGCAAAGTGGCTTAAAACTCTCTCTCTCTCGATATATATATATATATATATATATATATATATATATATATATATATATATATATATATATATATTAATTTGCTCGAAGCTTTGCACAAATTATTTCATTTTCTTATATTGTGTTCATTTAGAGAGCTTTTGCAATTCGAAATAATAATTATTTGTGTCTAATTAATTTCAAAGTAAAAATTCATCGTCAGATATATTTTTAAAATGAATTACGTCTTGTATGTTCAATTTTTTTTAAACATGCAATACCTAGTTACTCTTTAAAAAAAATCTCTGACGATGAAGTTTTTTCTTTGAAATTAATTAGACTCAAATAATTATAATTCCGTCTTGTAATAGCCCTCTAAATTAATACAATACAATAAAATAAGATAAATACTTCTTTTCATTTTATGTCGTTGTCACTCATTATCTAAAGATTGCTTTTATACTACTAGTAGCGGTGGTAGTGAATATCAGCCTTTCTGGGTTATTTAATGAGAAGACCTATTTTATGAATATGATTTGTTCCAATACTGATAAGTAAAGTAAAGTTGGCGACCGTAGTCGAGGGTGACCAAAAGGCTCCTTTTTCCATAGCTCCTACACGAAGGTGTTGGGGAGAGCACTCCTCCTTTCCCTGGATTGCTCCATTTTACCCTTACCTTATAAAGCTGAGTGTTAAGCAAGGGAATGACTCGACCGGGGATCGAATCCAGGTATCCCGGGTCATTTAGCGAACACTCCAACCATTAGGCCAATTTCCGTGACTACTAATAATTCTTTTTAACTGTAATGATTTGTTCACGCATAGTTAAAAAGTTTCAGTCACTCCTATCTAACAGTTATAATTCTTTTTAAAATCAACCTTCATCAAGCGCAAATGATTTTATTTAATATTAATCACCGTTTTGCCCTTAATTAAATGATTTCAAACATTAATCTCTAACACTAACAATTCAATCTGATATTAATCATTTATTTGCACTCAGTTAAATGATTTCAAGTATTACTTTCTAACATTAATAATTTTATTTGATATTAACACAGCTAAGTGCTTCGAGGTATTGTTATATAATACTAATAATTCGATTTAGTATTAATCATTTGTTTGCACGCAGTTAAATGGTTTCAAGCAACTAATAATAATACTTCAGTATATCATTGAACAATTCTAGTTAACACATAGATATGACCCTAAAAGTTACAATGAAACCAGATCAGAGGAGACGTGGAAGTAATGGCAATGAAGGGGTACTCCATATTCTCAATAGATGCAGCGATGCAGTCGGTGTATTCTACAGCCTTAAACGACTGGGCTTCATTTTGCATAATAATTGACTCATACATAAGACACAGATGATCTCTAGTTGTCTAGACTATTATCTAGACGTATGCACTCTATGTAAGTAAATCAATGTTAATTTTCTATGGTAAGGACTTTGACGAGACAGCGTATTTTGAATAAACTGAACTCACCTTATTGATCACACATACCTTCGTGCAACATGTTCTTGTTTCCTAAAAGTAAATTAATTTCAAGAGTTACAGATTTGAATACAGGAAAGATCTTAAAAAAAGAATACATACAATACATAATTTCATAATAAATAGAAAGAGAAATCCTAGGGTTGCTTCGACAAATGAATAACTCACAGGAATAAGTGTGCTGAATGTCTAGGCTATTTTTCTGACTAAAATTTGCATATCATTCATTGTGGATTTTTGGCGCAATAGTTTCGGTGAAACAACATACACAGGAGGCTACCATCTGATTTACGCATAACTAGAAAAAATCAAAGACTCTTCTGAATTAAACAGAAGATTTCAAAGGGAATACCCAAAGTGTGAGAGTGGGTTTTTTCAGTGTTTTGGAAGGTCAGCCAACTAACCTTTTTTTCAAAATCCTTAGGAAAGAATGGCTAGAATTCGTTAAGCCACCATGAAGGTAGATGGTGGTTTTATTAACAAAAACAAAATATGATGTTATATTATAATTTTTTTGTGCTTATTACTTGCTTAGTAAATACTGCTTCAGGCTCGATGATTTAGGCGAAACAATATAACAGGCTAATCAGAAAAGTGTTTCTGGTATGAAGATAACTTTGTTTTGCAACTCGTTTTTATGTAAAATATGGACAAACGAACGAAGAAACAAACAGACCTCGCAGCTTTATATATATATATATATATATATATATATGTGTGTGTGTGTGTGTGTGTGTTTTATCGTTACTATATTATATAAGCATGAAAGCCTTAATCAATGCGGGCTCAGTCCAATATATCTTTACCCTTCATACACAATTCTCCACCGTGAAATTGATTCATTCCCTCTGGGATATTACAGCATTCAAGCGTGTTTGAGCAGTTCAAAGGATTTATATCAATGTTTATACAGTATAACTTTAGCTTGGAAAATATTATAGACTGTGCATTCGACAATAAGGGGTGCTCTCATTGCCGCATACACAACATTCGGAATCAATAGAAAACCTTGTAACTGCCCTATCATTGATCGGCTATATCCGGTGGTGAGGTTCCAGTTCTGGAGCTCAAACGATAATAGAGTCTCCCCTTTTGTTACCATTACTCCCAGTTTTGATCACTGAGAGCTAGGGTCAGATATTGGCTATTTTGGATGATTGTTAGAGTAACAGGACATGTGCTTGTTCTTAATCTTGAGTTTTCGGGCAAACAAATTCTTTTTTAAATTATCATTTATTTGCTGAATAGTCGATCATACCTAGAACCAGTTTTTTTTGGTTCGTCTTGGTTTGGTTTGGTTTGGTTTTATGGTTTATCAACCATTTTAGGTTATTTAATGCTAAGTTTTTTTTTTGTTTTTTTTTAATCATTTGTCTAGACTACGTACTTAGAACATCGATTGACAAAATCAGAGAGAATGGCCTCGAACTGACGAAGAAAAGAAGCAGAAGGTACCCCGTAACAACAATTACCGACGCCGACTACGCCGATGATATAGCGATACTGGCAAATACACCTGACCAAGCCGAAACACTACTGTATAGTTTGGAACGAGCAGCAGCAAGCATAGGTCTCTATGTTAATGCACACAAAACGGAATATATGTGCTATAATCAATCGGGGGACATCTACACTCTAGAAGGAACCCCTCTTAAACTAGTAGACAAATTCACTTACCTAGGAAGCAGCGTCGAATCAACCGAAAAGGACATCTAAACGAGGTTAGCGAAAGCATGGACAGCTATCAATAGGCTATCGATTATATGGAAATCAGACCTAACCGATAAAATGAAACGCAGTTTCTTCCAGGCAGTGGTCACATCGATACTGCTATATGGCTGCACTACATGGACGCTAACAAAACGGCTGGAGAAGAAGCTAGACGGCAATTACACAAGAATGCTACGTGCAATCTTAAACAAGTCCTGGCGGCAACACCCGACAAGACACCAACTGTACGGCCACCTGCCCCCTATCACGAAAACTATTAAAGTTAGACGAACCAGACATGCAGGACACTGCTGGAGAAGCAGGGACGAACTCATAAGAGATGTACTCTTATGGACCCCCACACACGACCGTGCAAAAGCAGGACGACCAGCGCGAACATACATTCAGCAGCTATGTGAGGATACGGGATGTTGTCCTGAAGACCTACCTAGGGCGATGAACGATAGGGAGGAGTGGCGAGAGAGGGTCAGGGATATCCGTGCTATAGCGCGATATGATGATGATATGATGATGAATGCTAAGTCCTTTTTATACATATATATCAAATATATGATATCTACATACATTTTGTAGATAACTTTTTAAAACAAGCCTGAGGTCATTTTTTCTCACAAAGCTGAATGGTTTTACTTGTTTTTATCTAATATGAATAATTCTATCTACTATTAATTATTTATTTGCACACAGTTTATTTTTTTCAAATATTTCTATGTATCACTAACGATTCAATTAAACACCAGTCATTTGCTTACACACAGTTAAATGATCAAACAGTTCTATTTCTAACAATTTAATTTAGTATGTCAGCAGTGTTAAATGGTTCCATGTGTTGCTATATATCACTAACAATTCAATTAAACACCAGTCATTTGCTTACACACAGTTAATGAACAACACAGTTCTATTTCTAGCAATTTAATTTAGAATGTCAACAAAGTTTTGCCTATTGCTATGTATCATTAACAATTCGATTAGACATTTGTCATTTGTTTAGACATTGTTGAATGTAAAACAGTTCCATTTCTAGCAATTTAATTGAGCACAAGTTTAAGTGCAAACATTTGACCCATAGATATCAGGTGCAACCTCTTCGGGCCAGAGTAAACCTGGAAGCGACGGCAGTGAAGAGGTACTCCGCATTTCCCAAAGATTATGCATTACTGGAGCCACACAATTAGATTGTTTAAGGTCATATACAGGACACTCGTTGGGGAGTCTTACCTCTCTCCTGTTAGTATATATTCTGCAGGTCCAAACGACTTGGCCAAACTCACTTGAATAAATATGCTGGACTTTGAAGAATACTGTATAAATAGACAGAAGTGTCAATCTAAGATAAAAAAAAAATCTTAAAAAAGGAATTGAAACTTATGTAGCAAAATTCAGCTTTTAACTTAGGCAAGAAAGGGCAAGATGTGATATAAGGTCATTGTTGAAACTGACTTTAATAAGATCGAATTCAGGGTTTTCCTTTTCTAGACAGGTTGCCATATCAAGGTTAAAGAGACCAGCAAGCTCTACTATTCAACGATAGCTGGAGAAGGAATAGTTGGATTCATATCTTTCTCAACGGTATTAGCGCTTTGTGAAATGTACACAGATACTGTACGACGATAACCGTAACTTCACGAGCGCTCCCGGATTTTTGAGTGGGTGTAATCATGGCGAATTCAGTTTTATATTAAAGAACCCCAGCTATATGAATTATCAAACTCTTCGGTGTGGACAGATGCCAAAGAAAAGAACTGAGCAATAAATTCTCGGTTTGTTTCACGATTTGAAAGAAAAGAGGTCGAACAGTACGCAAGAAATAAAAACAAAATCATCAAATATATGGCGTTGCCAGGAAACCAAAACACATCTATTCTACAGAACTAATGTGTTTTTTTTTTTTACTGTTTTTTTTTTTACTTCTTTGTTTGCGTTTATATAATAAGTGCGGAGATACGTACAGGCAATGTTGCTATAATCGTTTCAGTCTTCCTGTTTTTTTCTCCGTCGAATTTGCTGCGCTTCAAGATTTGCTTCGGTTCTCATATTAGTTTACTTATAGCTAATTTTCGGTCGTTATTCAATGCCTTATCTATCTATCTATCTATCTATCTATCTGTTAATTTTTAATTGTCTCCCACTATTTTCAAAATTATGTTATCGTCAAGAGAAAACTTTTTAGTAAAGAGAAGTTTCTTCAAAAGTTTTTTAAAGATTTGATATGCCTCAAAAGAAATAATGAAAAAAGTACTAGTAACGTCACCCACCCTTTTATCAAATAAGTTTTGCTTTACCATCCGAGTATTTTGAAGCTACCATTTTGATTTCTTCGTATCAAGCGTATCGTGATGACCTGCTGGTGAGATCTACATGTGTGAGGTACTTTTTAGGCGTTGAGACGATATATTCTAAATTAAACGTAATTGTCTTAATTAACTTAAGTATTTGTTTATTCAACTATTTATGTGGCAACCTAACTGTCCATCCTAATTACAAATTAGTGTTTGGAGGATGTTTTCGTTTCATGTTAAAGTCATTTGGAGTCAGTGTTTGGCTTGGTATCTTTCTTTCATGGTGTTTCGACCATCATGGGTTGCCAAATCAATGCTAGTAGAAGAACGGTTTGTGTGATTTGGAGTTTTATTTCAATCCCGAGGTTATTAGTTGGAAAATAAACGCGATAGCGCAATTGGGGTTCGAACACTCTCACAACCTGACTGAACTTTAGATACTGCGTGTTAAGGACCCTACTTGGTTCAGTGTCAGGAGAAGATTTATCCATTTTATCTTTATATGTTTCTTTTGTGGCCCAGCCCGATCGACTGGGGCTGTAGAATACACCGACAGCATCTCTGCAGATAGGAAACATCACCCCTCCAGCAAGTGTCCTGATATGACACTAAAGAATCTGATGTGGAGGTTCCAGTAATGCTGGAGCTTTGGGGAATGCGAAGTAGTCTTTCATTGCCTTCACCCCAGGTCCACTCTGACCCTGTCTGGTAGCACCTGATAGGGTCCTGTCTATGCATCAAATAGAACTGTTTGACATTTAAGTTAATTGCAAACAAATGTCTAATGTTAAATTGAATTGTTTGAAATAGAAGTTTGATCATTTAACTATAAGATAGAAATATGCAGAAAATTTAATAAATCAAACGCTTAACTCAAATATAGATGTGTGATATTTCGTTCGGTTCTTTATTTCATCGAAGGAAGTTCGATGAAATAAAGAATCGAACGAAATATCACACATTTGGGTTAAGTGTTTAATTTATCCAATTTTCCACATATTTCTATCATACAATCAGATTCACTACAATCTATCATTTCAAAATTTAACTGTGTGTAAATAAATAACTGATTGAATTGTTAGTGATACATAGCAATACTTGTAACCCTTTAACTGTGTGGGCTTATGAGTTGTATCGTTGAGGTGAATAATACAAAAGAGAATAATGAGTGCTTAATATATTTTTTCAGTACCAGTATCCAGTGCTAAGTGATACAAACAAAATAACACAATTAGTTAAAAAAAATTAACAAGAGAACTTACAAGAAATAGGAAAGGGACAAAATGTTGTATAGCCAAAAAAGTAAGATCAGCTTTATATCAGCTTATTAATCGACTAAGTAATCAACTGTTGAAATCCTTAATCGTAGGCTATTTTAAGGCAATGAGCCAGGAAATCTATTCGAGGGTGAAGTCGTGCAAGCTACTATACAACATTATTCTAAAATGAATTGTTTGAAATAGAAGTGTTTGACATTTAAACTGTGTGTAAACAAATGATTGAATTGAATTGACTTGCTTGAAATAGAACTGTTTTATTATTTAACTGTGTGTAAACAAATGACTGATGTTTAAATAAATTATTATTATTAGCATTACTTGAGAACATTTAACTGTGTGCAAAAAAGAGAACATTTAACTGTGTGCAAACAAATGATTCATTGTAAATACGATTATGCCTATTTGATAGAAATAAGTGAAACAACTTATTTGTGTGCAAAAAATTAACTTGGGCTCCTTAAAAATATTATCTATTGAATGTGTTTACAAACCATATATATTTAATGTATATTTTTAAAAAGGATTTGGTATTAGATAACCCACATTGGTTGATATGCCATAAAACACAAACGATCCAAATCTTATATGTTTAATATAAATGTATGAAAATAATTTGGCATTAAATAACGTACAATGGTTGCTATGCCATAAAACACAACCAATCTAAATCATGTTTTATATATATGTATAAAAATCCTTTGGCATTAAATAACCTAAAATGGTTGATATGGCATAAAACCTAACCAAATCAAATCTTATATATATATATATATATATATATATATATGTATATATATATATATATATATATATATATATATATGTGTGTGTGTGTGTGTGTGTGTGTGTGTATAGAATCATTAAATAACCTACATTGATTGATATACTATAAAACCCAACGAAACAAAATTTTAGATATTAAATAAACGTGTATAAAGAGGATTTGGCATTAAATAACCTACAATGGTTTATATGCCAGAAAACCAAACTAAAACAAACCAATATTTTGTAGACGTATACATTTTTTAAAAATTCAAGATGGTGAGTTATTCGGTCATGTGGGTTACTTTTCAATCTGCAAGTTCATTTGAATCTCTTCACAAAATTTCGGAAGCTTGCCTTGTTATCAGTAGAATATCTTTTATTCGACCTTCAAATACCTTTGTTCGGTGATTTTGCAGTTTTTTTTGCTAATTGTTCATATTTATTGAGGTTTTAGTGTTTTTACAGGGTTCTAGTAGTCGAAGAAATGTGTTTGTTTTTAGATGTTTACCAAGTTCAATGTTGGTTTTTGTATTTCGGCTGATTTTTCTTGTAATTCCAGTTCTCTTATTTCTCGTTAGTCTGGGAATATGTACATATATATGTAGTTTGGTTTGAGCTGGGGTCTCCCTCGGTGCCGTTGCTTCGTTTGTTGAATTCTTTTTTAGGTATTGTTATTTCGGTTTGTTTGAATGGATTCTTGTCTAGGATAATTTTTTTGCTGCTGTTGTTGCTGTTTTGGATTCAAGGTGAGTTTCCATCGAAGTTTTCTATTTTTTCTTGTTTAAATACGATGAAATTCTTGGCTTTTTAAAAATGTTTTCTGCTAACTTATCGCTGTTTTCATTCCGTTGTATTCGTCTGGGTAGCTTTGTATTTTTCATTCTGTCTCCCTGGACTTTGGCTTCCCATTTAATTTCAGGATTTTTTTACTTTCAGAATTATAATATTTTTCGCAGATATTTTCTGCGTCCTTCATGAGGTCAAGTGATAATATGGAAACCAGCATGCTGAAATAAAGAATTCATTCGTGACATATTTCGCTTTTAGAATTTGCTCAGATTATATGGATTAAAACAATGGCAGTATTGTTTATGGTATCTGCATCAAAATAATATATATATATTGGGTTTTATGGTATATCAACCTTTGAAGGTTATTTAACACTAAATCCATTTTTTTGCAAATAGTCAGTTCTATTTCAAACAATTCAGTTTAGCAATACTACACAGTTTAATTGTCAAAAACATTTCTATTTCAAGCTATTCAGTTTATTCAAACAGTTCTAATTCAGTTAATTCAGTTTAGCGTAAGTACAGGTTTTTTTTACACACAGCTAAATGTGGAAACACTTCTATATTAAACTATTCAGTTTAGTATAAGCACGGTTTCAATGTCAAAAACAGTTTCATTTTAAGTAATTCATTTTAGCGTAAGTACGCAGTTTAAATGTAAGTATAGTTTAATTGTAAAAATTGTTAAAAAAAAAACATTTCTATTTCAAGCTATTCCGTTTAGTCAAACAATTCTAATTAAAAAAATTCAGTTTAGCATATGTATGCAGTTAGTTCTATTTAACCCATTGATAAGATCTATCATGTGCTACCATTCCGGACCAGAGTGGACCAGAGAGCAATGGCAATAAAGGGGTGCTCCGCATTCCCCAAAACTCCAGCATCACTGGAATCTCACCATCAGATTGTTTAGTGTCATATGCAAGACACTCAATGGTGGGTATTACCCCTGTGCAGAGGTGTAGTCGGTGTATTCTACAGCCCCAGACGACTGGGCAAATATATATATATATATATATATATATATATATATATATATATATATATTTGTATATATATATATATATATATAGGCAGACACACACACACTCACGCACACACACACATATATATATATATATATATATATCCTAGATTTGGGTAAGATAATTCGGTAGATCGGGTTTCTAGCTTTAGTAAGGTGACAGAGAGCAAGGTCTGGACTATAGGGACGGTCAGGAACTGTCTTGATGTCCATCTTGGTCAAATAGTCTGTGACAAAGATGGAGTTGTGGACTGATATATTGTACTGATGGAAATGGCACTGACTCGATTTGAAGAGTGCAGGCCTCTTCCGACGGAATATCTTGCTGAACTCCCTTAAAACCTCAACATAGTAACCCTAGGCCTAACCCTAACCCTTTGGCCAATCAACTCTGCTCTATTGACTTCCTTACTCCTCCCACAAACCCATCATCCCTCACAGACTCCCTGCCTTCCTTGAATCTCTTACGCCACTCAAAAACTGATGCTCGATTCATGCAAGATGGTCGAAAGCAATCTGAAACATTCCATACGTTTCTGTGGCATTTTTTCTAAGTTTAAAACAGAATTTTAGCGCATATTGTTCTTCTAAAGTGTCAGATTTCATTTTTGAAATTCACCAGCTGTGACAATCAGGCTTTAGTAGGGTGTATTCCAATTGCTGCTGTAGCTGTTGATTTGAACCTGAAATCATAAGAATTAGTAAGTCATCGCATAAGATGTATAGCAATAACCTAAGGAATTTACAAGAGTCTACGACAATTTTAAGTCTCTTAAAAGTCTGTAAACTTATCGTATGCCCCTCGTATATTTAACCGAAATTATAGGCCTCGAGATCGATAGGTGTGTGTATTATATATATATATATATATATATATATATATATATATATATATATATATAATATTGACCCAACACCTCCACTCAGAAAGGATATGACACTAGGACAATTTTTTAAGTGGAGTTTAATAGGTTTGAATTCAAAGTTTTCCTTCTCCTAGACTAGTTGCCTTGCCAAGGCTGAAGAACCTAGTCTGCCCTACTATTTACCCATAGCTGGAGGGAGAATATTTGGATTCATACCTTTCCCAAGGGTATTATTTATATATATATATACATACATATATATATATATGTGTGTGTGTGTGTGTGTGTGTGTGTGGGACCCCATTGCACCAAACATCTGGCCGCCTAACTCCCCAGATTGCAATTCCCTCGATTATTATGTATTGGGTATAGTTGAGCGAAAGGCCAACAAATCTCCGCTAAAAGTCAAAGATGAACTGAAGGCACAGATAAATTCAAAATTTAAAAATTTAAACAAGAAGACTATCAAAAAGCACCTCAAGAGATTCTGAAATAGTTTAGAAGCTGTATTTGAAAGACAACAGCAATTTTTTTAAAACATTTTATCTATAGCTGGGATATATATATAAACATATATACCGGCCCATTGATCTAGTGGGTAGAGCGTACGCCAATAGCCCCGGAGACCGGAGTTTAATCTCAGGTTGGATCATACCAAAAGCTCAAAAGTGGTACTTGGTGACTCCTTAGAATTATAAGGTAGGCATCAAAAGTAGGTGGGGCTATCCAGGTAAAGGAATAGCACCCTCTCCTATTCTATGGTGTCGTAGGTTATGAAAAGGGAGCCTTCAGGTCGCGATCGACTACGGTCGCCCTCGTCTACTGTCACCAATTTATATATATATATATATATATATATATATATATATATATATAATCCATATACTCTGAGCAAATTGTGAAAGCGAAACATATCACACGAGTAAATTATTAATTTCAACATACTGCTTTTCATATCCCATGAACTCATGAAGAAAGCAGAAAATTTCTAGATATTTTCAAGTAATTTTTGTAAAAAAGATATTTTCAAATAATTTTGATCTGATAAAGTGATATGTCAGTTTTGTTTTTATTTTTTACTGAAATGTCTTACAGATATTTTAGAATGTGGCTGATATATTCGAAGTTGATCTTATTCTAGGGAGGCTTGTTTATCTTTATATTGAGTTTCTTGAATTTGTTTTTTTTTATCTTTGTGTAATATGCAGTTCGTTATTCGAAGATGGCTCTCGTTGGGGCTGAAAATACTTGGAAAACATAAGGTGCCGTCTTAAATTTATTACATCCCAAAGGCTTACGAATCAACGATAGAATAGCCAGTCAAGAAGTTTCTTTTTTTATTTAATTAAGCATATTAAAAACAGAAATTTCGTCATATTTATATATATATATATATATATATATATATATATATATATATGTGTGTGTGTGTGTAGCGGAAAAAGTCGTAAATGATTAAATGAAACACCGATCTACAAATGGATAAATTTTCATATCGTTAAGTCGAGGGAAATGTTTGTGGAAAGAACCCACAGAAGTTATTAATCCTTTTCTTCTAAGAAAAGATAATATTAGTTAGAGAGCAAATATTTTAAGAGAGATAGTAAAGATCCCTATATGAATTGTAGCAGTTTTTGAAAAACCAAAAAAACTTATGTCACTATATGAGAGAGGAAATATATCCATGCATTAAACATATGTGCAGCTGCTGCTGAATCTTAGATTTATTAATACAGTAATTACAGCCTAAGTAATCACTGACCTATTCTTTTAATTCAAAATAGTTAAGCGATCTTGAAAATAAATGCATCTTGAAAGAAAAGAGTATTAAATTTTCATTGAAAAAAATAAATCAAAAAGATGTGTAGGTATAGAAAATTGCCATATCTCCAGGAGAAAATATATATAGCTTCGTTATTTATAAGTTTGAGGTAGGCTTAAAATTAGATAAAACAGTTGATGATTTAACCTATCATTCTAGTTGGTTAAAAATGCATTTTAATCATTCTAGAAAGGGAAATATTTCCTAAATTGTTTTAGGTTTTGATCTTTCCAATTTTTTGCAGTAAGTCAAATATTATCGTCAGGGAAGTATTTCAAGATTTTTTTAAATGAGTGCAAATGCGCCGATTGTTCAGTGTATGCAAAAATACGGATAAATATTATAACTTCCTGTGCCTATTTTTGAACAAAAATTAACGTTTTTTTAGAATGGAGATCAGTTCATCCCCCCCCGCCAACACACACACACACACACACACACACACACACACACACACATATATATATGTATATATATATATACATATCGAAGAGAATTCTCTCCGACTATTTGCTTTCGTCGTGATCTTTTATATGACTCCAAATAAAACATCAAATCAAAACAAAAACGTAGCAAAGCTATTAAGGCTCTGCGGGACTCATTTGAGGAAGAAATTTTATTCGGACTTAATTTGTTTGTTTTCTAACACAAAACACAGCAACAATGAACATTAATCTGAATAATGGCCTCTTCACTATTCGTCAGAGTGTCCAATCAATAAAAACAACTCAAATACAACGTAGGTGTCGATACTCCCCCGCAAACTTGTTTATATTAGCGTCTACTTCTAGCTGTAAGAACAATTTCAAATCACATAAGTGTATAAACGTAAAGTGCTTTTTCTGAAATGTTGGTCATATATATATATATATATATATATATATATATAAAATTTGTCGTATAGAAAAAGTATATATATATAAAGTTGATTGTGTGGACAAAATGGGACATTCTGGATTTCTGAAGCTTGTAAATCAGCGTGCTATATCCATTATAGCCATCTTGGCTTCTTCGGGAATTCTCTGGGTCAAGATTTCTTTAAAATGAAATTTTAGTTGTTGTTTCTGTTCACCTGATTGGTCTCTTGCTCTTTTATAATTTCTATATCTTTTACTTCATTTTTCATCTTCTTTATTAATGTATTCTTTCAATATATTATACCTGTATAATTTTTAAGACGAGATTCAGCGTATGTTCCATGTTGATATAAAGATTATAGAAAGAAAAAAAGTGAACATCCTGGATTTCTTAAATATGAAAATCAGTGTTATATATCCATTATAACGAAATTGGCTTTTTATGTAAATATACCACAACTGGGAGATATGTATAATATAATGGTCGAGGGATTTCGTTTTATGCCTTTGGGTTTAGTTAGGCTGAGAACCTTTCGGCTCAGTGCATGGGTGCAACATGAACGCAGGTGTTCACGCGCACGGGGCGGACGTGTCACTCAGAGAAGTCAAAATAAAAATCCAAGATAGGGGGATGTGTATGACGTCATGCACCGGAAGCGCGCGGATGATTTTGGGAGATTTGAAAAAGTCAGTTGAGTTGAGTTCCTGGCTCGGAAGAAGACGGTTGACTTTCGTTAGCTCGCCGAAGCCAGGCCAATGGCTTTGTAGCGGGCGCCGCACGGATGGGGGGCAGATGAAAAAGACAGCATAGAAAGATTGTGTCTCTCTTCCTTATGTCGAAGAGCCTTTAAACCCAAAGGTAATAAAAAGTTTCGTACCTGAACTAAGAAATCGTAAGTGTTTTTCGTGTTTCGGGATTCCTATGTTCTATGTATATATGTTATGAACATTCTATGTACGTTTCACACATATCCGGATATCTGGCTATGGTACTATGTTCAAAAATCAACCTCATTTGTTCGCATTCCATAAAGGTTTCGGTTTATATGAAATTCCAGCCGACTCACGCGCATATATATATATATATATATATATATATATATATGTATATATAAAGTTAGGATAACGTTGATGCAGTCAACGACGCTTGGTGACTGTCAGTTTTTCGCCTCTGCGACCATCAGACGAAGAGTGTTCCACCTCATGAGTATATCTTCATATACTGCAGTGAGTGGCATGATAGAAAAGGTAATTTAGTTGGTCAGGCATTCTGGTATGGGCAGTCTAGCTCTCACAGCATGGTTATTTACATAGCCATGGTAGATCAATTTTCTTCTTTCTCGATGCATTTACCCACTCAAGTCTAGCATATAATTATTATTATTATTCCTGGAGTTTTTCACACCGGCGTCAGCCAATGGTCTTTCAAAAGATTCTGAGTAAGAGCAAGTTCCTCAGCTCTCAATAGCCCAGTCGGCTGGGGCTGTAGTATATACCGACTACATCTCTGCAGAGGGGTAAGAATTCCACAACGAGTTTCCTGGATATGACACACCAATCTGATGGTGAGGTTCCTGTAATGCTGGACATTTGGGGAATACGGATCACCCTTTCATTGCCATCGCTACCATTTCTCCTCTTGCCCAGAGTGAGAGCACCTGATGCGGTCCAAATATGGTTAGAATATAATTAAACTGTGTACTTATGCTAAACTCAATTGTTTGAAATGAAATTGTTTTTGACATTGAAACTGTACATACGCTAAACTGAATAGTTTGAATAAGAACTGTTTGAGTAAACAAAAAAACTTCAAATAGAAATGTTTTTTTAACATTTAAATTGTGTACATATGCTAAACTGAATTGTTTAAAATAGAACTGTTTATTGTATAAAAATGGATTTGGCATTAAATAACCCAAAAAAGTTGATATGCCATAAAGCCAAAACAAATAAACAAACAAACAAATCAGATCCCTATGACTCTTTTCAGCATTCTGGCTGACCTCAACAATGCGGTAGATTGAATGGTCTATAAATATTATTATTATTCAATTTTCAACTTTAAATTTGGTATCTTACGAACGTCCACTTATGACACTACTGCTAGTTGGTATACACAGTCGACTCTAAACGGATGAGCGTGAGTACTTGTGTGTGTGTGTGTGTGTGTGTGTGTGTGTGTGTGTGTGTGTGTGTGTGTGGTTGTGTATTGGCCATAGGACGTTTGCCTTTCCCTATGTACAGGTCAACAGAGGGACAATCAGAAGAACAGGGTATGATAAAGTCTGTAGAGATCAACCAGAAGACAGTGAAAAAAGGAGAGAATATGGCACCAGAAGTAGGGGAGGGTGACGCAGGAGGAGTGATGCAGAGGGACAAGTTAATAAGTCAGAAAAGGGACTCAAACAGGCCAGTAGCCTGGAAAGGACCAGCCTGTCAGAAGACACAAGAACTTTGTCGGCTTCGAGACGAAGAGAAATGCGCTTAGGGGGAATATCGACGAGGTCAGAGGCATTTTTGTGCCCGCCAGGCGTGTCTGAGCTACGGCCCTGTGCCTAGAACCACTTAAAAAACTGTCATGTGCCATATTTGCGCGTTAGTGAAGCACTCGTATAATAACTATACACAAAATAGTTCAACAGAATACAATGCGAAGGATTACGATTTTCCTCTCTAAAACATTTATTCAACCTTCTGTGTTTTTGCCTTGTTCCTTTTTTTGAGGAATATCCTCGGACTTGCATTTCAACCTAACTTACCGAGAAAGCCAAAACAACGAAGGGGGCCTGATGATCGTGCGGTGGAAAATTTATGCTATGGGGTTATACATTGCCAAACACCGAGTCTTTACCCAAACCAAAGGCGAAGATTTGGTCATGATTATGTACATTCTATTTTATTGCTAGAGTTATAATAATAATAATAATAATAACTTTTTATAACTTTTTATTATTATTATTTAGTCGTTTGAGAATTTTTCACATCAATGTCAGTAGATGGTTTCAGACAGTGACAGATTATTATTATTATTATTAATATTGTAAGTTGGCGACCGTAGTCGGGGGTGACCCGAAGGCTCCCTTTTCAATAGCTACTACAACGAGGTGTAGGGGATTTCTCCACCTTTTCCCTGATAGTACCTTGTAATGCTGAGTGTTAAGCAAGGAAGTATCAAGTACCACTTTTAAGTCTTTGGTATGACTCGACCTGGGATTGAACCCTGGTCTCCGAGGCCATTCGCGAACACTCTACCCACTAGACCAATAACCCGGTGATTATTATCATTATAATTATTAATGAATTTTAAGTTCTATTTTCATATCCTTACAATCCTTCCCCTGGTCTTTACCAAAAACTTAGGATAAGGAATGGTCGGCATTATATCCATTCAATGTATTTATGTTTTTGCCGCCCCTTCAATGTGATTATTATTCAATCACCTTGATAGAAATCTCCTGAGGAGATTAGTCGTTCCTCAAAAGTCAATTGTTTGTATTTTATTGGGACAATGAGGTATCCTGTTTATTTATTTTTCTTTATTTTCCTTTCTTGATCATACACACTATTTCTGGCTCAGTGGTTGTTTTAAGCTGCCTTTCTTTTTGTTCTTATTATTTACTCTTTGAGAGTTTTTCACATCAGGGTTAACTGATAGTCTTTCACTCAAAACTCCAGGACTCTTCTCAGTATTCTAGCTGTTCTCAATGATGCTGTAGTTTGGATGGTCTCCACTCGTCTGCCAACTTCCAAATCCTCCTGTCTCTTTGATAAGTTATTATTATAGTTACTATACCAAATGCACCAATCACAATCGGCATAATTGTCACCTGCATGTTTCATAGTTTTTTTCAATTCCCTAGCAAGGTCGAGGTATTTATCCTTCTTTTCACATTCTTTCAGTTCTATTCTGTGGTCAGCCGGGACAGCAAAGTCGACAATTTTGCAAATTCACTTTTTTTTATTATTATTAGGTTTGGTCTCCAGGTCGAGATTAGGTGATCTGTCTATATGTCAGAGTCCCGAAGGAGTTAATGTGTGTCATTTTCTAGGACAGGTGCTGGGTTGTGCATATACCATTTGTTCGTATGTTTAAATTTAAATTTCTTCCAAATCTCCCAGAAGATCACCTTGCCCACCCAATCGTGTCTAGTCTAATATTCCTTCGGTGCCAATTTTCTGCATTCGCTTATTACGTGATTGATGGTTTCATCTCTGTCACGCTTAGTCAACATTTGCTGTTTTGTTGCGTCTTATCTATTATCGCTTTGATATGATTGGTTCTTACAGCGTTGTTTCGTGTTGATATTATTACTATTATTATTATTATTATTATTATTATTATTATTATTATTATTATTATTATTATTATTATCGTCCTTGTGAGTTAGCTGATGGTTTTATACCGGAGTCTGGGTTACAGAAGTTTTTCTCAGTTCTCCAGGACTCTTCTCACTATTCCCTCCGATCTAAACAATACTCTAATTTACATTTCTGTCTCTTCCAGCCCCCTTTCCAATTTACTAGTGTGCCAGTTACACTTCATATCACCGTTACATTAATGTTCTTCAGCTTTTATAACTCTCTGACCAGGTCTTTCATTTCACTTTGTTCGATTTTCACTCTTTGGGCTAGCTGGATGACAAAATCCCCAATATTTTGAACTCTCTCTTTTTTTCTTCTTTTATTAATTATCACTTGATTTGGTTTTCTGGCCAGAACTGAGGCCTACGTTTGTATTTCAAAATCTCAGAGATTTTTATACGTCTCATTCTCAACGACAAATTCTTGTTAGTGGATATAGGATTCAGTTGTATGGACAAATTTCATTTTCTTGCACAATTCCTTGTGGATCACCTTCCCAACCCAGTCATGTATAGTCTCATACTCCTTTTGAGCTAGTTTGCTATATTCACTTATTATTAATGGTTTCATCTCTATCACCACATAACCTACACTTGCTAGTCTGTTGTGCATTATTGATTTTGGCTTTAGTATAATTGGTTTTTGCATTCTTCTATTTCTTCTTCTTATTCATTAATTTTTAAAGACATTTGACTAAATAAGATTTTGTTTTCATGCCTACATTTGAATATAAGTTCTAATTGTTTATGCCGACACGTGCCTAGTTCATGGGAGGTGATAATGGCTATTTTTCTTCTAGAAAAAGAAGCTGGTGATGATTTTTTTTCTTTTACTTTCCATGTTATTTTGGTGTGTTTTGGTTTAAGTCTTTTTAAGAACCGGGACATTGGCCCAGCGGTTAGAGTGTTCGCCAATGGCCCGGGAGACCTGGGTTCAATCCCAGGTCGAGTCATACCAAAGACTTTAAAAATGGTACTTGATACCACCTTGCTTAACACTCAGCATTATAAGGTACGGTTCAAGGGTAAAGTGGAGCAATCCTGGGAATGGAGTAGCGCCCTCCCCTACACCTTGGTGTAGTAGCTATCGAAAAGGGAGCCTTCTGGTCACCCTCGACTATGGTCGCTAACTTTACTTACTTACGTATCTAAAACTTTTTGGAGCTGAAACTCCTTTATATAACAGGGTCGATCTCGTGGACTTCCATTTAAATAAAGATTAAATCTCATGGCAACCTATATGAATAAAAATGAAAAATGAAATTTCTTGGCCCTTCAATATGAACAAAAATCAAGTTTGTCAAAAGAAAGATTTAATGAAAATCGTGTCCAATATTTGCATCATTAAGTGTGAGAGGTGTGCTTGGCTTGCTTGGCACAGTTTTTCAATTCTTGGTGATATTTTTGATAAAAAAAGATACACGCAATTCACTTTGTACAACAAGTCCATCTTTGGTCATCATATTAGTAAGTGTAGAAAAATCCTATTCCGCATAAATATGTTGTTGCAAAAGACAGCCGAATTTTAACCGCCTTTAGAGATAACAATGGATACTCCGAAGCCAGGCAAAGCAAACATGTGGTGAGCGGTTGCTGTTTTAACAGGATTTTCATAGTTGTGCGCTTGTAACTAGAAATACAAATTTGAATTTTTATCGAAAATCGGATGATATCAATTTATTTACGTCTGCGGAACCCTGATGTTGACGTTGCACATCCATCCTTCTGTGGTTTCAGGGGTACAGGTTTAAAACCACTGGCATAGAAAGTGTCTGGTTTGGTTTGGTTTTATGTCATATCACCCTTTGTGGGTTATTTAATATTAAAGTCTCTTTATAAATATATATTAAACATATAAGATTTGTAAACTCATTTTGTCGATAACATTTTAAACGAGTCTGAGCTCATATTTTGCACACAGTTAATTGGTTTCAAGTATTGCTATCTAATACAAATATTTCTACTTATTAATAATCATTTATTTGCTCATAATTAAGTGGTTTAAAGTATTGCTATCTAATGCAACTAATTCTATTTTTTATTACTCATTTGTTTGCTCATAATTAAATGGTTTCAAGTATTGCTATCTAATGCAACTAATTCTATTTTTTATTAATCATTTGTTTGCTCATAATTAAATGGTTTCAAGTATTGCTAATCACAGTTTAATATCAGTCATTTGTTGGCACATATTTAAATAGATATACATGATATGTAATAGTATAGTTCGTCGGTAATTTCATTTTTAAATGAGTTAGAAATAATTTGTTTGCCCACTATTATTGCTTTTCTTTCTACATAGTTAAATGGTTTTAATTATTATTATCTAACACTTATTATTCTATTCAATATAGATTATTTGTTTGCACGCAGTGAAGTGGTTATAAGTATTGCTATTTAACATTATTCATTCATTTGCACATAGTTAAATGATTCCAAGAATTGCTGTTATAATAATATTTCAATAAAGGCTCACAGTTGAATTGTTTCAATTAACGTTATCTAAAACTTACAATTCTATTCAATATTAATCATTTGTTTGTGCATAGTGAAGTGGTTACCAGTATTGCTATTTAACACTAATTATTATTTGGACATTACTCGTTCGTTTGCACACAGTTAAAGTGTTCCTTGTAGTGATATATATTACTTAAAATTAAATTAAAAATCAGTCTGTTGTTTACGGACAGCTAAATAATCAAACGGTTCTATTTCTAACAATAATTTTCTGCATGTCATTTTTTTTTTTTGCTTACCGTTTAGTTGTCAAACAGTTCGATTTGACCCATAGATAGGACCATACTAGGTGCTATCACTTCGGGCCAGAGAGGACCTGGGAGCGATGGCAATGAAGGAGAACTCAATATTCGCCAAAGCTCCAACTAGGTCATATCAGAGCACTCGATGGAAAGGGTCTCTTGCACGGATGCAGTCGGCATATTCTGCTGCCCCAGTCGACTGGACAAATAGAAAATATGGTATTGGTTAATAAATTTCGTTTGTTTTTGATTGTTAAATAATGCGTGAAGTTCAACCGACCGCTCATACCAGATTGAAGATCGAATACATAAAAAGTCCTAGATGCTACGATGGCAGAGCAGATCTGAAACCTAAAATATCCAAAATATTTTGAATTTCATGTGGATCACTCAGTCATGAGACGGAAGTCTGATAAAATTGTTGCTTATAAACTTCATTTAAATTTTCAATGAACTTGTTACCGTGACCAGCACACACAAGAATTTATTGTTTATCAATTTTATAAAAATTACCTGTCCACATAAAGGCAAAATCAACTTTGAAATATATCAGGTGGTAAATGATACAGAATAAATATTTTAGCATGTCTACATTCAATACCGGGCCATTTGCCTAATGAGTAGAGTGTTCGCCAATGGTCCCACGAACCGGGGTTCAATCGCAGGTAGAGTCATACCAAAGACTCAAAAAAGGGTACTTGATGCAGCCTTGCTTAACACTTAGCATTATAAGATAAGGATCATGGGTAAAATGGAGCCATCCAGCGAAAGGAGAAGCGCCCTCCCTTATACCTCGGTGTTGTTGCTATTGAAAAAGGGAGCCTTTGGGTCACCCTTGACTAAGGTCGCCAACTTACATTCATTACTTTTCTTCTTTTATGTTCATCAATTTATTATTTTCGGCATATTCCAGAAAATCTGATTTTTCTTCCAAATAGAATCTGCAATATATATATATATATATAGTATCGTGGTAAGGAAAAGATACACAGTGAAAATAAAGTTACTTGAATATTAACTCAACTGCGACTTTTATTATAAGTCTCGCACTGTTTGTGTTATGTCCGAAGTTGGTCTGACCAACGCCCTTTCAGAGCAGTCTCTCTGCTTCTGTGTCTGCTTCCGTTTTGTCTACCGTGTCTTACCGGAAGTCACGTGGTACGAGCCTCTATGCAATATATATATATATATACTTTCATTATTCTTGTCGATCTATCTATCAATCTCTAATTGCTAATTATGCAATTGCTAAACATTTTGTTTAGCAATTGCATAAGTATGCTATGTGTTTTATCTGTTATTAGTTGATTTAAATCTAAATACAAAAAAGAAAAACGTGAAGCACTTCTTAGTGTGCTAATACTATAATTTTTGTCACAAAGTATTATATCAATTCAAAACCGATCCTTTAAATTATTGGAGTAGTAAGTATACATTTCAACCAGTTATTTAGCCTTACAACATTGGTTTCCTAACACCCCTATCTCTCTATCTATCTATCTATCTAGCTAGCTAGCCAGAGTTTTTAGTCTGTCTGTCTGTCTGTCTGTCTCTATCTATCTATCTACCCATCTATCTAGCTAGCGAGCAAGCTAGTTAGTGGGCTAGTTACCTCAGTGTGTTCAATCTTGCTCTTTCTGTTTCTGCCTCTGTCATCCTCTGTCTATATTTATGTAAAGACACTGAGATAGATACATACATATATTCATAAAGATAGACAAACAGATGAAAACAGGAAGATTGAATGAATATATATATATATATATATATATATATATATATATATATATATATATATATATATATATATATTCATTTATCTAATGTATCTATCGCAGCCTATATATATATATATAGGCTGCGATAGATACATTTATGAAGAGAGATAGACAGACAAATGGATGAAAAGAGCTTGCAAAATAGTTAGCGAGCTCACTGTTTATCTATCTATCTATCTATCTATCTATCTATCTATCTATCGATCCCACCCTCTCCACTATCTATATATCTATCTATCTCAATTACTCCATAATTGATCATTAAATGTACATATTTCACAAGAGTATCTCTGTAATTAAATGCAACCGTTTGTGTACATTCATTGCTCTCATTACTTGATATTTACGCGGTCAATTCCTTTTTAGCGCTCCATTGAGTTTCAATAACTACCATATCCAACTAATGGCATTCTTTTGCTCGTCTCTTTAGATGTCTAGAACATTTCAATACCAAGATTGTCTTTCTTAATCTAGGCCAGGTCGTGTTCTCTATGTTCTTGATACAGCGTTCCATTTGATATCTTTAGAGTCTGAAAAACTTCAATAATCACCTTGAACACACTGAAGCGTTTATAAGCGGCCAGCGAGAAATTAACTTTTACAAATTGCCTGGATAGAAATTTGTGCCAGATGCTTTAAAAATTAGATCTTAAATACTTGATAATATTAGTTGAGAGTTGGTTTCGTAACTATCTATCTATTTGCATGTACGCATATTAGTATGAGAGATTCTTTCTTTCTTTCTTTCTTTCTTTCTTTCTTTCTTAATCATAGTCTATCTGTCAGTCTCTTTTGATTACAGACCAGTCGGCTGGGGTTACAAAATGCACCGACTGCTTCTCTGCAGAGGGTAAGACCCCCTAACGAGTGTCCTGAATATGACACTAAACAATCTGATGGTGAGACTCCAGTGATGCAGGAGTTTTGGTGAATGTAGACTTCTTCTTCATTACAATCGCTCCTAGGTCCTCTCTATCCCGAAATGGAGTTTTAGGGAATATGGAGTATCCCTTCATTGCCATTGCTCCCAGGTCCACCTGTTTGCCCAATCGGCTGAGACTGCAGAATATACTGACTGCATCTCTGCAGAGGGGTAAGACTTCCCCAACGAGTGTCCTGGATATGACACTAAAGAATCTGATGGTGAGGCTCCTGTGATGCTGGAGCTTTGGTGAATGTTGAGTACTTCTTTAATACAATCGCTCCTAGGTCCACTCTATCCCGGAATGGTAGCACCTGATACGGTCCAATCTGTGCACCGAATAGAATTGATCGACATTTAAACTGGGGAAAACAAAGGATTTATGATAAATCATTTAAACTGAGTGCAAATAAATCACTAATGCTAAATTGAATTGTTAGAAATAGAGCCGTTTGATCATTTAACTGTGTATAAACAGATGACTGATGTTTAATGGAATCGTTAGCGATACGAAGCAATATTTGGAAACATTTAACTTTGTTGACTTATTCTAAATTGAATTATTAGAAATAGAACTGTTTAATCATTTAACTGTTTCAACAAAATGTGTTTACATATGATATATTCAATATATATGTAAAAACAGGATTAGACATTAAATAACCAATGATCATTGACATGCCGTAAAACCAAACGAAACAAAAACTAGCAATGTTTTTTAAATCGCATTTATCAATCTCACTTCATATGTATGTATGTATGTATGTATGTATGTAGGATTCTATCTATCTATCTATCTATCTATCTATCTATCTAAGTATCAAAATCTCAGTCTGTTAATCCTAGTCTCTCCATAAATATTTGTCAATCCTAGTCTCTCCATAAATATTTGTATATCCTAGTCTCTCCATAAATATTTATGTATGTATGTATCTATCGCAGTTTGGCTGGCCTGAAGAGTCACCTACAAACATACAATTTAAGGGGGAAGTAAGAGAGGGGGAGAGACATGAGATAAGGGAGGTGGTCACGCCCGAAATCGAGAGGACAGCCATCATGTATATATGTATGTATGTATCTATCTACGCACATACACATATATTTGGTGGTGGTGTATCAGTATCTATCTATCTATCTATCTGACCCTTTTTTTTTTTTTTTAAAGAAGATAGGTTACGTTTTTAAAATAAATTTCAAATACAAATTAAATCACACCTTTGAAATAGAACGCCACAAATAGTTGAAGGTAGATTTTTTTCCTGCTTTGTTTAACTGGAATTTGGGTTTATTTCTTTCTTGCCAAACAAAAGAAAGAAAAATGAACGAAAAAAATAAGGCTATTTTTTTGCATGTTTTATGTATAAGCCATTGAAATTTTCACCGAAAAACAAAAAATCCAAAATATCTGGTATCCGTTGAAAGACAGACGGCTAAAAAAAAAAAATGAAAAGAAAAAAAAAGAAGGAAAAAGGAAAAAAAAAGAAAATGGAAATTTGGTAAATAATATGATAAATATTTGTAAGAAACTGTTCAAATGTTTGTCTTGAGTAAAGCAAAACGGAGAAACCGACTGAGAATAGAGATGATTAAAAAAGACAAAAACTGAAAAGCTAAAAAGGCAAAGCCATCGACATTTTTATTAATTATCAAAAATACGTATTACTTGAATAACAGAGAGAGAGAGAGAGAGAGAGAGAGAGAGAGAGAGAGAGAGAGAGAGAGAGAGAGAGAGAGAATCCCTAATTTTAAAATCGAAAATTTTCTGGTCGTGCTGATTAAATTACAGTATCGTATGTCCGGGTATTATTAAAAAAATAGACTTTTATTTACAAAATAATTATGCTCGTTATTTGTCCGTATAGCTGTGTGTGCCTGCTGTGGCAATGGCGGTGCCACTTACGCAAAAATCATCCCATGAAATGTACAATGGAATTGAAAGTCAGATTTTGAGGAAAAACAGCTGAAGTAATAGTTCAAACGTTTTTTTTTGTTGTTGTTTTGTTTGGTTTTATGGATATATCAACCTTTGTAGGTTATTCAATGTCAAAGCCATAGCTAGGTGGATAAGGGAGTTCATACCTTTCCCAAGGGTATATGGCCGAAAGTGAACGTAATAGTGCAACTGGAGTTCGAACTCGCTTTAGATTCCGCAGTCCATCGCTTTAGCTATTACACCACGAGAACAGCCCCACAGGGTTTGTGCTTACCCAACCTCTCAACCACTAGCAAGATGCGACACCGGGTCAATTTTTAGCGGAGTACAGCTGGTTTCAATTCCGAGCTTTTCTTCTCCTAGACTATCTATCTATCTATCTATCTCTCTAAATCTCAGTCTGTTTATCAATCTTTATGAATTTGTCTATCCAAGTCTCTTCATAAATGTATGAATGTATGTATATATGTATCTCTCGCAATTTGGCTGGCCTGAAGAGTCACCTACCATTTACTCAAAGCTGAAGGCAACTAAGAGACAGGTTCATGCCTTTGTCTGGGGAACAAGAGCGAAAAGAAATCCATCCTGTGTTTGAACTCTGGTGAGCGATTCCATTTCCTTCGACGATAACCATTACGCTAATCATTCCCCTACGGTCCCAATGAGTAAGACTTCAAGGTACAGACATAGTAAGACTTGCAGAAATACCTACCTTGTCTGCAAGGGTGTCCTCGTGGTGTAATGGTTAAAGTTCGTACTCCAGTCGCGCTATTATGTTCACTTTCGGGCAAATACCCTTGGGAAAGGTATGAACCCCCTTATTCTCCCTCCAGCTATGGGTAAATAGTAGGACGGACTAGGTTCTTCAGCCTTGTTGAGGCAACTAGTCTAGAAGAGGGAAAACTCTGAATTCAAACCTGTTAAACTCCGCTTAAAAAATTGACCTTGTGTCATATCCTGCCCGAGCGGAGGGGTTGGTAAATAGTACCTTGTCTGCAAATTGACTTTAACATTCACCGGTTAGGAAGCAATACCACCCGTTGCTATAGCAACATATACGAGTATTTAAGCAAAGACACGAAAATAGCTAGCTCTCTTTCTCTGGCAACGTGCTATAGCGGCAAGAAGTCATATTTGTCCGTCTATAGAAACCCCTATCCTGAAGCTGATTAGTCTGACAGTTACAATACACGTCACAGAAGTCTGTCATAGACACAAACTAAGGGTGGTTGGTTGAGTTTTATGAGATATCAACCCCTGTCGGTTATTTAATGCCAAAACCTGTTTATATATAAATATGTTTGATTTATAAACGAATAGTTAGTATTTAACTTTTTTAAACGAACCAGCGTTCATTTCTTTACACACAGTTAAATGAATTCAAATATTGCTATCTAACACTAATAATTCTATTTAATATGAATTATTTGTTTGCACACAGTGAAATGGTTTCAAGTATTGTTTACTGTAAGTGTTTCATTTGCACTAATTTAAATGTTTTCATGCGTTGTTATTTAACACCAATTGTATTGAACGTTTTTATTCATTTGCGTGTTGTCAAACTGTTCCAAGTATTGCTATTTAATACCAATAATTCAATTTACATACACAGTTAAAAGGTTTCAAGCATTCCTATCTAACACGAACAATTCTATTTAGTATTGATAATTTATTGGCACACACTTAAATGGATTTAAATATTGTTTTCTAACACCAATAGTTTTATTAGTACACAGTTAAATGGTTTCTACTATTGCTATGTAACACTAACAATTCAATACAAGATCAGTCATTTATTTGCCAGCAGTTAAATAGTTAAACTGTTCTATTTGTATCCCGGATGGGATTCTAACAGGTACTACCTCTCCAGGTCAGAGTGTATCTGGGAGTAATAATAATGAAGGGATAGTCCACATTCCCCCAGAGCTCAAAAACTAGAACCTCACAACCAGATGAAATTTAGTTTCATATACACGGTACTCGTTGGGGTGAGGGTTGCTCATATACTGATATGCTGTCGGCATCCAAACCGATTAGGATCAATAAGTAACTACATTTTGATTCACACAACGCGTTTCGTTCGTTCGTTCGTTCGTTCGTTTTGAGTAATTTCACAAGCACATACGTACATATCATGAAAAATTGTTCACCTTTCACCCATCATTCCTCTTTCATCTCGTTTTTGTCTAGCTCTACTGTCAATGAAATTTTGCTGACTTGAAAACAAATGTTCTTTGAATTCGTTCCTGACAGGAGACCGCGTTTCTTATTTCAACAATTTCCACAACAAAAATGTCTTTCCTTTGAATGAGACCCAGCCGCATCCGATGAACACTCTAGAGAATGTGGATTCCTCCTTTTGTTCCTCTATGACGCAATGTGAGAAAACTTATTAAAGTCCCCTCTCTTTGTGTGAGATTAGTTTGATTTGGTTTGGTTAGGTTGGTTTTGGTTTAATGGCACATCAACCATTGAACGTTATTGATGCCAAATCCATTTTTATACATATAAACACTTCTCTTTCGAATGATTCCCTTTAGGTTAAGTATATATGTTTTTGTTTACATACAGTTAAATTTCAAAGCAGTTCTATTTCAAACAATTCAGTTTAACACAAGAACATCGTTTCAATGTCAAAAAGCAATTCCATTTCAAACAATTCAGTTTATCATGAGTACACAATTCCAATGTCAATAAGCAATTCAGTTTAGCATAAGTACACAGTTTAGTTCTATTTGACACATAGGTAGGATCCAATTAGTTGCTACCACTCAAAGGCAGAGTGGACCTGGGAGCGATGGCAATAAAGGGGTACTCTGTATTCCAAAAAGCTCTAGCATTACTGGAACCTCAACATCATATTGTTTTGTGTCCAATGAGTGTCTTAGATATGGCACTAAATATGGTGAGGTTCCAGTAATGCAGGAGCTTTGTGGAATGCGGAGTACCCCTTTATTAACATCACTCCCAGAACCACTCTGGCCTGTAGTAGCGGCATCTGATAATGTTCTATCAATGGGTTAAAAAGAACTAAACAGTGTACTCATGCTAAACTGAACTGCTTGAAATAGGAGCGTTTTGACATTTAAGCAGCGACTTCATACTAAACTGAATTGTTTGAAATGGAACTGTATTTTTTACATTCAAGCAGTGTACTTATGCCAAACAGAATTGTTTGAAATAGAATTGTTTTGAGATTTAAATATGTGTGAACAAAAAGTATACTTATTCTAAACTGAATTGTTTGAAAAAGAACTGTTTATATTTATAAAAATGAATTTGGCATTAAATAACCTACAATGATTGATGTAACATAAAACCCAACCAAACCAAACCAATAATTATTAATTTGTATTACAGTTTTATTATTTCATTTTAATTTCGAGTTGGAAAATGTTTGAGGCAGTTAGCTGGTGTTACGATAAGTAGTGTATATTTATGGGTCAAATAGAATCATTCTATCATTTACTATACTTGAAACAATTTAACTGTTTAACAAATGATTAATTAGTTATCAGAATTATGTTGTAGTGATGGGAACCATTTAACTTTTTGCAAACAAAGGATTAATGTTGAATTGAATTATCAGCAAAACTTGAAATTCTTAACTAATAATTATTATTAATATAGAATTGAATCATTAGTGTTAAATTACAATACTTTAAACCATTTAACTGTGTACAGGCAATAAATAGCCATACTTGAAACAATTTAACTGTGTGCAAACAAATGATTAATATTAAATAGAATTATTACTGTTTTAAGGGAATACTTGAAACCATGTATTTATGCACACAATAAGCAATACTTGAAACCATTTAACTCAGTACAGGCAATAAATAGCCATACTTGAAACCATTTAACAGTGTGCAAACAAACGATTAATACCAAAAAGAATTATTACTGTTTGATGGGAATACTTGAAACCATGTATTTATGCGCACAATAAGAAATACTTGAAACCATTTAACTGTGTGTAGACAACAGATAGCAATAGTTGAAACCATATAGCTGTGTTCAAACAGATAATCGCTGGCTCGTTTAAAAATAATCTTGCATGCAAACCATTCGCTTATATATACGAGGATCATTAAATACGTTTCCAGACTTTTTTCGTATGAGCACTTTTATTCATAGTACACACACGAAACTCTAGTCCCCTTCGAAGTAATCTCCTCCAGCTGCAATGCACTTGTTATATCCTTTCAGCAGCTTCTCGAAGGCCCCATGGAAGTCCTCTTGTGTGAGCGTGTCAATGACCTTCGTCACAGCCTCTTTCATCTCCTCAATTATCTCATAACAGCAGCCTCTGAGCTAAGGGAATAACCAAAAGTCACAGAGAGCAAGATCTGGACGATAGGGAGGCTGAGGAACTGTCTTGATGCCCATCTTAGTCAAACAGTCTTTGACAAGGATGGTGTTGTGGACTGGTGCATTGTCCCGGTGGAAATGCCACTGACCCGATTTGAAGAGTGCTGGCCTCTTCCTTAGGAATCTCTTCCTGAACTCCCTAAAAACCTCAACATAGTAACCCTAATCCTAACCCTAACCCTTTGGCCTATCATCTTTGGTGTATTGACTTCCTTACTCCTCCCACACCTCTTTTCATCCCTCAAAGACTCCCTGGCTTCCTTGAATCTCTTATGCCACTCAAAAATTGATGCTCGATTCCTGCAAGCTGGTGGAAAAGCAGTCTGAAGCATTCCATAAGTTTCTGTGGCATTTTTTCCAAGTTTAAAACAGAATTTTATTGTATATCGTTCTTCTAAAGTGTCCTCACGTCCAGATTGCATTTTTGAAATTCACCAGCTGTTACAATCAGGCTTTAGTAGGGTGTATTCCAATTGCTGCTGTAGCTGTTCATTTGAACCTGAAATCATAAAAAATTGTCAGTCATCATATAACATATATAGCAATAAGATACTGAATTTTCAAGAGTCTACGACAATATTAAATACCTGTCCCCAAAAAGTCTGATAACTTATTGAATCCACCACGTATATATATATATGTTTAAAGAAGATTTGGTATTACATAGCACACAAAAGTTAATATGCCCTAAAACACAACCAAATCAAACCAAACATAAAAATCAGAAAACAATTTGTGGTTATATTTTCAGTTAATCTAATAAAGTTTATCTTTTCACATGCATTTGATTCGTGTAGAGTTGGCGAATTATTTTTTGAAAATTTACAAAATAGAGAGTATATTCAAACAAGTCATTTAATCACATATAAAACAGGCAGAAAATTATAATTTGATCTGCTAATATAAGTCATTGTACAATAACGTGGAAACAATTATGATATTGATTATGATATTTTGCGAAACATCCTTTACACAAATCCTACGCAACAGTCGAGCCGGTGTCTTCGAGGAATTTTTCTATACATTAACATTGAATTGGAAATGAGTAACGATTTAAGAAAATGTATTACAGTGATATAAAACAGCAAAAGTACTCACTCTATGTACAGTTTTCAACAAAACGGTCACTCTACCTGCGAAAATATTGGAAAAGCTCTGTAAAAAATTACCGAAACATATCTCTAACTCAAAAATTTGAATGGAGTGTCCATCAATCAGTCTCTGACTGCTTGTTTTTTCTCCCTCTTTCACTCACTTACACACTCTCTCTCTCTCTCTCTCTCTATCTCTCTCTCTCTCCATATATATATATATATATATATACTCCACCCTTCTCTTCATCTATGTCGGATGTCAACTTAGGCAGTAGAATACGAGTTGAGTCCCCGCCAACGATATCCTCGATAGGTACTAAACCATTTGATGGTGATTCTCTATTTCTGGAGATGTTGAGATTGTAAAGTACTCCTTTATCGCCATTACACACTGGTACACTCTGACCAGGAGGAGTAGTACCTGTTAGGTTCCCATCTATGGGAGAAATAGAACTTTTTAACCGTTTAACTGTGCGCAAATGACTGATATTGTTATATAATAGCCGAGGGATTTCGGTTCATGCCTTTGAGTTAATTAGGCTGAGAACCTTTCGGCTCAGCACATAGGTTAGTTGGGTGCAACATTGTGGCAGGTGTTAACGCTGGCGCGCTGGCGGATGGAGGTGTCACGTAGATGTCATAATAGTCCGAGACGAAACGCACCGGAAGCGCGCGGAGGTTTTGTGAGAATCTGAAGTAGTTAGAGAGTTGATTACTAGACACCAAACGAGAAGGATCGACTTTTGGAGCTCGCAGACGCGAGGCGAACTTGCGCCCTATGGGGGGCCGCTCGAGTTGGGGGCCAAATGAATAAGACAGCATAGAAGATTGTGTCTCCTCCTTACGTCGAGACCTTTAACTCAAAGTTATTAAAAAGGTTTCGTGCCTGAACAAGAAGTTACGTGTTTTCGAATTCCGAGATTCCTATGTTCTTTATATGTTCTATCGTAATGAACATTCAATGTCCATTTCACCCATTTTGCACATGGCCATATTCGCGTATATGGCTATGTAACAATATGAAATTGAATTGTTAGTGTTATATAGCAATACTTGAAACATTTAACTGTGTGCAAATAAAGCTATTGATATAAGATAGTAATACCTGAATCCATCTAAGTGCGATCCAAACAAATGATAAACACTTGATAGAATTATTCGTGTAAGATAGGAATTCTTGATATCATTTAACTGTGTTGCAAAAATTGAAATATGATATTGCATAGCAATACTAGGAACCATTTAACTGTATGCAAATGAATGGGTTATTTTGAACAGTTTTGAAAAGAATTAATGGCATTGTTAGGAATATTTGAAACTCGTAAATTATGATTAGTTGTTTGGTTTCTTTGTTTAATGGCATACCAACCTTTTTAGGTTACTTAATACTGTAGCCATTTTCCGAGAAGAATAGTAGTGGTACAACTTAACCCATAGCTTAGAGGATAAGGGGGTTCATACCTTTCCCAAGGGTATTTGTCCGAAAGTGAACGCTATAGGACGACTGGTGTTCGAATTCGCTCACAACGATTCCGCAGTCCAGTGCTTTACCCATTAGAGCGACGAGGACACTCCCTAGTAAATTATGAGTAAACAATAGCCATACTTCAGTGTATGCAAACAAATTAGTTCCGTTTGGAAAATAAAATTACCTGCAAACCATTGTTACAAATCATATGTATAATTTTTATATGTGTACAAATCATCATTATCATCATCATCATGTCGTGCCGCTAGCACGGATATCCCTGACCCTCTATTGCCACTTCTCCCTATCGTTCATCGCCTCTGGCAGGTCTTCAGGGCTACATCCTGTATCCTCACATAGCTGCTGTATATATGTTCGAGCTGGTCGTCCTGCTTTTGAGCGGCCATAAGTGGGGGTCCATAGGAATACATCCCTTATGAGCTCGTCTCTGCTTCTCCAGCAGTGTCCTGCATGTCTGGTTCGTCAAACTTGGATAGTTTTCGTGATGGGAGGCAGGTGGCCGTATAGTTGGTGCCTTGTGGGGTGTTGCCGCCAGGACTTGTTCAATATTGCTCGCAACATTCTTGTGTAATTGCCGTCCAGGTTCTTCTCCAGTCGTTTAGTTAGCGTCCAAGTAGTGCATCCATACAGCAGTATCGATACGACCGCTGCCTGTAAGAAACTGCGTTTCATTTTATCAGTCAGGTCAGATCTCCATATGATCGATAGCCTATCAATAGCTGTCCATGCCTTCGTTAGCCTCATGTCGATGTATTTTTCGGTTGATGAGACACTGCTACCTTGGTAGGTGAACTTGTCTACCAGTTTCAGAGAGGTTCCGTCTAGTGTGAAAATGTCGCCTGTTTGATTATGATTGATATTAACTTAAATTGTTACTGATACGTAGCAATATTTGAAACCATTTCATTGTGTGCAAACAAATGACTAATAGTAAATAGAAAAAATCATGATAGATGACACTATTTAAAACCGTGTTGAATACCCACGATAATCATAATGATATCAATCAAAATAGTACATATACAAATCCATATACAGTCAAATACAAAACCCGGGCGGGCTCTGTTGTTTTAGACACAAAACGGTTTATTAATTTCTGACTTCGGTTCTTCGACACGAGGAGAGAGACACAATTCTTAAAAGTCTTCTGTAATCATACTATGCTAAACCCACCCACAACATTCGGCACATCTCTTGATGTTTAAGATCACAATTCATCTCTGCCGGTAGAGATCCGAAAAACTGAACCATGTTTACAAAACTGTCTGTGTGACGTATATATTAAGATGGTATATTTAAGTGTCTATTTTTCCTAGCAGGTCAGCCGAAATTCCATAATCAATACGTAAATCTTTTAGACTCAATGGCCGAATCCCCAACTCCCAACTGACTCTTTTTTTCAAAATCCTCAAATTCTCAGGACGATCTCTTCCGAGCATGACGTCATCTACACTCCAGTCACATTTCCTGTCTGGGGGTTATTATTACAATGGTGATTGTTATATCCTTTGCGCGCATGCGTAAAACTGTACCCAATGACTATGCACCTGAACTCCTAACCTGAATAGTTCAAAGCTCAACCCAACTGAATGATAAAATATAATTAACGAAAAATGATTAATATAAAAAGAAGCATTCCTTAATTATATAACAACCGTTTAACTGTGCGCAAAGTAATGATCTCCGGTTCACAGAAAAGTGTTCCCCACAAACTATTTTTTTACAAATCATATATTTAATAACTATATGTATAAACAGGATTTGGCATTAAACAACCTACAAAGTTTAAAAATACCACTCAACCAACCAATCAACCAACCTTATCTGTTGTGATCACACTGTGTTGATTAAAATTGTATATCTCAACAATGTTCATTTTTAAATATCAAGACGTTCAGATTTTGAGTTTGTTTGTTTAAGCCAAAACATTAGTTTCATAATGTCAGCTGTCAACAGATGATCCCGGCATGCTTATCTCTTATTTCAATAAACCATGTTTACAAAACTGTCTGTGTGGCGTATATATTAAGATGGTATATTTAAGTGTCTATTTTTCCTTGCAGGTCAGCTGAAATTCCATAATCAATACGTAAATCTGTTAGACACAAATAGCATTGTAATTGTCGTATATTTGTGAGCAAATAAATAAAATGAACGTTGGTGGCTTTTTTTGTGACAATATGTAAGCGACGGTACAAGAATAGGAAGCAATGGATTATGCAAAACAAAAATAAACTCGAGGAAATGATAGGAAGAAACAACCTACTAAATAATAAAGTAATCCATAAGAAACACATAACAAAACCCGCAAAATTTTTCCAACTGTGTGATATAAAGAACAGCCTATACTGCAAACATCTCAACTCAACTCAAGCGGAATAGGCTCTGGTAGCAGTAGAATACACCAACTGCTTCTCTGCAGAAGGGTAAGACCCACCCCCAATGAGTGTCCTGTATATGACATTAAACAATTTGATGATGATTTTCCAGTCCAGGAGCTTTAGAAAATATGGAGTACACTTTCATTGCCATCGCTTCCGAGACCACACTGGTACGGGGTCCTATCTATAGGTCAAAATTTGAAATTTAAACTGTGTCCAAACAAATGACACCTGCTAAATTGAATTGCAAGAAATAGAACCCTTTTTATTTGATTGTGTGTAAATGAATAACTGATGATTAACTGAATTGTTAGTGATACATACAAATACTTTGAACCATTTAACTGTACAAAAGAATAAGTTTTGGCTCATTTAAAACATTTTAAAACAAAATGTGTTTACAAATAATATTTTTAATATATTTATGAAAATGGATTTGGCATTAAATAATCTACAGTGGTTGATATGCCATAAAACCAAATCAAACCAAACCAAATCATATATATTTAATGTATATGTATAAATAAGATTTGGCACTAGATAACCAACAATGGTTGATATGCCATAAAACCAAACCAATCAAGTCAACCCATTCATTCTCTAGTCTCAAAACAAACAAAACTAAAATATCTTTTTAGATTTACCATAACTCTAATTGCAGAAGAAAACCTTTAATTTGTTTACTACATTGCAAACGCTGCCAAAAGCAATTCGTTGGAATGAAAGCGTGGCCGCTTTATTCTAGACTATACAATTACGTACCCAAAATCAAATCTATAGATGATAAACTATTAACCGCAGAACTACATTTTAGCTTAAATTGCCACGCCTTTAACAAAGACGAAAAAATTCACCATCACAGAAAGAACTAATAAGAAGAACGCATTGAACTATATCACAGCAATTAGAGAAATATACAACGATAACTGGGTAAAACGTCTCCATAAACTGACCCCGAATGGTTTTAACATCAACGTAAATCCTCCCCAAAATACATCTTTGAAGCAGATAAGTTGTCACATAAACATCGAAATGATCAAAAGCCTATGTTTTTGTTTTATCTTACTTAAGTAAAACAGTTATAGCAAACTTTTTAAAAAAATCAATGATCATCGCTTAAAAATGCCTCCCATGTAGAGCTCTCATTGTCAGGTGGTCACGATAAGCTGAGATCATAGAACTGTCAATTTAAAACACTTCGATAAGAGAAAGATAATGTTTATTCGGCTAGTAAATGTGCTATGTTAATGGTTTATTTTTAGTTGCTTCTTTTGTGGCGAATCAACTATTTTAAAAACTCCTGTAATAACTAAGAAAAACGACAGCAACAATAAAACAAAAACAGGTTTTCTTCTCAAAATAATTTTCTCCTGACGATGAGTTAAGGTCGAAATTAGTTTGTTATAATTAAAAAGTAAGTAAATATCTTTATTTATATATATATATATATATATACATTTTTTTGCCATCTAGTTTCTTCTCCAGCCGTTTTGTTAGCGTCCATGTAGTGCATCCATATAGCAGTATCGATGTGACCGCTGCCTGGAAGAAACTGCGTTTCATTTTATCTGTTAGGTCTGATTTCCATATAGTCGATAGCCTATTGATAGCTGTCCATGCTTTCGTTAACCTCGTTTCGATGTCCTTTTCGGTTGATTCGACGCTGCTTCCTTACACAAGAATGCTGCGTGCAATCCTGAAAAGTCCTGGCAGCAACACCCCACAAGACACCAACTGTACGGCCACCTGCCCCCTATCACGAAAACTATTCAAGTTAGGCGAACCAGACATGCAGGACATTGCTGGAGAAGCAGAGATGAACTCATAAGAGATGTACTCTTATGGATCCCCACACATGGCCGCGCAAAAGCAGGACGACCAGCACGAACGTACATTCAGCAGCTATGTGAGGATACAGGTTGTTGTCCTGAAGACCTGCCTAGGGCGATGAACGATAGGGAGGAGTGGCGAGAGAGGGTCAGGGATATCCGTGCTGCCAGCACGATATGATGATGATGATGATATATATATATATAGGGTGTCTCAAAAAAAATGGGACCCATGTGACAGCTAATAACTCCATTAATAATAATGTATTTTTTTTGGTTTCCGACTTGAAAATAGTATACTATAACATCCATTAATCCTCGATCATAATACCTTGGAAAAGAGCGTAAGTATTTATTTGGAGACAAAAACATTGAAAACTGTTGCAAAGTAGTCGTCACCCGTTTATATGATAATGATTTATTTCTGAAACAAGAAACAAGAAACTCCAAAAAAGATTGCATGTCCTGGAAGTTGATATAATAACAATAAAAAAACAACAACATTGATTTGATGTCTCTAACTCAAAGGATATATTTTTACAAGACGTGTTCCAATCGACTGCCATTGCATTTGTCTCTCAAATAAATCATTATCATATTAATGGGTTCTGTCTATTTTCAGACACCCTGTACAAAGAAATATTCCTTTTTGTCTGACCTCATTTGTTCATCTTCTGCATATATATATATATATATATAGAGAGAGAGAGAGAGAGAGAAAGAGAGGGAGAGAGAGAGAGGGAGAACGAGTATATATATATATGTATTATAGAATAAGAATATTTTTATATTTACGTTTTATGTCATACAATTCTACATATACGTATTGTTGTATTTTGGCCTTCAACCCGGCAAAAATGCCATTCCAAGGTGATGCACCGGAAGGAGGTGACACATTCTAATGGCAGTTATGAGAGGAAATCGCGTGGGCGGAAATTAGCTGACGAAATAGGACGAGGTAAAAAAAATTCCCATGGTACACTCATAGACTGATGCACCGGAAGAGAGTGACCTGTGAACTGCATGACTGTTATTTCCGCTTGATGACGATCAAACATGCGATTTCAAAGATCGAGTAGGCGACTGAGTGTGCGTTGAATTATTATATAACTCAGTCAAGACAGAAGCCAAGACAGTTGCAGTTAAAGATCGGACGGAGTTATAGACGAGATGTGGTAGGGAAAGCCACACCAGCCCGAAGGGGCTCGGGTCCCCCGATTGAGTTGGGGCCCAGAGAAGTTGTTGATAAGATGCAGTAAAGAAAGCCATCATCCAGCAGAGAGCTGGGCCCCAGGGCCTCCGGTTGAGCAGAGCTGGAGAACGAGAAAGATAGAACGCTGACGGCCATAAGAGTGGGGTCAAAATATTGCAGTTTCTGTTCGGTCTCCAACTCCCTCTCACATACAAATCTTACAATAAAGTGAGAGGTACATATTTTTATAAAGAATCAACGCTCGTCTGTTTATTTATCGTGTCGTTATGATACTGTGTGTATATGTAGATGTGAATCTGCATATGTGAGTATATAACAGAATATTCTTGAGATGATATAAAACAGTTCAAATATATAGAATAGGATATCTAAATAAATTGATAATCTCTAAGTAAAATTATGATTGAAATGTTAAATAAAAGATAAAAATGTCAATAGATATAAAGTATTTTTACTATTTCTAAAATATACCACCTTTATTTTTAGTATTAACTGTTGTCTGTAAAAGAAAAAAAATAATAGAAAAAATAGAAAAATAAGATGTAATAAGTTTAAAAGACAAGTCAATAAAGGTGATAATTGACTCTTCTTGTGACGATCAGAAGGTAGGAAAGTAGAGTAAAGATGATATGTATGTTCAAAAATAAATGAATAAATGAAAAAAGCAAGAGACCAATATTGTGTACAGAGAAACCAGTTGAATCTCATATGTGTACAGAAATGATTGATAGTAAATCGAATTACTCGTGTTAAATTGGAACACTTGAAATCAGTTGACTCTGTGCGAAGAAATTATCAATATTAAATTGAAGTATTAGTGTTTCATAGCAATACTTGACTCCATCTAACTGTGCACAAACAAAGAATTAATTCTCAATAGAATTTTCAGTGTTACATTATTGTACTTGAAACCATTTATCTGCGTGCAATTGAATGAGCTCTGGCTTTTTTAAAACGTTACTTACAAATAATTCGTTTCCAAGTGTGAATAGAGTTTGGCATTTAATAACCTGCACGATGTGATATGCTATAAAACCCAACCATCTAACCAACCAAACAACCAGCCAACCAAACAACCACTTTGATTTAGAAAATTAACATTCAATTAAGAATTGTCAGGAGTGTACTTACTTATCAGTGATACTATATATTTGAGATGCCTGTGGTGTAATGGTTATCGTCGGAGGAAATGGACAAGGTGAAACGAGTTACATTCCTGGACCAAGCTAATTGCATTTCACATAGCACTAATACCCTTGGAAAAGGTATGAATATAATTATTCTCCCTCCAGCTATGGGTACATAGTAGGGCAGACTGTGTTTTTCAGCCTTGGTGAGGCAACTAGTCTAGGAGAAGGAAAACTCTGAATTCAAACCTGTTAAACTCCGTTTAAAAATTGACTTTGTATCACATCCTGCCTGAGCGGAGGGGTTGGTAAATATGGATACTATATATGATAATATATACGGTCATTATAAAACGGTGGGTCCCTGTTGCGTAGTGTCTAACGTTCTAGACAAAGCAATCATTAAAAGGGGGTTCGAATTCCAGTCGCGCTGTTATATTCACTTTCGGGTTAATAGTCTTCAGAGAGATATAAAACCCCTAATCCTCCCGGCAATAGGTTTGATAGTACCACTAATATTTTTCTACTAGGATGACTTTGGCATTACATAACCCACGAAGGTTGATATGTCATTAAACCAAGAAAATCAAACCATGATTTTATAATGTTTCACTGAAAATTGTATTATCCTGGTATCTTTAGTTTAGAAAAAAGTATTTCTATAACATTTGTTTAACTTTTTTTTAAGCAATACTGTATTTATAGAAAGAAAGAGTTATTAACAGAGCAATAAGGTTTTGTTTAGACTATCAGCAACCGGGAAAAATCGAAGTGAGATCCAAAATTCCGTTAAACGGTTTAATCTAAATGGGATCAACGGGGAAAAAAAAGATCTTCATTTTTCAGCTATACTGTTTAAAGATTACCGATTGAAAAAAAAACAAACAAAAACAAAAACATAAACAAAAACAAAACCCTGAAAATTAAAATAAAACAACAAAAAACGAAAAACAAATGTCCATTTTTCCAGAGGCACCAGCTCTTCTGATTTTTAACTTTGATTAGGTTCCAGGTCTGACAATCTACGTAATTTCAAAAGTTCTCTTAATCTAGTGGCATAGGTCAATATTCGGTTATTTTGATTATTTGGTTGAATGATATATCAATCATTGATGGCTATTTTATGCCTAATCCTGTTATATATATATATATATATATATATATATATATATATATATATATCATTGTCCAATCGGTTGGGGCTGTAGAATGCATCGACTGCATCTCTGCAGAGGGTTGAGACTCCTCCAACGAGTGTCCAAGATATGACACTAAATAATCTGATGGTGAGACTTCAGCAATACTGGAGCTTTGGGAAATGCGGAGTACCACTTTATTGTCATCACTCCTGGGTCCACTTTTTCCCGGAGCCAAATCAATGGGTCATATAGAACTAAACTGTGTACTTATGCTAAACTGAATTTCTTCAAATAGAACTGTTTTGACATTTAATTGTTTGTAAACAAAAAAAAAACTATACTACGCTAAACTAAATTGTTTGAAATAGAACTGTTTATATGTATAAAAATGGATTTGGTATTAAATAACCAACAATGGTTAAGGTGACAAAAAACAAACTAAACTCCAAAGAAATATGCATGTTATTTTTGGTTAGTAGTGTTTTATATCATATCACTGCTTGAATGTCATTTAATACCAATTCCTGCTTATACATACAGTCCTGTATATATATATATATATATATATATATATATATATATATATATATATATATATATGTGTGTGTGTGTGTGTGTGTGTGTGTGTGTGTGTGTGTGTGTGTGTGTGTGTGATTTATAAAGGAATAGTTTGTAGGTAACATGATTTTTAAACGGGTCAGTGCTTATTTGATTGCCCACAGTTAAATAATTTCAAGTATTGCTATCTAACACAAGTAATACTATGCACCATTATTTATACATTTGCTCACATTTTAACGGTTTCTAGAATAGAAAATGAAAAAGACACTACCGATCCGGGACAGAGTGGACCTGGAAGAAATGGCAGGGAAGAGGTTCTCCACACCCCGAAAGATCCAGGACTGAGGCTTCTGTATCAGAAAGTTTAATGTCATATCCAGGGCACTTGTTTTGGCTGATATCAATATTCGCGGAGGACTTTGTTTTTCTGGTGTATTATGTAACTAAGTTATTCCTGGTAGAGAACTACTAAGGGGATTTGATTCCACAGTTCAGTTGGTTGGTTGGTTGGTTGGATTTTATGGCACATAAACCTTTGTTCGTCATTTAACGCCAAATCCATTTTTATGAAAATAATTCAATTTCAAACAATTCAGTTTAGCATAAAGTACGCAGTTTAAATGTAAGTACAGTTTAATTGTGAAAAACATTTCTATTTCAAGCTATTCAGCTTAGCCTAGCAGTTCTACTTCAGCTCATTCAGTTTAGTATGAGTACAGATTTTGTTTACACACAGTTAAATGTCAAAACAGTTCCATTCTAAACAATTGAGTTTAGCATAAATACGCTGTTTAAATGAAAAAATCAGTATAGTGAAGGAAGCACGGTTTAGTTCTATTTAACTCATTGATAGGACCCTTATTAGGCGCTACCACTCTGCGCCAGAGTGGACCTGGGAGCGATGGCAATAAAGGGTTATTCCACATTTCCAAAGCTCCAGCATTACTGGAACCTCAACACCGTTTAGTGGACACTCGTTGGGGGGGGGTTCATACCCCTCTGCAGAGAAGCGGTCGATGTATTCTACAGCCCCCTCCGACTGGGCAATCCACACTTCAGGCCTTGTGTCAAACAAGCAAAGCTTAGTATATGACTATTCCAAGTTACTGAGTTCGATCTCTGGAGTTACTTCATGCTTATAGTCAAATATCAACTTTAGTTTCTCAAACAAGGTGCTGGTGGTGTAATGGATAAATCGACCCGAGTTCAAATCCTGGACGAGGCCGTCTGCATTTTACTTTTAGGAAAGGTATGGATCCAGCTATTCTTTCTCCATTTATGGTAAATTGTAGGGAAGACTGAGCTTTTGGACCTTGATATAGAAACCAGTCTTCACGGAAAACTCTGGATTTAAAACTGTTAAACTCCGCTTTAAAAGACTGGCCTTATGTCGCATCCTGCTCGTGTGAGTACATACATATATCAGGTATTATGGTTAGCGAATCAGTTTGACAGACTATTCAGAGTGAGTTCAATTCTCACTGGGTGTCGTATATTCGCTGGATGCTTTGCATGTATGGCCTCTATAATTACATGTTAGATACTTCATGATATGATAGTTAACAAGTTACACATAACCTGAGATCAATTTGAAATGAGGTTAATTCTCACTGAGTGTCCCTTTGTGTCATGCTCACGGTAAAGTGAGTTAAGTATGTTTTTGTCCCGGACAGGTGCATGTATCATGTTTTGTGATAGTCAACGCGCTCTGCATGTACGACTGGTGTTCATTCTTTTTCTCCTACTCCCTTTCTTTCTTTCTTTGATTTTTTTCACTTGTTGTTTTTACGTCTTTCTTTCTTTCTTTCTTTCTTTCTTTCTTTCTTTGTCACATATAACTTGCTTTGTTCACTTCTTTTTTTCTTTCTTTCTTTCTTTAATTTTTTTCACTTGTTCTTTTTACGTCTTTCTTTCTTTCTTTCTTTCTTTCTTTCTTTCTTTCTTTGTCATATATAACTTGCTTTGTTCCCTTCTTTCTTTCTTTCTTTCTTTCTTTCTTTCTTTCTTTCTTTCTACACGTTTTCTCTCTTTCTTTTACATTTGTTTCATTCTGTCTTGCTTTCTTTATCCACTCCCTGTTCTTTCTTTCTTTCTTTCTTTCTTTTTTTCTTTTTTTCTTTCTTTCTTTAACTTGGTTTGTTCACTTCCTTCTTTTTCTTTCCAATCTCCTTTTTTCCCTCCATAAATCCTCTTTTATTTATTTATTTCCTTCAGAAAGAAAGAAATGAAGTAAATTAAAACTTACTTCATTTCTTTCTTTCTTTCTTTCATTCATTCATTCATTCTTACTTTCTTTCTTTCTTTCTTTGCATGTTTTCTTTCTTTCTTTAACATTTCATTCAATCTGTCTTACTTTCTTCATCCGTTCCCCGATTTTCCTTTCCTTTCTTTCCTTTCCTGTCAGTCCTTATTTCTTTGTTATATCTAACTTGCTTGGTTTACTTCATTTCTTTTTTCTTTCTGTTCTTTTATTCTTCCATAAATCCTCTCTCATTTATTTTTTTCTGTCATTTTTAATTTATTCTTTCTTTCTTTCTTTCTCTCTTTCTTTCTTTCTTTCTTTCTTTCTTTCTTTCTTTCTTTGTCATATTTAGCTTCTCTCTTCGCTTTCTATCAATTTCTATTTGAATTTTTCTATTCTTTTATTGCTTGCTTGTCATATGAAACTTGGTCTTCAATCATCTATTGATTTATTTATTCATTGCTCTTTTACATTCATTCAATTATTCCTCCCTTCCTTCCTTCATTCACTCCTTCCTTCATTTTGTCTTTTTTCTTCGTCACATTTAACTTGATCTTACTTTCATTTTTTCATTCTTTCTTTCTGTATTTCTTTCTTGTTATATTTAACTTACAAAGTTTACATTAATTTTCATTCATTCATTTATTCATTCTTGTCGTCACGCTTTCTTTTTTATTCATTTTAACTTGTCTGTTTACGTTAATGTTTTCTTTTTTCATTCGTTGGCATGTTCAAAATTGCTTCGTTCACATTCTTTCTTTCTTTCTTTCTTTCTTTCTGTCAGTCTTTCCTTCTTTCTTTCTTATACAACTTAATCTGTTCATTCATTTCTTTCTTTTCTTTCATGCATTCAATAATTGTTTATTTGTTCGCTTTTTCTTTTATCTTTTCCTTCATTCATTCGCTTTTTTTTTTCATACTAAACTTGTTTAGGTAACCTTTTCTTTTTTCTATCTTACCTTCATTCATTCATTACTTGTTATATTTAACTTAGTGTATTGACTTTTTTCTTTTTCTTTCTTCCATACAATTCTCTTTCTTTCTTTCTTTCTTTCTTTCTTTCTTAGTTTATAACTTTCTAACTTTGTTTCATTTTCCTTTACCTTTTTGTCATTCATTCATTCATTCATTCATTCTCTTCAGTCATACTTGCTCCCATCTTCCTTTTTTCTATTTTGCTTCATTCATTCACCGTTTTCTATCTATCTTTCTTTCTTATTTTCTTTCTTTTACAACTTAACCGGTTCATTCATTCATTGATTCATTCATTCATTATTCGTTTCTTATTCTTCTGTCTTTTCCTTCATTCATTTGCTCTTTTTTCATACTAAACTTGTTTTGCTAACTTCTTTTTTTATTTTTCCTTCCTTCATTCATTCTTTGTTATATTTAACTTACTGAATTAACTTTTTTTTCTTCTTCATAAAAATTATCTTTCTTTCTTTCTTTCTTTCTTTCTTTGTTAATGTTCTTTTTTCTTTCTTTCTTTCTCTCTTTAATAAGGTTCTTTGTTTCTTTCTCTCTTTCCTAAGGTGATTTCTTTCTTTCTTTCTTTCTTTCTTTATTTATTTATTTATTTATTCAACTTAATCTGCTTATTTTCTTTCTTTCTTTTTTTCTTTTTTCTTTCTTTCTTTCTTTCTTTCTTTCTTAAGTTTTTTTTTTCTTTCTTAAGGTTCTTTTTTCTTTCTTTCTTTCTTTCTTTCTTTCTTTCTTTCTTTAATAAGGTTCTTTGTTTCTTTCTCTCCTTCCTAAGGTGATTTCTTTCTTTCTTTCTTTCTTTCTTTCTTTCTTTCTTGACATATTTAACTTACTCTGCTTATTTTCTTTCTTTCTTTCCTTCTTTCTTTCTTTCTTTCTTTCTTTCTTTCTTTCTTTCTTTCTACCCTTTATTTCCATATATTTTCTTCTGTCATTGTTTCCTTCCAGTCCCTCTTTCTTTCCTCAAAAAAAAAAAAATAAATAAAATAAAATAAAATAATTTAACCGAACTACTTCATTCATTTATCTTTTTTCTCTCTATCGTTCACTCCCTATTTGCCATTTGACGTTATCGTGAAACGCACTGACTAACTAATCAACTCCCGACAAAGTGATTCTTACCCCCACCTCCTCCGACTGCTGACTAACATTCAGCATCTTCCCCAAAACAAATTAGAAGAAATACAATCAAACAGAAAAGATTTGCCGAATTCAAAGACATTAAAGAAATTAAAATGAAACGAAATCGACGCATTTAAGAATAAGGAATCACTTTAAAGGACACATTATCGGAAAATAAATCACACACATATACATGAACTCTCTCTCTCTCTCTCTCTCTCTCTCTCTCTCTTTCTCTCTCTCTCTCTCATGCACACGCACATACACACGCGCGCACACTAAAAGAACAAAACGAACGAAAAACACAACAACGCACAGAAGTACACACACACGTACCAACCGACCAATATACACATACATAGATACCTACATGAGAATAAGCAGAACTAAACACCCACACATACGTACACATCACACATGACCGAGAAAATAACAAAAAACTAACACTCGAATGACAAACAGTAGTGTTCGTACGAGCACCGACACAGACATAGAGTTACGTGTACGAGCACCTTTCGGATTAAATGCAGATGGACACACACACACACACACACCGTACCAAAAATACAAAGGGACATACAAACAGGTACTGTTTTGTTCCATTTCAAGCTAATCCCCTGTGACAAGGCATGAAACCACCCCTTCTCTTCTTAGCTAGGGGTAAATAAACAAACTGGGCTCTAACGCGTTGGTAAGGAAACCGATCGAGGAAAAAAAAAAGCTAATTTCAAACGTGATCCACTCCGCTTTAAAAACTGACTTCGTATTGCATTTTGTACGTGTCAGAGCGGTTGGTTAAAACACACACACACACACACACACACACTCAAACAGATCAAAATCCCAGTCGGTGTGGGTTAGAATATGCCGACTCTATACCCTTCATCCGATGATGAGGTTCTCGCTCCGGGTATCTGGAGAGTAAGGAGTACACCCTTATTGTCATGACCTCACATACACTCTGACCCATTGCTTTAGAATAAAAGAAAAAAAGAAAAGAAAATTGAAATAATTCGACTGGTCTGCTCACTTGTTTTTTCCAATGCCAACTGGTCCCAAAATGGTGGATCATTGTACATTGGATTAAATGTGAAATTAAACCCCCTAATAAAATGTAAAATAGTTGGGTTTTTTTTTAATTTTTGGAGTAGAGGCAAAATAATAAACAAAATACATTGGGTTTGAGTGTCCGATTAGTTCCAATCCCAAAAAGAAAAGCAAAAAAAAAACCAAAAGCAAAAAAAACAAAAAAAAACAAGAAAATTTGTTTCCCCAATTGTTTTTAGCGAAATGTTAATAGAAACAACTATTAATGCGATTCCTGAACCTTCACGAATGCACAATGACTTAGAGAGACACAGCGGAATGTACACATACATGCACAAACACAAATTCTGGATAAGGGTGCTTTTATATTTTGGTATTAGACGCGCTGCTTTAATCCGTGGTGTAAAAATCATTTGCCAGTGAGGGCAAGATTGAAACAATCTAAATCTCATGAATTGGGTAAAGATATGATATATGATACACAAACACTGAATAAACGGAAGGAAAGACATGTTCCTAACACATACTGAAACAAAAGTACTGAAAATAATACGTAAACGTGTCCTAACTGATGAAATATACGCATATTGTTCTATGGAAAGCAGTATGTAAAAGGGGTAGAAAAACGGAAAAGGTTACTGGAGATTGATCAATCCAGTCAGCTTGGGTTGTAGAATATACCGACAGCATATCTGCTGAGGGGTAAGCCCTCCCCTCAACCAGTGTGCCGGATATGACATAAGCCATCTCATTTGTTTGTTCGTGTTTTATGGCATATCAAACATTTGTTGTGGCTTTTAAGGGCCAGAAATGAATAACACAAAGGGATGTAAGGTTTAAAGCTGTATATATTTATGTAAATACAGACAGTAACGTTTATCGGTAACTGATTAGACTCGCTTCACTTGTTTATTGAGTCAGTCACTATTTATAATGTCGGGGATGGTCCATGCAGTGATGTCTTGGAGTATATCACCATAACACCTTTGAAGGTTATCAAATGCCAAATTCATTTTATACAAATAAACAGTTCTATTTTAAACAATTCAGTTTAGCATAAGTATACAATTTAATTCTAAAACATTTCTATTTCAAGCTATTCAGTTTAGTCAAGTAGTTCAAATTCAAACAATTCAGTTTTGTATGAGTATAGATTTTGTTTACGCACAGTTAAATATAAAAACAGTTCTATTTCAAACAATTTGGTTTAGCTTAAGTAAAGTTTCAATGTCAAAAAAAGTCCTATTTCGAAGAATTAAGTTAAACATACCAAAGCAGTTCCATATTAAACAATTCACTTTAGCGTAAGCACATAGTTTAAATGTTAAAACAGTTCTATTTTAAATAATTCATAAGTACGGAGTTTAAATGAAGTACGCAGTTTAAATGTCATAAAAGTTCTATTTCAAATATTACAATTTAGCATAGGTACACAGTTTAATTTTAGTTCACCAATAAAAGACCCTATCAGGTGCTACCACTCCGGGCTGAGTTGAGCTGAGGGCGATAACAATGAAGGGGTACTCCGCATTTCACAAAGCTCCAGCATTATTGGAACCTCACCATCAGATTGTTTAGTGTCATAACCAGAGCACTCGTTGGGGAGCTGGGGTCTTACTCACCTGCAGAGATGCAGTTGGTGTATTCTATAGCCCCAGTCGACTGGACTGTTGATACAATGAATATAATGTCAGCACTATTTCCGATGTGTATCTAGATGAGTTATCTTTCCTTTGTTCTTATTTTTTAAAGTCAAATTTGAAATGATATTCACTATTTTTTTAGGGTTTCTTTTTTGTTTAATGGTATTTTATCATTCGGGGGTTATTTAATACCAAAGCCATCCACGTAGAATGACAGTAGAGAAACTTTTTAACCCTTAGCTAACAGGTAAAAGAGGGTTTTTTACCTTCCTTTAGGGTATTTGTCCGAAAGTGAACAAAATAGAGCGACTGGAGTTTGAACTCGCTTCCTTCAGTCCAGCATGCTTGTCACGACGCCGCTCGTACTCCCCTCTTTCTATTAAGAATTTTTAACTTCTTCTCCAGGTTAATACTCTTCTTTCTTTCTTTCTTTCTTTCCTTCTTCCTTTCTTTTACGAGGCTAATGTACTTTCTTTCTATCTATCTTTCTTATAATGCTTGAATTCTTTCTTTCGACACATTGACACGCTCTCAGAAACTCACACACAAACACACACACACACACACACAAACACACACACATACACACACATATTTACACCAACCCACATTTACACATACGAACGTTTTTAAGCAAAGGCATAATGACTTAAAAACGCACAATTCATTCTAAAATAAAAAATAAAAAAAAATAAAAAAAATCAGAAATACAAAAAAATAATACAGAACAAAACAAAATAAAAACTTGCTTAAATTCTTCAGATTTAAACACATCCGCAATTAAATGTCACAGAAAACCGAAAAGTAAAAAAGAGGCAAATATTTGAAAACATTTGAAATTTTTCAAAAGAAAACATGAAAATGAAGCGAAAAAAAAATTAAGATAAAAGGAAATAAAAGATTTTCTTTTTTAAATTTCACAAAAACGTAACTGAACGAATGACATCTCAGCGGGGAAAAAATGAATAAAAAACGTAACGCATGTTTAAAATAACAAACTATCCCAATCAAATGAAAAAAAAAAGTTAAATTAACACGGGTATAAAAAAAAATGCTGAACTAAATTAAAAAAATATATGTTGAGTAATACATTTTAAGTGTATAAAGATATAAAACTAACATAATTGTATTAACTTCATTCAAAGGTTTCCAGGATAGATACACAATAAATAAATGAATAAAAAATATACAAATTTGGTATGGTTAGAATAGTCTGACGCAAGGCACAATAGTAGGATTGGGAATTAGGAAGATTGTGTCGCGTCAGTTTTTCAGTCTTCGTGCTTTGAAAATTAGCATTCTTACAAATTGCTCTAACAGCGATTAGTGATATCGGAAGAAAGTACGCATGTTAGGAAAGAAAGAAAGGAAGAAAGAAAGAAAGAAAGAAAAAATGCTGGAATGAAAAAAAGGAAAAAAAAAGAAATCATGTTAAGAAAAAAAGAAAGCTCAAAGAAAGAGAGAAACTGTGAGCAAAAGAAGAAAATAAAGGTAAGAAAAATAAAGAAAACAAAGACAGAAAGAGAGAAAGAAGTAAAAAAAAAAAAAAAAAGAAAGAAAGAAAAAAATAGCTAAAATTAAAAGAGAGCAAAACCAAAATAAAAAGAACGAATAAAAACAAACGAATGAATTGACAAAAAGAAAAAGAAATCAAGAAACAAAGAAACAAAGAAAAAAAAACTTTGTCTGAAAGAAAAAGAAAACACGAAAGAAGTAAAGATGGGGAGAAAAAATTTTAAAATTTAGTAAAAGAAAAAAAGAAAAAAAAAGAAAAAAGAAAAAAAAAAGTAACGGAGAGCAAAAGAAAGAAAGAAAAAAAGAAAGAAAGAAAGAAAGAAAGAAATATCTATAAAACAAGATAAAGAAATTAAGAACAAATGAACGAAAAAGTGCAAACGACGAAAAGAAAAAGAACAAAAACGTTAGAAAGAAGGACTGAAAGAAAGAAAATGAGTGAAAACGAAAGAAAAAGAAAGAACGAAAGAAATCATAAGGAAAAAAAAGAATGAAAAAAAGTAAGTAAAGGAAAAAGAAAGGAGAAAATAAGTAAATTGAAACGAAAAAAAGAAAGAAAGAAAGAAAGAAAGAAAGAAAAATGAAAGAATGAATGAATGAATGAATAAAATACTTAAAAACGAAAGAAAGAAAGGCTAAAATAGAAAGAAAAATAAAGAATATTTGGCTGAAAAAGTGTGAAAGATGAAAAGAAAGAAAAATAACTCAGAAGGAAAGAAAGATAAAGTACGAAAGAAATAAAGCACGGATCAAAAAATATAAAAGAAATAAATAAAGAAGAACAAAGGAAAAAAAGGATATAAGTAACTGTAAAAGAAAGAAAGAAAGAAAGAAAGAAAGAAAGAAAATATCTTAAAGCAGATAGAACAAGATCCCAAATAAGAAGAACGAAATCAAGAACAAACAGATGAAAAAGTGTGAAAGTTGAAAAGAAAAGAAAGAAAAGAATGAAAGAAGAAAGGAAGAAAAGAAAGAAAGAGCAAGTGAGACAGACTAAAAGAAAATGAGGAAATGGTAATGGGATGGTTCCAGTAATGCTGGAGCTTTGACCCTTCGTGTTATATACTCAGCTGTTTTTTTATGAACAACGAGGAACATAATCAAAGATAACGAACGAAGGAAACACTTCTTTATAAAAATATATCTCATTTTATTCTCGAAAGGGGCCCAAAGATTATGGTTAGTTTGAGAGATAGATGGAGAAACATATACTCAGAGAGGGGATTTCTTCTTGTCACATATCTTCTTACGGGAGCCATGGGGTGCCAACGCTTTCACCCGCTTGCAAGCCATATCGTCAGAGACGACCTAACGCCTCTGATCGGCTGCGTGTCCCTGGTTCGACTCCCGATTCTCTGCCTCTGTCTAAATCATTCAATAAATTTCCAGACTTTTTTTGTATAGGCATTTAAAATTGTCGAAGACTCTTGAAAATTCAGTATCTTATTGCTTTACGTCTTATTAGATGATTGACAAAATTTTCATGATTTCAGGTTCAAATGAACAGCTACAGCAGGAATTGGAATTCAGCCTACTAAAGCCTGATTGTCACAACTGGTGAATATCAAAAATTAAATCTGGACGTGAGGATACTTTAGAAGAACGATATACAATAAAATTCTGTTTTAAACTTGGAAAAAATGCCACAGAAACGTATGGAATACTTCAGACTGCTTTTAGACCATCTTGCATGAATCAAGCATCAGATTTTGAGTGACATAAGAGATTCAAGGAAGCCAGGGAGTCTGTGAGGGATGATGAGAGGTGTGGGAGGAATAAAAAGTCAATACACCAGAGTTGATTGGCCAAAGGGTACTATTTACCAACCCCTCCGCTCAGGCAGGATATGACACAAGATCAATTTTTAAGCGGAGTTTAACAGGTTTGAATTCAGAGTTTTCCTTCTCCTAGACTAGTTGCCTAACCATGGCTGAAGAACCTAGTCTGTCCCACTATTTTCCCATAGCTGGAGGGAGAATTATTGGATTCATACCTTTCCCAAGGGTATTAGTGCTATGTGAAATGCAATCAGTCTCGTCCAGGATTTGAACTCGTATCGCCGTGTTCATTTCATACGGCGATAACGACTACACCACGGGCACCTCCGTTGGCCAAAGGGTTAGGGTTAGGGTTACTATGTTGAGGTTTTAACGGAGTTCAGCAAGAGATTCCGTCGGAGACGCCAGCACTCTTCAAATCGGGTCAGTGGTATTTCCAGCAGGACAATGCACCAGTCCACAACTCCATCCTTGTCACAGACTATTTGACCAAGATGATCATCAAGACAGTTCCACACTCTCCCTTTAGTCCAGACCTTGCTCCCTGTGACCTTTGGTTATTCTCTAAGCTCAGAAGCTGTCGTTATGAGACAATTGAGGAGATGAAAGAGGCTGTGACGAAGGTCATTGACACGCTCACACAAGAGGACTTCGATGGGGCCTTCCAGAAGTTGTTGGAACGGTGCAACCTGTTCATTGCAGCCAGAGGAGATTACCTCGAAGGAGAGTAGAGTTTCATGTGTGTACTATCAATAAAAGTGCCCATACGAAAAAAGCCTGGAAACTTATTTAATGATCCTCGTATATAATTTGGTCTAGTTTAAGCTTTTATTTGGCATCCGTGCCTGAACTCATGTTGACTGAGTCTATTTCCAGCTTGGCTCATCAGCCTCACACTGCACTAAGTAAGCCAGGAACCCCCCTAACCCCACTATAAATCGCCCTTAATATCATTGATCTTGTTTCATGGCCTGTTCGGTGAGAAGCAGAGACAAGAATCATATCGTCTCTATATGACCCGTAGACGGGACCCTAATATATTTCCACATCAGATCAGTGTGTACCTGGGAGTAATTGCAATGTAAGGATACGCCACGCTCCAAAGTTCCCGGATTAGTGCCCCATCATTAGATTGTTTAGTATCATATCTAAGATACTCGTTGTCGCAGGACGGGGCTTACTCCCTTGCAGAAGTGCAATTTTCGTATTCCTTAGCCTAGTTGACAGGGCTGTTATTGGTCTGTGCTTCGTTTGCCTTTTACACACTCTATCGCAAACACAAAGACACACATACCCACAAGGACACATACGTACACACACACAAACTCATAAAGACACGCATACACACAAGGGCACACGCACATACACATAAAGAGACACATAAACACAAGAACACACACACACACACACACACACACACAGAAGCACACACATAAACACAAGGACACATGCACACTCATAAAGACACATATACACACAAAGAGAGACACACACATACAGATGTACATGCACATAAGTAGACACACACATACATAAAGACACACATACAGACAAAGGCACACACACACATCAAGCATATATACTCACAAGGACACACCCTCATAAAGACACACGTAAACATTAAGGCTCTCATACACACAAAGACACACAGACATAACGACAAACAAGGACAAACATACGCATAAAGACACAGATAAACAGAAGGACACACACATAAAGCCTCACATACGCAGAAAGACTCACACACACATAAAAACACACATACACACAGGGACATACACAGACATAAACACACACATACACACAAGGACACGCACACATAAATACACACATATGCACAATGAAAATCACGCACATAAACACACACATGCACACAAGGACGCACACTCACACACTCACATAAAGACACACAAACACACGCTTTCGTTCACATAAACATTATACATAAACAGACATAAGCTCATGTTAACATATATTTCTTCACATGCAAACACACTCATATAAACACACACAAGCACACAATCAAACACACTTTCAACCACACTTTCACGCACTCACTTTCACACACTTCCACGCACTCACTTTCACACACATATCCACGAACATACAAATCACTTACATGAACATACGTACACACACACACACACACACACACACGTATACACACATTTCCCACACACAAACTTCGACATGTATACCAACATACACGAGCACATAATTTTACACATAGGTACACACAAAGATGCATTTTTACACACACACACACACACACACGTAAACACTTAGACACATACATACAGTCTTTCATATAATCAAACACACTCAAATACACACACGAATATACACTTTTATGCACACACTTTCTCTTAGACACACACACACATATATATAAAGACGCACGCAAATAAACACAGACGCACCCTCATACACTTTTACTTATTGGCACACACAAACACAAACACACATGTTCATAACCACTTTCACACACTCACAAACATATATATACACACACACACACACACACACTTTAGCATGCACACATAAATAAGCGTAAACATATACACATTTCTATACACTTTTACGCATTTTAGCACACAAACGCATACATAAGCACATATGCCGACGCACACACATAAACCACCACATTTTTACACACATAAACACCCACACTTTTCACAAACGAACAAACACACATCAACACAGACACTTTCAAAAAAACACAAACACACTCGACGCCAGATTCCATGGACCAGAAGCCGCCATTACACAAGTGAACTCAAGAGCGTCACTGGTAAATTGATTCTCTAATACCACTGAATGACTTTTATAAGCACCATTTTTTTGTTCAAGTCAACTAAGTACAGTGAATGTAAATTTAGATTCACATGAGAAATGGACTAGACTTAGCTTTTAACGTTGTTTAATTCAGTTAAAGTTTTGTCGATGCAGTGAAAGTCATGTCACTCCGAAAGCACCAATTTTTGCTGTTTCCACAAAATTAAGAAGAATGAAACGTGTAATTGCAGAAGATCACACTCTCAAACCCAACTCGAGAGATGTTAGACACCACGACGTACTGAAGTACATTCGCTTTGGTTTGGTTTCTTTGCAATGGCATATCAACCTTCTTGGTTTATTGTCCTATTCAGCCCATAGTTGATGTGGGAACAAGGGATTACCTGATCACCTTTTCGGCTTGGTTTAGATTATGCTGACTATCTCACCTGCTGATGAGTAAGACCCCCTCAGAAAGTGGCAGATCTGTGAAATGTGGGGTACCTCTAAATTGCCATTACTCCCAGGTCAACTCTGACCCTGAGTGTAAGTACCTTTTATTGTGCACCCTAGTGGTAAAATATACGTTTAAACATCAGTCATATTTGATAGGAACGCCAGCAAAAAAAGCTCTTAAGAAACATCAACACAGAAAATGTCAACAAAAAGATAAAATGAAGGTGGATCATTAAATTCTAGACATGAAATAACCCTAGATGGGTCGACATGCAGTAAGCATTAATCAATCAATCAAGCAAGCAAAAATCTTAAGTAAACATCCTCTAAGTATGTTAATTCCATAATTCTTGCCAAGGGTTAAACACGCATGCGTAGCTCAGTTCGTCAAAACTGTCCTTTTTGACTTTCTCGTTTCACTCAGTGCTGCAAAGTTAGGCTTGTAAAGTTTTAGTTCTTGATGTCGAGTTTAAAAGGCATATATAACAGAACAGAAAGAGTTTTATTTTTCTTGTTATGCAAAAAAAAAAAAAAAAAAATTCTATCTTCGTTTGCCTTCTACGCAAAAACTTGATTATTCTGACAATAATTCAATCTTTGGTTGTAACTGACATAATTTTGTGTGTGTGTGTTTATGTGTGTGTGTGTGTGTGAGAGAGATAGAGAGAGAGTGTCTGTGTGTGTGTCTGTGTGTGTGTCTGTGTGCTTTCAGCTGTGTAGGGACTGAGGGTAGACGAGAAAGTGTGAGAAGGTGTTATTGCATCGATGTAATTTGCTTTTGTTAGGCTGAATCAAGAAAAATAATCTTGTCAAATTATCCCTCTAATTACGACAATAATTAACGTTGGTATTGTCAGTTAATTTTCAATTTTGTTTCGTTTTCACAGAAGCCCTGTTTTGAACTCAGGCACTGGTTTATGGAAAGAACAAGAAAATAACATTCACATCTTACGCAGTTTCTATGTTATCTATATATCTATCTTTGTGCCTGATTATCTATCAATCTATCTATCTTATATTCATTCATATTTATCCGACTCAATCTTGCCTCTCAATATTGCTTCAATTAGCTGGTGCTGTAGAATACACTGATTGCTTCTCTGCAGAAGAGTAATACCCATCTCCAGCGAGTGTCCTGGATATGGTACTGAATAATCTGCTGGTGAGGTTCCAGTAAGGCCGGAACTTTGGGGAATGCGGAGTACCCCTTCATTGCCTTTGGTTCCACGTCAATCCATGCCCAGAGTGGTAGCACCTTATATATGATGTGGACCCAAAGTCGGTACACCGAAGGAAAACACGGAACACAGTTTAGAGGTAAGGAATATATATTAACAAAAGTTACAAAAGATAGTGTCCAATATTGGTAGTCGTACTTCTAGTACTCTTTTACTACTACTACTACTACTGCTACTACTACTACTACTCCCATTAGGATATTACTACGCTAGTAATATAGTGCTGGAAGAGTCCATGATGCAGGTAAGTTTCGGTATCACAACACCCTCCTTCTACGATTTTTTTTCTTGGAAAAAAGGCAAAAAAAGAAAAAACTATTAATACTTCTGCCTCTTGAGATTTACGTCGAGTGGTTGCGTAAATTTTCTTTTTCTTCCCGAGCGTCGTACTTCCGGAGAGACTTGAGGCGTGACGAGATCGAAATAATCGAATATTGTGTCGATCGGCTCTTCGCAGGTATTTTGTGGTGATTCCTCAGATTCATTCAAACGGCATTTCCTGGGCTGGTTCATATGGTGTTTGTGGGTGGTTTTTTTGTATGAGAAATTGCTTTCTTTTTTTAGAAAAGAAAAAAAATCTCGCCTCGCTGAATTTGGTGAATAGTTTTTCCAAAAGCTTGAGTTTGTCAATTTGTTTTTTGAACAAACTGGCCCTTTTTTTTTCGTGTAAGCAATCGTTCTCGATACTTGATTGACTGTTATATTATTACAGACTTTAATAATCTTAAATATTCCGTAGGTGTCGAATCGCTAGTTCGTCACTGATGTTGGTAAGCGGAATACCATTTTGTATGTAGTCGTTTAGAGTTTTGAGGTAAGAAAGATATATTAACAGAAGTTACAAAGGATATGTGTCCAATATTGGTAGTCGTACTTCTAATACTCTTGTACTACTACTACTACTACTACTACTTCTGCTCCCATTAGTATACTACTACGCTAGTAATATAGTGCTGGACGAGTCCATGATGCCGGTAAGTTTCGGTCTCACAACACTATGCATCAAACAGAACTGTGTACTTATACTAAATTGAATTGCTGGAAATAGGACTGTTTTGACATTTAAACTGCGTACTTATGCTAAACTGAATTGTTTGGAATAGAAACTCTTTGAAATAGAACTGTTTTGAGGTTGAAACTGTTCTTACACGAAGTTGAATTGCTTGAAATAGAACTGTTTTGATATTTAAACGGAGTGCTTATGCTCAACTAAATTTTCTGAAATGGAACTTTTTTGAAATTTAACTGTATATAACAAAATACTATACTTATACTAAACTTAATTATTTGAAATAGAACTGTTTGACTAAGCTGAATAGTTTGAAATAGAAATGTTTTTGAGAATTAAACTGTGGACTAAAGGAATAGAAAAGTTTAATTATATAAAATGGAATTTTTCACTAACTAACCTACAAAAGTTGATATGCTACAAAACACAAACAAAAAATATATAGATCTAAAGATATGAATGGTAACTTCTTTAGAGTAAAAATCAATGTGATACCTAAATTTATTCTGTAGAGTTCATGTTTGATTAAATAGTGTAATATGATGGCCGAGGATTTCGTTTTATGCCTTTGGGTTTAGTTAGGCTGATAACCTTTCGGCTCAGTGCATGGGTTACTTAGGTGCAACACTAACACAGGTGTTCACGCAGAGCGCAGAGCGGACGAGTCACTCAGAGATGTCAAAATAGCCCGAAATGAGAAACGGGGTTACAGAGTGCAAATGACATCACACACCGGAAGCGCGCGGAAGATTTTTGGAATTTGAAGAAAGTCAGTAGAGTTGAGAACTAGACTCCGAACGGGAAGGGTCGACTTTCGGGGCACGGAGAGGCCAGACGAATTTGCGCGCTACGGGCGCCGCACGAGTTGGGTGGGGGTAGATGGAAAAGTTATCAGAGAGAGATTGTGCATCTCTCTTCCTTATGTCGAAACCTTTAACTCAAAGGTAATAAAAGGTTTCGTATCTGAACTGAGAAGTCGTTACGTGTTTTTCGTTTTTTTGGGATTCCTATTTTCTATGTATATATGCTATGAACATTCTGTGTACATTTCACATATTCATGTATGGGGATGTGACAATAGTATAAACATCTTCCGTTTACATATTTTTGTTTTAATCCTTTCAAGTCTCCGTATGGATTTTATAATATCCGGCTAGAATTAGCTAATAGATTTTCTATAATTAATTGGTTCCCAAGTACCTTCAGACCCATCTTGGGCCATCATCAGGAGGTGTGTATATTGCAAAAACGATAAAACCTTTGCAAGTACATTACAACTTTGTAAGAATCAAGTGTAAAGTTATAATGTACTTGCAAAGATTGTATCGCTTTTGCAATATGCACACCCCCAGATGATGACCAAAGATAAGGCCGAAAGTACTAGGGAATAAATTTACTAAGAAAAATTTACTAGTCAATTCCAGCCAATTCAACGAAGAAATGCTGCCCCCCCATATATATATATATATATATATATATATATATATATATGTGTGTCTAAAAATATCCGAAAAAGTCAATGTAGAGTTAATTTTTTTCGGTAGCCTGTATATACAATATGTTGGAAATATTAGAAACAATATAAAATATGACAATATTAAAAAATATATATCTAACATAATGAGATTATAGGTAAATATATATATATATATATATATATATATATATATATATATATATATATATATATATAGGCTAACAAATTCAACGTGTAAAACTTCATATGATGACATCATATATGTTGTTGATGAATATATATATAGTCATCCACAGACAGATCTGTTTCGTTCTATCAGAACTCATCAGTGTGGCTAGACAGTAGCTACCCATAGCTGGGATCGAAGCATATATATATATATATATATATATATATATATATATATATATATATATATATTGCAGTGTTTCACTCACTCCTTTTCTCAGTGTTGCAGTGGTTGGATCCTATGGTAAAACATTTCTCAACCGCATATATATCATTATATGAACTTTTCAACATAAGAATTTGTTACCCACATTCGTATACATTTTTTTTTTTTTTGCTAAATAAAGATCAACATTTAATTATTATTTCCTGATCACACAAATTATATTAATATTAAGAAAACGTAATAGTTTCATTAAAAGTAGAATGAAGATTTTATCTGTAGATTTTAATAAGTCGCGTACCACTATTTACTTATTCAGGAATTTAAAAAAAATTTTTAGTATTATTTACATTAGGGGTAAGGTTTTTTTTTTATAGGATTGCATAAACATTGTGTGAATGAAAAATAATAATAGATATGATACTCTACCGCTACAATTTTTTTCTCGATTAAAGAATATGATAGAATATATTTAAGATTATCTTATTTAAAGAATTATTTTAATCTAAAGAAAAAACTAAAAAAATAAAAATTATAATTTTTTTCAAATCTATTTCTCGCCGGAAGCAATATAAGAACACCCAAATCAAAAAATTTTAGTTATACATCTGATGATGGCTTTAATAACCAAAAATAAATTCATAATAACACCAAGGAAGTGATTTTTTTCTTTTTAAGTTTTTATAAAAAGATATATATATATATATGGGAGAGTCTTTCAAAATGTTATAAACCTGACCCACGATACTTAAACATCTTTGTTTTGGCAACAAACTCTTACTTCTTAAAAAACTAGAAAAACATGCTATAAATATAGGAAATAAAATTTAAAAAGACAAGTAAAGCATTTAAACCTGAAAGAAAACGAGAGACAAAGCAGAAAATATTCTTTTTTGTTAATTCGGGCGATTTCAGGCAACCTTGCTTTTCCTTCTATAAAAATACAGTCCGTCACAATCAATTTTTCGAGACTGCTATTGATCTCGGAGAAAGACAAATATAAACATTAATGATATCTTTATCATTAAGGTTTTTCGGACTATTGTCTACATCTTTATTGTTATTTCCACAACGTTTCGGCCGATATGTCCTCCGGTCTTCTTCAGGTGTTTGTCAAACTCGGGAACCTTCACGGAACTTCGAACTACGTCCTTTATTGAAACCACGGGGGTCGCCTGTTCTGATTCCGTTTGCCATGACCGGGTACAAGTGTTAAGTATTCCTGTATATTACTCGCCTGTAGTGAGGATTGACCCTGCAACCTTCAGATGATTGTCTTCAATAAAGGACGTAGTTCGAAGTTTCGTGAAGGTCCCCGAGTTCGACAAACACATGAAGAAGGCCGGAGGACATATCGACCGAAACGTTGTGGAAATAACAATAAAGATGGAGACAATAGTCCGAAAAACCTTAATGATAAAAATCAACAAGCTTCGTCTCAGAAATTTAGACAATTAATGATATCGTTTTTAACTAAATGGAAAATTTAAGGTATTTTTGGTTATCATTCATAGCTGGTTAGTTCGTTGTTTGGTTTTTATGGCAGATCAAACTTTGTAGGTTATTTAATGCCAAATCCAATTTTATACAAATGATCAGTTCCATTTTAACCAATCTAGTTTACCATGAGTACACAGTTTAATTGTCAAAAACGTTTCTATTTCAAGCTATTCAGTTTTGTTTAACAGTTCTAATTAAAACAGTTAAGTACAAGTACAGTTTTTGTCCACTCAAATGTCATAAAAGTGCTATTTCAAGTAATTCAGTAAGTATACAGTTTAGTTCTATTTGACCCATAGATAGGATCCTATCCAGTGCTGCCGCTCCAGGCCTGAATGGATCTGGAAGCAATAGCAATGAAGGCGTGCTCCGCATTCCCCAAAGCTCCAGCATTACTGGAACTTCACTATCAGATTGTTTAGTGTCATATCTAGGACACTCGTTGGTGGGGAGTCTTAACCCTCCGAAAAGGTGCATTTGGTGTATTCTCCTGCCCCAGCCGATAGGGCAATTATAATTTATTGTATTTATATCACTTTTAACAATAGAGAAAAAGTGATTACATCATTTTTAACAATAATAAGTAATGATGTTAATCTTAATTGAAAAAAGAATTAATGATGTCATCTTTAACGAAAAGGCACTGTAATTATATCATTTTATTTACAATTATTTGTAATATCATTTTTAACTATAAAGAAAAGTGATGTCATTTTCGTTTATTATGAATAGTAATGGTATCTTATTTAACTATAAATAAAACTAGTATTTTTAAACATCACCATTTCACACTGCCAGCACTGATCTCCCGGGCCCTCTCTCGCCAACCGTCACTATCGCCCATCGCTCCCGAGAGGTCTTCAAGGTTACATCCTGTATCTGCACACAGCTGTTGTATATAGGTTCTAGATTGTCGTCTTGGCTTTGCTCGTCCATGTGAAGGGGTCCAGAGTAGTATATCGCTTATGAGTTCGACTTTACTTCTCCAGCAGTGTCCCGCATGTCTGCTTCGTCTTACTTTGATAGTTTTCGTGATGGGTGGTAGGTGGCCGTACAGTTGTTGTTTTGTGGGGTGTTGCCTCCAGGACTAGATCGATACAGCTCGCAGCATTCTTGAGTAAATTTTTAATTATAAAGAAAAGTAATGATATCATTTTTGGTTATAAGTAAATAAAGTTGGCCACCTAAGCCGAGGACGTCCCGAGGGCTCCCTTTTAATTAGCAACTACACCAAAGTGTAGAGGAGGGTGCTACTCCTGCCCGTGGATTGCTCCATTTTACCCTTGATCCGTGCCTTATAATGCTGAGTGTTAAACAAGGTGGCATCAAGTACCATTTTTTGAGTCTTTGGTAAGACTCGACCTGGGATTGAACCCCGCTTTCCGGGCCATTGGCGAATACTCGAACCATTATTCCAATGGGCTGGTTTTTTGGTTATAATAAATAGTAATGATATCCCTTTTGATTACATTGCACATTAATGTTATCATATTTTTAGTCTATACGAAATTAATGATATACAGTCAAGTTCGCGACCGTATTCGAAGGCGACAAGAAGGCTCCCTTTTCAATAGCTTCTCCTGCAAGGTGTAGGGAGGGCGCTACTCTTTTCCCTGGATTGTTCCACTTTACCTTTGATAGGTACCTTATATTGCTGAGTATTGAGCAAGGAGGTATCAAATACCATTTTTAAAGTCTTCGGTATGACGCAACCGGGGACTGAACCTAGATCTCCTAGACAATTGGCGAACACTATCCACTTGGCCAATGATAGCAATGATGTCATTTTTAACTATGATTAATTACAATATGTTGTTTTTAATCGTAATGAATATTAATGATATTAATGTTAGTATTTTTAGGTATAAGGAAAACTAATGATATTTTTAATTATAATTCTTAGTTATGATATCATTTTTAACTATAAAGAAAAGTAATGATATAATTTTTAATTATGATTTGTAACGAAGTCATTGTTAATTATAATGAATAACAATATCATTTTTAATGATAGCGACAAACGTAAACACAGACGGTCGACTGTCTTGACTATTTTTGAGATCACTTCATTGGATAGATGTCTTTTTTTATGGGAAGCATTACGTATTGATTGCTCTCATTATATTTGACACACAAAATAGAGAATAATTTCTCGTTTTTAAGAATGGGATTTCCATGTCTTTGGCGTTGTTACGGCTAATTACTTAAATTACCCGACCTCGTTTCATAATAGATTCTGCTCGATTTTAATTTTAAATACCAGAGGCAATATGGCGATATTTGAACAATTCCTACCGATTAGACTTGGTAGCCTAATTAGTAAAGACAGTCTTCGAAGCCAAACGATTGCAAATCCAAATGTCGAGATTCGGATCTTTCAGTTACAGACAAGATCGCTCTGTTAAGTCGTGAGACCGATTGTACACACACACACACACATACATATATATATATATATATATATATATATATATATAGAGAGAGAGAGAGAGGGGAGAGAAATAGAGTGTGTGAGAGTGTCCGCAAAAAACGTGTACGCTTTCAAAAAATGCTAAATTAATTGAATATTTCTTTTATATAGATTTTTCCTTCTATATAAAATACATATTCAATTAATTTAGTATTGAAATATTTATACAGATTTTTTCCTTTCCCGAATTATATATACGTTTTTGGTGGAATCTATCTGTCTATCTATCTATCTATCAATCAGAGAATGCTGTTTATGAGTTCGTGCTTATTTCAACAGCGGTGCTCTGAATGTCTTGTCTATTTTACTTGAATGGATTGTGAGACGGGAGGCAAGTAGCCATACAGCTACTATTTTGCGGAGTGTTCCACCTGGATTTGTTTCAAACAGGACGTAACATTCTAGGTTTTTCTCTACGCGTTTTGTTGGTTTCCAGGTCGAACGGGTCAAAATGAATACGTTTAAAAATTATTCGTATTCGATAAGATCCTATGCCAAAAAGATATCAAGAAATAATTATATACAAAAATGTTAATATGGGTGAAAATTAACGCATTTCCCTTACTTCTGGGTACAAAATAACCCCTTACGAGTCATGCTGCACAATAAATAAACAATTGTTAAAAACAACAAAAATCTTGATAATAAACACATCAATAACAGTTTTCTCTTAAGTTTTCCGAAGAATTTCTTTTGACGTAATGGCTAACGTGCTGGTCTGTGACCTCGAAGAATTCCAATACGTGGTCCTACCAGTGCTGGTCGATCAACAAGGACTTTCATTCTATTCATTAGTTCCGTACGCACACTTGATGCAGTCTAGAGAACCAGCCAAGAGTGACGGATACTTGTCACGGGTTCTGAGACAGACAGACCAATAGACTGAGTGAGTATCAGGTAATTCTGAACTATTAGAACGACTTGAAGATGATGATATACATATGATTAAAATTTACCGCTAAAACTGTTTTAAATTTGTAAAATACAGAGACCAGTTTACTATTTCTAAGCATCTTGCCACATTCGGAGTTTGAAGAATGAGTTTTTTAAACGAGTCAGTTTTCGTTGAGATAACAGAAGTTAAGCATTGATGAGCATGGTCAGTAACTAAATGGGTAAACCTTAATGAACAGAAGGTACAGCAGGGCAAATTAAGCAAAACTAGTAAATAATCATCATGTCGCATCACCAGAACGGATCTTCCTGACCCACTCCCGCCACTTGTCTCTATCGTCCATCGCTCCCGGTAGGTCTTCCGGGCTACATCCTGTATCGGCACACAACTGCTGTCGTCCTGCCTTTGCTCGTCCATGTGAAGGGTTCCAAATGAGCACATTGCTTATGTGCTCGTCCTTCCTTCTCCAGCAGTGCCCCCTTTATCTAGTTCATCTAACTTTGATAGTTTTCGTGATGGGTGGTAGGTGGCCGTATAGCTGTTATTTTGTGGGGTGTTGCCTCCAGGACTTATTCAATATTGCTCTCAGCATTCTTGTATAATTGCCGTCAACCTTTTTCTCCAGACGTTTAGTTAGTGTTCCTGAAGTGCATCTATATAGCAGTATCGACACGAGAGCTGCTTGGAAGTAACTGCGCTTTATTTTATTGGTCAGGTCTATCCTCCATATGACCGATAGTCTATCGATAGCTGTCCATGCCTTTGCTAGTTGCATGTTGATGTCTGTCTCGGTTGATGAGATACTGCTTCCTAGGTAGGTGAACTTATCCACTAGTTTCAGAGAACTACCATTTAATGTGGAGATGTCACCTTTTTGATTAAAGCACATGTATTCCGTATTGTCTGCGTTGACATGGCGGCCTATGCCAGTAGCTGCTCGTTCCAGACTATATAGCAGGGTGTTAGGCTCGGATAATCAAAAAAGTGGTAAGTATCTATTTCCTTAAAAATAATACTGAACTGATTTTTTATGATTGATTGAAAAAAGAATAAGTGTTTTGTTTGGCCTTAGCAACTTCTGTTCAAAGCACTTGAAATATGCGTATCAACTTCGGAATTTGGTATCCTGGTTTTGTTGGTTATTTAATGCCTAAGCCATCGTTGTAGAAGAACATCAGTGATACTATTTAGTCCGGAGCTGAGGGATAAGGGGTTTCATAACTTTCCTTAGGTTATTGGCGTCCTAGTTTTGACACTCAATTGCATCTGATGATTAGGATTTTTTTAAGATCTGAGGAGTAATGAGTACCTTTTCATTGAAATTACTCCCCGGTCAACTCTGATCAGGAATGCTTGGACCTTTTTGGGTCACATCTATGGGTCAAATGAATACATTTAAAAATTATTTGTATTCGATAGGATCCTGTGCAAAAGAAAATCTCAAGAAATAACTATACAAAAATATTTGTATGAGTGAAAATTAACGCATTTCCCTTACATCTGGCCACAAATAACCCCTTACGAGTCGTCATGCCGCACAATAAATAAATACTTGTTAAAAAACAACAAAAATCTTGATAATAAACACATCAATAACAATTTTCTCTTAAGTGTTCAGAAGAAGTTCTTTTGACGTAATGGCTAACGCGCTGAGCTGCGACCTCGAAGTGAGTTCGAACTCCAGTCACGTTATTTCGTTCTCTTTCCGACTAATACGCTTGGGAAAAGTATTTAACACTCTTATTCCCCTAACAATGAGTGAAATGCTATTATTGCTGTTCTTCGACAAGGATAGTTTGAGAATGTTGATGTGAATAAAGAAACCAAAGCTATGTGTTGATGTAGAACGGAAACTTTTCTTTCGGAATGACTGGAAATGAAAACTGTGTTTTGTTTGACTTAAAACAATTTCCATTTAAAGCTCTTGGAACACGCGAATTAACTTCGAAATTGCTCTGGTGACAGCGAAATCCGAGCCAAATATTCTTTCATGAAAATGATGTTTGTAGAGAATACAGTCGAGTGTAGTCCATCTGACTGAATTCAGGTGAAACAAGAAAAATCAATGAGACGCCATCTATGGCGACATCAACTTGCCGTATCACTGAAAGCTGAAGAAGGGATATGAACGGCAAATGTATTGTTGAACCGCATATGCGTATACAGAAAAAGGGAAAAAATAGAAGAGAAATATTTATTATATATATATATATATATATATATTATTATTATTATTATTATTATTATTATTATTTACTCCTTGAGAGTTTTTCACATCAGTTTTTGCTGATGGTTTTTCATTGGAGTTTGAGTGACAGACATTTTATCCGTTACTCGAATCTAACAATAAAATAACAGATCACTCTCTCTTTTACCAATTTGTGTTCGCATGTCTATACTATTCTCAGCAAAAATTATGAACTTCACTGACAAAATTGCCCTGTTGGCTTGGGCTCTAGAATACATCGACTGTACCTTTGCAGAGGGGTAAGACCCCCCGCCATCGAGTATCCTGGATATGTTACTAAATAATCTGATGGTGAGGCTCCAGCAATACTGGAGCTTTGGGGAATGCAGAGAACCCCTTCATTACCATCGCTATCAGGTCCTCTCATGCTTGGAGTGGTACCGTCTGATAAGGCCCTATTTATGGGTTGAATAGAACCAAACTGCATACTTTTACTAAACTGAATTGTTTGAATTAGAACTGTTTGACAAAACTGAATTGCTTGAAATAGAAATGTTTTTGACAATTAAATTGTGTACTTACATTTAAATTGCGTACTTGGGCTGAACTGAATTGTTTGAAATGGAACTATTTTTAACATTGAAAGTGTACTTACGCTAAACTGAATTATTTAATGTAGAACTGTTTTGACATTTAACTGTGCGTAAACAAAAGCTATACTTACAAAACTGAATTAGTTGAATCAGAACTGTTTGACTAAACTGAATAGCTTGAAACAGAAATGGTTTTGATAATTAAACTGTGTACTCATGCTAAACTGAATTGTTTGAAATAGAACTGATTATTTATATAAAACTGGATTGCGTATTAAATAAACTACAATGGTTGATATGCCATAAAACCGAAACAACCAACCATCATCAGTGGCAAAAACAAAAAATCATAATTAATTCTAAGTTTTCCCTCCTCAAGCTTTATGACAGCCTTAAGAATTTCAGACATGAAATCAATATCTAAATCAATATTTTTTTTATCGAAGAGGTTGCAACCTTCCCAAATGGCAGTTAACTGATATTCTTTAAAAGAGAGTGTCTTCTCATGAACCATTTTTAAAAAATCAGCCATAAATTTTCAATTTGATCTCGGTCTGGACTATTCACTGGCCATCGGTTTTTATAAGCCTTTCCAGAAGAAAAGCTTGAATCCACCTTGCTCTGTGACAAGATAAATTATCATCCTGAAAAAATGACTTCATCTTCACCAAACCAATTTTCTATAGATGAAATGAGAAAATTATCCTATGATTTCTATGTACACATTGATTGTTGATATAATGATTGCCCTCTTTTCATGGTTCTTTAAATGATATACCACCCCATATCATAAACTGCCCAGTCGGCTGAGCTGTAGAATACACCGACTGCACCTAAGAAGAGAAGTAAGACCCCCTCCTCCAATGAGTCCTGGATATGACACAAAGCAATCTAATGGTGAGGTTCCAGTGATGCATGAGCTTTGGGGAATGCAGAGCACCTCTTCATTGCCATTGCTCCCAGGTCCACTCTGGCCCGGAATAGTAGCACCTGATGAGGCCCTATTTATGGGTTAAATATAACTAACTGCATACTTATGCTAAGCTGAATTGTTTGAATTAGAACGGTTTGACTAAACAGAGTAGCTTGAAATTGAAATGTTTTTGACAAACTATGTACTCATGATAAACTGAATTGTTTGAAATAGAAATTAAACTGTATCTATGTTTAAACAGCGTGCTTATGCTAAAATGAATTGTTTAAATGGAACTGTTTTTGACATTGAAAATGTACTTACACTGAACTGAATTGTTTAATATAGAACTGTTTTGATATTTAACTGAGAGTAAACAAAATCTGTATTTATACTAATCTGAATTAACTGAATTAGAATTGTTTGAAAAAACTGAAGAGCTTGAAATAGAAATGTTTTTGACAATTAAACTGTGAACTCGTGGTAAGCTGAATTGTTTTAAATAGAACTAATGCATAAAAGGGATTCGGCGCTAAATAACCTACAAAGGTTGATATGCCATAAACCCAACCAACCCTATCATAAAAGACTTGGGAAATTTACTTGTTTTCATTAGTCAGGTAACTGTCAGGTTACAATGAAATATCTGATCATTCTCACTTTCCCCAAACTACGTCTGTATACATTTAATGGTAGTGGAGGGACTCATTGTGTTATGTTTATCGTCTTTGGAAACAGACAGAGCGTACCGAGTTCAAATCTTGGACGAGGCTGTTTGTATTTCACATACCACAAATAATCTTGGGAAAAGTATGAATCCAACTATTCTCCTTCCTGTTATAGGCATAATAGTAGGGCAAAGTAGGCTCTTTAACCTTGGCATGATACCCCATCTTGGAGAAATAAAACTCTGAATTCAAATCTGTTAAAATCTGACCTCGTGTCATATCCTGCTAGTGCGAAAAGATCAGTTAATACATAATAAGTAAATTTGGCGACCTTAGTCGAGGGTAACCCGAAGTCTCCCTTTTCAATAGCTACTACTCCAATATTTAGGGGAAAGCGTTAATCCATTCCCTGGATTTCTCCACTTTACCCTTGATCCGTACTTTATAATGGTGAGTACTAAGCAAGGCAGCATCAAGTACCATTTTTTAAGTCTTTGATATTATTCGACCTGGGATTGAACCCTGGTCTCCCGGACCACTGGCGAACGCTCTACTCATTAGACCAATGGCCCAGTTACTACTGGCAAAAATTATGGAACTTGTTGACTTAAACATTTTATTGAATCCTCTTAGTCCCCTAGCAATATCTTCAATTCTATCACTGCTGTCCTTCAACAAGGATAGTTTTAGAATCAAATAACCCACAAAGGTTGATATGAATAAAGAAAATCAAACTAAGTATTAATGAAGAATAATCCACAAAGGGTTGGCACGAAAAAGAAAACAAAATATCTAAACTCGTACCAAATTAGACACAAAATGTTTTTTGTTAATAGCTGAACATTCTGGTTTCATAAATTATAACTTAAACGAAATTCATTAAATTACGTAAATAATGGTATTTTTTCCGAGCTATAAAGATGAAAATATTATGAAATAACCCAATATTGAGGGAAAATATTGTTTAATAATAGAAATTTAAAAAGATATAGAATTAACAAAAGAAATAAAAACAATGGAAAAGCAAAATTAAAATATAGTGTCTGGAATTTTAATTCTTGTCCATGGTAATAGATTTTTAATAAATAAAATTGATTTGTTATCAACAAAAAAATTCTTCTCAGAACGTAAAGATTCGGATCTTCATTTGCTATGTGAGTTTCAAAATTGGCATTTATTTCTTGGCGTGGGTGTTTGTATATGATTTAATATTCCATTTACAAGAACGTTTCTGTATTTTATAAAACTTGGAACGGAAAATATTTTTAGAAAATCACCCCTCCCAAAATACCATCCATTGGGACTAAGAGAAACATTATTTGAGGTTGAATGGAAATTTAATTTAATTACAAGTGGTGTTTTGAAAAGCAGAGAAAGACTAATGTCTCATTGGGTGCCCCATTCAATCGGCCTTGTGCCACATCTAAGCAAAGCGCTCAGTAACAACATTAATGTATATAAATATAAACAACTTTTTGTCTTTTTCTTTTATCATCCAAAATTTACTGACTGATAAAAGAAGAGGGGGTTGAAGAGGTCTGAGCTGTACACACAGGGGCCGATGTATGAATCTTATATGAACCACTTTCCTCTTCCTTCTGGTCGGGTTGAAATATCCGTGTTTATATGATATCTCGGTCGTCCATGCATTTTCTCTTGGTCATGTTACCTCCAGCCTGTCGCTTACGCATTGCACGTGGATACGCTTCCTTCTAGCATGCCACTAATTCAATATTTCCACCGAGAACACCTGCGTCCAGTTTACTTTAGGTACCAGGTGCATTTCCCGTTAATTCGAAGAATATTCACGCACGCACACAGCGAAGTATATGCGTGCGTGGAGAGAGAGAGAGAGAGAGAGAGAGAGAGAGAGAGAGAGTCAGTCTATTGTGGCGGGATTCTGTGCAGTTGACATTTTCAGTATGGTGCAAGCATACCGAACCAGATAATTACTATTATTATGAATTCGATTTTCACTTGGTGCCTGTAACATTTTTTTAGGTAACACGCTTTCCCATCCTTCAAGTTACGTGTAGATTTCGTTTGTGCAAATAGAATTAATTCTGTTGTTGCTGCCTTTATAGGGAAACGTTAATCTGATTTTACATAGTGTTTTCCCACGGTCTCCAATATATATATATATATATATATAATTCGAGGAAAAAATCCAAGGGGTTGGAGTATTCAATGTCAGTACTCAATGCTGAAATTGTAAAATAATATTAGCATTGAATAATTTCCGGACAGCACGTATCATATTATTGAATATTTATAATACGTAATAGTTTCAACGAAAGTATGAATTTATATTTTATCTCTAATTTTAAATAAGTCGCAAGTCACTTTTTAATTTTTCCGGATGTACGTTTTCTTTTGTATTTTTTTCTATAATTCCAGTAGTATATAAATTATGGGTTACGGTTTTGTTGTCTTGTTTTTATTTTTAAAGGAATAGTATAAACATTGTATCAAATAATACATATGACATTTCCAACGTAAAAAAATCATTTAAAAAGATTAAAAAATATATTTTAAAAAATATTTTAATTAAAATTAGAAAAATCAATTTACAACTTTTATTCTCGTCGGAAGCACATCCAAATAATTTCTTCTTTTAACATCTGAAGAAGGTCATCATAGACCTGAAATAAATTTATGGGGACACCAAAGAACTGACTAATTTCCTTTTCTTTTCACACACACACACACACACACACACACACACACACACACACACACACATATATATATATATATATATATATATATATATACATATATATATAGAGAGAGAGAGAGAGAGAGGAGAGAGAGAGAGAGTGAGAGAGAGCGAGGATTAATCTGATTTAGAATGTTTATTGCCGAGTGATGAAAAGTTTTAACATGTAATGCGCATTTTAGTTGACTGTACGAAGAAGTGACCAGACCCAAGTGAAATATTGTTAAATTTTTTTTTTTATTATTTCAGTTATCTTATTGCTTTTTGATTTTGTTTTTTTAACGTCTTGGTTATGGTCAAATCCTTGGTTTGGTTTCTTTGTTTAACAGGACAACAACCTTGTTAGATTATTTAATGCCTGAACCACTCATGAAGATGTGACACAAGGCCAGAAATAAAGAGTGTCATGTGAGAATAGACCTCATTTATAACGTTCTGTTAATATAGCTTATAGATATGACAATGTAATTAACACTTGACTATTAATATAAAAATAGATTCATAGATGATGAAAAATCTTATAGAGATTGGTAAGAAAAGCGGACATTCATACATGTTGAATTGATCGATATATATTTATTAAACTTAGAGTACATATGACACAAGGCCAGAAGTATCATATACTCAGTGAGAACTGACCTCACTAACTATGGTCAGTTAATCCAGCTGATGGACAGAAAATGAAAAAATGTTAGAGAGAGATAGAGTTAAAGATGATGAAAAATGTTATCAAGAGATAGGTAAGAAAAAAGACATTCATAGATGTTGATCGATTGATACTTAAGCTTTGCTTAGATGTGACACAAGGTCAGAATTATGAGGTACTCAGGGAGAATCAGCCTAATGAACTATGGTCAGTTAATCTAACAGAGGGATAGGGAAAGACAAATGTGATAGATAGATAGACTGAAATTGATAGATAGATAGATAGATAGATAGACTGAAATTGATAGATAGATAGATAGATAGATAGATAGATAGGCTGAAATAGATAGATAGATAGATAGATAGATAGATAGATAGATAGATAGATTTTAAATTAATAATTCAGACATATTGAATCGATAGTTGATACATACAAAGCTGAGCTTAGACATGACACAAGGCCAGAAGTCTGAGGTTCCCAGAGAGAATCGACCTCGCAAACAATTGTCAGTTAATCAAACAGATATATACAAAATGGAAAATGGGATAGATAGATAGATAGATTGATAGATAGAATGACAACTCAAAAATAGAATGGATAGTAGATACTTACAAAGCATTAGCTTATATATGACACAACTCCAGAAGCCTGAGGTTTCCAAGGAGAATCGACTTCGCTCTCAATGGTCTGCAATTCGAACTGATAGAGTGATAGATTGACAGACTGATAGATATGAAGGAACAAACTGATATGAACATTTGGTATATATAAGTGTTATGAAATTATTCTTGTAAAACTCGTTCATTCATATTAGCAACGATTCTGTGTCGTTCATTTATTTAGCCATTATCGTATAACGGAATGTTTTCTTTTTTTGCTTTGCTTCTTATTTTATCGCCAGAATGATTTCCCGAGGGTAATCTACTATTCCCGAGGCTCCGTATTTACGATTCTAGAGAAGCTTATCCTAGCTCAGTCAGTGCCTGTGTGTCTCTAAAGGAAGCAAACAGACGCAAATAATGGTGTTCTTCGAGAAAAACATTTTAACGCAATAGACAATTGCACTGCAGCAAATTCCAAGAATGTAAACCGGTCTATGCGTAGGGTTAAGGCGGTCAGACCAAAACGCAAAGATAAAGGGGAAGTACACTACAACATTTGCATTCCTCTTTTAAATCAGTTATTACAGTGCAAAAATGAGGATGGATTATGACCAGCAAATTCAAAGCAGTACTAGAAGAGCTACCCGAAAGCAAATGACTTGGTTTTGTTTGTTTTGGTGTCTTTGTCTAATGGGATATCAGCCTTCGTGAGTTATTTAATATGTGCAGAGAAGTAGAGTACTATCTAACCCATAGCAAGGTGGATAAGCGGGTTCATACTTTTCTCAAGGGTATTAGTCAAAAACTGAACGTAAAAGTGTAAATGTAGTTCGAACTCGTTAACTACATTAGACACTATGCCACGGGGACTTAAAGGATATAAATACATATCGTATAACATTATATTAAGACGTATTCTTCGTGTGATGTTAACATAAGCAAGAGCCGCAGGACTCTAGTTTAGTGGTAATGATGCTTTTGACCCGAAACTATGATCTCAAAATAATCATCTGATGAAGGATTTTTATTTAGTATTTGCATGAAGATATATATATATATATATAGAGAGAGAGAGAGAGAGAAAGAGAGAGAGGGAAAGTAGGAAAAAAAGAAAAAAAGAAAAATCCAAATTAGAAGAATTTAGTTTGATTTAAATCCAACGTTAAACATTTCGGTTTCGATAACCTTCATCAGGACTTTGATTTCAGGATAATTGTTCATGCAGCGATGGGTGCTTGGTGAGAAAACAGGAGCAAATAAAAAATATATAACAAAAGATTCATAAACGTACATTTAGCGTTTGTTTGGCACGTGGAATGATGTTTGAAAATGTTGGACTTTTTTAAGAGACCAGAAAAGTCCTCGGGTTTTTAAAGACAGATGCAGAGAGAGGTAAGTTTTTATATTTACACATCATCTTGAAGTCATCCATGTTGGATGTCGAGGAAGAATGTATTTGGTATTTGTTTTTCCAAAAGGACAGTATGGAAGTAAATATGGACCTAAATCCGACAGTATGAAGAAAGTAGGAAAGACCCCCCCAAAAAAAAGAATAATCCAGATTAGACGAATTTATTCCGATGTAAAACCAACGTTTAATAACCTTCATCAGGACTTTGATATCATGAAAATTGTTCACACAGCGATGGATGCTTATCAAGATAACGTTGGCTTTACATCAAAATGAATTCATCAAATTTGGATTGTTCTTTATTTATTTATTAATTTTTGACTTCAAGAATATCTGTATGAAAAAACGTTTTTGAACTATTTGTTTATTTCTCCATATATCTATATACATACACTCACGCACACAAACCTATATGTGTGTTTACGAATGCATGTATGTACCAACCCCTCTGCTCGGACAGGTTTTGACACAAGGTCAATTTTTTAGCAGAGTGTCAGTGTATGTTGGTGTGTGAGTGTGCCTCTGTGTGTGTTTGTGGTTCTTGTAGAATAGTCAGTTGTCAAGTAACCCCATTGCCCTACTATTTCTCCCCCGCTCCCAGCTAGAGGGAGAATTGTAGGATGTCTGTCTTTACCAAGAGTATTAGCGCTCTGTGAAATGTAATCAGCCTCGTCCAGGATTTGAACTCGACTTTCTGTGTCCCTTTCCAACAGCGATAACCATTTGATCATTATTTTTGAGATAGATAAATATTTGTAGGTGTTAGTGGGCCAAGGTCTTTTATAGCTGATAACATTTAGAAAAACGAGTAACTTTTCTCATTATGGAAATAGAAAATTCTTTTTTGTGGAGAACGAGGTAGATTGATATTTTAAATCGATTCTTTTAAATCTTCGGTGTTAAAATCTGATTTTATTTATTCATATGTTTTTAAGTTGCTGTGGGTATTCGATACACGTTGAAAAAATTAACCCTAGTTAACAGTTGAAAAATCACTTATTTAATTTGTACATATTTTCGCCTTTTTTTATGCCTTTTCTTTAAAGAATTCTCTTGAAGGAATTAAGTTAGAATAATGCTAAAGAGACGCATTGGAAAATAATCAGTCCTATGAATGGAATTCTTTGAGCCAAGCAGTTCTTGCTTGTCTTTTATTCGTTCATAAATCTAATTCCTTATTTAAGGAAAAAAAATTAACTTCTTTTTTAATCTTTTTAATTTTCTCAATTTAAGAACCGAATTCAGATTTCAGAGTTTGACAACCTGATTCCAACTAATTCCATTACTTCTGTAGTCAGCCACTGCGCCTGCGCAGAAACTTCAATTTTCTCCCGCTTCAGAGACACGCATGCAGACAAACACATACACACGCATACATACATACATACATATAATCATATACATACACACATACACAAGTAAACACATACACATACATACACATACATACTTACGCACATTTACATATATGCACAAACATACATACACACACGTATACATACACACACGCATACATACACACGCATATACTGCCCAGTCTGTAGAATACACCGACTGCTTCTTTGCAGAGGGTTAAGACCCCCACCAAACGAGTGTTCTGGGTATGATGCTTAACACTCTGATGGTGAGGTTCCAGTAATGCTGGTGCTTTGGGGAAGGCGGAGAACCCCTTAACTGCCATCGCTCTCTGGTCTTCTCTGACCCGGAGTGGTAGCACCTGATAAGGTTCAATCTATGGGTCAAATCGATCTAAACTGTGTACTTATGCTAAACTAAATTTATCGAAATAGAACTGTTACGACATTTAAACTGCGTGCTTCATTTAAACTGTTTTGTTTGAAATGGAACTGTTTTTGTATGGTAAACTGAATTGTTTGAAATGGAACAGTTTTTGACATTGAAACTATACTTACCCAAAACTGAGCTGTTTGAAATAGAACTACTTTGACATTTAAGTATGTGTAAACAAAAACTATACTTATACAAAAATGAATTCTTTGAATTAGAACTAGTTGACAAAACTGAATAGCTTGAAATAGAAATGTTTTTACAATTAAATTGTGTACTTACGCTACACTGAATTGTTTGAAATAGAACTGTTTATTTGTATAAAAATGGATTTAGCATTAAATATCCCACAAAGGTTGATATGCTACAGTATCCAAACAAATAAACTAACAAATAAAGAAATAAACATATAATAACGGTTCAAATTGAACTTATATGCTTATTTCTTTACTTGTTAGTATATCAAGGAGACACAAAGACGGACACACCAAAACAGATAGACTCACAGACGGATGTGCAGTGTTGCCCAGAAATGTACATACTTTCCAAATTTTCTAATGTACACTTAATGTTCTTCAAAAACAAAAATGCCAGGATTTTGTTAATTCAGTAGGAATTTTTTATGAAGAAAACGGTTATTATTAGGTATTATTTTTTTTACCAAACTCAATTGTACTTAAGCTCTGTTACTAAAAATAGGAATAGGTTTTAGTCATAGATAAGTAAACCTCTCATGTTATTTTTTTTTTTTGAGAGAGATATGTTGAAATTTTATGTTTTGTTAATAGATTCACTGCTGTAGAATATGGTAATAACACCTCATAATATCCATTTTGGTTCTAAAGTGTTCCTCTAGAAATATTTAGATGATGGAAGTTTTAATTCAGAAGAAAATTAACACACAGAAAATTAACACACATGTATGTACACACACGCATAGAAAATAACCACACAGATATATATACAGACACACTGGTATATAAACAGACATGGAGAAAAAAAAAACACAATTATATAGAAAACACTTAGAAAATAATCAAACAGGTATATATACAAACATACAGAAAAGTAAGCCAAAGGTATAGACACGGACACATTTGTATAAACAGAAATATGTGTACTCATAGAAAATCTATACACTGGAAAAGAAAAACACGCAGATATGTATATAGATACACAAAAAATTAACACCTATATATATATATATATATATATATATATATATATACACAGACAAACAGGTATGTACGCACACAGGTATATACACTCACAGAACATGAACACACAATAATACACTCAGAAACATAAAATTTACACGCTCGAACATATACAGACACGTTGAAAATTAACTCACTGGAATATATACGGGCACACTGAAAATTAACACACTGCTATATATACAGACACGTTAAAAATTAACACACTAGTATATATACAGACACTTTAAAAATTAACACTCTAGTATATATACAGACACTTTAAAAATTAATACACTGGTATATATAAAGACACGTTGAAAATTAACACTTGGGTATATATACAGAAACGTTGACAGTTAACACACTGCTTTATATATAAGCACGTTGTAAAGGAACACACAAGTATATATACTGATACGTTGTAAATTAACACTCTTGTATACATACAGACACGTTGAAAATTAACACACTGCTTTATATATAGACACGCTGAAAATTAATCCACTGGTATATATATATATATATATATATATATATATAGACACTGAAAATTAACACTCTGCAATATATACAGACACAGAAAATTAAAACACTGGTATATATACAAACACGTTGAAAATTAACACTTGTATATTTACAAACACGGAAAAATTAGCACGCTGGTATATATAGAAACACAGAAAACTAACACAGATGTATTTATACCGATACGCTGAAAATTAATAAACCCGTATTTAAACAGACACGCTGAAAATAAACCATCACTTATTTACACTGACCCACAGACAGTTAACATTGAAGGGATACAAAACTAATGTATAGTTTTGTATTTAATCATATTTACCCAACCCCTCCGCTCGGGCAGGATGTGACACAAGGTCAATTTTTAAGCGAAGTTTAACAGGTGTGAATTCAGAGTTTTCCTTATAGTAGACTAGTTACCTAACCAAGGCTGAAGAACCTAGTCTGTCCTACTATTTACCCATAGCTGGAGGGAGAATAATTGGATTCATACCTTTCCCAAGGGTATTAGTGCTATGTGAAATGCAATTAGTCTTGGCAAGGATTTGAACTCATGTCGCCATGTCCATTCCTACAACGGTAACCATTACACGACGGGCACCTCCTAACTTTAGGTTATTTAATGCCAAATCCAGTTCATATATATATATATATATATATATATATATATATATATATATATTATGGTTTGTTTATTTGTCAACGCGTTTCGACTTCAATTTCTTTTGGAATGCAAAAATATTAAATAAAAATCATTTTAGCATGGGAAATAATTATGATAGATAAATTTTGATTCAATTGGAAGTCTTCACCAGGACTTGTAGATCTTGCTACGGGAAAAAACCGAGTAATACAAGCCCCGATAAAAACTTCCAATTGAAACCAAATTTTTCATTCATAATTATTTCCCATGCTAAAATAATTTGATTATTATTATTAATTACTCCTTTCGAGTTTTTCATATCAGTGTTAGCTGATGGTTTTTCACTGGAGTTGGAGTGACAGCAAGTCTCCTCAAGTCTCCAGGACAATTATCAGTATTCTGGCTGTTCTCAATAATGCTGTAGTTTGGATGATGTCCACTCTTCCGCTAACTTCCAAGTTCTCCAGGCCCTTTAATAATCCTTTAGTTACTATACTAAAAGCACCAATCCCAATTGGTGTAATTGTCACCTTCGTGTTACACAGATTTTTCTTTTCTCCAGCAAGGTCGAGGTATTTATCATTCTTTCATTTTTATACTGTGGTCAGCCGGGACAGCAAAGTCGACAATTTTGCGAGTTCTCTTTTTTTTGTTGTTGTTGATTATTATAAGGTCTGGTCTTCTGGCTGAGATTAGGTGATCCGTCTGTACACCAAAGTCCCATTGGAGTTTATATGTGTCATTTTCTAGGACAGGTGCTGGGTTGTGCATATACCATTTGTTCGTATGGTCAAATTTAAATTTCTTGCTCATTTCCCAGTGGATCACCTTGCCGACCCAGTCTTGTCCAGTCTTTTATGCCTTCTGCGCTAATTTGCTGCGTTCACTTATTATGTGATTGATAGATTCGTCTCTGTCACTGAATAGCCTACATTTGCTATTATGTTGTGTCTAATCTATTCTTGTTTTGATATGATTAGTTCTTATTGCGTTGTTTTGTGCTGCTATTAGGAGGGATTCTGTTTCTATCTTAAAGTTTCATTTTCTTAGCCACATTAAGGTTTTCTATCCTTGTGGGGGTTTTTTTTATATAGGCGTAGCTGGTGGTCTTTCACTGATGTCTGAGAGACAGCAAGTTTATCCTAGGTGTGCAGAACTCTTCTATGTATTCTAGCCAATCTAAAAAAATGCCGTGATTTCGATAGTGTCGATTCTTCCTTCGATTTCCAATTCATCTATCATTATTATTATTATCATTTGAATATATGTTTTTTGAGGTGAATATGTGTAATTTGTTTTTATTTTAAAACTTCCATATGGATTCATAAAATGTAATTAAATAGACCTTAACCCCTCAAAAACATCTCGTCATATATAAACAGTGATCTCCAGCTTTTAAAAAAGTTAAATAAACTCTGAACTCACTATTTTTTGGGTTTTCTTTGCACATGTAAGCATATTGGATAAGTTATGGGGTTCAATATGTTTTTTTTTCAAAACCTAACCACACACATCACCTTTATATATACATATAACGAACAAAAATGTTTTTAAAGTAAAATAAGAGTAATTCCATGTGAATCAAAAGGGATCATACTTGCAAGCCTACAGGAGATTATATTTAAGGGTTAGGATTTCTTCTTTTTTTTTTCAATAATATGCATCTAGTAGGGTTTTAGCCATAGCATCAGTAGATACATATAAGCCTTAAGGCAGGATTTATATATAAGCCTTAAGACTCGGATGCTGCTAAGCTCCGATATTCTGTTTCTTGCAATTCTATCCAAACATTTGCAAAGTAAAAGAAAGAAAAGAAAAAAAAAAAATAGACAGAAAAATAAAAATAAAAATTCTTGTAGACTGCTTCCACTTTTTAAAGGATAGTAAAGTTCGAGTTTCTTCCCTTGAATACGAGGGGTTTTTTTTTCTCTCTTTTAAATAATATTAAAGAAATTTGAGATTTTTGCGTTTTTTCTTAAATGAAGAAATATAATCGTTCTTATAACAGTGGATTTTCTTTGGTTTAATGTTTAATAGCATATTAAACTTCTTGCGTCATTAATGCCAAAAGTATCCTTTCAGAAGATGGTCCAGTCGGCTGGGGATGCATAATACACCGACTCCTTCTCTGCAGAGAAACTAGTGTCTTGGATATAACACAAAGCAATCTCATGGTGAGGCTTTGGGGAATGCAGAATACCCTTTTATTGCCATCACTCCCAGCTCCACTCTGGACTAGAGTGGTGACACCTGATACAATCTTATCTATGGGTCAAATAGAACTGTTTGACATTTAAACTGTGTACTTATGCTAAACGGAACTGTTTGAAATAGAACTGTTTTTGACTTTTAATTTGTGTACTCATGCTTAACTGAATTGTTTGGAATAGAACATTTTTTTTACTTTTAAACTGTGAACTTATACTAAATTGAATTGTTTGGAATAGAACTGTTTTCATATTTAACAGTGTGTAAACAAAAGCCTGTACTTGTTTGAAAAATTGCCTAGTGAGCTGGGGTTGTAGAATACACCGACTGCATCTCTGCTGGGTAAGACTCCCCCGACGAATGTCCTTTTTATGACACTAAACAATCTGATGGTGAGGCTCCAGTAATGCGGGAGCTTTTGGGAATGTTGAGTACCCCTTCATTACTATCGCTCTCAGGCCCAGTTTGGCCCGGAGTGGTACTGTCTGATAAGGGTTCTATCTATGAATCAAAGAGAACTAAAATGTACTTATAAAAAACTGAATTGTTCAAAATAGGACTGTTTATATGCATAAAATGGATTTGGCATTAATAACCTACAATGGTTGATGTGCCATAAAAACAAACTTAACCAAACCAAACCAAACCAAACCAAACCAAATTGTTAAAAAAAGAATTGTTTTTGACATTTAAATTGTGTACTTACGCTAAACTGAATTGTTTGAAATAGAACAGTTTACGTGTATGAAAAGGAATTTGGTATTAAATAAATAACAATGGTTGATGTGCCATAAAACCAAACGAAGCCCAATCTTTCAGAAAAACAGCTATGGTACTATTTAACAAATAACTGGTGGGTAGATAAGAGAATTCTTTTCTTTCTTAAGGGTATTAGTTCGAAAGTGAACTGGAGTTCGAACTCGCTTACGCTATGGAGACCACCTCTCTCCTAGCTATTGTTATAGCATTCACTTAAAAGGACACTCTGATATCAAAATCGCGGTTTCGATAATTTTCAAATATGTTAACTAATACTACTTTCTCCTAGGTTACTACGATATCGCAGTCCAGTACGGTAGCCGAAACTCCACAGGGATTTAATGTCAAAGACATTCTTTTAGAAGTGGTATTATTCGACCCATAGTCGGGACCATAAGCGAGTTCTTACCTTTCCCAAGGGTATTAGACCGTAAGTGAATGCACCAACGCTACTGGAGTTCGAATTAATTTCCTACGATGTCATCTTCAAGAACGTTAGCCACTATGAGACGGTCAATCATACCCACCAAAGACTGATGGCAGTAATTACTGGGGATACGGTTACAAGACTCAGCATTCCTATCCGAGGTCGCGGTTAATCACCTGAAGAAGGCCAGAGGTGAAATTTGGCCGATACGTTGTGAGAAGAACACCCCCCACTAAAAAAAAAAAACTACCAAGATGAGGACAAAAAGTCCGCAATAAATAAAAAATTGATTCTCAGATTAAGGAGCCTCATCTCAAAAAGGATTCCCAATAAAGACAAAGACTGAAGTATAGAAAATTATAGCCAGAGAGAAAAAAAACAATAGTGAAACAAGAGCGAAAGAGACAGACAGACAGTTAACGTTGGGTAGTCTACCCACGAGGTACCCAACATTTATTTGGCCTAAGTCGAGTTATGACTCGAGTTGTCATAAAGACGAAAATTTTGAATCCTCTGTAATGATGCTACGTGCGTGATCCCTCTACCAGGGGTTGAGCCCGCTAGCAAAGGAATTAACAGCTGCCACACGCGTAAGGCAAAGCTCTTCTAATGAATTCAGCACTCTGGTATCCAATTAGGCAAAATGTGAACAAACAAAAGCTACTGCATTCCCGAGCTGACGTATGGCGACTGTTGCCTGAGTGGTAAGATACTAAGCCTAACGTAAAGTTGGGCTGGTTTCGATCCCAACTTCAAGCGCCTCTACGTGTCTAGCCACACTGAAGAGTTGTGATACAACGAAAAAGTCTGTTGGATGATTATATATAAATTTTCCCTAATTTCGTTGGTCCAAGGAGAAAAAAATTAATATGTTAAAATGAATATGTCTACAAAGAGATTTATCTTTTTGAATTATTTATTTTACTTCTACTCGTGTTTCTTGCATATTATCGTCAGGTAGAGTTTAATAACTTCTGGCAGTGTCACCTTTGACACACACACACACACACACACACACGCGAGACACCAACTATACGGACACTTGCCCCCCATCACGAAAACTATACAAGTTAGACGAACCAGACACGCGGGACACTGCTGGAGAAGCAAGGACGAGCTCATAAGTGATGTACTCCTATGGACCCCCACATATGGCTGTGCAAAAGCCGGACGATCAGCTCGAACTTACATACAGCAACTATGTGAGGACACAGGATGTAACCCTGAAGACCTGCCGGAGGCGATGAGTGATAGGGAGAAGTGGCGAGAGAAGGTCAGGGATATCCGTGCTGGCGGCACGACATGATGATGATGATGATGATATATATCCCTCCCAGTGGTAGAGCACTCTGGTGAAGAAATTAACGGCACCCACTCGCGTAATGTAAAGCTCTTCTAATGAATTGAGCACTCAGGTATCCGGTAAGGCAAAATGTAAAGAAACGAAAGCTACTACATAATGCCTTATATGTCGACTGATGGCTGCGGGTATAATACTAAATCTAACGTAAATTTGGTCCGGTTTCGCTTCAAGCGTCCTATATGTTTAGCCACACCGAATAGGTGCGATACAACGAAATAGCCTGTCTGTGGATGACAATATATATATATATATATATATATATATATATATATATATAAATTTCCTTTATTTCTCAAACAGGTCAACAAAGATATTTATCTTTTAAATTATTCTTTTTACTTCATTCTATACGAGTTTCTAGCGTCTTATCGTTACGGAGAGTTTAATAACATCTTGTGGTGTCGCCATTGATATATATATATATAGGTAAGTTCACCAATACTAGTTGATTTATACAAATATATATATATATTTATATATATATATCGGTAAGTTCACCAATACTAGTTGGTTTATACATATATATGTATATATACATACCTGAGTAACTCGAAGTCCTGCCAGTTAGAAAAAGCCACCCGTCACAGTATGGATGTACCTTATTATAAAATCGACGGACAACGAAAATCCTCGAAGCATGATGGATACAAAGATAAATCATCCTGTGAGTGAAAGACATTCTGATATTTTTGTACAAGTTAATCCATTGCTGAGCAAAGGGGATTAGATTGTTCATATCTTTCCCAAGAATTTTCTCCGTTCATTTTCGAACTGGAGTTCGAACTCGCACACGTCATGGGGACTACCTCTCCCAGCTGTGTAAAGAGAAGGACACTCTAATATAAGAATTGCGGTTTCGATAATGTTCAAATATGTAAATTGATATTACTTTCACCATCAATGGAGGTGCCCGTGGTGTAATGGTTATCGTCGCAGGATATGGACACGGCGACACGAGTTCAAATCCTGGACCTGACTGAATGCATTTCACATAGCACTAATACCCTTGGGAAAGGTATGAATCCAATTATTCTCCCGCCATATGGGTAAATAGTAGGGCAGACTAGGTTCTTCAGCCTTGGTGAGGCAACTAGTCTGAATTGAAACCTGTTAAACTCCACTTAAAAATTGACCTTGTGTCATATCCTGCCCGAGCGGAGGGGTTGGTAAATATGATTACTTTCACCATCATCATCATCATCATTATCATCATTTGTACCTTTGCCAATTTGCAACGTTATACACACTTGACTAAGATTCGTATGATGATTTGGAATATAATGAAAAGACCAGCACGCATATATATATATATATATATATATATATATATATATATATATATATGTGTGTGTGTGTGTGTGTGTGTGTACGGAGATGTAAAAACACAAGTTCTTTATTCACTGTCAAATTAAATGTTTCGGTGTTTAGAGGTTCATCGGAACGTGTGATTGCCAAATCGACTAAGGCTGTAGAATACACTGACTGCTTCTCTGCAGTGGGGTAAGACACACCTCCCCCCCGCAAGATATGACACTAAACAATATGATGTTTAGTCTCCAGTAATACTTGAGCTTTGTGGAATGCAGAGTACCTCTTCATTGCCATCGCTCCCAAGTCCACTCTTACCCGGAGTGGTTCCACCTGATAGGGTCCTATCTCTGGTTCAAATAGAACTAGAATGCTTACTTATGCTAAACGGAATTGTTTAAAATAGATCTGTTTTTGCATTTAAACTGCATACTTATGCTCAACTGAATTGTTTGAAATAGAACTGTTTTTATATTTAACTGGGTTGTTTACACGCAGCTAAATCTGTACTTATCCTAAACCAAATTGTTTGAGCTTTTATCAAAATGAATTAATTCAGCGTTAAATGATCGAAAACCAACCAACTAACCAACCAGAACGTGTGAGTAATTAAACAAAATAATAAAGTCTTAATTTTTTTTATTTCCGTTCATAGCATTCTGTTTTAAATTTGTGTGATGTACTTGGTATTAAACTTTTTTTTCAAAAAATATCACATCTATCTATCTATGTCAATATCTTTATTATTTATTTCATATCAACCAATTTTCAACTTTCCATAGCACGTATATTTATTTATAGAATGTTTATAATCGGTAGATATGAATCAGCATGCCCGGCATGACCAATAACTCGGTCAATGTTATTCAAAATGGATTAAAAATCATCCATTAATTTCAAGCAAACATACTTAGTCTGATCTCAATTAAATTACGTATCTATTCAAGTTTCGATAACTAAGTAGCCAAAAGTTCATAAATATATCTGGGAATAATACAACGATGCTGTTTTGAACGGATGATCTTTGTCCGGCCACCGTCAGATCCATTGAACATCCCATAAAATCGGCAATAAGGTTGAACACGCGTAATCCGTGCCAGGCACTAGACCCTTATAATAACAGTAATGTTAGCGAAATCTCGCTTTTGGCTGTAGCCAATAGAAAAAGCAAGCCAGAATACCGTGCTCAAAAAAATTTGCGCAGCTGACAACTGTCTTTGGAAGAGGGAGAGGGCCCGAGAGAGAGAGAGAGAGAGAGAGAGAGAGGGGGGGGGGTAGCTGATCATAGCCGTCGCCGACGTCATCATCATCGCTATGGTAAATGTTAGTTAAACGGCGTGTTTTAATTCGTTTTTTCACTAACAGATCTCTATTTCTTTAATGAATGTTGCATATATTACATTCTGTAATGAAAATTTGTTTATTTGAATACATTTTCAACAAATAATCTTTATTTTAAGCGAAATTGAAACTACTAGCTGTGTCTGAGTATATTGTCATCAGTTTCTTTATTCTAATAAACATATTTTTCTCGTCATAGTAATGAACATCTTCTCTTTTCTTCTATACTTCTTCTATACTTTTGAAAGGAAAAAAATTATCTTATCTACTGTATTAACAAGACTACAAATTATATAGTATCTTAATTGTTTACAAAAAACACCATGCAAGGTACGTTTGTCAATCTGTGCTATACAATGGAGAATCACGTAATAGCAACTATGATGACTGACTTTGGGTCCACGGACCACGGGTTGGGAACTGAAGTTGACAGAGGGCGGGGGGAGGCACGAGTAGCAAAAGTAGGCTAGAGTCGCCACTGATATATATATATATATATATATATATATATATATATATATATATATATGGTTTTAAAACTTATTTATTTTTCATTTTATAACTCACGCGGCTGTGTTGCTAGTGCGAAAAGATTAGTTAATACATAAGTAAAGTTGGCGACCTTAGTCAAGGGAGACCCAAAGGCTTCCTTTTCAATAGCTAATATACCGATGTGTAGGGCAAGGCGTTAATCCATTCCCTGGATTGCTCCACTTTACCCTTGATCCGTACCTTATAATGCTGAGTGCATCAAGTACCATTTTTTGAGTCTTTGATACGACTCGACCTGGGATTGAACCCTGGTCTCCCGGACCATTGGCGAACATACATATATATTCGAGGGTCATTTGAAAAGTTCTTCGCCTCAGTTAGAAAGATGAGCCATAGCAAAACATTTCTATCAGAGATTTTGGGGATGAACACACTTTCTGGGAGATGGGTCCCAGGAATGCTAGAAAGGCTTAACATTTCCAGGATATATCTGACTTGCCGAATCTTTCAGGATTAGGCTTAGAACTTTTCTAACGACCCCACTGAACTTTTTAACGATTATATATATATATATATATATATGTATATATATAATCGTTAAAAAGTTATATATATATATATATATATACAGAGAGAGAGAGAGAGAGTGAGAGAGAGAGCCTAATTATTTCTTTTAACTCTTCCCCCACCACTGAACTTCTTGATAGAATGAACGTCGAATATATGTTCAAATGTCCCTTGGTAGACTGTGTCTCAAAAGAAAATAATACATATATTTCTTTCAAGACGGCTTACGATGCACCTTAATGATTCTAGCTCCATAACCTTATATCTTAAAACCTTAAAACCCATTGAAAGAATCTTGATAAAATTATATAGACAAAATGTGTCGTTATTATTTAATCAAACATGCTTAAAAGAAAGACCGCTGCCCAACCACACACACACATATAAATATAAATAATGTAAACAAAGTATTTATGGCAAAGAAAGTTCATTCATTTCTTTTTATATGAGAGTACAGTACAAACTTATACTTTTTAATTCAGTTTACAAAGGTGTTTTATTTATTCATTCATTCGTTTATTTTTTCAGTATTATTCAGAATAATTAGTAAAAGCCAAAAATTTTCTTCCGGTACTAAAATCTGTCTTTGTTTTTTAAACAATGAATTGGTCTAATTGGATTGCAGGTGATGTGTTGGGAATTTTCTATTCATAATGCTCTGAACCTTTGCCAACTTGCACAGTTATACACACCTGACTGAGATTCGTGTGGTGATTTGGAATATAATGTAAAGAGCAGCACGCATTTTGGCGTTGTGATATGTGAATTGTTTTAATTAAGAAGTTGGCATCAGTTGAAAAAAATAAATAAATTAAACTTTAAGATTAAAATTAGAAAATAGAATTAAAATAGGCAAATGAAAAGTTTGGACGGTATTTGACTATTAGGATACTCAATGAATCTGAATCAGTCTGAAAGAACTTTTCAATTTTTTAAGAAGTAAGAGTCGCTACCCACCTGAATAAACCCGGATGATATACAGATATTAAAAACAACTGTGGAATGAAAGCATTCCCAAAAGTAGTTGTTGAGAAGTCTTGCTTACCAGTTCTATATCAAACTTTTAGCAGAATAAGGCACGAAGATATGATTCCAAAAGATCTGGATTGTGCAAAGTAACAAGTAAGTTCTTAAATCAATTCCTGTTTATCTGTCTGTCCTTGTGTTATTTTGCTTTTACTGTTATTGGCTGCTATAATTAATCTGTTTTGCTCTTATTATATATATATATATATATATATATATATATCGAGAGAGAGAGAGGTTTTGAGATGGGAAGTTAGTTGCGGTACTACTGCTGTGTTGTGAGACGTTAACTTTGTTCAAAATAGCACTTAACGTGCTTATGTAGTTCCAATCTAATCTTTTCTCCGTGCATTTTGTTAGCATCTCGAAAACCATCCAAGTAAGACGAAAAAGATATACAAGACACTGTTAGAGAAGCAAGGATGTACACATAAGTGACCCCCACATATGGACCCCTACACATGGACGTGCAAGTGTTGGCTAACCAGTAAGAACTTATTCACATCAGTTCTGTGCGGTCACTGGATGTAGATTAGATGTGACGGGAAGGATGGATGATAGGGATGGATATATATATATATATATATAATGAAAATAATTCCTGCACAGTCAAGAGCGAGTCTACCTAGGTTTCACGTAAACGGGTCTTCAGGATCGAATTTCATAATATTAGCTCTATCTCATGCATTGAGTACTTTATTACGTTTAACCTTGGGTAATTTTCTCGGTGTTCTTCTTTTGACTAAACATGCCACTTGATTATTTTCAAGTAGCATGCGTGTTTTTCGTCTTTTCTTTTTTACTGATGTTTTTCCCCCAGATATCATTTAGTAGAATTTGCAAATTGTTCAATCTGTTTTTCCTCACCAACAGAACTATATATTAAATATAAAGATTAAAATATATTATGTATATATCTTTAAATTTTTGGATGTACACAACCCTCAAAGTTAGCAATCCTCTTCATCCTGCATTTTTGTATTGAGTCCTAACTCACAAGACATCGACAGGAGGTGACTCAAGGTCAAATTTTAAGCTGCGTAAAGCTAGTTTAGGTTCTAAGACGGATTCTGTTTCGTGGAGATACTATTTATTAGTATGTCAAACTTTAATCTTTTGCACAGTTCCCAGAGGATCACCCAGTAACATTATCCACATTGTCTTTATGCAAATATGTGGAGGTTAATATTATCCAAAATAAGTAACTTGTATAAAAAAAGCAAAAAAAAAAAAAAAAAAAAACAACAAACAAACAAACCATAAAACAAACAAGAAACAACTAAAAACTTCCGAAATCCTCCCCAAACAACTTTTGAACTATTATTTTTAATTCATTCGTTTAACACTCATCAGCTATGTGCAGACACTGGATATCATCTAGAGAGTTTGCCCGCAGCTATGAACGATAGGGACAAATAGTGAGAGAGAGTGAAGGGAATACGTCGTATTGGCACACTTTGATGATCATCATCATGGTCATGAATTGCATTCTGATTTTAAACTCTTACGATGGTAGATTGGTTCGAACTAAGAATGTGTTCGATATCGTTTTTTAGATCTCAATACTTAAAAAAAATCTATTGTTATCCGTCTGAAATTTTACCGCATTCCGTCCGAAATCAAATGCTTATAATAGTTCCATTAATTAATGTTTGCTTTTTATTACTTTTAGATTTCCGTTTTTTTTTTTTCTTTTTTTTTTCAGTACAAATCTATGTTCCTTCGTATTCTTCAAAAATCTATTCTCATCTAAATTTTCTAAAATAAGTTCATTTTTTTTCCGAACTAAAAACAAGTACCGGTTTTATTTCTAAGTCATATATATATATATATATATATATATATATATATATATATATATATATGAAAATGAGTAGGTACACAAAGAAATTTGTATTTTTTTAGGATTTAAATAAATAGATCCTAAAAAAATACAAACCTTTTCGTGGATTTTAAAATATTTCTTTCTCTCTTTGGACCTACAACAAAAAATTATACATATATATATATATATAGTCTTCTATTTTTATTTTATTTTTGTCTTTAAGAAGCGCAAAATATTTAGCTATCGTATGTATTGAAGTATCTTCATTGGGGTTCCAGTGTATGCCTTCAGGATTCGAAATAATGAGAAAGAAAGAAAGAAAGGAAGAAAGAAAGAAAGAAAGGAAGAAAGAAAGAAAGAAATAGAGCGTACTTAGCCAAAAAAAGTAAAGACAAAAAAAAAAAAAGAAATCAAAGAAAGATTTTATCAAAGGAAGGAAGAAGAGAACTACTGGGAGTGGGCCTCCAACATGTCATAAAAAAGTTGAATACTCAAATCACAAGTTAATAAAAGGTTTAAATTTCATCTCATCATCCCCCAAAACTTATTTTTTTACCCCATTCACGCAAGCCCAGCACACACACAGACATACACACACACACATCTATGTGTATATACATAAACTTAAAATAAATCTTATTACTTAACAGTTCTCCTTCTCCTTTTTTCTTTATCTCTCTCTCTCTCTCTCTGTATATATATATATATGAATGTGTGTGAGTGTGTGTATGCGTCTCTGTATGAGTATGTGTGTGTGTGTGTGTGTGTGTGTGTGTGTGTGTGTGTGTGTGTGTTTACTCGACCCCTTCGCACGAACATAATTCAGATTTTTCCTTCTCCTAGATTGATTGTCAATCCAGCATTAAAGAGCCCAGTCTCCCTTACTATTTCGCCATAGGAGTTGAACAACAGTTACTAAATATATTTTCTACAACGGTAGCCATTACACTTCGTTCTCTCTCTCTCTCTTTCTTTCTCTCTCTCACACACACACACACACACACACACACACACACACACACACATATATATATATATATATATATATATATATATATAGAGAGAGAGAGAGAGAGAGAGAGAGAGAGAAAGAGAAACTAAGTGACAGAAAATGACATAAAGAAGCAGAAAGCAAGTACGTGAGCTAAAAGAATATTCCATAGTTAATAAAATTTTTCAGAAGATTGCACACACACACACACACACACACGCACACACATGCACACACACGCTCATACACAAGCTCTCATACATACATACTTATATACGCAAGCCCAGTCCGCTGGAGCTGTCGAATAATCGGACTGCATCCCTGTGGAAATATAAGACTCCCCTTCAAATAGTGTCCTGGATATGAAATAAACCATCTGATGGTAAGATTCTAGTCATGAATTTTCGGGGAATGTGGAGTACCTCTTCTTTGCAATTACTCTTAGGTCCACTATAGGGTCCTATCAATGGGTCAAATAGAACCGTTTGACATTTAAACTGTGCAAAAACACATGACTGATATTAAATAAAATAGTTATTACCATACTTAAATCAGCATTTGGCATTAAATAAACTATAAGAGTTGATATGCCATAAAACGCAACAAACCAACCAATTCACATACGTACATACGCACACACTTATATATCTTATTACTCTTTCTCACTCCCTTTCTCCCCCCCTCTCTCTCTCTCTGTCTCTCTCTCTGTCTCTCTCTGTCTCTCTCTGTTAAAGAGGTGACACCTCCGCACTAAATGGAGATCTTTTGAAATTTGTGGACAAGTTCACCATCCTAGGAAGCAGTGTCTCATCAACTGAAAATGACATTAACACGTGACTAGCAAAGGCATGGACAACAACTATTGGTCATATGGAAGTCAGACCTGACCGATAAAATAAAACGCATATATATCTTATAACTCTTCCTCCTGTTGGATACTCCCAACCATTATGATATCAATCCAACAGTAAATGTACAAATGCAGATAGATGCGGACTCTGTTGTTCATGTACGAACACATTTATTAACTTCTGAATTCAGTTCTTCGACACGAGGAGTGAGACATAATTCTTAAAAGTCTTTCGTATCATCCTATTGCTAACAACACCCCCAATGTTCGGCACATCTCGTGCTGTTTTAGATCTCAATTCATCTTCGCTGGTCGGAACCCGAAAAACTTAACCACTGCTGCAACGGTAGAAAACTCAACCCTATGGCAGAGAACTCCATTCTCGGTCCCAATGGTAGTAACTCAATCGTCATCCTGCATGGTCCAATCTCAACCTTCAACTACATGGTCGGACTTCAACTTCTCAACACCATGGTCGGACCCCAACTAAATCTTTTTAATAATCTTCCAAATTCTCAGCCCATCTCTTCTGGGCATGACGTTATCCACACTCCAACCCTATTTCCTGTCTGGGGTTTATTATGACAATGGTGATTGGCATATCCTTTGCCCCCGAGCGTAAACTGTACCCAATGCTATGCACCTGAACTCTTAACCCGGATAGTTCAAAGCCCAACCAAACTGTGTGATAAAATATAATTAATGAAAAATGATTAAAATGAAAAAAAAAACATTCCTTAATTACATAACACTCCCTCCCTTTCTCGCTTCTCTCTCTCTCGATCTCTCTCTGTTTAAGAGGCGACACCTCCACACTAAAGGGTGAACCTCTGAAACCAATGGACAAGTTCACCTACCTCGGAAGCAGTGTCTCATCAACCGAGAAAGACATCAACACGCAACTATCAAAGGCATGGACAGCTATCGACAGAGAATCGGTCATATGGAAGTCGGACCTGACCGATAAAATAAAACGCAGTTTTTCCAAGCAGTAGTCGTATCAATACTACTATATGGCTGCAGCACATAGACGCTCTGCTGGGTGCTGGTTATCTCTACAGCATCTTATCTCCAACCAACAGTACCTGTCTGTGGCACCGGGTTATATAATTGTTTGACATCCACCTGCTTCTTGTGAGCGTCACATTTGCACTGAATTCAACCCGTTCACGGTCAAGGCTATATCTTGATGTCTTCGACCGGATGCACCTGTTCATTGATTGACGGCTTGATCGAAGGTCAATATGTTACACTACCACTCCGGGTCCGAATGGACCTGGGAGCGATGGCAATGAAGGGGTAGTCTGCATTTCCCATAGCTCCAGCATTACGGTTTAGTGAAATATTCAGGACAATCTTTTGGGTCGGGGCCTTATCCGAGGCTTTGATACTTGACAAAGCAAATCCTTTTAAATAATTAATTGCCCAATTTTTTCTCCAATTAGTGAGCTAGATAATCACCGATAGACCTAAATCTAAGCTATGCGTATATTCTTAAATATCATCCCCTTGTGTTCATAAGATGGATCAGTTACGACGGAGTAGTAAGTGGGATTTTCACTTAGTACCCGATATAAGTTACTCATCGATTTCGAAATTGTATCGCCCTATGAAATTAACAGGGTAGTCACGCAGATCAGTTATGAAAGTAGTGAATTGGATTCTCTCAGAGTGCGAAATCTTGGCTATACTTAGATTCTGAATTGGCATCTCTATGTGATGATAACAAGGAACTCTCGCAGAACAATTACAACTGATATCTGAATTCGATTCTCACTTGGTGCCTCATGTTACTGACTTTCGGCCAAACTAAGCTAAGGTTAGTAAATGACAATCTAATATTTGTATTGTTATCGGTGGACGTACATAAAATGCAGAAAACATGGTTCTTAGTTGGTTTACACTTGTGACGAGGCAGTGAAAAGAACATGAGATAAATCACGTGATCTACCGCGGCATCGTTGTTATGCCCATATTAGGAAGCTTTGATTTATGGCACCTGGCTTTTGAAACGAGCATTGTGAAGTCGGAGGCAATATGAAGCCTGGCATAGAATTGGTCCTCTTGAAGAGAAAAGCTGTCTGTAGACTTAGAACGTTTTCGAAATTTATGGTCGGGCATTCGAGGTGGAGGGGGTCTGCTAATAGGAGGTGAAAAATAAGCTGAGGTTGAAGGGAAAATGGAGAGAAAGAAAGTGAAACATTGAATAGGACGACGATGACGACGACGGGGAGAGAGAAGAAGAAGAAGAAGAAGAAGAAGAAGAAGAAGAAGAAGAAGAAGAAGAAGAAGAAGAAGAAAATAAAAAAATAAACAGATAGAAAACCAAAACATATAGATGATATGAAGGAACAGATAGTGAACAAAAAAAGGATATGTAAGAACTGCTGATAAAAAGAAAGACAAAAAGGACAGAATAGAAAGAAAAGAAAGGGAAAATATAAAAACACAATAGGAAGAGAGAAGGAAGTTTCAAATGGAGAAAAAAGAAGGACAAGAGACTAAGCCTGACTGGTCAGGAAAAATAATCAACAGAGAATAGAGCAGGAGATAATAATTTGACCATTATAACGAATGGTTTAAATACACACCAGAATCAGACCAAGAAAATTCCATTCTCAGGGACCTTCAGATACAAACTGATCACAAAATCTCGGCCAGAATACCAGAACTTATATTAATTTACAAGAAAGGAAGCTGGCATTTTGAGGATTTTACTGTTCCAGACGAACACAGCCAAAATAAAGGAAAGCGAAAAGACGCCCAAATATCAGGATCATGCGAGAGAGCTAAAAAGAGTTGTGGAAAATTAAGGTGACGGTGATACCAGTTACAGCTGGCACACAGAGAAAAGAGACGGGGGAAACTGCAGATCAGAGGAAGAACCGAGAACATCTCGACAACAGCAGTGTTATGATCATCTAGAATACTTTGACGAAATCATAAGCGATATTCTCTAATGGACTCCAACGCATGGACACACAATTGTTGGCCGATCAGCCTAAACATATATTTATCATTTCTGCACAGACACGAGGTGCCGTGGAAAAGACGTCAAGCAATAAACGATAGGAACGAATTGTGAGAAAGAGGGAATAGAATCAGTGTTGTCGGCATGTCTTTATGTTGTTTTGTTTAGTTTCTCAGATAATTACATCTCAAATGTTTGCGGCCATACCAAAATGATTTTTGTGCCACACACACACACACACACACATATATATATATGTATATGTAGAGAGAGAGATCAATGAATATGTATATATAAATTATTTTAATCTCGGAAAAATATTTGTATTGAGGCTATTCGAATTGATAGTAAATGAAACTGACGGCTCCAGGCTTAAATAAAGGTCTGTTATCAAATTTTTCATAGCTTAGAAGTGTATATCATATGAAATTTACAGAAGAACGTGTGATTCGCATGAAGAATCGAAAACGAGTTTACAAGTTCATGTGCAAACAGTCCATGGAGGCGAAACTCATTGACTCTACGGTAAAGAAAAAGTTGCTGGCGCAGAAGGTCATGCCGGCAGTCTTCACAGAGATGAAGTGATAAAAGGAACTATCACTTAAATTTCTTTGAAAAAAGGTGCAAGTATAATCTGTGTTTCACTTAATTTAAAGAAATAGGTGTTTTTAATTTGTAGATCGTTGTTTTATTCAGTCCTTTACACATTTTTCACATTTATGTAGGTTTGTGTGTGTGTATATGTGTGTGTGTGTGTGTGTGTGTGTGTGTGTGTGTAAAGATATAAAAAAATGTGAAAACTTATGACAGGCTGGCAAACAATAGTTGATGTTCCATTGTGCAAAAAAGAATGAGGACTATTTCGAGAGAAGACAGGCTGGGATTTTGGTCATACTGAACAGATGGAAAAACGTGACCAGCTCTAAAGTAACTGAAACGCTGTCTATGGTTGAATAATGGCTGGATAGGATTGATTCATCTTGGTAGATTCAGAAGCCGCCAACATTGGCCACTCGTAAGATGCTAATCATTTCAAAGAAAAACGTCAATATTCTGACTGTTTTATATATCAGAATCTTTTGGGGTGGGAAATTACTCTGAGACGATTTATTCTACCTTCACACTTCTTGGCTCTGCTTGGATCACCTTGGCTACCTTAGCCAATCTAGGTGAAAATTGGCAGGTCAAATCCTTTGACTTCACGAATTGTCTTGGAGACATTTGAAATTGGTAGAAATCCGAAGAAGAAACCCTCCTCACAGAATGGCCTGGAACTTTTTAGCTTATAATTGAGTTTGGATGGTTAGTTGGTTGTATTTTTTGGCATTCCAACCTTTGCAGGTTATTCAACGCTAAATCCTATTTATTCATATATATACTAAATATTCGATTTGTCAACGAATAGTTTGTGGTGATGATATTTTTTAAAAAGCCAGAACTCATTTGTTTGCATGCAGTTAAATGGTTCCAAGTATTGCTAATACTAGTAGTATTCAACATTCCTCATTTGTTAGCAAACACTTAAATAGCTGACCAAGTCGACTGGAGCTGCAGAAATCACTGACTGAATCTAGGCAGAGGGAAAGGATTCCCCCAACGAGTGTCAGGGATATGACACTAAGCAATCTGATGTTGAGGCTTCTATAATGTTAGAGCTTTGGGGAATGAAGAGTAACCCTTTATTTCCATCGCCCCAAGGTTTGCGCAGGCCCGGAGTGGTAGGGTTTTAGCTATAGAACTATTTTGATATTTAAACTGTGCAATTACTTTAAACTGAACTGCTTGAAATAGAACTGTTTGACATTTTACTGGGTATAAAAAAAAGTATACTATCGTTAAACTTTGCCCAGTCGGTTAGGGCTGCAGAATATACCGACTGCACCTCTGTGGAGGTGTAAGATCCCTGCTAATGAGTGTTCTGGATATGACTCTAAACAATCTGATGGTGAGGTTCCAGTTTTTGACATTGAAACTGTACTTTCAAGGAACTGAATTGTTTAATATTGAACTGTTTTGACATTTAACTGTGCGTAAACAAAATCTGTACTCATACTAAACTAAATTAGCTGAATTAGTACTGTTTGAATAAACTGAATAGCTTGAAATAGAAATGTTTTTGACAATTAAACTGTGTACTCATGCTAAACTGAATTATTTGAAATAGAAATATTTGCATTAAAATGGATTTGGCATTAAATAACCTACAAAGGTTGATATGCCATATAACCAAACCAAAACAAACTTAAATGGTCATACATCTATGATTTGTAGATTACCTATAAATTTATAGGTAATAATATCTTTAGGTGAGTTAGAGCTAATTTTTTTGCACACAGTAAAATGGTTTGAAGATTTACCCCTAACACTAATCTAACATTAGTCATTTGTTTTCACACAGTGAAGTAGTTTCAAATATTTTTCATACTAATAGTTTATTTTCACACTGTTAAAAAACCGGCTCATTAGCCTAGTCGGTAGAATGTACGCCAATGGCCTGAGAGAACGGGGTTCTATCCCAGGTCGAGTCATCCGAAAGACTTAAAAAATGGTACTTGAAACCTCCTTGCTTAACACGCAGCATTATGAGGTACACGTCAAGGGCAAATTGGAGCAATCCAGAAAAAGGAGTAGCACCCTCCCTTACACCTCGGTGTAGTAGCTACTGAAAAGGAGCCTTCGGGTCATCCTCGACTAAAGTTGCCGAATAAGTTTCAAGTATTGCTATTTAACACTAATAATTTTATTCAAAACTATTCATTCGGTTGCACAGTTCAATAGTTTTAAGTATTGCTATGTGATACCAATTATTCTTGCACACAAGCAAATAGATTCAAGTATTTCTACCAAACATCAATAATTCTATTTAGTATTAACCATCTGTCTTCACACATTTAAATGGTTTCAAGCATTGCTGTCAAACAGCAAGGATAGACATTGGTTTGCACACAGTTAAATGGATAGACAATTCTTTTTGACGCATGGATAGGAATATATCAGGTACTACCACTCTGGGTCAGAGTGGACTTGGGAGTAATGGCAATGAAAAGGTATTCCATATCCCCCACCTAAACTTCAGTAAAGGTGCCTTACCATCAGATTGTTTGGTGTCATATCAGGGACACTCGTTGAAGTAGTTATTCCTCCGCAGATATGCCCCAGCCGACTGGACTAAGTTTATAATTCAGCATGATGTTCTAATTCATCCTAAGAGCAAATAATATTACAACAAGCATGTTTTGGAAGAAATCAATAAAACAAGAGTTATTTTTATGTAAAGCAAATGGAATTATACATATATATATATATATATATATGTGTGTGTGTGTGTGTGTGTGTGTGTCTGAGTGTGTGTGTGTGTGTGTGTGTCTGTGTGTCTGTGTGTGTGTGTGTGAGAGAGAGAGAGTTAGAGAGAGAGTATACATATATTATGACATAGAAAAAATGGGAGCTTCTGGATTTTTAGAAGCATGAAAATCAATGTTGCGTAGCTATCATAGCCACCGAGGGCTTTTTTACTATACTCAGAGAAGTGATTTTTTAAAAATAGAATAGTGACACGTGACACTTCCAGCGATGATCAGAAGACAGGCAGTTTGTGGATGGACAAAAAAAAAAAAAACGAATAACATTTTTTAAAATGGTCAAAAAGCAGGAAATATGTAAACTTTACAGAAGCATCAGCGGAATGTTATTTTCAAAAATCTCTTTGACTATATCTAAAATAAACAAAAACAAAAAACACCAAAGTAGCTATAAGGGATATATAAAATTGATTTTCATGGTTGAAAAAATCCAGAGTTTTTTTTCTCTGTTTTATCTTCCTCTTTATATTTAGACGGAGCATACGTGGAAACACTACTTTAAAATTAATATATATATTGGGTACATAGGCAGCAAGTCATTATCTAAGCTAGAGCCCCATAAGAAATATAGTCGAAAGTATGGGGTAGTTTCTTCACCACCTTCACCCAGGCATAAGAAAAATAATATGATCACTTGAAGATCTTAAAAAGAAAATAATCCGCGATCTTTAACCGAATATGCTTATATGGATAGATAGATATTAATCTTTATATATAATCTATAGTTCGTGTGAGAAAAAAAAGATGGTACTATTTACCAACCCCTCTGCTCGGGCAGGATATGACACAAGGTCAATTTTTAAGCGGAGTTTAACAGGTTTGAATTCAGAGTTTTCCTTCTCCTAGACTAGTTGCCTCACCAAGGCTGAAGAACCTAGTCCGTCCTACTATTTACCCATAGCTGGAGGGAGAATAAGGGGGTTCATACCTTTCCCTAGGGTATTTGCCCGAGAGTGAACGTAATAGCGCGACTGGAGTACGAACTCGCGTACTACGATTCCGCAGTTCATCGCTTTAACCATTACACCACGAAAAAAAAAGATGGTACTATTTCCAAATTCTACAATTCTACAAAGGGGAAAAAATTCAGTAAAAAAAAAAGGATGAAAAACACATGTGCTACTTGAAAATAATCAAGTAGCACGTATGTCTAGTGAAAAGAAAGAGAATTGCCACAGCCGAAACGAAATAAAGTGCTCAATACATGAGATAAAGCTAATATTATGAAAATAATTCCTTCATGGCCTATAATTATAGGAATTATTTTGATTATATATATATAATCGCTTATATCAGTCTTGGAGAGACCGTTGAATGGACTCAGCGAACGGACTTCAATTTCTAGTTGGAATAAATAATGGAAAGAAAAACAACTATATAGATACCTTAAAGGATAAACTCATAAGATTGAACATGAGAAGACATGGAAATTGCTACTAAAGGAAACAATGAAGATCTTCTAAGAGCAGTTAAAACAATGCCTTTCCCAATCGGTTGGGGCTGTAGAATACACCGACTGCTTCTCTACAGTGGAGTAAGACTCCAACATGTGTCCTAGACATGATACAAAACAATCTGATGGTTAGGTTCCAGTAATGCTGGAGCTTTAGGAAATGCAGAGTACCCCTCCGTTGCCATCATTCCTAGGTCCAATCTGGCCTGGAGTGATAGCACCTGCTAGAGTACTATCTATTGATCAAATAGATTTTAACTCTGTACTTATGCTAAATTGAATTGTTTGAAATGAAACTGTTTTTGACATTAAAACTGTGCACTAACGCTAAACCGACCTGCTTGAAGTAGAAAGGCTTTTAAATAAAGCTAAATTGTGTACTTATGCTCAACTGAATCGTTTGAAAAGATTTGTTTTTAAATAGAACTAAATTGGGTACATATGCTAAACTAAATAGTTTGAAATAGATATTTTTTTCACATTGAAACTGTGTACTTATCCTAAACGGAATTGTTTGGAATAGAACTGTTTCGTCATTTAACTGAACTATTTTGATATTTAATTCGGCGTTAAAACACCCCGAAAAGGGTTGATACGCCGTAAAAGAAAACAACCAACCAACCAATCAAAACATCACCATATAGACCAATTGTATTAAAGCAAAAATCGATAATACGCAACAGAATAGCAATTGCGGGTTATGTGGTGAGAAAAACGAAACGATTGATAACATTATAAGTGAATGTAGGAAATTAACACAAAGGGAATAAAAACCGGGCAAAACTGGGTAGGAAAGGTGATCCACTGTGAACTGTGCAAGAAATTGAAATTTGACCATGTTACCAAATGGTATATGCACAACCCAGAATAATGCGTCTTGGATAATAAGACGCACACAATTCATTGGTACTTTGAGATATAAGCAGATCACCTGATCACGATCAGAAGAGAGATAGTAAACAAAAGAAAAAAAGAGAAAGAACGAGGATATGTCGCTTAGTAGACTTTACCATTTTGACTGAACACAGGATAAAAATAAAAGAAACCAAAAAGATAAACAACTATTTGAACCTCACAAGGGAACAAAAAAAAACAAAAAACAAAAAACAACAACTTTGAAACATGAGAGTGACAGTGATATCAGTTGTGGCTCGATGGAACGGTCCCGAAAAGGTTTGGAAGAAAGACTGGAGGAACTGGAAATCCGAGAGAGAATTAAGACCATCTAGATTACAGCATTGCTGAGATCGGCTCGAATACCGAGGAGAGTCCTGGAGACCTGAGGGACCTGCCCTCACTCATAATCCAGTGAAAAATCACCCACAAAGGCTGGTATAAAAAATAGCAAAGAGTGAAATAAGAGGATAATTTTGGTTTGGTTTCTTTGTTTAATGGCATATCAACTCTTTTTAGGTTATTTAATGCCAAAGCCATTCTCCTAGAAGAACACTAGTGGTACTATTTAACCCATAGCTGGGAGGATACGGGGTTTCATACCTTTCCCAAGGGTATTTGTCCGAAAGTGAACGTAATAGCGTGACTGGAGTACGAACTCGTGTACTACGATTCCGCAGTCCATCGCTTTAACCATTACACCACGAGGACACCCCCATGAAGATAATTTAGTTTGGGTTCTTTGATAAATGGCATATCAACATTATGGGTTATTCACTGCCAAAGCTCTCCTCCCAGAGGAATAGGAGGAGTAATATTTAACACATTGTTAGAGAGATTAGAGGGTTCATGTCTTTATCAAGGGTATTATTCTGGAAGCGAACGTAATAGCATGACTGTAGTTCGAACCCACTTACTATAATGCCGCAGTCCTGCAGGTTAGCCACTATAACACAGGGAATTACTCCGGTTTCAATAAACTATTCTGTATGCACCTAATTTGTAAACAATTATATGATATCAAGTATTCTTATCTAAAAGGAATAATTCTTTAACAGATCTATCTGACCCATAGATGAGTCCCAATAAGTTTAACAACCCAGATCAGTGTTGATTTGGAATAAGTGGCAATGAAGTGTATTCTTCACTTCCCAGAGCTTCAATAACCAAATCGGCTGGGGCTGTAAAATACATCGACTGCTTCTCTGAAGACGGGTAAGACTACTCCCAACGAGTGTCCTGGATATGACAATAAACAATCTTTTGATTTGGTTTGTTGGTTTGTTGGGTTTTATGGCACATTAACCTTTGTAGGTTATTTAACGCAAAATCCATTTTTATGTAAATAATCAGTTCTATTTCAAACAATTCAGTTTAGCATGAGTACACAATTTCATTGTCAAAAACATTTCTATTTCAAACTATTCAAGCAGTTATATATAACATTTCACTTTAGTGTAAGTACAGTTTCAATGTCAAAAACAGTTCAATTTAAAACAATTCAGTTTAGCATAAGCACACAGTTTAAATGTAAGTACGGTTTAATTGTCAAAAACATTTCTATTTCAAGCTATTCAGTTTAATCAAACAATTCAGTTTAGCATAAGTATGCCGTTAGTTCTATTTAACACATAGATAGGGCCCTACCATGTTTTACCACTCCGGAACAGAGTGGACCTGGGAGCGATGGCAATAAAGGGGTGCTCCGCATTCCCCAAAGCTCCAGCATTGCTGGATCCTCACTATCAGATTGTTTAGTGTCATATACAGGACACTCGTTGGGGGGATCTTACCCCTCTGCAGAGAAGCAGTCGGTGTATTCTACAGTCCCAGCCGACTGGGCAACAATCTTTTGATGAGGCTTCTGTAATTCTAGAGGTTTGGGGAATGCAGCGTACCCCTTCATTGGCATTGCTCCCAGGTCCACTCTGGCCCGGAGAGTTAACACCTAAAATGGTCCTATCAATTGTTCAAACAGAACTGTTTGACATTTAAGCAGTGTGCAAACAAATGACTTACGTTAAACTGAATTGTTTAAAAAAGAACAGTTTTTACATTTAATTGCGAGTAAATAATTGATGTTAGCGATACATAGCAATACTCGGAAATTATGTCGTATAGTAAATTAAATTGTTTTAAATAGAACTGTTTGATCACTGAACTGTGTGCATGCAAAAGCTTGATCTTTAACTGCATTGTTAGGGAACTTGGAAATATTTAACTTTGTTGACTTACGTATATCTAAATATTTAACTTTGTTGACTCATGTATATCTAAAGTATATGAACAGATTTGGCATTAAATAACCTACGATGGTTGATTCCTCATAAACCAAACCAAACCCAAACCAGAGCTCCAAGAGTGGAGGCTCACCATCGGATACTCTTTAGACGCATACAGAGGACACATTGGCATGAAAATGCAGTCAGGGTACATTCTAAGCTACACCGGCAAGCTCCGTATTAACTCGCACGCACCCCGATTATCCATCAGGTTATGGCAAACATCCACCCGTATTAGTCTGGCCGGAAATAATGTATAAAAGGCAATATTTATCCAGATGAGGCTGCTTTGATTTTTCAACTGGGAACTAAATCGTCTAGCTTTAAATCCATTACTCGAAAATGTCACTTCTTACGTTAACTGAGACACCCGATCATCTAAGCCGACAGAAAAGAGGCCCATTAATACGCGCATATACGCCAATGCGCATTTCCAAATTTGAAAGTCTATTATGTTTGCGTAGATCTACAATCATCACCAACTAGTGATAGATCCTGGCTGTTCTGGGAAATGAGTTATGACCAAAGTTGCAAACATAATCGTGTTCCGGTGTATTTTAAGCTGTTCTAATTCAGAAATATTTACGAGAATGGCGTTGAAGCAATATTGAACACAAACCTACCCCCATCACACATACGCACACGCACATACATATTGTTAATCACGAGTGGACAATTGATGGCAAACAAACCAAACAAGCCTACCCACCCACATATATATTTTCCAAGCCCTCCACAGGAGCTGGATGTGACATAATGTCTACTTTTAAAGCAGAGTTTAACAGGTTTGAATTCAGATTTTCCATTCTCCTAGAATGGTTGCCATACAAAGATTAAAGAGCCAGTCTGTCCTACTATTTACCAATAAAAATACCTTTTTCAAAAGTATTTGCGTAATGTGAAGTGTTAATAGCCTCGTCCAGAATTTGAACCCGGGTCACCGTCTCCATTTATTATGACGTTACCCGTTACGGCACGTACACCTCCTTTTTCTGTGTGTGTGTGTGTGGGGGGGTTGCATTGCTGGGTGCTACTTCGAGTATTTGTTCAAAACTGCATCTAGATTTTTTCCAGGCTTTCCCGTTAAGTCCAGATGGTGCGACCATACTGTAGTATCGATACGGCCGCAGCTTGGAAGAAATCACTTAACAATAGTCCTCCATGTGTTTCTTACGCGCATTTTCACATCACTTTCTGTAGATGAGGTAAGTGAACTGGTCTTCTAATTGCAGAGGCTTTCAACTGAAAGTCAATATGCTTTCAACTTGTTTAAAACACATGGACTCTGTTTTATCTGCGTTCACGTTGAGGTCAATGTTTCTTACTGCTTGCATCAGGCTATTTTTGAATAATAATGTTCGGGTTGGTTTGGTTTGGTTTGCCATAGATCCCCCCCATGACTAACAATAACTAATTATAAAAGGATTATTTATATAAACATTCTTCTATGATTGATCATTGCATAAAGTTATTTTTTGTCCGTCTCGCCTGTTCAATATTTTCTGAGATTTATATCAGAAAGTCATTTACGCTTGACCTTATCAGCCCACCATGCAAGAATAGCATAGATATAATAAGAACACACACGCGCGCACACAAACACACACACACACACACACACACACACATATATATATATATATATATATATATATATATATACTATGTCACTTGGCGTAATGGAATTGAGTTTTTCTGTCTGGTAAATGGTGTCTCGCCATTTTGTCCATATTAAAACGCCAATCGAGGTTACGCCATCTTGAGATGTCAAAGAAATCTTAATGATATAAAGTACGTTTTAAAATATTCAGAGTATCTTTAACTCAGGCGTCTTGATATAATATATTCTGAGTGGGTACATTTTGTCAATAAAACAGAAACTCTGTCTCTGTCTCTGTCTCTCTATCCATCCATTTATACACACACACACACACACACACACACACACACACACATATATATATGTGTGTGTGTGTGTGTGTATTTACCAAAGACTTCCCTCCAAGCAGGATGTGACACAAAGCCATTTTTAAGCGGAGTTTAAGATTTTTCTTTCGTTCTCCTAGACTGGTTGCCATATCATGGGTAAAAATCCCTGTCTGCCCTAAAACTTATCCAAAGTTGGATGGATAAAAATTAGATACATAATTTTGTCAAGGGTATTAGCGCTGAGTGAAATACAAATAGCCTCATTTAGAATTTAAACTCGGGTCACTCTGTCCATTTCCTATAATTAACATTATACCACATGTTCGTGTATATATATATATATATATGTGTGTGTGTGTGTGTGTGTGTGTGTTGAAAAGAAATGTGTTGATAGAAATATGTGGAAAGCTGGATAAATCAAACACTTAACTCAAATTTAGATGTGTAATATTTCGTTCAGCTTTATTTCATCCTCACAAACTTCTTCAAGACAGCGGCTGTTTCTGTTTAGTGTGGAGGACACCTCCACACTAAACGGAAAGTTTGATTAAAGCACATGTATTCCGTCTTGAGTGCGTTAACATGGATGCCTATGCCTGCAGCTGCTCGTTCCAGACTATGTAGCATGGTTTCCGCTTGGCTGGGTGTATTTGCCAGAAGCGCTATGTCATCGGCGTAGTCAACGTCCGTAACTGTATGTGCGGGGTATCTTCTGCTTCTTTACGTTGTCAGTTGGAAATCGTTCTTTCATTTTATTAATAGACGTTCTAAGCACTAAGTGATCAAGAGGTATGGGGCTAATGTTTCTCCTTGCAGGACACCTGCTGCAATGTCGAAGTATTCTGTGTTTCCATCCGGTGAGAGGCCTTTTACTTTCGTGTTTCTGTATAGCATAATTATGGCTGCGACGGTTTCTTTGGGTAGGCCATAGGCGAGCGGTATTTGGTCCATCTTCCCTTTGTGAATGGAATCAAAAGCCTAGAAGTCGACGAATAATATTGTTGCCTCTATGTTTTTTGCATGTACACTTGCAAGAATTTGACGGAGAAAAAAAAATCTATTCAATAAACTGCCATTATGTCTCATTAAACTCTAATTATTTCTACCGTTCATGCTGTATACAATTTTTCACTAAAATTAGAACTACATAAGCCTTATTTGAAGTATGAAAAGCTGACACATTAAAGCATATATTCATATGAATTCACAGTCTAATGTGCTATCAGGCAAATGCCAAGATAAATAACGTACGGTATTTGTCAGACTGGCTGTCTGGGTGCAGTGACGTTCCGGTCAGTGTTTATAGTGGTGCATCAGCCTTTAGAAACGGCTTATGATATAGCGTTAATATAATAGTTAATTTGTATTATAGTCTTATTACTTTATAATTATTTACCAAATATGTTCACCAAGCACGAGATTAAGTCGAAGAAGTTTGTGGCAGTTTGCTGGAGTTACGGTAAGTGGTGTATATCGGTTTTTGGGAATATTGTTCCAGTGTGTGCTCATTTAGGGGTAAAGGTTTCGATTTTAACCTGCTGTATAAGAGCACCTAGTTTTGTAAAGATTCCTTCAGGAATATAACACCTAGTTTTGTAAAGATTCCTTCAGGCTTCAAATGTCGGCTTTTACACAGCATTTTGGGTAATTATTAATTCTTCCAGCTATTCATAAAGTTTTGTTCGAATGTAAATCGTATATATTCTTGTATAAGTCGATATCATGTTGAGGGTAACACTTGATTTATTGCAAGGAAATTTTTGAAGTCTCGGGTTGCTTCTACAGGGTGCAGATAAAAAATATGGAATGATCATTAAAAGGTGTTTTTAGTCTGATTTGTTCAGTTTAAAAAAAAAACATGATAAATCTAAATCTTCATGACTATGTCTGTTATTCGAGCACTTTTTCTGTAAAATTCAGCCCAATATGAGTGAGCAAGAAAAAAAAAACGACAAAGAATCTATGATTTGCTTAACACCGAAACTCAGCCAAAGCTTCTTTGTCTACTGTATACAACACAAAGAAAAAAATGTTAAAGAAAAAGAGCTTTTTAAGGAAAAGTGGGAATATAGGATTGAACCAAAAACAAAAAGAAGGTTTTTTAACTGCTCTCGCTACTGCGATTAAGAAGGACTCCATAACGTCAATAAGAAAGCACGCTAATGAATTGAAAGTCCACGAGACAACCGTGAGGATAGCAGTTAATTAAGATTTAAGCCCAGACTTTAACCCTCTTGATTACGTTATGTGGGGCGTTGTAGGAAACAAAACTTTCCATCCAAATATTGATTCGCTTAAGACTATTATTAACGAGGAATGGAAAAAATGTCTGAAAAATTTATTTTGAAGGCATGCAAATCGTTTCGAAGGCAAGTTGATCGAATAATTAAAAAAAAAGATGGCCATATTGAGTAAATTTTTACTTTTGTAATTATCTTCTTATCTTGTGTTTTTTTACAATTTAGAATTAATCTTGTTTTATAACAGTAAGTTGGTGACCGTAGTCGAGGGCGACCCGAAGGTTTCTTTTTCAATAGCTAGGGGAGGGCGATACTCCTTCCCCCGGATTGTTTCACTTTACCCTTGATCCGTACCTTATAATGCTGAGTGTTAAAGAAGGAGGTATCAAGTACCATTTTTAAAGTCTTCGCTATGACGTGACCTTGGACTGAACCTTGGTCTCCCGGGCCATTGGCGAACACTCTGCCGAATAGACCAATGAGCCGGCTCATTTTATGATAGCTTGTAAATCAAACGAATCACTTCTTTTTTCTTATTCATGATTAGGGTTATATAACCTTTAAATTCAGATTCTGAAAGAAAAGATCGAAAATTAACAAACACTTTAAGCATTACGAATGGGAATTATTATACTAGATTATTCTTAATTTTGCATCCGTAGCCTTTTGCCTTTTTTTGTCATAAATGTCGATAACAATTCTTTTGCCTGAAACGAAGGTATTTAAAATTCGACTTATACTCGAGTGCATACAGTACATGTATATTCTTGATTAATGCATACACTCATTGATAAATCAATCACAAGGATTCTTTTATTAATGGAATTAATTATTGAAGCCAAGTTTTGATACTATTTTCTGCTATTATGTTTAAATTGCAAAAATTATAACTAATGCAGAGAATTTTCGAAATTTATTCCTCTAAAAATTATTAGGCTGTTTGGAAAATAACTTGCAGTTTGAGAAAACATTTTAATAAGGAACTAATTGATTTAATCAACGTTTTAAGCCATGAAAATATGATCCTATTGTAGAGTGGCTCAACACCACTTCAGCACTCTACCAGATGAACTCATGCATAGATATAAATAGCCTACGATTAAAGATGAAAGATTAAAGATTTCGACGGTTTATTTAATAAGCAGATAAATACTCGGACTTATCTTACTTCTTTTGGCTATACAGTATTTTGAATCTCATCAGTTTCTAGTAATTTTTCTTGTTAATTGTTTTTAACTTAATTGTATTGTCTTTTTTGTATACATCCGTTTGCACAGGAATCTGGTGCTGAATAAATATATTAAGCACTCATTCTTCTCTATGTATCATTCCCCTCGACGATACAAGAGATCCCTAAAAATCTATGCATTTTTGCCAGCTATTTACAAGTTTACTCATGCCTGTTCGATAAACCTATAACAGAGTTGATGCCAAGACATCATAAAATGCAGTTTCCATTTTTTCCTTTAGAATGGAATTTTTTCAGCGTAAAATGTCTCCATGTAATATAATGGCCGAGGGATTTCGGTTCATGCCTTTGGGTTTAGTTAGGCTGAGAACCTTTCGGCCCAGTACATGGGTTAGTTAGGTGAAAACTTAATGTAGGTGTTAACACGGGCGCGGAGGGGGGGAATTCGCGGATGATTTGGGGGGATTTCGAAGAAAGTTGAAAGCTAGACACCGAACGAGGAGGTTCGACTTTTGAGGCTCGCTGAGGCGAGACGAATTTGCGCACCATGGGTGCCGCACGAGATAGGGGCCAGATGATAAAGACAGAATAGTAAGATTATGTCTCTCTCCTTATGTCGAAACCTTTAACTCAAAAGTAATAAAAAGGTTTCGTACCTGAACAAAAAAGTCGTTACGTGTTTTTTGAATTTCGAGATTCCTATGTTCTTTATGTATGCATGTTATCTAAATGAGTTATGGACAATCGATGTACATTTCGCACATGGCCGTATCTGGCTATAATACATCCAGAGGAATGCGGAGAATCCCTTCATTGCCATCGCTCCCTGTTCCACTCTGGCCCAGAGTTGTAGCACCTGCTAGAGTCCTATCTATAGGTCAAATAGAACTAAACTGTACTTATGATAAACTGAATTTTTTGAAATAGAACTTTTTTTTGACATTTAACTGAACTTTTTTGACATTTAATTGTTTTTGAACAAAAACTATACTTATACTAAACTGAATAGCTTAAAATTTGATTCGGCGTTAAATGAAAAGGGTAGATACGCCGTAAAGCAAAACAACCAAACCAAACTATTGTCGCGAAGCAAAATGATGACCAAGCATGTAAATCAAACGAATCACTTCTTTTTTCTTATTCATGATTAGGGTTATAGAACCTTTAAATTCAGATTCTGAAAGAAAAGATCGAAAATTAACAAACACTTTAAGCATTACAAATGGGAATTTTTATACAACTACTGAGTAAAACAAAGACTTGCATTTCATTCAATTTGAAGCAAGGCGAAGTGAATTAGACACTGTTTATATGGTCACAGACAATCGTATTAATAATTTATGTACTTCCTCGTCGAAGAGCATTTGTTACAACATTTTGTTTTAATTCTTTCTTCTACTGGTTTTGAAGAGACAGTCTATAAAAAAACACACACGTACAAAAGCGTCAAATTTGGTAAAAAAAAAACAAAACAAAACAAAACAGAACAAAAACAAGCAAACAAACAAAAAAACCCAGCACAAATAAGTATGTAAGATTAAAATCTAAACTATGACTAAGATAAAAAGATACAGTTTTAACTCTTAGTTTAAAAGAATAAGTATAATTTTTCTTTCTTAACCCACTGGAGTGTTTTCTTCGTTGGAAGAATACCAAGTCACATATGTGACAGGAGCAGAGATAATAATCAACCAACCTCATCTCTAAGAGTGGCAACTATTGAAGAGAGAAAGAGAGAGGGGGGAAAATAAAATGAAAACAAAACAAAAAATAGATAAAATGAAATAGCCGCGTAAATTTAGTATGACTGTTTGTCAGTAAATTCCGTGCTCTCATCACGTTTAATGAGGATGGTGGTGATGATTGGAAATATGTTAGAACCGAATTTCAGTATATCATACAAAAATCGGACTGTATTTTCCGAACAACCTCATAGATTTTCACAAATTGTCGTATATACAAATATGTACTGTTAAAACTGAATAAATTAGCATTTTTCTTTCTTTTCCTTTTTTTAAAGTATTTATTTATTTTGTGGATGAAATTGTTAATCTTTTTTTTTCAATCTCTTTTCAGGTAAGTATATTTCGTATACGTAATGTTGGATTAACTAGCGAATACAAAGGTAAAACATTGTCGCGGTAAGTAGAGGTTACACTGACATTTTATACATTATATTTCATTTCCACGAACTTGTTACTGATTTGCCAAACTAAAGAGGCTCTGACCCATATTAAAAGATTTTTGGATGACTGGGTGCTTATAACGGCATATCGACCCGACTCGGGTTATTTTATACTTAGTAGTTAAGGAATTGCGTTGAATTTTTACATTTTTGGGTTGTTACTTTTAAACAACCGGGTCATTGGCCTAATGAGTAGTGTTCGCCTGTGGTCGAGTCATACGAAAGACTCAAAAATGGTACTTGATGCCACATTGCTTAAAACTCAGCATTATAAGTTAAGGATCAAGGGTAAAGTGGAGCAATCCAGGGAAAGGAGTAGCGCCTTCCCCTACACCTCGGTGTGGTAGCTATTGAAAAGGGGGCCTTCAGATCACCCTCGACTAAGGTCACCAACTTAGGTCACCGACTGAAATTCGAACTTTTATTTTTAAACATGTTTTGCACACGGAATATAATTAATTTTTAGGCAGATCTATTTGGTTTGGATTAGTTTAGTTTTGTTTGTTCATTGGCATATCAATCTTCGTGTGTTATTTAATTTCAAAGCTATCTTTTTCGAAGAACAAGTGTGGTACGATTTAACCAATTTATAAGGCGGATATAACTTTACCTGACAATGGCATGATGTTTAGAGTGTTTGCTAATGGCCCGGGAGACCTGAGTTCAGTCCTAGGTCGAGTAATACCAAAGACTAAAAAAAATGGTACTTGATGCTGCTGTTTAAAACTCAGCATTATAAGGTAAGGATCAAGATTAAAATCGGCAATCCAGGGAAAGGAGTTGCACCCTCCCATAAACCTTGGTGTAGTAGCTATCGAAAAGGGAGCCTTCGGGTCACCCTCGACTATGGTCGCCAACTTTACTTTTTACTTTATAACTTTCCCAAAGGTATTAGTCGGAAAATAAACAAAACGAAGTGACTGGAGTTCGAACTGGCTTTACTACAATGTAGATATATTTTTGTATAAATGTCTGTTTGTGCATTGAATATACAATTTATGGGTAATATTCTCTTCGATATTTAAATTCTTAATATTTTTCTTGAGCAACAAGGCAACTGTCTATGTTTTTTTTTAAATTTATACTCACCTTAAGGATTTTATTTATTTCTCATTATTTCATGTGAGAAATATAACAATTAAACAAGACCCAGTTATATAATTATCACGTATCACAAATAATTTTTACGATTTTGATCACCGTACATATTTATTTCCTTTATGATCACCATACATAATTATTACGCTATTAATCGCCATATATACTTATTTCAATTTTTGATCACCATACATAATTATCACGCTTTTAATCGTAGCACATAATTATTACGCTTTTGATCACCAACCATAATTCTTTCAATTTTTGTTCACCATACATAATTATTTTGATTTTGTTCAAAGTACATAATCATTTCGCTTTTGATCAACATACATAATTATTACGCTTTTGACCACCATACATAATTATTACGCTTTTGACCACCATACATAATTATTACGCTTTTGACCACCGTACATAATTGTTTCAATTTTTTACCACTCTTTATAATCATTTCGTTTTTCAGCACAATATATAGTTATTTCACTTTTTGTTTGAATTTCTTTGTTTAATGGCATGTTAACCTTCGTGGGTTATTGAATGCCAAAGACATCCTCTTCAAAGAACAGCAGGGATGCTATTATCCTTATCCTCCCATAGCTGGGAAGATAAGGGGTTTCATACCCATCCCAAGAGTAGGTGTCCGAAAGGGAACGTAATAGTGTGACTGAAATTCGAATTTATAATGCTCAGTGTTAAGCATGGAGGAATCAAATACCATTTTTTGAGTCTTTGGTATGACTAAACCTGGGATTGAACCTCGGTCTCCCGGCAAACGCTTTAACCGCTAGACCAATGGACCGGTCACGAAATAACCAGACCAAAACAACCTAAATATGGTACCCTTTTTAATTCATTCCATTCGGAATTCAAAGGACTCATACGAAGACTTGAATAGATTATAAGACAGCAGCAGTGAAGCATCTGTCTTATTTAATTAAATATGTTGAAAAATAAAATGCTCCCTAGATATATGTTATAAGGCGTATTTCCGTTAAACAAGAAATAAAAAGAAGTTTTCTTGGTGGAAAATAATCAGACACAGAAAGGTTATATTCGATAAAGGGTGTCGGTATTTCACGTAGTCTTACCGAGGGACGAGTGTGCCCTAAAGCCTTATTTTAGGTAGGACCAAGCACAGGGCCTAAACCAAGACATGCCAGACGAGTACAAAAATGCCTCTGGTCTCATCGGTATTCCGCTAATAATAACATGAAATGGGCACAGCGGACAGAGTTCAAACCCTGGACGAGTCTATTTGCATTTCAAATAGCGTTATTACCTTTGTGAAAGAAATAAAACTAACTATTCTCTCTCCACCCATCAGTAAATAGTAGGGTATCCTGAACATCTTGGTGAGGTAAAATATCTCGGTGAAGGAAAATTCTGTATTCAAACCTGTTAAACCTCTAAAAACTGACTCTGAGTCATATTCTGCTCGTCCGGAGGTGATGGCATATATATATATATATATATATATATATATATATATATATATATATTGGTGTAAAGTAACCTTCCTCAATAACAGGTCGTTCACTGCAAAATTTGCTTGTTTGTTTATTTAATGTCTTTATATATCCACACACACACACTCATATATATATATATATATATGTATAAGACGAACCTTTTGAGTTTTCTTTGAAATCAAAGGTCTGTGACATGGATTCCGAGTCACTAATTTTTCCTTATTTAACCTACGAGAAACGGTTTTTCTTGAGATTGGCTTTCTTGTTTGCTCACGAAATGCACGAAAAATAGATGATGCTGTATCGAAACGGTCTTTTGAAGACATTTTAACAATCATCCGATTTTCATGTTTGGTAGTCATAGGAGGCTTGCCAGTTCTCAGTTTTTGTTCAAGTGTCTTATCAGCATAAATTTTACTAAATACATGATAAACAACGCTTTTTGACCTTGGTACGGTGCCAGCAATTTCAGAATAGGATTTGCCTTCTTCATAATATGCTAAAATGAGCTTTTTTTCTTCGAGTTAAACAATTATGTGCTTTCACCTCCATCTTGCTTAAAAATAGTTCCAACGATGTATGGCAGCAGATTATAAATCAGGATTAGCAAAGAAGTTGTTTGAAAATTACCTAAATTATTTTAATTCAACTTCGTTCATTAACTTTTGATCATGGCAAAATCTATATATTTTTTCAGTTCACTATTAATTTACTGTAACATTCTTTTGAAAAATTTATATGTAATAAATACATATATGTTCCAAGTATATTTTGGAAACATTTTGTGAACGTTCATTTAAATTTTTTCAAGTAAAAATCATTTAACTATTTGTTGTTGTTCCGATCCTTAACTTATGGCTGCTACTCTATATCACGTGTTTTATATCTTTTATTATTGCATTTGGTAACCCCTTGTGTTGTTTTCTCCAAAGGTAAAAGAGGTGGGTATTCTTTTAAGATTTTTTGGTTGTCTGGATTTTAATGATTTTTGTTGCGTCAATTATTTCTTTGATTTTGTCATTGTTTTCAAGTTCTAGATTTTTTTAATTATTTCTGTGAATAGTTCTAGGTTGTTTTTGTTGTAGGTTACGGCGTAATCTAAGGGGTTTCTCGTTGGTGTACTTTTTCGCGTTCTTTAATTCTCTTTAAGGTCTTTTTTCTGTTAATTCTGTTTATTTATCAATGTCGTTGAGCACCTACTCTGGTTTAGGGTTGTGTGTGGTACTTTAAGGCAAGTTTTTTGAGGTTTTTATCTGTGATTATTGTGTATATTCAACCTGCTAGAGTGTAAGGGTTGGATTTTATACAGTTTTTCGGATGGAGGCTTTTGAAGTGGATGTATTGTTGGATGTCTCTTGGTTTGTAATTGATAACAGTGATGATTCGGTCATTTATGTTTTTTATAAGGATGTCTAAAATTGTAGTTCTTTTGAGCTGTACTGCATAATAAATTTTATTTTGGGGTGTTGGTTTTCTCGTAGGTTGCGTAATTCGTTAAACCAAAATTGAATAAAACATGAATCATACACACACACACAAATGGTTTGGTTACTTTGTTTAATGGCATGTCAATCTTTGTAGGTTATTTAATGCCAAAGCCCTGCTTTAAGAAGAACGGTAGTTGTACAATTTAACTCATAGCAGGGGGAATAAGTGGGTTCATACCTTTCCCAAGAGTCCGATAGTGAATGCAATAGCCAGACTGGAGTTCGAACTCGTTTTACGATTCCGCAGTCCATCGATTTAACCATTATACCACGAGGACAACCCCTGATACAAATGAACACAAGCATACATATATATATATATATATATATATATATATATATATATATATATATATATATATATATATATATAAAAATTATTAGTAAAAAATAATTACCAGCATATTTCAAACCACACTACCACACACACACACACACACACACACACACACACAAAATCACAACACTTACATTCACACACACACGCACACACACAAAATATCACAACACTTACATTCTCTCTCACAGAGAGAGAGAGAGAGAGAGAGAGAAAAGTATCAGTAAGCGAAATCCGAAACCACTCTAACACACACATACACACACAACGACAAACACACATCAAATATCAAAAGCAAACGAGGGGGTAAAACAGACTAAGGTAAACACACTCTTAGAAAAAGAGAGGAGTGACCTCCATAGAAACCGATAATCAACTGAAAATCAGCCAAACTGCGAAGACTTATGTAAGAACGAAATAAATAAATCCTAAAAAAATATAAATCTCTTTATGGACCTACTCATTTTTAAATATGCGTGAATCGGTTCGTGTGTGTTAATATGCTTATTCATATATATATATATATATATATATATATATATATATATATATATATATATATATATATATATATATATATATATATATAATGTTATCTATGGATGCTCATATACATATATTGTCATCCACAGACGGACTCTTTCGTTTTATGACATCTATTCAATGTGGTTAGACACTCCAAGCTTGGATCGAAACCTACCGAACTTTACGTCAGGCTGATGACATACCCCGAGGCCAAGTCTCCGACTCTAAGTTAGTTTGGGAATCAACGCAAATGTATCAAATTTCGTTTACTATCGTATGCCAGAGTGCTCAATTCGTTAATAGAGCTTTGCATTATACGAGTAACAACCGTTATATTCCTTCGGCAGGGTGCTCAGTTCCCACCAGGGGACAAGCGTATATATTTTTACCCCCCCATATATATATATATATATATGTGTGTGTGTGTGTGTGTGTGTATGTGTGTGTGTATTAATATTCCAAAAACAAAAACGCAGAACAATATCACAATATTTTTCAAGTATAAGAAGGGACAATAATAAAACAGGAAAAGGTATACTCCCGACAACGCAGAGTTTCGTATAGTAGACATGCTAAATACAAGCTCTCCTGAAAATCGACAGCGCGAAACTCTGAGTTGTGAGTGTTTTCCTTTTCTATCTGACATCATCATTTTTCATGCTTGAAGAATAGTGTATATATATATATATATATATATATATATATATATATATATATATATGACCTCGTGTGCCAGTGAGTGTGCTTAGAGACAACATATCCAATTTACAAACAAATCCTTTAATGCATGGAATCTGAGACGTGGACCGAGTTTCTCATTCAATATTTAATTCTATCTCACAAACTGAAAAGTAGCAACATTGTGTTATTGGGAATCAACGTGAGACATAAAATGTAGGTCACGATCCAAGCTTTGACAAATAAAGAGATAAATCCCTAACCCCATTATGTCAGTTTTGATATTTAAAAGATTAAAAAATAGATAAATAAAAAAAACCTCACTTCGATAGAATATCTTAAGAGAATCGTATCCGACAACTAGATCGCCATCTTGAAAGATTCCTATCGCGAAATATCAGTTCGCCAACTAAAGACACAAAAAAAGGTCATCTCCAAGTGTCTTGTCCGATAGCCAGAAAACTAATATTAACATTTCTATTATTAATTGAATGGAAGCTCAATATCTTTTGAGTGGCAACTCAATTTAATGCAAATTAAAATTAATGAGATGAGTTTGTGTTCTTCTGAATTCATTCCATCAAATAATCGATCTAAAGGAAATCTACTCCAACCAGACATAAACGCATTGCTCTTGGTGAGGAGCGAACTCACTACTGTAGTAATGGTCTACTGAGATTATATACATACTAGAATACACCCGTCAATAATGACGGTTGAATTTTATATAAAATATCTTTTTTATAATCCAAATTAAAATGATTTCAGCATATAAAAAGAATAAATCAATACATGAAAATTATCTTGTATGTTATTGTCATAAAAAAGCAACTTTCATGTAGCAAACTTAGAATTATCTGAAAAATCAAATTGTCTGTGTTGTTTCTTAATGGAGACTCTCTCACGTTCTCTCTCTTTCTCTCGTTTAAAAGATACATAGCGAAGTAGACGAACTTAAAAACTAAAGAAACCGTTCCGTTGTGACATCAGCCTCCTTTCCGACAACTTATCTGCTTTCTTTTCCTTTTCCTTTTCCTTTCGATTTGGCAAACTACAAATCTTATGATTCGCTCTTTCTTTCTTTCTTTGATTTTTATTTCTTTAAAGATAACAACAAAAAGGCACAGAATTCACCTTCCGCTCTTTCTTTCTTTCTTTCTTTCTTTCTTTCTCAAGTCAGCCTGTTATTAGGACCGCTGTCTTTCTTTTCTTTTCTGTTTCGATGTGATAAGCTATAAATCACATGATATGTTCTTTCTTTCTTTTTCACTTTATTTTTTTTTTCTTTCTTTAAAGATTACAAAAAGAAGAAAAGCAAGAAAGAAAAGAAAGAAAAAAAGAAAAAAGAAATCAAAAAGAAATCAAAAAGAAATAGATAAAAAGATAGAAAGGAAAAAATCTTTCTTTCTTTTCGTTCTTTTTTAAATGTTAACTGTACAGACACTCAGATGTACACACAGAAAGCTACACTTGTGTTTTACATTATTAGATGATATATATATATATATATATATATATATATATATATATATATATATGATATATATATATAATATTAGATGATGTATATCTCTCTCTCTCTATATATATATATATATACCAACCCGTACGAGAAGGCTACAACACAAGGTGTATTTTAAACAGCAAATTAACGTTTAGATTCAAAGCTTGCTTCTCCTGAATCAGTTTCCATACCAAGTTTAAAAAGCCAACACTGCTCTATTATTTACCCATAGCTGAAATGAGAATAGTTGAATTGGTTTGGTTGTGTTTTACAGAATATAAACCATTGTTGGTTATTTAATGCCAGATCCCCTTTATACGTAAAAGATTTGGTTGGGTTAGGTCTTATGTGGTATCAACCATTGTAAGTTATCCAATACCGTTTCATCCATATTCATTGAATATATATTATTTGTAAACACATTTTTGTAAACATTTTTAAACGAATCAGAACTCATTTTTCCTCACAGTTAAATGGTTTCAATTATTGCTATGAAACCGTAGCAATTTTATATCACTAATTTATTTTCACACGTTTAACTAATTTGTTTGCACACAAGTATTGATATTTTTTTCTACACAGTGAAAAGGTTTCAATTATTGCTATCTAACACCAATAATTCTATTCACTATAATCATTTTTTGGCAGACAGTGAAGAAGTTACACGAATTGCTATTTAACACTAATTATTCTATTCAACGCAATTCATTTGCACACAGTTAAATGGTTTCGAGTATTGCTATGTATCAATAACAATTCAATTGAACCACATTCATTTGTTTACTCACGGTTAGATGCAAAAACAGTTCTATTTCAAACAATTCAATTTAACATAAGTCATTTTTTTGCACGCAGTTTAAATGTCAAACAATTCTATTTGGTCTATAGACAGGGCTCTATCAGGTGTTATCACTTCAGGGCAATGTAGATCTGGGAGCGATGGCAATGTAGGGGTTGTCCACATTCTTCCAAATTCCTGGACTGGGTTTCTCGCTATCAGATTGTTTAATGTCTTATCCAGGACACTCGTTGGTGGAGCAGGGGGCTTATTCCTCTGCAAAGATATAGTCACTGTATTATCTACCTGAAGCCGACTGGGTTGCGAGCATAGTTACTTGTATACCTTTCCCAAGGGTTTTTGCGCTAAGTGAAATCCAAACAGCTTCATCCAGCATTTGAACTCGACTTACCGTGCTCATTTCTTACGATGGTGACCATTACATTACGAGCCACCCCTATTGAGATTACATATATATATGTGTGTGTGTGTGTGTGTGTTGTATAAAGAAAACGTAAAGAAACAAACATATAAATGGATGAAAAAAGATTTATTAAATAGTTCTACCAACGCGTTTCCAAATGGATTATTTAAGATCTGAAATTGCGACAATTTCAGGTAGAAAGTGTGTTTGCCATCTTCAGAGAGGGATGTCGAAACACGTTGTTGGAACTATTTAATAGATATTTTTTCATCCATTTATATGTATTTTTCTTTCCATTTTCTTAATACAACATATGTCTGATTAAACCTCATACCTTACTCAAGTATATATATATATATATATATATATATATATATATATATATATATATATATAAAGATGTTTGTTGTAGGTCCAAAGAAAGAATGAGGATATATTTTTAAATAAGTACGTCCACGAAGAGATTTATATTTTTGAATTTATGCGTTTAGAAATCATATATTGTATATATGTAAAAGAAGGATTTGGCCTTAAATAACCTACCATTGTTGATATACCATGAGACCGACCAAACCAAGCAACCAACAATCTAAGAAAGAAAGTGAAGATTCATGAATGAAATGTAGTAGTTACTATTTGCCTAAATCTATAAAGTAGTTCATAAAGGGTCTTTGTAAGGCTTTGTAAATATATAGAGGGGGAACAACTGACGCTAATGTCAGTTTGTTAGCAAAATGAAGCAATCAGTCAGCTAGATAGTTTTGTAATAGTATTCTACTATTGGTTAATTACTTTGTTTTATGGATGACTTTGCTTTTTTTTTTTTTTATATCTAACTCCTTGGTTTTACTTATTACCCTATAAACCTGTTATATTATAGATGGCTGGAGCTGAAAATGAACTTAAAATGGAAACAAAAGTAAAGACAAGGATACGTTAAACTTGGTATTTATTCAAGAGGTGGAAAAGAATTTCATGATAGGGAACTTTCTTCCTGACCCAGGAAAAAGATAATTTCTTTTTTTTTGACGCCAGGAAGCCCATCTTTTTTAGGCATTTGCGGATCACACTTCCTGTCAGAGGTCTCCTGAGAAATAATTATTTTTTGTATTTGTTTATTTCATTTTCTTTTATATATCTGTGTTCTGTATTCCATCCGACAGTAGAAATAGAACAATGTAAACAATTACATATTCGTTTAATTTAAGATGATTAAGAGATGTTGAAATTCAGTGCATTCTTAAAAGAAAAGAATAAATTTTCGCTTAAAAGAAATAAACCGAAAGGTTTTGGGTAAGAATTGAATTATTCCATAATTACTGAAGAAAATGTATATTTCTTCATTATTTATAAGAGTTATGTTCAAAATTAGATTTTAAAAATGGGATATTTATCTGTGATTCTACTTAGTTAAAAAGTATAATTTGAACATCTCTGATGTAAAATTATTTCTTAAATCCTTTTGGGTTTTGATCTCTCGAATTTTTTGCTACAAGTCAAATATTCTAGTCAGCAAATCTCAAAGAAATTGTAAAACTTGAGCGTACTCGCCGATTGGTCAATAAGGCCAAAGCTTCTCGAATTTATTTTCGGCACAGAAATAAACACTTTACTTTAAAAATGGAAATTAGTTAATTTTTTTTCCAAATCGCTGGCTACAATGTGTTTCTATTTCGATCTTGGCCGAATCGCTTGTCTATTTCATCTTCCCATCGTCGTGAAGGTCTTCACATGGGTCATTTCCGGTCCCACGGATACCTCTCGACAACTGCACGGGTCTATATGTAGTCTGTGAACCTTGTGACTTATCCATATTTACCAACCCCTGCGCTTGGGCAGGATATGACACAAGGTCAATTTTTAAGCGGAGTTTAACAGGTTTGAGTTCAGAGTATCCCTTCTCGTGGACTAGTTGCCTCAACAAGGTTGAAGAAATCAGTCTGTCCTACTATTTACCCATAGCTAGAGGGAGAATAACTGGATTCATTCCTTTCCCAAGGGTATTAGTGCTATGTGAAATGCAACCAGTCTCGTCCAGGATTTGAACTCGTGTCGCCATGTCCATTCCCCAACGACGATAACCATTACACCACGGGCACTTGTAACTTATCTGGACCAGCTGTACTTCTGGCTTAGGTACACTGCGATCACGTTCTGCCCCCTAATTACCTCGATATAGATGTGTTCACGCAACGATATTCTTAGAGAGAATCTTTCTACGTCCCTCAGTGCTGTAACTAGTTTATCTTCTTCCATTTTTGTTGTAGCCTACTTTTTGCTCCCATGTAACATCGAAAGTAAAACGGAGCTCATGAAGAAATTGGCAGACAGGGTCTCGTAATGTTCTACCTTTGTTACATAATAAATCTGTTTTTGACATGTACTGCAGTCCGTGGACTACTCTGTAGGATATTGACTTGAAGGTCCCTTTAACATGCTACGTAAATTTCCTTGGTGGCATTCAGGAATAAGTCAGTCCACCCGAGCTAAGAACCGTGCCGCCTCGTGTCTCACCACCAATCATGTTGTCTCATTTAAAACATCTGCAGGGCGGCTCTCAAGAACAAAAAACAAACCGCAACATTCTACCATCAAGCCCTAATCGGACTCTTAGCTACAGCCACTGTGACCGTGCCGATATTTATCCTACACCCCACCAGCGTACGAATGTGGCACAAGGCCGTTTTTAAGGTGGGTCCTGTCGCAGGGCCGAAGCCCAACGCGACAGGCAGTTCCAAAAATGCCTAGGACCCCGTCGGCATTCCCCTTTTCGGGGCGCCTCAGGCGTCGGGTGATAAACCCAACCCCTCCGAAGAGGGTTAAAACCTGGAGGGACGGCCCCCTGAGGCCAGAGGTGATGTATCCAGTGGTGGAACACACCCGAACGAACTGTGCGGCACGCAACCACAGCCGGTCGTGAGCGCCCCACCACAAGACACGAAGCAACGCCGCAAAGGACGAGCCTGTTTTACATTGGCCTAATCAGCAACGAACGTAGTCGGTGAAGAGAGTCCTCACCTTGATCCTCGTTTCATAAAGCCAAGGCATGATGGTGACGATATGAATGGGTATATATGTGTGTGGTTACAAAATAGCACAGAAAAAATTTTTAAAAAAATGAATATGATTGAAGAGAAAAAGAAAACTGCGTGGTTGAAATTATCAACAGTAATCCAAATTATGACATATTTTGCTTATACATCAGATACTTCGGAAGTTTATTTATTTTAGTCATTTATCTGTATTCTTATTTGTTTATTAAGATAACGGAATTTATTGACTTAAATTGTCATGTAAACAGATAAACTCTTAGAGACGCTTGCTGGAAAGTAATTTGAATTTTAAATATGAATGTTATTCCTAAGTCCGTTTCGTGATTACAGATTTTATTATTATTTTACTCTTTGAGAGTTTGTGACACTAGCACCGGAATTTAAGTGACAACAAGTCTTCTCAGGTCTCCCGGATTCATGAAAATATTCAAATCGATCTTTACAATATTGTAGCTAGGATAGTCTCGAAGGTCCTCCTATTTCTAATCTCTTTCATTCCCCTTCTAACTCTTTGGGAACCGTTTCAGTAGTGCCAACACAACTGGAATCACTGTCACTCTCACGTTCCAACCTTTTTCAGTTCTCTGGCAAGATCTAAGTACTTGTCTCCGTTTTTTTTTTTGTTTTTTGCTTTCTTTAATTTTCACTCTGCAGTCCAAATTAAACAAATATATAATTGGTTTCTAATTCAAATAGTGTTACAACGAGGGTCATTCAATAAATAAGGGGAATTCTTGAATTCTTTTTAAACAGACCCAAATTATTTTTACTTCAGTAATTTTTTCCATAAATATAAACACAGTATAGTTTCGAATTGGTTTATTCCGAAAAAATATTTTAATCCCGCAAAAATATTTATTTTGAGACTATTCAAAATAGTAGCAAATCAAAAGGATTGCTCCAAGCTTGAACAGAGGTTTGTCATCAACTTCTTTGTAGTTGCGAAGTACAAACCATGTGACATTTAAAGAAGAATGTGTGATGTGTGTGGAGAAGAATGCATTAATAAAAAGGATGGCTAAACATGGGTTTGCCCCTACGATCTGGAATTACAAAAACAATCCATTGAGTGGAAACCCACAGACTGCTTGGTAAAAGAAACGGTCAATGTGAAGCGATCAGAAAATATGGCCATGCTAACAGCATTCTTGGACATGAAAGGACCAATCGCAATTGATTTCCTTGAAGAAGATGTAACAGTAAATACATTTTGCTTCAGTCAATTTCTTAAGCAACATTTCCCCTTATTTATTGAATGACCTTTGTACATTTGAAAAAGAACTTAGATATCATTTCTTCTTGATCACACCTTGCATTTCACGTAACAAGCAATGTTTGATTATAGATTGGTGGATTTTAACTGCATATCAACTTGTCTGGTGGTATTTTATGTCTAAAGGTTAGGGAGTCACAAATGCTAATATTTACGACTTGTTTGTCTAGTTTCTTCAGATCATTTTGCCCGCATGATATGATATCAAGTAATCCTATATATACGGGGGACCCTTCGGACCGTGGTGGCTAATGTGTTGGGGTGCAATATCGTCGTAAACATATTTGAACTTTAGTCGTGATATTACGTTAAATGTTGGACTAAAACAAGGGAAACGTATGGACATCTTTAACATCCAGTTAGTATCAATGCTGTTCTTTTCTAGGTGTTGTATACCAATGAATGACTATAATAAAAGAATGTTAATATCATCATCTTTCTTTCCAAAAATATAACTATCACTTCTTTATTTCTCAAAAGATTCAAAACTTCCTGTAAGAGATATATATATATATATATATATATATATAGAGAGAGAGAGAGAGAGACGCGAGCACAGTCTGGCAGTTGACTGCTATACTGACCTTTTCTTAACCAAGCTGTGCTTCCATATTCAAGGCACCACTTACTACTTCTTCTGTTTCTCGACCGAGGGCACTCTCCCCCGTGCCGTGGGTGGAGCCTAATGTGGTTTCTACCCTGACTTGGTTTTTTCTCAAACTGGCTGATTGACTCTGTGACCGGCGGGGGTACCTGTGTATATATAATTTCATAACACCTACCCATTCTTCCGGCCTGTAATTCACGTGATCTGCTTACACCCACACATCACTTGTTTTCTGAAAATTACTTTGTTTACACGGTGGGCATATCCTGCACAGAAATCCTTGATTGACGGCTCTACCAAATGTCAATATACAACAAAAGTGAGGCTATTACGACACGCTATTTTTTCAATTTTGGAATAATCCAGCACAAAATATTAGGGACGCGGACTATTCCGATGACATAGCACTTCTAGTAAATATACCCGCCCAGAAATATACCCGCTACAGAGTCTGGAAAGAACAGCAGGTGGCATAGGCATCCATGTCAACTTAGACAAGACAATACAGGTGCTTTAATCAAAGAGGCGACATCTACACACAAAACAGTGGTCCTTTAAAACTAGTGGACAAGTTCACCTACCTTGGAAGCCGCGTCTCATCAACCGAGACAGACACCAACACGCGACTAGCAAAGGCATGGATAGCTATCGGTCATATGGAAGTCGGACCAGACCGATAAAATAAAACGCAGTTTTTCCCAAGCAGCGGTCGTGTCGATACTGCTATATGGATGCAGAACATGGACGCTAACTAAACGTATGGAGGAAAAGCTTGAGTGCAATTAAACAAAAATGCTGCGAGCTGTATTGAACAAGTCCTGGAGGCAACACCCCACAAAATAGCAGCTGTACGGCCAGCTACCACCCATGACGAAAACTATCCCAGTTAGACAAAATAGACATGGGGGACGCAGTTTGAGAAGTAAGGACGAGCTCATAAGCGATATACTCCTGTGGACCCTTTCACACAGACGAGCAAAAGCAGGACGACCAGCTAGAACCTATATACAATAGCTCTGTGCCGATACATGATGTAACCGAGAAGACCTCCCGGGAGTGATGGACGATAGGGATTGGTGGCGAGAGAGGGTCAAGAAGATCCGTGGTAGCAGTGTAACATGATGATGATGATGGCCTTTGGGAAAGTTATGAACCCCTTTTTTCCTCCCAGATATGGGTTATATTGTATCGCTGCTGTTCCTTTATAAGGGTGGCTATTATGTAACGCTATTATGTTCACTTCCAGGTTAATACCCTTGGGAAAGATATGAATCCCTGTATAGGTTAAGACTACCATTACTGTTTTTTAGATAACATTCAAAAGTTGGTATACTATTTAACACAGAAACCAAACTAAACCAAACTATCTAATAGAAATAATGTGTACAGAACTGTTAGGCTTCATTAAGTCTGCAAGAAAACCAGAAGTATTTTGGTTCGTACAATCATGTTTGCTGACAACCCTACCTTTGTGGCACGCAACTACCAAAATTCACTGGAAATAATCATCATTGTGGGCGTACGCATCTGCACCGAATTCAACCACGTCCACAGGTCAAGGTGATACCCCGATATCCCCGACCAGATGCACCTGTACATGCGGAAACATAATCAACAATAATGACGAACGAACACACTTCTTTAGAAAAATATACCTCTCACACTTTATTCTCGAAAGGGTTGCGAAAGGGTTGATGTTGGCTATGTGTGAGAGGTGAGTTGGAGACGGGAACAGACTGCCACATATTGATCCCAAGTTCCTCTGACCATAGCAGCACTTCTTCCTCATTCTGCTGGGCTGCTCAACCGGGGTCCTGAGCGCCCAATCCCTCTGTCTAGAGCTAGTTCTCACTCCGCGAGCAACTGCGACAGGAACTGAACTGCAACTCGAACACCAACTAACTCAAGCCGTCTGTGGCACCTGGTTATATAATTGTATGACCCCACCTGCCTCTTGTGGGCGTACGCATCTGCACCGAATTCAACCACGTCCACAGGTCAAGGTGATACCCCGATATCCCCGACCAGATGCACCTGTTATTTACACAGGTGCATCTCTTAATTGACGGCTCGGTGGAGGGCCAATATGTTACACATTTAGCTGTATGAAGACAAGTAATTGTATAGAAATACTTGGAACCATTTAACTTTGTACCAAAAAATGAGCTTAGGTTTGTTTAAAAATGTTATCTACATAATGTTTACAAATCATATATATTTGATATATAAGTTTAAAAATGGTTTGGTATTGAAAAACCTACAATGGTTGATAGGTTTTAAAACCCAACCAAACCAAATCGCATATATTTAATATATATGTAAAAAGAAGACTTGGTATTAGAAAATCTACAGTGTTTGATATGCCATAAAACCCAAACAAACCAGGTCGTATATACTTAATATATATGTAAAAAGGGGGTTTGGTCTTGAATAACCTACAAGGGTTGATATGCTATAAACCCTAACCAACCAAATCTTGTATATGTAATATATATGCAAAAAGAGGATTTGGTACTAAATAACCTACAATGGTTGATATGCCATAAAATCCAACCAAACCAAATCATACATATTCAATATATATGTAAAAAAGAGGATTTGGTACTAAATAACCTACAAGGGTTGATATGCCATTAAACCCAATCAAACACTTAAAACACACTCGAAAAATATGATATGGTTTCAAGAAACTAACCATAATATTCCTAAGTAAACTATTATGACTACTAAGTTATTATTCTTACTACGAACAATTGTATAGTATCTAGTATTCCTATCTAATACAAATAATTTTTAAACAGATCAATTTGAATTATACATTGGACAATAACATGTACTACTACTACGGGTTACAGTGGACCTTGGAGTAATAGCAATAAAATATTACTCTGCATTCCCCAAAGCTCTAGAAGTAGAGCCTCCCACGAGATGCATTTTAGTTTCATACCTAAGACACTCTGATTTTGATACAAGAATGTTGTAAAAAGAAGAACAGAACAGGGACAGAATGCAGAGAGTGCTACCATTGAAATTTTGCAAGCAGTTCTCCCAAAACTTTGCATTGATTTTGACAGTTTGAATAATTTATTGGAAAGTTGCCAAAAAATTGAACTTAAAACAAAATTAAAATCTAATGAGTACGCATAATTAAAACAATTTGAAATAATTGTAAAGTTGACAATTAAATTACTATAACTCGTTATAGCCATTTGCAATATTTTAGCGATTTAATTTTTTTAGTATGCATTTTTATAATTAAAATAGGCCATTCATTTTGTAGATTTCTTTAAAATTCTAAAATATGAATTCTTTAATTAAAAATTTGGGAAGTGCTTTTTTTTCCTTTTCTCTTTTTATCAAAAAATCAGAGGCTGTATTAAAAATTAAACACACCCAAATCATGGAAACAATCTAAAACACACACTGAAAATTTTAATATCCCCTGTACACAAAGGAAATAAATTATAAAATAAAATAAAATAAAATACGCAAATAAGTAGAATAATTAAAAAAAAAGACAATGAAATAAATTGAATAAACAAATGAAAAAATTAAATAATAAAATAAATAAAATAGATCGATCACATAAAACAAATATAAAGTAAATAAAATAAAAAAAATAGATAGAATAAATAAATAAATAAATAAATAAATTAGTTAATTAAATTTTACAAAAAAGTTTGTAAGATAAACAAGTAAACAAAATCAAATAAAATAGAATAAAATACTTTGAATAAAATGAAATAAAATCAGATTAAATTAAATATATCCCATAGAATACGTAAATAAAATAAATAATTCAAATGATAAATTAATAAATAATTATTATAAATTAATTCAAATAGAATAGATTCAATAGATAATCAACAAAATAAAATGAAATAAGATGAACAAGTAAATAAATAAATGAACAAATAAATTGTAAAAAAAATATATAAAATAAACTAAACAAATAAAATAGGATAACATCAAATAAATAAAATAAAATAAAATAAAATAGAATAAAGAAAAGAAAACAAAACAAAACAAAATAAGATGTATAAAATAAATAAATCAACCAAATGAATGACTATAATAAAAAAATTAATTAATTAAAAAATGTAAAATAAAGTAAACAAAAATAGGATAACATCAAATAAATAAAATGAAATAAAACAAAATAAACAAAACAAAACAAAACAAAATAAAATTGAATGAATAAATGAACCAAATGTATGAATATATATATATGAATTAATAAATAGATAAATAAATAGAAAAACTGAAATTGAAAAATATCACATATGCTTACATTAAGCGAGTGTAATTAAAACAGTCTTGTCGGTCTTTCAATAAGACATTCGAGTAAATAATAAAATATCTATATACCAATATCGTGTCAAAGGCGCATAAATTTGGTTTCATTTTGTTTCTTTGTTTAATAACATTCATTTATATTCTTCGTGGTTCATTTAATGTCGAGTCCATCCTTGTTGAAGAACAGTAATTGTGCTATTAAATGAATAGCTGTGGGAATAAGGGAGTTCATGCCTTTCCCAAGGGTATTAGTCCGACAGTGAAAGTAATAGCACGACGGGGGTTCAAAATAGCTTACCATGATGTCACAATCCAACACGTTAGCCATTATGCGGCGATGATTCCCCTCTTGAGTGGAATGTATACTCAGCTAACTATATTTGAAAGGAACTAACAAGTAAGTGCTATTCGATGAGGTGATAGTTGGTTGGTTATTTGAGTTTTATGGCGTATAAATCTTTGTAAGTTATTTAATGCCAAATCCATTTTTATACAAATAAACAGTTCTGTTTCAAACAATTCAGTTTAGCATAAGTACGCAGTTTAAATTAAAAAAAAAACATTTCTATTTAAGGCTATTCAGTTTAGTCAAATTGTTCAAATTCAAATAATTCAGTTTGCACTGGTATAGGTTTTGTTTACACACAGTTAAATGCCGAAACAGTTCTATTTCAAACAATTCAGTTTAGCATACAAAAACTGTTTCATTTCAAACAATTCAGTTTAGGATAAGTACACAGTTTAAATGTCAAAACATTTCTATTTCAAGAAGTTTAGCTTAACATATGTACGCAGGTTAGTTCCATTTGACCCCTAGATAGGACCCTATCAGGTGCTACCACTCCCGACCAGAATGGACCTGGGAGCGATGGCAATGAAGGGGGACTCCGTATTTCCCCAAAGCTCAAGCATTACTAGATCCTCACCATCAGATTGTTTAGTGCCATATGCAGGACACTCGTTGGAGGTGGGGGTTTTAGTCCTCTGCAGAGAAGCAGTCGGTGTATTCTCCAGCCCCAGCCGATTGGGCAAGTGAGGTGATAGAAAAACCAGGAACAAGCTATTGTAAGTATTCCATGCAGGACACACGCCATACGTTTTGTACCGTTATACACGAAATGAACGGTTCTAACATTACACGACACAAATAGAAGTTTGCAATGCTACAGTATGCAAATGGAGGTTGGCTCTGGTAAGGTCGTAATAGACATTTGTACTATAACAACAACTCATAGACATTTGTACCTCCATTTCGATCGGGTTTATGGGTGTAACTCCTTTTCTTAAGTGTCAGTCGGACCTCGTGATAAGATCGCTGTGAGAAAAAGGGTCAAACACGCAAAAACCCTTGTCCTGGTTCTCTAATGCAAAAATTTATTCGCTATGAGAGTAGTCGTCGGGAAGAGAGAAACAACGTATGAAAAATAAGTCGACTGCGTTAGCTAGGCAAAGAGAAACAAAATGTCATGTGGAGAGAGAAAAAGAAGACACAGACTTTGAATTATCTTTCACATTTTCTATTCTTGTTCTAAACGTGCTTGTTCGCTGGTTTCGTCTTCATAGCCTCGCTTTTGGTGTGAGACCTCTTTTCAGTGCTCACTCCAAAATGAGGGCCACAACTTTCACATTGTCTTCACATTGTCGTGTCAGGTCCTTAAATCACTGTTTTTACCTCGTTGCGTCCGGTCGCCAGCTAACATTTTCCTGTTTTCAATCTCGTGCCCATTCTTAACAGCCTTTCCGTTTGAGTCACCTTCAGCCAATTAGAACTCGTGGCTGCTAATACGTTTCTATTATCAACCCGAGCGTCTCTAATTATTTTACACTTTGCTAAAAGAGCTCCTAAGTGAAATTATCCGAAGGTTGCCGGATCAGTTCTAACTACAGGTAAAAATGACGAGGGATTCTTACTACAGCTTCACACATGTACCAGTTTATGATTAACGGAAATAGAACCATCTACTCTAATGGATTGAATAAAAATAAAAGTTCTATATAGGCTCTCGATTTCGACATGAAACATCCAAAGAAGGCCGAAGAACACAACGACTGAAACGTCGCGAATGTTGCAATAAAAAATACACAAATACACAATACACAAAATGAAAAAGAAATTATCAAGCTATATCTCAGAAATTTAGATATAGGAATAATTCTATTTAGTATTAATTATTTTTCTGATCATATGCATGCTTCAAATATCATTATCTTACACCAATACTTTTATTTGCACACAATTAAAATCTCTTAAACATCACTATCTAAAACTAGCAATTAAATTCAATGATAGTCTTTAGTTTGTACATAGTAAAAGACTTCTATTTGACCCATTGATAGAAACCTAACAAGTACTACCACTCCCGGGCAGAGTCGACGTGGGAGTAATGGCAATGAAGTAGTACTCCACATTTTGAAGAGTTCCAGAAGTGGAGTCTCAGTATCAGATGGATTAGAGTCATTTAGCTTTGGTGAGACTATTTGTCTAAGGAAATGAAAAAAAAAACATTGAATTTAAACCCAGGAGAATAGTGTCAGCAACTTCACCTGCCACAAAATCCTTCTCCCTGCAAAATGACATCATTTTCAACGATGAAAGGAAGGCTGTAGACCGATGATCCTCAATGTCGTGGTATACAATTACATTTTTTTTATACACGAACACGTTTATTTGCAATTACCAAGATACCTACCTAACAACATATCTATCGTTTGTATATGTCACATTTCAAGTTGAAAGTATGCATACGACGATGGTTCTCTTTTGGAAAGTAAACGGTTTCACTAAGTCTAAAAATACCAGTACATTGGCAAAAATGGTTTGTGCGCTCACTGGACCCGAAGACCTGTGTTCAATTCTTGGTCGAATCGTATCAAAGACTTAAAAAAATAGTTCTTGATACCTTGTTTAACACTCATCATTAAAAGGTACAGATCAAAGGTAAGTGGAGCAATCTAGGAAACTGAGTAGTACCCACCCACACCTCCGTGTTGTAGTTTTTGGGTCCCTTCCACTTGGTCAGCCAAATTATATATATATATATATATATAGAGAGAGAGAGAAGGGTAATCCTCGTGGGGTAGTGGCAAACGAGCAGGACTACAACATCGTATTAAGCGAGTTCGAACTCCAGTTATATTAATTATAAATAACGAACGAAGATTGATATGCCATTAAAACAAAGAGAGAGGACACACAGAGATAGACAGAGAGAGAGAGAGACAGAGAGCGAGAAAGAGAGATAAAGAGGGAGAGGGGTCTTCAATATGATAGTGGGAGTTAGAAAAAGTAGATCAGAGAGAAGAATAATGAGGTGGGACGTGAATGAAGGGGAGAAAAGGTTGGAAAAAGGACAGATGGAAAAGAGGAGATTAAAATTGTGAATACATATGTAAATAGAAATTTTAAGTCATTGCTTTTACGAATTATTTTCTTATATACTCACAAGAGATAACAAAAAGTGTGTGTGTGTGTGTGTGTGCGTGTGTGTGGGGGGATGGATAAAAACCAGAACCGGTTATGTCAGTCTCACAATTATTTTCTAAAAATGTACTCAGTTACCCGAACCAAAACAGAACAGGTATAAAATCCAAAATATTGGTCTTAAAAAATCCGAAAAATATATCTACAGACATCTGCTGTTTTCATTTGCGGACTTTTTTGACACACACACACACACACACACACATATATATATATATATATATATATATATATATATATATATATATATAATGCAATTATAAGAACACTCAAAACTGGTTAAATTGTCATTATAAATTCATTTTGGCGAAGAATATCATACTCTTCGTCTCATCAGATGACTCGTGAATAATCCACATCCATTTTCTTGGGACGCAGACTGCATATTATTGATATATACACACACACACACGCGCGCGTATGAGTACACACACACACACACACGCACATACACACACACACACACATATATATATATATATATAAACATCCTAGTATTTTATATATTGTTTGTTAACACTGCTCAAGAACTAGATGTATTAAATACAGTTCTGTCAAATTGGTTTGGTTTGTTTTCTTTCTTTAATGGCATATCAACGTTTGTTGGTTATTTAACAATAAAGCCATATGGCTCAGGGGATAATGCGATTCATACTTTCAAACCGGAGCTCGAACTCACTTAATATGATGTCGCAGTCCAGAACATTAGCCACTACACTATCGTGAATCTATTCTTTCTCTCCTTGTGGTGGATATTTTTGGGCAGTGTCACTAACATTCCAAACATAAAAAGACGTAGTTATCTGTTGTAATAAATGCGTCTGAAACCATTTTTTGTTGATTTAGCAATACAGGTTCTTCAGCAAAGTAAATAGATATCTGATTCCGCTTCTGGTTTCTTAGACAGATATAAAGATATAAGAAGACCAAGATAAATTTATCTTTCTTTTTTTTTTTTTTTTTTTTTTTTTAATAACATATCAACAGTTGTGGTTTATTAACCTCGTTGAAGAACAGTATTTAAACTATTTAACCCTTTGCTAGGCAGCAGGATAAGGGAATTCACACCAAAGGGTATTTGCCCAAAAGTGAACAACTGGAGCGCGAACTTGCTTACGGGGATATCACAGTCCAGCACGTTAGCCAAAATGTAATGAGGACTCCCTCCCTTCGGTAAACTTAATGAGGACTCCCTCCCTTCGGTAACGTTAGGAATTCTTGTCCATTATTCAGATATGTATTTATTTCAATATGTCAGTGGACCCTGGGTTGATTACATAATTTTATAGTCGTAATTCTAGTATTATGGCGTAAGTATAGATGCATAAGTTGAAACTTTATACGGGCTTGGCCTCTATTTTCTGGCTTCGACAAAAAAAATGAAACATGCAAGAGGCATACGAAGGCATGAAACTCAAAAGTTCCAAGAGAAAAATGATCATGATGAATAAAAAACAGTTTCCTGCAAAGCGAAAATTCATTTGCCTTTGCTTACACATATCCCCTGACGCGAACAGGATGTGGCACAAGGCCAATCTTTAGTTGAAGATAAGCTGGGTTGAGTTTTCTTTATACGAGACTGGTTACTGTAGCCTGCCTACATTGCTATTATAAAAATTCATTTTCACCTGTGGAAGTCCTTTTGGCTGAGTGCATGTCCGCAACATCGAAGTAGGCAAGTTCAAACTCCAGTCATGCTACAATATTTACTTTTGGAATAATACTCTTCGAAAAGTTATAAATCCTTTTATCACCCCTCCAACTATGAATTAAATATTACCGCTACTATTTTTTACGAGGATAGCTTTAGCATCAAATTAATCACGAAGGTTGATATGCAATTAAATAAAGAAACCAAACGAAACCTATCATTGTTACCTACTTCCTTAAATCATACTTTGTTGGTGAGTTGCTAGGAACAATTGTACGAACCTAATATGATGAAATCTGTTTTTACTTGAATATAAGAGAGACAAAAGATAGATTCATGCCTTTCAAAATGTTCCTAGTGCGAAATGAAAGGTGAAGAACCTTGTCCGAAAAATTGAATTCGGGACGCAGATTCCATTTCATGCAACGAAAACCGTTACGCTATGGGGCTTCCATACTATGATAGTTAGCAACAGTTAACTCTCGAGTGAAGGGCTCTTTTCTCACCATGGCTTTGTTTGGCACAAGGTCACACTTGTTGAGTATCGAGTGTAGCTCAAACTCACTAGAGTAAAAGTGTTCCGTGAGATTGATTACCAAATGTTGTCGTGTCGGTTTCTTCGTTTAATGACATATCAACCTTCGTGGGTCATTAAATGCCAAAGCCATTCTTTCCGAAGGATAGTAGTGATACTATTTAACTCTTACCTGAAGGATAAGGGGTTTCGTATCTTTCCCAAGAGTAATAGACAAACAAGTGAACAGAATAGCGAGACTGGAGTTTGAACTCGTTTACTACGATGTCGCAGTCTAAAAGATTAATCACTACACGACGAGGACTAACCATTTGTTATATAATTGCGGAATGCCTTTTTTTTATATTATAATTTTTCGTTGATTATATCTTATCATTTGGTTTAGTTAGGCTTAGAACTATTCGGCTTAGTGCACGTGCAGGTAACATATTGAGCGCAGGTGTTCACGCTCGCGCTGGGAGGATGGGGCAATCACAGATGTCCTAATAAAAACCCCAGATAGGAAATGTGACTGGGGATATGAATGACGTCATACATGGAAGCGATGGGCAGAGGATTTTGGGTGATTTTTGAAAAAAAAAGGTGTTATTTGAGATTTGAACCTGAGATGGAGGCCAGTCCATTTGTGTGTTACGGAATGAACCGCGCGTTGTTGTGTCAGATGGAACAGTCAGCATCGTAAAAATTGTGTGTCTCTCTCTCTCCTCGTGTCGAAAACTTAAAAGTCAAGAAGGTAATAAAAGTTTCGTATCTGAACTACCGAGAGTCGTCAGTTTTTCGAGTGTTTCGGGATTCCTATGCAAAAGAACGTTTTACAGATCCGTGTATTGTACGCATCTATATATCTGTGTATTGTACGCATCTGTATATCTGTATATTTTACGTAACCACATTTTGGCTATTATGCTACACATTTAATATTCAGGAAAAATTATAGAAATTTAGAGAAAAAAAATTATATCAATCGTTAATCAGGGAAAAAAAGTAATATTTAATTGCCTTTTTCTCAGAAAATGTAAATCATTGGAAAGATTTTCAAAACTGACACTTCTGGGCGAAAATCTGCCCTGAATCGTAAAATGAAAAACTCCCTCCACTTGGGTAACGTCAGGTAGCTTTCAGAGTATATATATATATATATATATATGGACCCCTCTGCTCGAGCAAGATGCAAAATGTCAATTTTTAAGCGAAGTTTAAAAGGTTTGAATTCGAGGTTTTCCTTCTCCGAGACTAGTTGCCATACCAATTTTAAAGACCCCAGTTTTCCACTCTATTTACTCATGGCCTGAGGGAGAATAGTTTGATTCCTACCTTTCCCAAAGGTATTAGCGCTTTGTGAAATGTTGACAGCCTCGTCCAGGATTTAAGTTCCGTTCGCTATATATATATATATATATATATATATATATATATATATATATAATCAAACTGATAAATTCCCACGGTAGTATGTATCTTCTAAAAGCTCAAAATAATCATAATAATCATATGGCATAGATCTCAGTTGATTTTTTCTTCGAATGTATGTACTGACAATCAGGAATCTCGTACACTTCCAAGGGAAGTATTCGACAAAATGCCTGAAATATCATATTCTGAGGGGGTGTCCTCGTACTGTAATGGTTAAAGCGCTGGCCTGTGGAATCGTAGTAATCGAGTTCGAACTCCAGTCGTGCTGTTATGTTCCCTTTCAGACAACTACGTTTGGAAAAGGTTTGAATCCTCCCAGCTTAAATAGTACCGCTACTGTTCTTCTCAACGGATGGATCTGGCATTAACTAACCCAAAAAAGGTTGATCTGCCACTAAACAAAAAGTAAACAAGTATATTCTTTTGAGAAAGGTCGTAGAACTGACCGGTCGAAAGGTTGGGATAAAAGCAAAAACAACCAGGATCTCATTCGGAGTAATGCGCCAAAACTCTTATAGTGCCAGACTAAATATATCAGACAATGCGTCAAAATCACTGTCATCTCAGACAAGGCATAAAATTTCACTGTCATCTCAGACAGTGCATCAAATTTTTTATGAGTTTCAAACAAAGAAATTCTCATAGAACATTTCCATTACAGTATCCTAGCTTAGACTGGCACAGGCACTAGAGCGCAAATGTTGGGCACTCGATGAGATGTGTGCTCACTATAGAAGTAATTGTCAATGAGATTAGCTTGATTTTGGCTTTCTTTTCTTCGTTTAATGGCTTATTTAATGCCAACGCAATCCTTGTATAAGAATAGTAGGGATACTATTTAATCCATAGCTGTTGGGGTATGAGAGTTACCTAGAGTATAAGTCCGAAACTGAACGTAATATCGCGACTGGAGTTTGAACTCGTTGACTACGATTCCGCAGTCCCACACGCAGTCCCACACGTTTACGATTATACTACGGGGATACAAGTGATTAGCAGGTATTGGCAAATCAAATAAAAATTTGACACTTTTTTAAAAAAATTATTGACGTCAACTTTATTGGACAATATGCTCATTAACTAACATCCTTATCCGACAAAATCTTTGACACGAGAAGTTTTTATTCAAATTAATAACATCTTCGGGGGTGGGTGTCCTCGTAGCGTAATGGTTAAAGCGCTGGAGTGCAAACTCGTCGTAAACGAGTTCAAGCTCCAGTTGTTCACTTTCGGACAAATACCCTTTGGAAAGGTATGAACCCCTTATCCTCTCACCTAAGTGTTAAATAGTATCACTACAGTAGAAGGATTGGCATTAAATAACCCTCAAAGTTTGAAATGCCAATGATACATATACTATTATCTTCTTTGTTAGATTCACAACGTTTCGGTTGCTGTACTCTCCGGCCTTTTTCCAGTGTCTCTTACTGAATTTCGAATTGAATCTTTTTTTCAATCCACCAGAAGCTCTTTTACGTATTCCATTGTCTCGTTAAATCAAGGATTCTTAAAGTGATCCATATAAGCCCTGGAGGTGGGGATTTCGCATGAAATAATGGCTGACCTACTAGAATGTGGCCCCGAAATAAGCGAGTTTGAACTCCAGAGGTACAATGACGTTCACTTTTGGATGCTTTTGTTGTAACTTTTAGACTTTTATTACTTGGGAAACTTTAAAACTATTGGTGGAATAGTATCGTTATTGTTCTTCTACAAGCATAGCATCAAATACCCACGAAGGCTGATATACTATTTAACAAAAGAAACCGAAAGATAACTCTTAGAGGTGAATAAAAATGGTAGTGATAGTTTCAGATATCTAAAGTATCAGCGAACTTTTGTATGCGATATAAGAGTATACTATCAAGTCAGGATCAAATAAAAAAAACAATGAGATAGAAACAAAAAATGCTTGAAGGTTAAGCGATAACGTACTTACAAATATTGTACTCTTCATAGTTAGAAATCGCATGCATTCAGTATTGAATTAAAAAAATTGAACAATATTTTTTATTATCATTGCTACAAATTTTAATGAAATCTCAATGGCTTATACACACATAGGAAGTTATTATTTTCCTTGATTATCGTCATCAAAGTACCCTGAGTTAGAGTAAAAAATCATAAATTTCTCAATTTAAAAAAATCGAAATTTCATAGAATTTTCTTTTCCTTGACTCAATGTCCTATTTTGTGATCAGAGTTTGAAAAAGGCTCAACCAGTAGTATATAATGATTTGTTTTTTTTTTTGTTTAATGGCATATCAACCTTTGTAGGTTATTTAATGCCAAAACTATTCTCCTAGAAGAACAGTAGTGGTACGATTTAACCCATAGCTGGGAGGATAAGGGGGTTTATACCTTTCCCAAGGGTATTTGCCCGAAAGTGAACGTAATAGCACGACTGGAGTACGAACTCGCTTACTACGACTCTGAAGTCCATCACTTTAACCATTACACCACGAGGACACCCCAGTATATAATGTCTGTGGGTTGTTACTCAGTGATATTGCAAAGAAAATTGAATTGCCATCAGTTGATGTTTCCCTAAAAGAAATTATAAGAAACCAGCAAATTATCATCAAAAAGAAGTTCGGGGTTGCAAGAGAAAAACCACAGCATTTGATTCTAATTGATACCCAAATTAAGGGGTCATTAGTTGCTCTAACTTATCATATACTACATCAATTGTCTTAAATATTTTTTAATACCATCCGTTTGTTTTTGTCTTAGTCTAATGGTGTATGTATTTTGTAGTCGTACAAGGAACCAAAGAAATGATTCAAATTATAAACTTTCTTCCCAATTCTACGGTTACTAAGACGATCGAATTACTTTATTTTTTAATCTCTAATAGTGTTAACGCAATATTTGAAAGCCTTGAAATCTTCTCATGAGTCCAGTGTTGCTGACTAAGCAAAGCTTATGTTTAGTTCAGCCAGGTTACTTTGTTCAATGGGACATCAAACTTCGTACGTTATTTAAAGCCAAAGCTACCTTTGTAGAAGGACAGTAAGTAAGTAAAGTAAAGTTAGCGACCATAGTCGAGGGTGACCCGAAGGCTCCCTTTTCGATAGCTACTACACCAAGGTGTAGGGGAGGGCGCTACTCCATTCCCTGGATTGCTCCACTTTACCCTTGAACCGTACCTTATAATGCTGAGTGTTAAGCAAGGTGGTATCAAGTTCCATTTTTAAAGTCTTTGGTATGACTCGACCTGGGATTGAACCCAGGTCTCCCGGGCCAGGGGATAAGGAGTTCATGCCTTTTTCGAGGGCATTAGTCCGAAAGTGAACGTAATAGAGTGATTGGAGTTCAAACTCACTTACTTCGACGCCGATAAAATAAAATGCAATTTTTTCCAAACAGCTGTTGTGTCCGTACTAATATATAGATGCTCTACATGCATGCTGACTAAGCGTATGGAGAAAAAGCTTGACTGCCACTGCACAAGAATGCTGCGAGCGATATTAAACAAATCCTCTCATTGGGTACCCCATTTATATAGCCCTGCGCAGCATCTAAGCAAAAAGCTGAGTAAATTATTATATTGAACAAATCCTAGAAGACACATACCACAAAACAGCAGCTCTCATCTTTAAAACCATCCAAGTAACTGGAACAAGATATGCGATTCACTGCTGGAGAAGTAAGGATTTACTTATAAGCAACATTCTCCAATGGAACCATTCAAACAGCCAAACTTGAGATGGAAGACCAGCCGAAACTTATCTACAACAGCTCTGTTCGGACACATGATATAGTCTAGAAGACTTGCCAGAAGCGATGGACGATAAAGATAAATAGTGACATGATGATGATCAAGTAGCTAATAATAATCCTTATTAATTAGCAGTCCAGTTTGCTTGGATGTAGAATACGCCCATTGCCTCTTTGCTGAGAGGTAAGACCATCCCTAACCAATGAGTTTTCTGGATATGACACTAAAATATTTGATGATAAGGACCTAGTGCGGGAGCTTCGGAGAATGTGGAGTAACTCTTCATTACAATTGCCCCCAGGCACACTCAGACCCGGAGTGGTAGTACCTATTGTGGCCCCATGTATGGATAAAGAACTGTTTAATCATTTACTCTGTTTGAAACCATTAAAATATCTGCCAACAAATGAGCTCTGTCTTGTTAAACAATAATGTTACCAACAAATAATTTGTTGATCGGACAGGTGTTGCTATTCCAAGATGGCCAAATACAGTTTTGTGTCATATACAGGACACTCTTTCAGGGGAAGCTTAAATCCTCTGCAGTGGATACAATTAGCGTATTCTACTCTCCACCATGATAGAGCTATAAAACTTGTACGTCAGGATAACATAACATGATTGACAGATTCATTCATTTTTATGGCATGTCAACCCATGTAGGGTTATTTTATACTAATAGATTTGGTAATCTACTTTATTGTCTGTTTATATTTACATTTCTTTTTAGTTATTTTTTCTTTTTTTTACGCAGTTTTATCAAACACAAATAATTTTTAAACAGATCTATTTGACCCATAGATAGGACCTTAAAAAGTACAACCATTCCAAGGCAGAGTGAACCTTGGAGTACTTACAATGAAGAGATACCCAATATTCTCCAGAAGTGGACCTTCAGCATCAGATACAGTTTAGAGTTATACTCTAAACACTTTTTTAACAGGGGTCTCTTAGTCACCTTCGAGTAGACACTTAGCATACTCTAAGCCTCGTCGACAGAACAGAAAACTCGGTAAACAACAGCAGTAAATACGGTTTTTATCACTTAGAATACTCGGACTATTGCCTTCATCTTCATTGATATACACAACATTTCGGCTGATATGACTTTCGGCCTTCTTCAGGAATTTCATGTCAAACTCAGGAAAATACACAGAACCTCGAGGGCCCAGTCAGCTGGGCTATAGAATACACCGACTGCATTTCTGTAGAGGGGTAAGACTCCCCAAACGAGTGGCCTGGATATGACACTAAGCAATCTGATGGTAAGGTTCCAGTAATGCTGAAGCTTTGGGGAATGCGGAGTACTCCTTTACTGCCATCACAACCAGGTCCACTCTGGTCCGGTGTGGTAGCACCTGATTAGGTCCAATCTGTTGGTCTAATAGAACTAATAGAACCTATGCTAAACTGAATTGCTTGAAATAAAATTGTTTTGACATGCAAACTGCGTACTTAAGCAAAACTGAATTGCTCTAAATAGAACTGTTTTGATATCTAAACTGCGTACCTACGCTAAACTGAATTATCTAAAATAAAACTGTTTTTACATTTAACTCCAGTCGGCCGTGCTGTAGAATACACTGACTTTACCTCTGCGGAGGGGTTATACTCCACTCCCGACAAGTATCCTGGATATGACATAAACAATCTGATGGTCAGGCCCCAGAAAAGGTTGGAGCTTTTAGGAACGCAGAGTACCACTTTATTACCCTCACTCCCAACTCCACTCTGGCCCAGAGTGGTAGCACTTGCTAGGGTCTTCTCTATGGGTCCAATAGAATTAAACTGTGTACCTATGCTAAACTGAATGGCTTGAAATAGAACCATTTTTTCATTCAAACTGTGTTTTTTATGCTAAACTGAATTGGTTGACATAAAACTTAATATGTATAAAAATGGATTTGGCATTGAATAACCTGCAATGGTTGATATGTTGTAAAACCAAACCAAACAGAATCTCAAACCGAACCCTTTACTTAATCCGCGAGGGTAGATTATCTAATCCTGTTAACCATAACTAGGTACAAGTAGTAAACTATAGAATGAATTCCTTGTTATTCTTAATTGTAGTCAGGATTGAACCTGCAACCTCCAGATGATTTCATTCAGACGTACTTTTCACTCAAACGCCTCATCCACAGCGCCTCCGAATGTGATAAAAATTATCAAACAGAAATTTAGACCAATTATAAGTAGGGTATTTTTCAAAATTCTCTACCGAAAGGTCGTTGCATTTAAAACCAAAATAAATAAAAATTCAAAAAATTTCCAGCGTAAGCGAACTTATTGAAATTTTTCAGCTCTGAGTTTAATTGTGGTGTTGTAGGTGATATGCTGAACTATGACATCTAAGAAAGCGAGTTCGAACTCCAGATATGCTATTATGTTCATATTCGTGCCTTTACCTTTGGTAAAGTTAAGAAGCTCCTTATATCCCAAGCTATTAGTTAGAAATTACCACTACTGATTTTTACAAAGAAAGCTTTGATTTAAATTACTCGCGAAGATTGATATGCTACTAAAAGTAGTTGGTATCCGTCTATTTCTACGAGAAAGGCTCTTTGTTTGCTGTTAAACCCGTAATAGTCAACAATCAAAATGGCGATGGTTATCTGCATTTCCCTCTAACTTCGACCGGATATCCGTTTCTTGGACATCAGCGGGGAAAACAGATACCCGTAAAAGAGTAAGGCGAGAGAAAAGTGACCTAAAGATTGATGACACGCAAATGTCCTGAATGTCATTGTCGCTGAATATATACGTTTACGTTTATTGATTTGAATAAATTATACTCTTCCTTTGGGATGTGAGAAATGGATAATTATTTAAAATAGTTATTTGCATGGCGTCGAGACTACGTTGAAGGTAGAAGGCACGCGACAAAGTTATTGGCTGGCTGGTTGGTTGGAAGGGTAGCTGTCAACTGACGGCTGGTATTCAACTAGAAATATTCTTCTTCTTCTTCTTTTTCTTCTTCATTTTAAAACAAACATAAGTAATTCTACTAGAAAAGGATGTAGTGAGAAAGAAAATAATTATGCGTGTATACAAACACGCAATGTAATCGGCACGAAATTCTTATTTATTGAGTAAAGTGAACAGATTGTTCTGTATGTTCAGCCAAAAAAAAGATATTTTAGTTTTGGTATAATTTTTACTCCTTGAAAGTTTTTCATCTCAGAGTTAGCTGGTAGTCTTTTAGTGAAGGTTGAGTGACAGGAAGTCTGTTCAGGTCTCCAGGACTCTGGACTCTTATGGAGTCTGGCGTATATCAGCAATGATCTAGTCTGGGTGGTCTCGATTCTTCCTCCAAGGGTATCATCGCTTTACTATCTTTTCATATCAATTTAAAATCAGAATATTTGCGCAGACCGAATTATAGATACCTTAGATAAAAGAATAAAGACCAATCAACTTACATACATACATATATATTGAGAGAGAGAGAGAGAGAGAGAGAGAGAGAGAGAGAGAGAGAGAGAGAAATAGATAGATTTGAATTGTCTGATAGATAGAGAGTTTGATCATTAATATAATTTTCACTCCCACACACATATATATATATATATATATCGAGAGAGAGAGAGAGAGAGAGTGTGAGAGAAATTAAATTATGTCCAGTAATTCATCCAATAATTTCAGAAAATGCCTATTTAAATATTTTTTAAAAAAATCTTATTTCGTAAATTATCTCATTTAATCTTTTTTTTTTTTTTTAATATATTGCAGTTTATGGTCTGATTAGGCAAATTCTTCTAAAAAAGAGGTAACTCTATTAGTCTACAAGACTGAGTTATTGAAATCTGTCTTGAATGTAAATTTCCAGTTCAAGGTGAAATATTGAAAAAATTGTCTACCATAATAAGAATTTCCATTAATTATTTTGAAAGATTCATTGAGATCATCTCTCATAGTTCTCTCTAGTACAGTAAGTAAAGTTGGCGACTGTTGTCGAAGGCGACCCGAAGTCTCCCTTTTCAATACCTAATATACCAAGGTGTAGGGGAGGACGCTACTCCATTTTCTAGTCTGCTCCACTTTACCCTTGATCCGTACCATAATGCAAGGCAGCATCAAGTACCATTTTTGAGTCTTTGTTATGACTCGACCTGGGATTGAACCCCAGTTTCCCAGACGATTGGCAAACACTCAAATATATTCACACTAATGTGTATTCATTGGAACAGTCTGATAGAAAGATTGATAGATTTTTACACTCTGATATATATATATATACATATATATATATATATATATAGAGAGAGAGAGAGAGAGAGATAGATAGATAGATGCATATGCTCTTTTACTTAGGCTTTTCTTTGCTTAATCCTAATTTCTCTAATCCCTATAACTTTAATCTTTTACCTTTTCATTATTTTTGTCACTCTTTGTATATCCTCCAATATTACATTTCAATTTTCATGATACGACCATTATTGAGCAACATGTTTACTATTGTTATGAACTTTTGCCCTCTTTCAACCGAATTCGGAATTATATCTTTCCAGATCTTCTTTTTTGACATCAAGTAATTCTTTCTTTCTCTTGTATCGTGGTAAGGAAGAGATACACATTGAAATAAAGAATTAATTATTTATCAACTGAAGTGGTACAGTCCAGCAATCTGTGGGTGTTACGTCCAAAGTTGGTCTTATTACCGACCGAGATCTTGCAGAACTTTATTTGTTCTTCGTCCCACCACTGGACAAGCACGGCACAAGGCCTTTTTTAAAGTGGGTCAGGACGCAGTGCCTCTGCCCACACGTGTCCAGCAAAATGCAAAAATACTTTTGGCTCCGTCGGCATACCCCCCATGGGGGCGTCTCAGACGCCAGGAAATAAAAAAGCGAAAGGTGTGCTTGTTGGAGAACAGTAGTGGAAGTATGTTACCCTTAGTTTGGGAAAGACAGATGTATGAATATACATGTATGGACATACATTGGAACAGTTACATGCATACATACATACATACATACATGGTGTAATGGTTATCGCCACTGGATATGGACACGGCGATACGAGTTCAATTCCTGGACAAGACTGATTGCATTTCACATAGCACTAATACCCTGGGGAAAGGTATGAATCCAATTATTCTCCCTCCAGCTATGGTAAATAGTAGGGCAGACTAGGTTCTTCAGCCTTAGTGAGGCAACTAGTCTACGAGAAGGAAAACTCTGAATTGAAACCTACTAAACTCCGCTTAAAAATTGACCTTGTGTCATATCCTACCCGAGCGGAGGGGTTGGGTAAATAGGATACATACATACATACATACTTATATTGATACTCTCTGATAAACAGATATATAGATAGATATGAACACGCCAAGAAACTTATATTTGCTCTTGTTTCTTTTTTTATGGCATATCAACATTTGTGGGTTATTTAATGTCAAAACTGTTCTCGGAGAATAACAGTAGTAGGACTGTTAAACTCATAGCTTTGAAAAGTTTGATATGTAGATAGATTTATCCACACTGGCCTAGCGGTTAGAGTGTTCGCCAATGGCCCGGGAGACCTGGGTTCAATCCTTGGTCGAGTCATACCAAAGACTCAAAAAATGGTACTTGATGTCTCCTTGCTTAACACTCAGCATTATAAGGTACGGATCAAGGGTAAAGTGGAGCAATCCAGGGAAAGGAGTAGCGCCCTCCCCTACACCTTGGTGTAGTAAGTTATCGAAAAGGGAGCCTTCGGGTCACCCTCGACTATGGTCGCCAACTTTACTTACTTAATGTGTATATGTTGCCCAGTCGGCTGGTGCTGTAGAATGCACCAACTGCTTCTCTGCAGAGAGGTAAGACCCCCCCTAACGAGTGTCCAGGATATGACACTAAACAATCTGATGGTGAGGTTCCAGCAGTGATGGAGCTTTGGGGAATGTGGAGTACCCCTTCATTGCCATCGCTCCCAGGTCCACTCTGGTCCGGAGTGGTAGCACCTGATAGGGCCCTATCTATGGGTTAAATAGAACTAACATCATAGATGCTAAAATGAATTGGTTGAGTAAAATGAATAGCTTGAAATAGAAATGATTTTGACAATTAAACTGTACTTACATTTAAACTGGGTGCTTATGCTTAACTGAATTATTTGAAATGGAACTGTTTTTGACATTAAAACTGTATTTACACTTAACTGAATTGTAAAATATAACTGCTTGAATACTTTGAAAAAGAAATGTTTTTGACAATTAAACTGTGTACTTATGCTAAACTGAATTGTTTTAAATAGCACAGATTATTTACATAAAAATGGATTTGGCATTAAATAACCTACAAAGGTTGATATGCCATAAAACCCAACCCAACCAACCAACTAATGTGTATACGTTGGAACATTCTGATATAAAGATTGATAGGTTTTTACACTCTGATATATATATATATATATATATATATATATATATATATATATATATATATATATATATATATATATAATTCAAGTTATTTAGATGCATATGTTCTTTTACTTAGGTTTTTCTTTGCTTATCACTGCATCAAGCACAGCTGTTCTTCGATCTGGTTATAGCTATAAAATTCAATCGATACCTACACGGGTGATCAGTTGCAATGTTTTTGTAATTAGGCCAGCACTATTAAACCATAATCGATTTTTACTAAATATACTTATAGTCTATGTTTCCCTTGGGTGATCAATTTCCCGTCTTCAGAAGTCTATCATGTCCTCGCCGTCCAACTATTGTTCAATATTTACGAGACGAGACACTGCTGACATTCATGGAATATTGACAAACTCTATTTACGAGGAGATACATAATTCAAATATGTCAACTCTTCCCACTTGAGGCGTTCAGCCATCTGGCTCCATTGACTACGTAGAGCATCAGCAGTCCAATTTTATTGCCAGGTTAGTGAGGCTAGAGAATATTTGTTTGTTGCTGAATAGGCATGCTGATTAAAATCAACACACTTCCTAAATAGGAGCATCAATTTAATAATGTACCATTGAGACTATGAAAACTAATGTGTCGTCCAGTGTATTCACGAACCGTCTTCTGTGTTTAAGAGTTGTCTGAGATGTTCACGAGACGTCTAATGTGTTCTCCAGTCATTTAGTGTGTTCCCTAGTCGTGTAACGTGTTCACGGTTCGTTCTGTCTGTACTCATTGTCTTGAGTATTCACGAGTCGTCTAATGTGTTCTTTAGTCTAACGTGTTTACAAGTCGTCTAATGTGTTCACGTCGTCTAATGTATTCACCAGTCGTTCAATGTGTTCGCAGTGGGTTTAGTGTGTTCACGTTGTCTTGCGTATTCACCAGTTGTAATATGTAAACGTATAATGTGTTCATGAGTAGTCTGAAATGTTTAAGAGTCATTTTAAAGTGTTAACGTGTTACTTATTGTGTTCATGGGTCGTCTAATATTTTCACAATTCGATTAGAGTATTTATATCATTTAAGACTTTCACGAATCGTCTAATGTGTCCACCAGTAGTAAAATGTGTTCACGAGTCGTATAGTGTGTTTACAAGCCATCTAATGTGTTTACCACTCGCCTACTGTATTCCCAAGTCGTCTGTTGTTTTCTCCAGTCGTCTAATGTGTCCACGACTCAGCTACGAGTCATCGATATATGTGTGTAAATGTTTGTACACTTTCGATTTCTTTTGGCTGCAAATATTGAAGAAATAAATGATTAAGCGCCAGTTTCAGGAAGAGGAAGATTTAAAGGGCGAATAATTAAATTTGTTTGATCATTTAGTCAATTTGATAAGCCAAGTCGAGACGGGAAGTTTGCGACGCTAGAAATGCAGAAGAATCTTACGACGTAAAATAGAAATAAAATAGAAAAATAAATAAATGAAAATAATAGTGAATTGCAAATGGCGGCGTTAAACGAAGATGGAGGAAAGGAATTATAGAGAAATGTGTAAATTCTGAGTTTAAAAATCAAAGTAAAGCTAAGGAAAAGAAATACAAGAAAGAAAGCGAAAATCAGAAGAAAGATATTTAAAAAAGCCACAAAACTCCAAAGATATGAAGAAAGGAAAATAAGAGACAGGAGAAATGTGTTCAACCAAAGAAATTTCAAAACGGAAAAAAAAAGAAAAGGGAAGAAAAGAAAAGACGAAAGGAGAGGGAAAAAAAGTGGTTGGAAAAAATTTTGAACATTATAACGGAAAAGAAATTGGAGGAAAATAAAGGTTGGAGCGACTGAAAAACGAATAAGAAAAAAAAGATTTTAACATTTGAGCAAGGGGAAAATGAATCGGAGAAAGCTTATAAAAAATGTGAGGTAGAACTTAGGAAATTTGATTATTACACGCTAGAAAGAAAAAAAATGAAAAAGGAAATAACTACGTCATAAACGAAAACGCTGGAGAAAATCTTTTAAAAATCGTAAAGAAAGAAAACATTAAAAAAAATCTCCCACCTCAAAACGAAACAAAACAGTACTTTTCAAAGAAGTACTGTGTGAAAGAAAACGAAAGAGTTCTGCAAGAGCAAATAATTCTGAAGAATATACAATAAAAAAGGAAATTTGTTCAGGCCAATACAGTTAGACGAAGACACACGATTTGGTGGTATCGAAATTAATGAGAAAAAAGAATCGCTAAACACTAATATCTAATTTCTGGAGAAAATCTTTTATTCCGACTTCTGTAATGTTGCCAGTCGTACAATATTTTTTTTAATATTGGGAATATATATTTAGTCATTTTTTAGTTATCCATACTTCAATTATCATGTTAAATACTAAAATAATTCATCAAATATGGGTAGAGAGAGGTAAAAAAAAACGTTTTCATTTTTTCTCTTTCATACTTCAAAAGTCTCGTAAATTTTAGCCGGCTTTTAGCACATTTTTAAGGAAAGCTAAACAGTGACCCAATGTGATATACTTTGTTACTTTTTGTCATCTATACTTCAGCTATTCAACTTGATGCTGTAAAGTTAATAGGACTTTCATTATATATACCGAAGTATGAGGAAAAAGAAAGCGTCACAGTGATTTTTCTTATTCTTGATTACCTATCTATCAATCTATGTATCTATGTATTTCAAAATGAATAGGTCTATTTTGAAATCTATATTTTCAAAGAATAATTTATTTCGTTCTTACGTACGGGTATGTTTCCAGCTTTTTGTTTTCGTGAGAGATTATGTAATGTTTTTTTTTTTTTCAGGTTTTGTACCGGTTTATATATAGAGGTCACTGGTTTTTGTGAGATTTCTAGCAGTGGTTGTTTTCTTTTTACTCTACTTCTTCCTCTCTTTCTCTTTCTTGGAGTGTCTCCTATTCTCCCTTGTGGGTATATTTTTATTCAACCAACTTGTCTTTGACATTTGATATGCTATAAATTTTTTCGTTGTTTCACTCTGGGTCTTTTTGTGTTTTTGTGTATGTGTATGCGTGTGAGTATAGTTGATATGTTTTAGAGTTTATTGGTATTTTTTAGTTGGTTTTGAATTCAAATCAGAGCTACTTTTTGGCTTTTCCTCTCTATGTCAGTGTGTGTGTGCGTCTGTGTGTGTGTGTGTGTGTGTGTGTGTAGATTTTATTTTATTTGGTATGGGCTTAATTATTTCTATGACGCTTTCTTCTTTTGAAGCACTGTGGTTTAAAATTAACGGGCAATTACATTTTACTATTCATTTTCTTGAGTATACATATACCCAATGTTCGTATGTTCGTTTTTTGTTTGTGCGTGTATACTTTATGTTTTATTCAGCGAGAGGTTGATTTTTTTTCTATGAAGTTTTTTTCATTTATTTAAAGATGTGTAGTCGTTTGTTGGATATATGGGTATTGTTTTAAGTTTTCCGAGTCTACATTCATAAAGGTGTTGAGATACATTTAATTTTCTATTTTCTGGTATTTTAATGTTGCTTTTACGGTGTGATATCCTGGTAATGAGAGCTTGTGTTGATCCTGTGTATACTTCTTTACATTTGTTACATTCGATTTTGCAGACTACCTTTTTTGCGTTGCAGCTTAAATCTTTGTTTATTATGAATTTTGTTTTCGGGTATTTGAAAGTTTAGGATTTTCTTTCTATAATTATATCACATACTCCTCATCTTTCATTCTTGCATTTGGTAACTCCTTTTATTGTGTTTACCCCGAATGTCGAAGAGGTGAGTGTTTTTTGTAGGTTAAAACGAATTTTATAGGTTTTTCAATTTTATGTTTTTGGGGTTTCGTAGTTCTTTTTGTGGTATTTTTTCTGCTAATTTGAATTCCTAACCCTGAGAAAGAGAAAGAGAAGAGGAAGAAGAGAAAGAAAGAAATGATCCATACCAGAACTCTAAAACAAAGGAGTGACCTCTTTATAAACCGATACAAAAGCTGAAAAAACATTAAATGTTATCTGACAAAAGCTTGAAACATACCCATATGTAAGAGCGAAATAGATAATTCTTAAAAAGATATAAATCTCTTAGTGGACCTGTCAATTGTGAAATATTTTCTTTTTTCTCTCTTTGGATCAACAAAAAATAAAAAAAGAATACATATACAAACCCAACTCTGCTGCACAAGGTCAGTGTTTTAAGTGGGGTTTGACAGGTGTCAATTCTGAGTTTTCTATCACCTAGACCTCTTGCCATACCAAGGTTAAATAGCTCAATCCACAGTTCAATTACAACAAGAACGGCGATATATATATATATATGTACCGCCGTTCCTGTTTTAATATATATATATATATATATATATATATACGCAGTACAGCGCCTACATACGTGTGATTCGCTAAGGCGAACTGGGTCCAGCAACGGGTCCACAAAATCACCACGCTAACTGTAACATATGTGGAAAATTGTGCCTATCTCTTGCTGGTCTCAAAAGCCATCTGCGTAAATGTGCAAAATTTATCTTGTACCCAAATAATGTTACTGCAAATAAAACTGTTGTGCCAATTCAAAATATATATATATATATATATATATATATATATTGGATTGTACTCATATAATTTCCGATTTTCCGGATAAATGTTTTAGATGATATTAATGATAGCATTATCTTTTGTCATCATTTTAATATGATACAATGAGTATCTTTAATCTTTTTCTTTCCGATTATAAGAATATTGTTGGCAATCTATATCAATATTTACCCCTCTGTTTGTCCCAACAAAAAACACACATCAAACTAGTCTTACTCTATGATTTTCATAAAAGTCTCAATGTAAGTACAGTAACAAAATCCATTTTAAGCATCTACAAGGATGATGCATACGATAAAAGGAGTTGCAGGTTCTCTCGTTTTGAACAGGAGCTATCAGTAAAATCTCCTTAGTCAACTGATGCCTTCCCTCACTAAGCTCATTTAATAAAAATCTCGTAGAGGAACTCAGTTTGGAAAAATTGCTTCTATTGAAATTTAGAAAATGTCTTGTCAAAACCAAAACTCAAGAGAAGAAGCTGAAAATCTTATCGCAAAAAGCATACTGCCTAACACACACACACACACACACACACACACACACACACACACATATATATCTATATATATATATATATATATATTATAAAAGTGTTGGTGGTCACTAAATCATTTTGTGGGTTTGTGGCGAACCAAGTGCAATATAATATGGACAGTGCTCAATATCTATGATAGAGCTATCATATAATAATAAATATAATATATTTATATATTTATTACATAATAAATTACACAATATAATTATTATGTAATATATTATATACTATATAATATAATATACTTATATATTTAATATTTATATATTCATGTTTATTTATTGATATATTTGTATATATATATATATATATAACTGTGAGTTTGAGCTTGGAACAAATGTAATGACCTCTTTTCTACATGAATGTTTTAGACAACATTTATTAAAGTATTGTCTCTTGTTATCGTTTAGGAATGATGCAATGAGTACTTTTTACCTTTTGCTTTCAGATTATAAGAATATTGTTCGTAATCTTCGGTATTTACCCCAGGCATGTTTCACTCTATCATTTTCATTATATTATATATGCAAGTACAGAAGCAAAATCCATTCAAATTACACTTGGGGTATGATACATTGAATGAAAGAAGTTGCAGATTTTCCTGATTTTTTTCCTTAGTCAACAGAAAGGTAATCATTTTCGATCAGAAAAGGTCCGTTCTCAGTCACCTGAATTGCTAAAAGATCTCTAAGAAGAACTTGGTTTGGAAAAACCTCTTCGTCCTCCATATTCTCATTACTTTGCTCCTTTTGATTATCACTTGTTTGGAGGACTATTGGATATCTCTACAGGCATGTTCTTTTTTCATTTATAATAATCATCGTGATAGCACGAAATCTGCTGACTCTCTCTCTCTCTCTCTCTCTCTCTCTCTCTCACCATCCATCCTTATAGTCCCTCGCTCCCAGCTGGTCCTCCCGACTACATTCAGTGTTCTGACAGAGCTGAAAGTCTCTGCTGTTGGCTAACACTTGTGTGTCCATGCGTGGGAATCCAGTGAAAAACGTCACTTGCGAGTTCATCCTTCATTCTTCAGCAATGCCCAGCATCTCTTGTTCCTCTAATATGAATGATTTGTGAGAAGGGAGACAGGTGGCCGTACAACTGCTAGTTTGTGTTATGTTGCTTCGAGGATATATATATATATATATATATATATATATATATTGAAAAGTGTATATTTAAGCAGCAAGTTATTATTCAAGCAAGTTTTGTTTACCCAAAACTACACTATTCCTGAGGACGACCAAAAGTATAGTCGAAAGCGCTTGAAACAATTCCTTTACCATCTAAATAAAAAGGAGACTTGAAAAAAAATCAGTATTACATCGTCTTTAACAAAACTTGCTTGAATAATATATATAAATATATATGTATATATGGAAAGTTAATTGATTTCTATAAAAAATGATAAATTTTGTAAAAAAAGAGGCTCCCATAACCTTTATCAATGCATGTGTATTTTTTTTACATTTATTGACCAATAAGCACTTTCCTTTTTTGAATTTCTTTGATGTGGCTGACGATAGTATTTGAATGTCCTCTCAAAATATAAAATATCAAAACCCAAAATGATTTAAGAAATCTTTTCCCTCCTTGATTGTTAAAAATATATTCTAAGTCAGTTAGAATCATTAATAGATTAATTTTTTATCTAATTTGGGGGCTTACTAAAAATTTATAAATTATTTTAAAATTTAAACTCCGGTACAAATTAGAGATTTTTCTAGTCTTACACAGTTTTCGTCTTTATTTCTTTGAGTAAATATTTAATATTCTTTTCCTTCAATAATATATCTAATTTCGACATCACCTAGTTATTTTCTACGGGTGAAAACATTTCTTCTGGTTTGCCCTTTGTTAACAGCAATGCTTTAACAAAAATTACATTCCTGACCACTAGATTTTTCGGTTCCATTATCTTTACATATAAGTGAATTAATATACTTTGCTTCTACATTGTGGCATACTCACACAAAGGTCTTTTACACATACAAAATATATCATCTAGATTCAAAACAATGCAAACTGCTTTTATTCATTTATTTTTTTGCGTTGATATCGTATAAGGGCATTGTAAAACTCACTCTCTTCTTACCATTTCTTACAAGAAAAAACGTAGCAACTTTTGTTGGTTCTGAACAAACTTTTTACTCAAGTTTAAGAAATAAGATTTACTGAACTTCTAGAACCGCGTTTCGTTAATCAATCTGATCTTCTTCCACCACACACACACACACATACACACACACACACACACACACACACATATATATATATATATATATATATATATATATATATATATATATATATAAACATGTCTTGTTGAATAATGCAGATTGTTTCTTTTTTTAAATCTTCAAGTGGAGACGTTCGAGGTTCGAGTCTTTTGACTCGTTTTCTTATGTCGGGGTCAAGTTGGTAAAAAAGTACCCTATATTAGCCCAAGCGCTTTTGACCATTTCGCTGGTCATCTTCGGGGATTCTGTTTGATTGTTTATTGCAGTGAGTTTTATTTATGTTTATTTGGAGTGGCTTTTTTTTCAATTTTACCAACTTGATCCAGACATAAGAAGAAGTCTCCACTTTAAGATTTTAAAAATGAAAAAAATATCCGTGGTTTTTAACCAAACCTGTTTAGATAATGACTTGATTCCTTAGGATATATATATATACACACACACACACACACACACACATATATATATATATATAGAGAGAGAGACATATATATAAAATATGGCATGGCAATCTTGGTGCATATTTCATGCTATCAGTATGACTGCACTAAATGATTCCATTGATTGTCTGCATGAATTTGCAGCTGCACAAGAAGTGTGACTCGAGCAGATGAAAGAACTGTTCAAATCAATTACACCTCGAGAAGCTTTTTTAATGGGGGCCATAGACGTGTGAATATCTTCATTCACTAAGATTTATTTTTAATGTGATAATAGAAGACACATTTATGTACAATACACTGACAGATTCAGGTTATATACGCACAGATGTTAGAGGCTTGTGCACTGAGATGGTAATGTTTCCATTATTTCCTTACTGAAGCTGTGATCGCGTTTTTTTGAGGAATATAGACAAAGGTTGGCTATTGCGAGTGCCGATCTTGAGAGTAACAATTCTCTCCGCCCTTAAAGGAATTCTAGATTTGGTGGACACTGAAAAATTATCAGCCCGATTGAAAGAAAAAAAAAAGAATGGTTTCGGGGCATGAAACCTGCATGCTATTCCATAAAGCCATCACAACCGTCAATAATATCTATGTCCGTATGTGTGTATATATGTATGTATGTGTAAATGTATGTATGTATGTATGTATATGAGAGTATCAGTGTATGTATATTTGTATGCATATATATGTGTGTATATATGCGTGTATGTATACAGTTAAATGGTTTCAAGTATTGTTATATAATACTAATAATTCAATCTAACATGACTAATTTTTGCAGACAGGTAAACGGCTTTAAGTATAATAAATGATTAAATAGTTATATTTCACCTATGGAAAGCACCCTAACAGGTATTTTCAAACCAGATTAGAGTGGAACAGCGAATAATGATAATAACGGGGTATTCTACATTCCCCAAAAGTAAAAGGAGAGGAGCTTCACATTCAGATGGTTTAGTATCATATATTGACTCATTTAGTGTCATATATTGACTCATTGAAGGGGTTCTTACAACTCTGCAAATATAAAATCTGTGTATTCCAACTGATCGATTGCACCAATAAGTTCTACACGGACGCATGCGCGCACACACATAAGCGCGCGCATATATATACATAAAACAGGCTCTCATCAATAACTATATTGTTGATGAACATATTAAACATATGATCAAAAATGTTAACCAACAAAATAAACAGTGTACTACTCCATCCAGTCAACAAACATATCAAACTTTTTTATCGTAACCAAATGCACTACAATTATAAATCCGATGAAAAAATAATGAAAACATTGATTCACAAAAAATACTCCCCACTGATCCTAATAAAAAAATAAAACTTATTATATATTATAATAAGTTTAAAACCTCGAATTTGGTCATTAGAAATAACTCCTCTCCCTCGATTGGGGTGTTGCAAAAAACCAACGTTATATATAAATCTAAATGTCCCCTAGGAGATTGTATCTCTGATAATAATAATATATATGTTGATTTAACCTCAACTACCCTGTTGAGGAGACTTACAATGCACCTTTCTGACACAAGTTCAATAGCTCAGCATTTAAAAAAACATTCATGCCCAACAACACAACAACGAAAAATTCTCACCGACAACACAACAATACTCGAACATCAAAATAATAAACAAAAACTTCAGATTCTCGAAGCACTATATATAAGAAACCTGCAACCAGCACTTAATAGAATTAATTTTCAAACCAGTGCTAATGTACTTAAATGTCTTTAGCTACTGGCACTATTTACAGAATTTCATTTAAAAGCAAACGCCATGGTCTTCAACGGCAAAGACATCCTTACACAGTAGTAATTTGCTAAAACAAAAGTTACATCACTTTTGTAATAGATTCTCCCCTGATGATGGCCCAAAGTCGGGCAGAAAGTACTAGGGATACATACAACTATGGAGAATACATAAATCAATTCCCCCCGAATACGATAAAAGTAAATAAGTTAGCGACCATAGTCGAGGGTGACCCGAAGGCTCCCTTTTCGATAGCTACTACACCAAGGTGTAGGGGAGGGCGCTACTCCATCCCCAGGATTGCTCCACTTTACCCTTGAACCGTACCTTATAATGCTGAGTGTTAAGCAAGGTGGTATCAAGTTCCATTTTTAAAGTCTTTGGTATGACTCGACCTGGGATTGGACCCAGGTCTCCCGGGCCATTGGCGAACACCCTAACCGCTGGGCCAATGTCCCGGTTCGAACGGATCCAGAAGAAAATATGTAGGCATAAAATGTCTATTATGTTTAATGAAATTTGCATTAACGCAGAAATGCTGCCTAAATATATATATATATATATATATATGTATATGTATATATATATACGCGTGTGCGTGTGTGTAGTTGGGCAGCAGTCATTCATTTAAGCATGTTTGATTTAATAATAAAGACACGTTTTGGCTATATAATTTTATTAAGATCCTTTCAAGTTTCCAGGTAAGTGTCTTGGTTTCAGGTTGGAATTGGTGGATGAATTTACCAAAATTGTCCTGGGTACTTTCGGACATTTCATAGGCCATCATCAGGGGTTGCTTGCATGTGTAAAGAGTATTTTAAAGAGTTTTGAAAGTTAAAAAAACTTTTTATACGTGCGAGAAACCCCTGATGATGTCCTAGGAAAGGTCCCTAAGTTTAATAGGAGTTTGTTCATTGATGTGGAGATTGCTACAACTTGTATAAAAGACATGAAAGTGCATTTTAAACCTTTTCGCTTCGAGTTATTTTTTTTTCCAATTTATCCCCTCAGGCCCATAGGGTCATACCACTTCCTTCCCCTTTTGTAATTTAAATTCATCTACTGGCGCAGTAAAAAGAACCCACAAAGTCACTTCTCATGTGAATAGATATTTACTGTCGAATCTATTCATAGGAAAAACTCTAATGGGAGCTCGCAACATTCTGCATTATTTTTTTAATTCCGTCATCATAAGTTGTTCCCCTTTTATCTGTTTTCTTTATTTTTATTTTTCAACCCGTTAGGACCTCCCTTCCGTTTAGGCCTTCCTTTTGCTGTGAGTTTTAATTTCTCTTCAGCAGGAGGTGATTTCTCTTCGGGAGACGCCAATTCTGTTATTACTTCTGTTATGGAATCTTTTTCAGCTAAATTCGATCAGCTTTGGTGAAGAACACCGAATGAAATTCCCTTCTCACCTCTATATACATTTGCCAGCTTCTATTTGATAATTCTTTTACTACGGATGTGCAAATTAAGTCAGCTGATGTGACTGTCTCATTATCACCAGCCCTCAGGATTATAGTGGGGGTTTTTTTCAGTCGGGCATGTACAATGCTTCTGTCACAACAGAAGACACACAAATTCTTTGCTTTAGTCTGGGGTGAGGCAGGTTACTTGGTAGTTATTAAAAGTCGTAACGCCTTCTTTTGAATTGTCAGCGGCAATCTGCTTTGACTGTCGAAATGCATTATAAAGATTTTAGTTGTAAAAAAGTAGGATTTGTTTTTATTCAATATATTCAATCTATTTGCAACACAGGAAATATTTCAACTTGTTCAGCTACTGATTTTACTTGATATTGTTGCTGGCACATATTCGCACGATTCGTTTATGTCCTATCTAATTGACTGGGCTAAGAGGTAACACCCCTAAAATAGGTGGGGAGTGTCCTTGGAATGACCTTAAACTGAATCTGATGGTGAGGCTCCAGTTCAGAAGATCTGGAAAGTGAGGAGTACTCTTTCATTGCCATTACTCTCAGTTCCATGGTAACCCAGAGTGGTAGTATCTAAGATTCAGATAGATCTGTGCAAAAATTATTCGTATTTCATAGGACCATGAGCAAAAATGTAAAACATGAACGTATAATAAACGCTATTCTTTAAAATAAATTTCCCTAGATGGGTTGGGATGCCGTTCAAAATAGTCAGTCTCTAAAATATTGTATTTATGTCTATGTCTTGATCATTGTTATATGAATGTTATATGAGATGAAGTAATGAACTTCCGTGCATTTTGGGACGGTATTCTACGTTCCTTCTATTTAACTATCGATATAACCCAGTCGGCCGGGGCAGTAGAATACACCGACTGCACCTCTGCAGAAGAGTAAGACCCCCCCCCAATGAGTGTCCTGGATGTGAGACTAAACAATCTGATGGTGAGGTTCCAGTGATGTTGGGGCTTTGGGAAATTCGGAGCACTCCTTCATTGCCATTGCTCCCATGTCTACTATGACCCGGAATAGCACCTGATAGGACCGAATCTATGGGTTAAATAGAACTAAACTGCGTACTTATGCTAAACAAAATCGTTTAAATTAGAACTGTTTGACTAAACTGAATTGCTTGAAATAGAAATGCTTTGACAATTAAACTGTGTAGTTATATTTATACTACGTCTTACGGTTATCTGAATTGTTTGAAATGAAACTGTTTTTGACATTAACTGTACTTACATTAAACTGAATTGTTTAATATAGAACTGTTTTGACATTTAACTGTGTGTAAACAAAGTCTATGTTTATAATAAACTGAATAGCTTGAAATACAACTGTTTTTGACAATTAAACTGTGTACTCATGCTAAACTGAATTATTTGAAATAGAACGGATTATTTGTATAAAAATGGATTTGGCGTTAAATAACCTTCAAAGGTTGTTATGCCATAAAACCCAACCAACCAACCAACCAACCACTATTGATATAATCTCGTTCTTTATTTGTATGTCTGTTTCTGTATGTTTTTATCCGTCAGTAAGTCTGTCTCTCTTCATAAGTCAATTCTTCCTTTTAAGTCTCCCTGGCTCTGAGCAATTCTCTTTTATTGAGAACATCCCTGTTAAGTTTCATTTCAGGCCATTTCTCTCCGGGAAATGATGCCACATATTTGTTTTCTCTTTTGCTCAGCCATATCTTGTCTTTTCACACCAGTGACCCACGGGGCAATTTTTTTTATTGGTGGTAGTGGTGGGGAGGGCAGAGAATGTGTTTGTCGAATGTTTTTCGTTGAAGCTGATGGAAATAGGACCTTGAAAAATTGCGAAATGAAACCAAACACGCGGAAAACTCTTTGGGGTGTGTTTGTGCATGTGTGTCGGAGGGGATGCTCTAAGGATATAGACCATTTATTCATCTCTCTCTCTCTCTCTCTCTCTGGCATTCATTACCATTATTTTTACTTAAACGCCTTGAAATCAACATGAACCAAAAACCACCGTACAATGCTATTTCTAATTTGCCTATAAATACACACACACACACACACACACATATATATATATATATATATAAGTAAAGTTGCCGACTGTAATCGAGGGCGACCGGAAGGCTCTCTGTTCAATAGCTACTACACTGGGGTGTAGAGGAGGGCGCTACTCCTTTCCCAGGATTGCTCCACTTTACCCTTGATACCTACCTTATATTGCTGAGAATTAAGAAAGGAGTTATCAAGTACCATTTTTTAAGTCTTTGATATATATATATATATATATATATAAGTGTGTGTGTTTGTGTGTATGATTTTGTTGGCATGACAATTCTTGTTAGGTTATTTTATGCCGAAGATGTTTTATTTCATTCGTTTTTGTGAGAGATGTTTTTCTATTTGTAGATTTCATTTGCATGTCACGTGGTCACTTAGTAAATGATGCACTGACCACTCAGCCACCAGGATCCCAACCTCAGACATTTGGGGGCTCCTTTATATTGTATGCGTGAAGGGGTCTTATTCCTCTACTGCTCCAGCTGACGGGGTGTATAGATAGATAAAGATGTAGCTATGTTTATTATCACCCATAGACGATGATAATGTATTGTTGGTTTTTGTTTGGCTCGTTGGTTTGTTTTTCTGGCATATTAACCCTTGTAGGTTCTCTAATGCCAGGTCCTATATATATATATATATATATACCTTATTTTCTTTCAAGCTGTTATCGTTGAAAATAAAGGTAACTGTATTTTTTATAATGATAGTAATAATAATATCTGTCCAGAAAAATGAGACGCACAAACTTCTCTGGGATTTTGAGATACAAACGGATCACCTAATCTCGGCCAGCGACAAGACCTAGAGATAATCAGCAAAAAAAAAAAAAAAAAAGGAAAACCTGCCGAATTGTTGATTTAGCTCTCCCGGCTGATCACAGAGTAACATTGAAAGAAAGCCAAAAGAAAGATAAATACCTGGACCTTGCTAGGAAATTGAAGAAGCAGTGGATCACTAAAGTGACGGGGGTACCAATCACGATAGGAGCTCTTGTTATAGTCACCCGCATTTCTGGTTCTTCTAACTTGGATAGTTTTCTTGATGGGTGGTAAGTGGCTGTACACTTGCTGCTTTTTTGGATTGCTGCCCCCAGGACTTGTTCAATATTGCTCGCAGAATTCCTGTGTAGTTGATGTCAAGCTTTTTCCCCATACTTTTAGTTAGCGTCCATGTAGTGCATCCACACGGCAGTATCAACATGACCGCTGCTTGAAAAAAGCTGCGTTTCATTTTATCGGTCAGGTCTGACTTCCATATGATTAATAGACTATCGTTAGCTGTCCATACCTTTGTTAGTCGCGTGTTGATGTCAGTCTTGCTTGATGGGACACTGCTTCCTAAGTAGGTGAACTTGTCTTCTAGTTTCAGAGAACTAACGTTTAGTGTAGAGATGTTGCCTCTTTGATTAAAGCACCTGTATTCCGTAATAATAATAATAATAATAATAATAATAATAATAAGAAGAAGAAGAAGAAGAAGAAGAAGAAGAAGAGAGAAGAAAAATGAGAAAAAAGAGAGAACTTGCAAAATAGTCGACTTTGCTGTCCCGGCTGACCACAGAATAAAACTGAAAGAATGTGAAAAAAAGGATAAGTACCTCGACCTTGCTAGGGAATTGAGAAAACTGTGGAACATGCAGGTGCCCATTATACCAATCGTAATTGGTGAGTTTGGAACAGTTACTAAAGGATTACTAAAGGGACTGGAGGACTTGGAAGTTGGCAGACGGGTGGAGACCATCCAAATGACAGCATTATTGAGAACGGTCAGAATACTGAGAAGAGTTCTGGAGACTTTTGGAGACTTGCTGTTACTCAGCCTCCAGTGAAAAACCATCGGCCAACGCTGATGTGAAAAGCAAGAAGAAGAAGAAGAAGAAGAAGAAGAAGAAGAAGAAGAAGAAGAAGAAGAAGAAGAACGGATTATCTAATCCAAGCCAGAAAGAGTGACTAGTGCTAATTAAAAAGAAAAAAACAACAGTCATCTCGTGGATTTTGTTGTTCTGGCAGACCAGTGAAAATGAAAGAAAGCGAAAAGATAGACTAATACTTGAAGCTTGCCTGAGAGCTAAAACAAAACTAACAAACTGTGGACGATATCAGTGTCAGTGATACCAATTTTTCTGAGTTAAGTCCTAAATAGTTTCTGTTTTTGTTTTCAAAGCGAGTTGTTACTATGCATTTCAAACATCAAATGTTTTAAACACAACTGGAAATTACTTGATTGAAAAGTGCATTCATCTGCTATTTTTATTTCAGGACTGAACATATGCGCATCATAATTTAATCTATGATTTCAAGCCCTAAAAAAGCACGAACTGAAAGTGCATATTCGAAATATAATATTGTGGGAGTTTAAGAAATTAAAAAAAATATTCAGGAACAGCTCAGTAAATTTTTCGTATGATTTTAAAGTGGCGGTGTATTGTGAATTTGCACGCGTTGAGATCAAGTGCTAATTCTCGAACACTTTTGTGCCGATTGTATTCCACTAATTTTCATAAAGCAATTTGATTGGGGTCTGATGAGCCTCGTATTCTGGGTTCATATTTCAGTGACTTATCGCCAGAATGAAACTTTAAAAACCAGTTTCGAACTTGGCCATTAGAAATGACACCTTATTGCCATAAACATAAGAAATTATCTTAAATGTTTCTGTAGAGTTTTTGTTATTCTTTAACTCCTTCAAAATTATAAATTGTATATGGACATCCAGTTCTTCAGTTTTAGGGGCATGAGCTCTTAAATTAAATCGTGATGCGCACCCTTTCACTACTGAAGTGTAAATAACCGATTAAGGCACTACTTAATCAGGTAATTTCCAGTTACGTTTAAAACAATAGAATTTGCAATGCGTTGCTACAAATGGCTTTAAAAAACAGAAATTATGCATGACTTATCCCAACCAGTCTAGGAGAAGGAAAACAAACTCTATATTCAAACTTGTAGAACTCCACTTAAAAATTAACCTAATGTAGCACCCTGTTCGTGTGCAGGGGTTCGAATTCGGATAGATTTTATGGTATATCAAACCTTGTAGGTTATTTAATGCCACGTCCTCTTTATTCATATATTTTGAGTATATGATTTGTAAATATATTTTGCTTATAACATTCTTCTACGAACCTAAGCTCATTTTTCTCGCACAGTTAAATGATTAAGTTTTTCTCTCAAACACAAATATTACTACTTACTATTAATCATTTCTTTGCACACAGTTAAATGATATCAAGTATTGTTATGTCAAAGTAACAATTTAATATCAGTCATTTTTTCGCACTCATTTAAAGGGATATTCATACCTGACTTGTGAGTTAATAGTTTTTAGATAATTGCATTTTTAAATGAGTTAGAATTCATTTGTTTGCCCACCAGTATTGCTATTGTGTCTACACAATTAAATGATCTCAGTGTCTCATCAACCGAAAAGGACATCGACACACGGCTAACGAAGGCATGGACAGCTATCAATAGGCTATCGATGAGATGGAAATCAGACCTAACCGATAAAATGAAACGCAGTTTCTTCCAGGTAGCTGTCGTATCGATACTGCTGTATGGATGCACTATATGGACGCTAACAAAGCGGCTGGAGAAGAAGCTAGACGGCAATTACACAAGAATGCTGAGAGCAATATTGAACTAGTCCTGACGGCAACACCCCACAAGACACCAACTATACAGCCACCTGCCTCCCATTACGAAAACTCTCCAAGTTAGACGAACCAGACATATAGTACTCTGCGGGAGAAGCAGGGACGAGCTCATAAGTGATGTACTTCTATGGACCCCCATATATGGCCGGGCAAAAGCAGGACGACCAGCACGAACATACATTCAGCAGCTATGTGAGGATACGGGATGTAGCTCTGAAGACCTGCCAGAGGCGATGAATGATAGGGAGAAGTGGAGAGAGATGGTCAGGGATATCCGTGCTAGTGGCACGACATGATGATGAGGAATTATATCTATTCACGATTTATCATTTGTTTGCAGAAAATATGGTGCTATTTAATACCTATTAGTTTACACAACAAAATTATTTATTTTTTTCACAGTTGAATAGTTCTAAGTATTGCTATGTATCACCTGAATTCAATTAAACATCAGTCATTTGTTTACTCACATCAGTCATTTGTTTACATTTGTTTACTCACAGGTAAACGATGAAACAGAACTATTTTTAACCATTAAATTTTCCATAAGTCATTTGTTTGCATAAGTCATTTGTTTTCATAAGTCATTGCACACAGTTTAAATGGTCTAACATTTCTATTTGACCCATCGACAGGGTCCTATCAGGTGCTTCCTATACGGGTCAGAGCTGACCAGGGAGTAATGGTTATGAAGGGGTAACCCATATTTCCCAAAGTTTAAGTATTACTGGAGCCTCACCATCAGATTGTTTGGTTTTATATCCAGAACACTCGTTGGGTGGAGTCTTACCACTCTGAAAAGATGCAGTCGTGTTCTTCTACTGACCCAACTGACTGGGTTATCATATAGAGGAGAAAGAAAAACATATATATGTATGGTTACATAAATCTGTTCTACATTTTTTGCTACCAAATTTCCGTTAGAAATACACAGTTTTTGTTTGACAAGTAACGAAATATGAAATAAAAAACAAAAACTAAAATAGCATAACACAGTGAAAAGAAACAGAAAGTAAATATATACAAAAAAAGTGAAGAGAGATCGGCCACAATGGCTTTCTGATATAAAAACAAAATCAATTCTCCCCATCACCAGAGCTAATATGTCATCCAGCAAACACTTCCGATAAAACCTCGAACATCTGAGCCGGTTCTTCGGTGGTCTAACATAATAAGTATTTAGCTTGATCCTCTGATATCTCGCCCCCCTGACCTGTCCACTGACCGTTGAGCTCAGTAAACGACTATTCTCCAACAGCCTGCGCATGCGTGTCGTTTTTATCAGGGCTTCAGAAAGGCTACTTCTACAAGTTTCTCTCCTTATACAATGGATATATTCATAAATACAATGCCGTCGTTCAACCGACAGAGTCATCATTCACACCAGGGATTTTATTGCGAGGGCTGACGACAGGATCTTCGCCGGGACGACCCTCAGGCCGTCTCTTCCGGCGAATAGAGAGGAAATATCATGAAAGTGAGACGTGAAGAAATTCATTTAAAAGAGAAATAACATTAGAAACGCTTGATGGTGTAGATGACTTCTGGCCGGGCATGACGTTTTGCAAAACAATGTTTTTAAAAAAGTCATTCAGGCTTATAGGTCTGTGTACAAGGACAGTATTTTGGGGTGAGAATATGAAGTAGAAATTTCCCCACGATCGTTCGGAGGAGTCTTTATTGTCGACGCCAAAGAAAAAAATCAGAGGGACTCATTCGATAACTTCTCTATAACATTTAGTAATATGACTTATATCGATTCCATATCTTTATCAGTATATACGAGGAATGATCAAAATATATCGAAATGGAAGCTTCATTTTCCATTTTTATCATAAAATTTCAAACTTTAATGTAAATGCTCTTCTGAGCAATTTACATTACATTAAAATTTCAAACTTTAATGTAAATGCTCTTCTGTGCAATTTACGTTATAAAATAAGAAGTATAGACGTCTAGAATAGAGTAAAATCATCTAGACTTCATCTACAGCGTGTGGTCTCCGTTGCGTAGTGGCTAATGTGCTGGACTGAGATATCTTAAAAAGAAAATCTGAATACTACTTGCATTATTGCATTCACCTTCGGACTAATTCCTTTGAGAAAGCTTGAGTCCCGTTATCCCTTAACTATGGGTTAAATAGTACCACTACTCTTCTTCTATAAGGAGGGGCATTGTGTTAAATAAACCATGAAAATTGATATGTGAATTAACTAATAAACCAGGAAAAACTTAATAATTATGTTCCTTAAATATATTTGATACAAGAATGTATCCTCACAACCATTATAAACTGGGAAAATTTGCATAATCACAAAAGAGAACGACTTGACCTATGCATAAAACCCTAAAAGCTATGACCATAACTGATCAGAGTGGACCTGGGAGTAATATCAACAAATAGGTGACTCCACACTCACCGAGACTTCAGAAATAAAGTCTCATCACAGAGTAGTTTCGTATCATATCAAATATAATTAATTAAATATATGTATATATATATATATATATGCATATTCCTATGACGGGAAATATATCACCAGCGTTTGACGGATAAAAGAAAAAGTAACTAAACTCCATTTGAATTCCATCTGGCGATATAAATTTATTATTGAAATGAATGCTATTTCAAAATCTCTTGCTTTTTAAACAAAAAAATATATATATTTTGCCCTGCAGGTATATATTGTATTAAATAACCATGCATATAGCACTCAATCTTTGGAAATTCACAGTCCTTATTTACTTGATTATATATATATATATATATATATATATATATATATATATATATATATATATATGTGTGTGTGTGTGTGTGTGTGTGTGTGTGTGTGTGTGTGTGTGTGTCTGTGTCTGTGTCAATGGGCCAGTTATATATATATATATATATATATATATATATATATATATATATATATAAAGTGATGTTTCTCTGGAATCTGAGTATAAGTAAATCTCCCCAGGCCTCCTGGACACTTCTCAGGATTCTATATAATCTTAACAATACTGTGGTCTTTATAGTCTCGTTCATTCCTTTGATCGCTAACTTCTAAAGTATTCTTTTCAAGCTCTCGGAGATAGTTTCAAACACACAATTATTGGTACGACCGTCAACTCCATATTCCAGTATTTTTTCTTGCTCACTCAAAAAATCCAAGTATTTTTCTATCTTTTCGCTTTCTTTCATTTTCAGTTTGTAGTTTGCCAGGACAGCAAAATCAATTAGATGACATTTTTCTTGTTAATTAGCCCTCGATCTGGGTTCTGGAAAACATTTGGTGATCTGTTTGTATCTCAAAGTCCAAGAGATTATTTATGCATGCCCTTTTCTAGGATGGATCTTTGCTTGTGCATATACCCTTTGTTAATATGACCAAATTTAAATTTCTTGCACAACTTCCAGTACATCACCTTTCCCAAAAAATCGTGCCTCATCTTGTAATTTTTTGGGCCAACTTGCTCCATCTGCATACTATATGATTAACTGTCTTATTTCAATCTGTGCATAAGCTACACTTGCTATTCTGTTGTGTGTAATCGACTTATTATGATTAGTCCTTATGGCTTCATTTTGAGCTGCTTATAGAAGAGACTCACTTTCTCTTAGGAGATTTCTCTTTATTAGTCATATCAACTTATTTGAAATATCAGCAGTATGTCACGTGAAGTATCTATATAGTTGTTCTATCTCCCATTTCTGTTTTTCTGTTTGTTATTATGTTAGATATAAATATATATTAAAACATACACACACACACACATACAAACACACATACGTATATATGTTACGGAGTTTTAAATATGTTTTGGTGTCAACTAACCAAGATGAAATGGTACGAAAATGCGTCTAGAATTACTGTATCATGTCTTTAATTGGAGAGTTTGTCATATATCAGCCATCTCAGAGTTTAACCCCGGGGAGGTTTGAGGTAGATACAACAATTCAAGGAATTGCAGAATACACTAAAAAGAGCAAAAAAATGTTAGGTAAAGTAACAACAATCGCAGCATGGGAACAAGCAGAAATACTGAAATGGGAGTTAGAACAACTATATGGATACTTCAAGCGACAGACTGCTTGTATTGCAAACAGGATGACATGGCTAATAAATAGAAATCTTCAAAGAGAAATTGAATCTTTTCTATAAGCTAAATAAAGCGTCTCATCAACAGAAAAAGACATCGACACACGGCTAACGAAAGCATGGACAGCTATCAATAGGCTATCGATCATATCAAAATCAGACCTGACCGATAAAATGAAACGCAGTTTCTTCCGACCAGCGGTCGTATCGATACTGCTGTATGGATACACTACTTGGACGCTAACTAAACGGCCGAAGAAGAAGCTAGACGGCAATTACACAAGAATGTTGCGAGCAATATTGAACAAGTCCTGGCAGCAACTACCCACAAGGCACCAACTATACGACCACCTACTTCCCATCACGAAAACTATCCCAGTTAGACGAACCAGACTCGCAGGACACTGCTGGAGAAGCAAGGACGAGCTCATCAGTGATGTACTCCTATGGACCCCCGAATATAGCCAAGCAAAAGCAGGACGACCAACTCGAACATACATACATCAGCTATGTGAGGATACGGGATGTAGCCCTGAAGACCTGCCATAAGCGATGAATGATATGGAGAAGTGGCGAGAGAGGGTCTGGGATATCCGTGCTGGCGGCATGACATGATGATGATGATAGACATTAACACTTTTTTTCTGTTTACCGAAGCAGGACACTTTCGATGTAATGCTTCATCTACTAAATCGAGTTTCTCTGCTGTGATGATACTTCCTTGTTCGTAATGGACGACTCCTTTCATATTCTGTCAGACACAAGGCATAGACATCTGTGGATAGTGTCCCTGGTGTTCTCGTTGGTTCTGACCTCTCATTTTGTGATAACCATTGTCTTTTTCCTTTTCTGTTGATATATTCAGAATGTGTTTTTCATAACATGTAACAATGCAATGCAAAATCAAAAAACATGATATTCTTGGTTGATAAGTTGGAGGAGATAGTATAACTGCATTCAGTTCTTGAGCAAAAAATCGTGAATGTATCTAAAATCATTCTTGGCACATTTTCATAATTCCTTTGAAATGTTCATTCACAGTTGATCGTGACAGAGTAAGTTTGTGAGACAAATCTCTGGTGCTTCTACATAGATACAAATCAATAGTCTCTATCGAAATATCTTCGTTCCGAGAAGATCGTCTTCCACAGCGAGTAGCTTGTCGGATATGTCACAGTCGCCATTTTTAAACCTTTGAAACCTTACTTGATATCTGCGAATTTTCACTGCATACTTATACACTGTACAAATGTTTTAAAATGCCTCTGTAGAAGTACAACCCTAATGGAATTTATACAGTAAATAATGGTGAATATGTTGCATGTTAAAATTATTATCCTCCCCGGGGTAAAACTCTGAGATGGCTAATATATGACAAACTCTCCGATTAAAGACATGATACAGTAATTCTAGACGCAGTTTCGTACCTTTTAACCTTGGTTAGTTGACACCTAAGAATATTCAAAACTCCGTGACATATATACCTATGTGTGTGCGTGAGTGTATGGGTGTGTTTTTATATATATTTATCTACCGATATATATATATATATATATATATATATATATATATATATATATATATATATATATCACGCACACACATAGGTATATATGTTACGGAGTTTTGAATATATTTTTACTATCAACTAACCAATATATATATATATATATATATATATATATATATATGTAACATTTTATAAATATCTATCCAGCTATCTATCTATCTATGCAGGCAGTGGTCGTTCAAAAAGTCTTAAGCCGCTTGTAGATTTTAGATTTGTGGTGCACATATCATATTTATATGGTCCTCGCGCGCACAGAAATTAAGAGAGAAATCGGAATTGGCGTGGCTAAGGTTACAAGAAGTGGTCGTGTGTTGCTGCAAAAACATTCAACTCTGGCTCTTCCTCCTGGTTGAAGGTTAGAACTTTTTAACTGATCCTCGTACATTCCCCCACACACTTACACACACAAAATATCCGGCTACAGCATTCGTTTTCGTCACCAGAGATCTTCTTCCATATAATCTACAAACATTTCTGCACTGTCCATGATGGATAAATTCTAAAATGTTGGCAACCATAGTCGAGAGCGACCCGAAGGCTCCCTTTTCAATAACTACTACACCTAGGTGGAAGGGAGGGCGCTACTCCTTCCTCCGGATTGCTCCACTTTACCCTTGATACGTATATTAATGCTAAATGTTAATCAAGGAGGTATCCAGTACCATTTTTAAGTCTGGTATGACGCGAACTAAGACTGAAACCTGGTCAACCAGGCCATGGCAAACACTCCACTCACTAGGCCAATGAGCCGGTTAAATGACAAATTCTAAGAAACCGTTAATCCAGCTACACTTTTCATTTGTCTGACCGGAGGTCTTTAAACTTAAATTTGAAAATTGAATTTGAAAACTGTAAAACATGCATTAATCAAGAAACAGCATTCGTTTTCTCACTTGATGTCGTTTGAAATTAAACGGGCAACCGTTAACGCTATATATATTTGTGTGTGTGTGTGTGTGTGTGTGGGCGTGCGTTTGTGTGTGTTAAAAATAAGTGGAAAAGTAGATGAACAGAAACACAGACATGGGATTCAATTGATATTTCGTCTTTATTTACCGAAAGACATCATCAGAATATTGATGATTTCTTAGCGGTAGTCTTAAGAGGAATTGGATACAAAAAAAGGTGAGGCACAAAGGAGAGACTGAATAGGGAAAGGAAGAGAAAAATGAAAGGAGTGTTGCGACAGCTGGAAATATTGGCTATGCATTTATACTTGTAAACATCTGGGACGTTGGAAAACAAAAAGGAAGGGAAGGCACAACTAGCAAGAAACATAACAAATTCACCAAAACACTAATACCAGAATAACATATGTAAATGAAAAACTACCCAGAAGAATGAGATGACAACAAAATTTAAACGTACATCACTTGGATATTATAGGTTTTAGATCTAGTCTGATGTAGTAGCATCGAATATTTTTTCATGCATTTTCCTTATTTGTATTGTATTTTCTTTCATATGTATATGATATATATGTATAACCCTATAACTATTCTTCGATCGATATACGTATTTTCAGATTAAGACTTATGTCTCTATATCTCTATACCCCAGATAGAATTGTAAAAATATTTACGTGCAAGTCAAGTCTTCTGAAGTATCGACCCTCCCTACCTATCAACCTATCAGGTTTTAGTGTCGATCCATTCCAACTAGCTGGCTTGATAGGTCAATGTGAAATCACTCGATAATGTCGATTCTTGTCGAATAATTCCAGCCATGAAGCCACATTTCTTTCTCACAACATATTTGTTATTGAAGACTTCCCAAAGAAAGTCTATTGATCCAAAGAAAGGGTGTCAGTGCTGTGGCATCACAGTTTATTTTAAGAATTTTTTGACAAGCTGTGGGTAATTGTGTCTCAACAAAAGTCGAGAGACCCTTGTGGCGTGGATAATAATAAGCTATCTTTTTAAGATCCCGTCTCCCGAACAAAAGAACTGTTCTGGGTATGACTACAAACTACATCGAAAACGAGGCTCCAATTCTAGGTCTTTGGTTAATATAGAGCCGACTTACTTCTGCACCATTTCTCTCAAATTCACTCTGATCCGGAGTGGTTGTATCTGTTATGGTCCCATCTACGGTTTAGATAACTCTGTTTAAAAGTTGTTAGCTTTGAATAGGAATACTTGATACCATGTAACTGGCTACGAATTATCACGGAGGAATCGCCATCGAGTAATGGTCAACGTATTGGACTATGATATATTTTTCTCGCGATTCAATGTCTCCACGTAGCCTATACTTGCTATTACCTGTCTTCGATCAGCCTGGTCTGCGAAACTCTAGTTAGGGAGTTCGAACTCGAGTCGTGGTATTACGTTTGCTTTCGGACGAATACCCTTAAGAAAGGTATGGACACCCTTATCCCTCAATATATGGATTAAATAGTACTACAACTGTTCTTCTTCCCTGATGCCTCAGGCGTATCAACCACAAACACTGATAGGCCATTAAACAAAGAATCCAAACAAAACCTCGTCATTTATTTGTTTTAAGAATAATTAATAAAAGTTAGGATAGTTACTAAAAGTTAAAATAGTTTACTCTGGTTTACTGTTACTTGAAGCCTTATAATCGTTTATATATTATTAGTGTTTGATAGGAATACTTGATACCATATGTATAAATAATTAATATTAGATTGGAATTACTTGAAAATATACAACTGCGTAGAGTATATTAGTATTTAATTGGAATATATGAAATCCTTTAAATGTTCAAATTATTTGAATCGATAATAGTTACTTAAAGTCGTGATCGTTTACTAATGATTATTGTGTACGCGTGTATAGGATGCACCCCGATTTCTGCAGGATAAATTAAGAAAAAATGTTTAGTGAAACAACGAACTAATATCAACGCGATGAAATTAATATAATCAATATTATAAATGATGACATGTTTAATCTGCATAATATTTGAAAGTCTTTAACTGTGCGCCTAAATGTAATTATTAATATTACTCATTATTATTTGGAACCATTCGACTATCTGCAAGAAAACCATTTGTTGTGAAATACTTGTAACCGTTTAACTGTGTGCAATAATTGAATCATAAGTATTACATTATAATACTTGGAACCATTTGATGTTGGGTGATTAGTTGTTTGGCTTTCATTGCATATCGACCTTTGAATGTCATTTAATGCCAAATCGATTCATATACAATTAATCAGTTCTGTTTCATAAGTACACAGTTTAATTGTCAAAAACATTTCTATTTCAAGATGTTCAGTTTCAGCTAATTCAGTTTAGTATAAATATAATTTTGCTTACATACAGTTAAATGTCAAAACAGTTCTATATTAAACATTTCAGTTGAGCGTAAACACTGCTTAAATGTCAAAAACAGTTCCATTTCAAACAATTTAGTATGCAGTTTAAATGCAATACACAGTTTAATTGTCAAAAACATTTCTATTTCAAGCTATTCAGTTAAGTCAAACAGTTCTAATTCAAACAATTCAGTTTAGTATTAGTATGCAGCTTAGTCCTATTTAACCCATAGATTGGGCCCTACAAGGTGCTACCACTCCAGGCTAGAGTGGACCTAAGAGCAATGGCAACGAAGGGGTGCTCCGCATTCCCCAAAGCCCCAGTATTACTTGAAACTCACCATTAGACTTTTTATTATCATATCTAGGACACTCGTTGGGGCAGTCTTAACCCTCTGCAGAGGTGCAGGCGGTGTATTCTACAGTTCCAGCCGACTGGGCATGGAAATATATGACTGTGTGCAAATGGATGAAATGTGTTACATAGAATAATTAGAGTCAAATAGCAAAACTTGTAACCACTTCACTCTCTGTAAACAAATGATCTATATCGAATAGAATTATTTGTGTTTGATGGCAATAATTGCAATCAATTAAATGTAAAGTAACAATAGCAATAGTAGTGTACAAACAAATTAGTTCTAACTCATTTAAAAATAAATTAACCACCAAAATTTTCACTTACGAATCATATATGTATAACCGTTTAAATGCGTATAAAAATGACTGATGTTAAATTGTTACAGTTACATACCCATAGTTGAAATAATTCGTGTGACAAAAAAAATGAGCTTAGGCTCGTTTAAAAATGTTATCGACGAAATTGATTAAAAATCATATCTGTTTGATATATCTATCTATATCTATCTATGTATATATATATATATATCAAATCGATATATATATATATGTATCAAATAGGTATATATATATATATATATATGTGTGTGTGAGTGTGTGTGTGTGTGTATCAAATATATATAAACAGAATTTGGCATTAAATAACCCTCAGGGTTTGGTATGCGATAAACCCAACCCAACGAAACCAAACCATCCAGAACCGTGTGCAACTCCCCCAACTCTTAAGAAAGAGCAACATAAAAAATGGAAACGTAAATGAGCAGTAAATAACCTGAGAGGGGTTGAGATGCCGTTACAAATAGCAGTTCAACCTTTCTTGGGTTATCTTAATCAATTAACTACCCCACAAAAGCTGCTGAAATCTAGTTATTTGCAAATATTTACTTAGTTTTGCATAAGGTCAGAAGTATTTGACACAAAGCGAGAATTATACTCACCAACAATAGTCTGTTACCTCACCATACAAACCATTGATATTCAAAAGGTGCCGCAAACAGATGCAATTTGATCTCAGTGTACCAAACATATTTTAAAAATTAAAAAAATAAAACTTGCTTGATATCTGAAAGAAAAAGTTGCCACTGAAAAGTTTTCGGCCCGATTAAGAATGGCATAATCTTAAGCCAGCAAACGTACAAACTATTATCCATAATCGTATACACATCTCATGATTCAATACACTTGGGGTAGGGAGTATATCAAATAATCAAGAAAACTAAGTATTCAAATCATCTAGATTTCATCCTGAGGTAGGTAGGGCCCCCGCGTCGTGGTGGTTAACGTGCAGGACTGCAACATCGTCGTTCACAGGTTCGAACTCGCTATTACGTGCATTTTTGGAATGATTCTCTTGTGAAATTTATCATCTCCGTTATCCCTTCAGCTATGAATTGAATAGTAACACTACTGTCTTTCTGTAAGAATTGAGCTGGCAGTAAATAACCCATCAATGTTGATATGCCATTAACCAAACCAAACCAAACCAATACACTCTTCTGTTGGTTTCTCTACTTTAATTAGAGAGGAATCACCTCGGCGTTACGGTTAACGAGCTGGGGTGTGACATCGTAGTAAGTGAATTCAAACTCTATTCGTGCTATTACGTTCACTTTCGGACTAATACTATTCTTATTTTTCCCAGTTTTGGGTTAAGTAGCTCCTTTTCGGCTCTTCTGCATGGATCACTTTGACATATCAACCTTCATGGTCGATATGCATTTCAAACAAAGAAACCAAGGTGAATCCACTTTCTTTAAACGTTCAATATTTAAAAAAAAAAACAACATATTGTTTTGTGTTGTTGACTGACCTGTAAATAAGCATAACTCGAAAGCGCTTTATTTAATGTACTGCTATCGATATTTTGTTCAGTAGCAATTCTTGGTTGTCGATCTTTATGGCATTGCAAGTGTCTATTACGTAAGACTTTCATTAATCTTATGCAATGTTATGAGCTTCGTTCTTGTTCGTAGTAACAGAGCAAGCTTCCTTCCTTACTATCGTAAATACTTACCGCAAAAAATATATATACTTATAAGCAAACATACCACATGGTTTTCGATATAAACGAGTTGTTGTAAAAAAAAAAAATACCACGGCTGAAGCGCTGTTTACTTTCCAAGACAAAAAAAGCAAATGTTTTCTTCCTAGTAACGTAGCTACATTCCTTACTATCGAAAATACCTATCGGAAAAAAATATATATACGAGGCTCGTTAAATAAGTTTCCAGACTTTTTCGTATGGGCACTTTTATTGATAGTGCACACGTGAAACTATAGTCCCCTTCGAAGTACTCTCCTCCGGCTGCAATGCACTTGTTGCACCATTCCAACAACTTCTGTAAGGCCCCATGGAAGTCCTCTTGTGTGAGCGTGTCAATAACCTTCGTCACAGCCTCTTTCCTCTCCTCAATTGTCTCATAACGACAGCCTCTGAGCTTAGGGAATAAGCAAAAGTCACAGGGAGCAAGCTCTGGACTATAGGGAGGGTGAGGAACTGTGTTGATGTCCATATTGGTCAAACAGTCTGTGACAAGGATGGAGTTGTGGACTGGTGAATTGTCCTGGTGGAAATGCCACTGATCCGATTTGAAGAGTGCTGGCCTCATCCGACGGAATCTTTTCCTGAACTCCCATAAGAACTCAACATAATATTCCTTGTTAACTGTCTGTCCAGTGGGAACCCAGTGCATGTAGATCATGCCAGTGCTGTCCAAAAAAAGGGATCATCAAATGTTTGTGGTAGGATTTGCTCTGTCTGGCCCTTTTGGGTCTGGGAGAGCCAGCATGCTTCCACTGGGAACTCTGTCTCTTGGTCTCTGGGTCATAGCTGTAGATCCAGCTTTCATCGCAGGTCACCAGAGCATCAAGAACTGCGGGATCTGAATTGATCAGCTCGACCATCTCCCTGCTGTCATGACAACGTTTTTCTGATCTTCATGGAGCTCCCTCGGGACAAACTTCACGCAAATCTTCCGCGTCTTCAGTTCCTCGCTTTCTCTACAGAATAAGGAAACATCTCGTTGTTATGGTAATACGTGCCATTACTCGAATCTGTTGAAGAAAAAAAAATGAAAGAAGAAAGCAAATGTAGACAATTTTTTTCCATAGAAACCAAATCAGGTAGAGGATTTGTGAGACCGAGCCCCGATTCTACATAGAGATGTATCACCAAAACAACCGCTTCTTGTCTCAAACAAGTCTCTGAATAGGCCAATTGATAACCTGACAAAGTCAGGTTTTTTTCCCTGCTTCATGGGGTTTTGGTTAGCTCCGCCATTTCGATAAAAAAAATATGGAGAACTGGCACTAACTGGGTTCTTTGAACAATCTGGGTTCTTTAGACGTGTTAATGCTGCATGTTTAGGAGAAAGAAAACTAAATTCGAAATAGTTTTATTTTGCTCAAAAATATGGCTAAATAGGTTGGGTAAGTACATTATTCAAGAAAGAATCAAATGATTTGAGATAGATATGAACAACTCGTGGCGAAGGGGTTGGGTACATCCATACTTCAAGAAAGAACCAAATGATCAGAGAAAGATACGAACAGCTCGTAGCGAAGGGATTCTTTAAGAAAGAATCAAACGATCTAAGATTTTTTTTTATGAACAGTAAAATAAAAAAATAAAAATATACCTCTTGTGACTTTTGACGTAGAAGAAAAACTTGGCAAATCCACAAACACTGAAGTAGAAGTCCACAGGAGAAAGTTGCTTATGCATCCGTCCTGATATTTTGAACAGTGCCCATCATATCTTGATCTTCCTACTTGCGTTGTTTGTGTGACGAGAAACAACTGGCTGTACAGCTGCTAGAATTCTGCTTCCAGGTTTTTTTGAAAACCCATGCACCTTAATGTTGTAGTTCCCGCCTAAGCATTTTCTTTGATTTAGCTAGTTTTAGTTTAATGGCATATCAACCATTGTATGTTATTTATTACCAAATCCATTTTTATATACATAAACAGAACAGTTTTGCATAAGTAAACAGTTTAATACTATTTGACCCATAGATAGGACCCTATCGGGTGCTACCACTCCAGGACAGAGTAAACTTAGGAACGATTGCAATGAAGTGGTACTCCGTATTTCCCAAAACTCCAACATTACTGGACCCTCACCATCAGATTGTTTAATGTCATATCCAGGACACTCTTTGGTCGGGGCATTTTGTTAGAGGAAAAAAGGTGCAAGCATACAGTAACACTAACGCAGCAACAGCTTAGAAGAAATCTCTTTTTATTTTTGCAGAGAGATCAGATTTTCATATGATAGACAGCTTTTCAATAATTGCCCATGTTTTTCCAATTTATATGTTGGCATCTCTTTCAGTAGATGAGATATTGTTAGCGAAGTATGTCAACTCGTCTACTAATATAAAATGCGTGTTGCTTAAATTGGAGATGGCTACATCTTATTCGAAACATATAAACACTGTAATATCTGCGTCATCGTAAAGGTAAATAACCTTTTGTTGTTTGTTCCAGGCCGTGCATGTGTCATAAGTTTGACTGGCTATCTTCCAATATTTGTTTTCTTTCTTTTTTTTTAAATGTGAAACCACTTTTTATTAGATCGCCTTACGTTCCTTTTGCATTTCCACATTGTCACGAAGTGTTTTAGCTTGAAATTCAGTTTATAAAAAAGAACAAACCTTTTCTTCAAGCAGTTATTGTTACACAAGTGGTAAATAAAGGCAGCGAACTGTTGTTTTGGTGATAAAAAAAAAGAATATTCAAGAAAATACAAAACAAAGTGGAAAGACGTAATTCGTCAATAATCGTTCAATTACAAAATATATTAAAACTCCGTAAAATTGAGAAGACAACAGAAAAGTAAATGAATGCTCCAAGAAAACACTATTCTTCTCCCGTGGGTAAAATCTCTCAGTCTTCAATTCTTATAGGCAGATGACTGGTTGTTTTTTTCAAACACACACAAAATAAATAAATAAGCATTAACTCCAGAGAAAATCTAATTTTTATTTCTGTGGAAAGAAAACATAAATATACCGCTTTTTTCAGCTAAACAACTCTCGCTGCAAGATATCTTTCTGTCTTAGAATTTGCCCCGATCAAACTGTTTTCAAAAATATTTACCGTCTGTCTTTTATGTAAAATATTTCTCTTTACGCGGAACCAAATCTATCAGCTGCAAAAACTTATCGTCTGCGTTTTGGTCAAATTTTCCTTCTTTGCGTTCATTGGTTAACATAAAGTATCAAGGAATACTTTTTAGTTCATGATAATTTATTTAAAAACAAATGTTACCTTTTTTTCTTTTCTTTTCTTTTTTAATATTCTTAGAATTTTAAATATCTTTATAAAGTTATTACACACACACACACACACACACACACACACACACACATATATATATATGTATATATTCGTTTGTATATTCAATACACACACACACACACACACACACACACACACACACACACACACGTTCAGACACACATACACACACACACATATATATTCGTTTGTATATTCAATACACACACACACACACACACACACACACACACACACACACACACACACACACACACACACACACACACGTTCAGACACACATACACACACACACACACATATATATATTCGTTTGTATATTCAATACACACACACACACACACACACACACACACACACACACACACACACACACACACATATATATATATATATATATTCGTTTGTATATTCAATACACACATACACACACACACACTAATATATATATATATATATATATATATATATATATATTCGTTTGTATATCCAATACACACACATACACACACACATATGTATATACATATATATATATATATATATATATATATTCGTTTGTATATTCAATACACACACACACACACACGCACACACACACACACGCACACACACACACACACACACACATATATATATATATATATATATATATATTCGTTTATATATAACAATGTTTGTTGATTTATTTATGTGATGGCTCATTTGAAGTGATACGAAAAACACGGCTCGTCGAAATAAATTTATAATGCCAACGTAACTGTCTGCTGAGTTTTCTTGACATAACACAGACACGGACACAGACACAGAGTTATACATACACAGACACATATACACAGACACACAGGCACACACACACACACACACACACACACACACACACACACACACACACACACACACACACACACACACATATTAGATTGCATTACGTTCCTTGTGCGTATACACATTGTCACGAAGTGTTTTAGCTTGAAATTCAGGTTATAAAAAAGAACAAACCTTTTCTTCAAGCAGTTATTATTATGCAAGTGGTAAATAAAGGCTATATATATATATATATATATATATATATATATATATATATATATATATATATATATATAGGCCGCAAGTCGTTATCTATACATATTCGGGTAAAGATCACGGATTGTTTCCTTTTCAAAATCTTCAAACGAAGCTGTTCGAGTCTTCTTGTTAGTTTTCTTATGTCTTGGTCAAGTTGGTGAAGAAAGTGCTCCATACTAGCCCAATTGTTTTCGAAAATATTCTCGATGACCATGCCAAATTCAAAAAATTAAATAAAATTTCCACCAACCATCTAAAATCAAAAATTAATATACTAATCACTGCTAATAATGCCGAACTTAATAGCACAAAACTGACCAAAAAATCGGGGATTATAAATCCGGTTATATTTACGGAACCGTAAAAATACATAAACCTAATCAGCCTCAGCGCTCAATAATATCACAAATACTTACACCGATTTATGAACTCACAAAAACAAGAAAACAACTTATTACACCATACTTACCTAGTCATCATCATCATCATATCGTGCTGGCAGCACGGATATCCCTGACCCTCTCTCGCCACTCCTCCCTATCGTTCATCGCCCTAGGTAGGTCTTCAGGACAACAACTTGTATCCTCACATAGCTGCTGAATGTACGTTCGTGCTGGTCGTCCTGCTTTTGCGCGGCCATGTGTGGGGATCCATAAGAGTACATCTCTTATGAGTTCATCTCTGCTTCTCCAGCAATGTCCTGCATGTCTGGTTCGTCTAAGTAAATATAACATAAAGTCTACAGACGAATTAATTGAAGTATATTAGCCTCACTGGATGTAGAAAATCTATTCACTAATGTACCTATCAATGAAACAATTAATATTATCATAAATAATATTTATAACAAACCATCTCTCCCTCCTCTTAAAATCAACCTTCATATACTTTGGAAAATACTCGTAACATGAACTACTGGAATTCCATTTCATGAACATCTTCGTAATATTTACATTCAAATAGATGGGGTTCTATGAGGGTCTGTCCTGGGCCCGATCTTTAGTAATTTCTACATGTCTGACTTCGAAAATAAAATATCTAATAGAATTAGACAACTCTCAATATACCTAAGATATGTTGATGATAAAATTATTCTTGTTAAGATATTAATGAAATCAACATACTACAAGACACATTCCAAAAAAATTCAATTCTTAACTTTACTCATGAATTAAACAAAAAACAATAAAATTTATTTTTTAGATGTTCTCATTGATACTACTACTAAGAATAATAACACCCCTACCTCTACTTACAAAACCCCTATAATAACAACTTCTGTACCCTCAACTTTAAAAGTGAGTGTCCCCTTCCGATATAAAAAAGCAATTATCAATAACCTATCCGATGCAAAACTGATCTCCTCCACCAAAACAATATTTCATAAAGAAAGAAAAAACATAAAACAAACTATCATTAATAATGGGTTTCCTAACTATATTGTTAATGAACAAATTAAACGAATAATTAAAAATGTTAACGAGCAAAATAAACACGGTAACATTCCACCCAGTCAACAAGCATTTATCAAACTTTTTACCGCAAACAAATGCACTACATTTATAAATTAGACGAAAATGTATTAAAAACATTGATTCAAAGAAACATACTCCCCACTGATACTAATATATAACAAAATTAATCATATACTATAATAAATTTAAAACCTCCAACTTAGTCATTAATAATAATTCCTCTCCCTCGATTGGAGTTTTCCAAAAAAACTAACGTTATATATCAATCTAAATGTCCTTAAGGAGATTGTATTAGTGAAAAAAACAATATATACGTCGGTTTAACCTCAACTACCCTATCGAGAAGACTTAAAATGCAGATTCCTAATGCCAGTTTCATAGCAGAATATCTAAGAAAACATTCATACTCGATAACTGAATTTCGGAAAATTCTTACCGAAAACAACAATCGTAGAACAACAAAATAGCAAGCAAAAACTATAGATTCTCGAGGGACTACATATTAGGAATATTCAACCCAAACTTAATTGAATTAATTTTGAAAACAGTG
>OY757908.1:79432034-79434534 GCA_963585895.1 Sepioteuthis lessoniana
AACAGTTCTATTTCAAGTAATTCAGTTTACCGTAAGTACACAGTTTAGTTCTATTTGACCGATAGATAGGATCCTATCATGTGCTACCACTCCGGGCAGAGTGATCATGGGACTGATGTCAATGAAGCGGTACTCCGCATTCCCAAAAGCTCCAGCGTCACTGGAACCTTATCAGCAGATTGTTTAGTGTCATATCCAGGACACTGCTGAGACACAGTCGGTGTATTCTTCGGTCACGACTGACTGCGCCACAGGACACTCGTTGGGAGGTCTTACCCCCTCTGAAGAGGTGCAATCGGTGTATTCTACATATCTTCCAATCCGAATTTATATAAATTATTTACACAGTTAAATTCTGTTATCTAATTTAATCTAATACAACTTCACAATCTACGTACAATTGTGTGGTATTAATTATTCTAATCTAACATTAGTAATTTATATACTGTTGTATGGTATGAACTTTTTTTCAGTAGAGAAATTAAAATTATTTGTTTTACAAATAGTTTAAATCATTTAAATGAGTGTAAACAAACGACACCTAGCTTGGTTTGGTTGTTTGGGTTTTATGGCATTTCAACAATTATTTAATTAGATATCTTGTTTATGTATTAAATTTATCTTGATTTGATTTCTTTGTTTAATGGCATATCAACCTCTGTAGGTTATTTAATGCCAAAGCCATTCTCCAAGAAGAACAGTAGTGGTACTATTTAACCCATAGCTGGGAGGATAAGTGGTTTCATACCTTTCCCAAGGGTATATGCCCGAAAGTGAACGTAATAGCGTGACTGGAATACGAACTCGCTTACTACGATTCCGCAGTCCATCGCTTTAACCATTACACCACGAGGACACCCCCTAAATTTATCTTGATTTATATATTAAACATATGATTTGTAAACACATTTTTTATAAAATATAAAAGCTCATTTTTTCTCACAGTTAAATGGATTCAAGTATTTCTATCTAATACGAATATTTCTATTCACTATTGATCATTTGTTTTAGTTTGGTTTTATGGCATATCAAGAATGTTATCTTATTAAATGCCAAATCCATTTTTATACATCTGAACAGTTCTATTTAAAACAATTTAGTTTATCATAAGTACTCTATTTAGTTCTATTTGAACCAAAGATTGGACCTTATCAGGTACTACTACTCCGGGCCAGAGTGGACCTGGGAGCGATGGTATTGAAGATGTACTCCGATTTCCCCAATGCTCCAGCATTACTGGAGCCTCGCCATCAGATTGTTTAGTGTCATATCAGGGCACTCGTCAGGGCAGTCGTATCCTTCTGCAGAAATGCAGCCCCGGTTTCTTTAAAATCTTACCTTCAATCTATTTCGTTTATAAATTATACACACACACACACACACACATATATATATATATATATATATAATTTACAGTGCTTAATATGCCATAAAACCTTACCAACATACCAACCGACCAGCCAACCAATCGTAACAAAAAGCTTCTTCTTCTTCTTCTTCTTCTTCTTCTTCTTCTTCTTCTCGTTTTCTTTGACTCAGAAAATAGAAATGACAAGATAATCACTGACAGTGAAAAACAAATTTATTAACAGAACTCAAAACAAGGAAATCTTGGCTAAATCTAGCAAAAATCGTCAATATCTCGAACTGAAATCATTCACTGGAGGGAGGTAGTTAATCAAAGGGAATTCTTTATTACAAATTTTTGGAACCTGGACAAGTTGATACTGAGTAACGCTACAGTGAGCATTTGGCACGTTTGAATGACGCACCGGAACAATTAATCCGATCGTTACACCAAAATTTGTTCAAAGCAGAATACAACTTTTCAAATAAAGCACCAGGAAAATATTGAGTGACGCTATAAGATCTTCCGTCCATCATCATCATCACAAAGGTATGTGGTAAGCACTGATTCCTTTGATTTACTTTCGCTATCCGCCCCTATCTTCCATTGTTCTTGGCAAGACCACAAGACGGTATACAGTGTCTGCACAGAAGTGACGAAGGGAATTTTTTTTTTTTTGTAGGTAGGCCAATACTGGTGAGTACATGTGTTGGACTCCGTTGGAGAACGTCTTTAATAAGTTCGCCCTTACTTCTCCAGCAGTGCTCATCATGTCTTGCTCGTGTTCGTTGGATAGATTCCGCAATGGGAGGTAACTGTGCCGTACAGCCGCTGTTTTGTAGAATACTGCAACCAGGGATTAGGTGATCTGCATCGCAAAATCAAAGTAGCATTATCGTCTTTATTACTACTATTATTATTTAAAACTATAGTTTTGCTTTTAACATATTCGTATCAGACAGGAATAGTTGAAACTAAATAACTGTCTGCATGCTTACAGACAAATGAGTGAAATTTAAAGAAAACTATGATTACAATAATTTAGAAAAGAATTAAGTTTCAACTTTAGATAACCCTTAAATAAACCACACACACACACACTACACACACTTGATTCAGACACAAGGAAAATGATAAGAAGACTTGAACCTA
>OY757908.1:79437034-79482034 GCA_963585895.1 Sepioteuthis lessoniana
AGGATTGCACGCAGCATTCTTGTGTAATTGCCATCCAGTTTCTTCTCCAGCCGTTTTGTTAGCGTCCATGTAGTGCATCCATATAGCAGTATCGATGTGACCGCTGCCTGGAAGAAACTGCGTTTCATTTTATCGGTTGGGTCTGATTTCCATATAATCGATAGCCTATTGATAGCTGTCCATGCTTTCGTCAGCCTCGTTTCGATGTCCTTTTCGGTTGATTCGACGCTGCTTCCTAGGTACGTGAATTTGTCTACTAGTTTAAGTGGGGTTCCTTCTAGAGTGGAGATGTCCCCCGTTTGGTTATAGCACATATATTCCGTTAAAAAGCAGAGTCTGCCCTACTATTTACCCATTATTGGAGGAAGGATAATTAGATTCATATCGTGGCCAAGGGTATTAGCGTTATGTGTAATGCAAACAGGCTCGTCGAGGATTTGATGTCATGTCGTCGTGTTCATTTCCTACAATAGTAGCCATTGCACATTGCGCACCTCCTGTAGTGTATATATATGAAGGTACATAGATCGCATTTTTTAAATTTTTACTTTGTCTCTATTAAATTCTTAATATGCAGTTATGTAAATATCTCTTAATACAAATAATTTTCAAACAGTTATATGGTTTCAAGTATTCCTATGTAATACTAAAACTTCATACACTATTATACCATTGAAAATAACTATTTCTATTAGATTTATAATAATTTGTTTGCAAACAGTTATATTTTATGAAGAATTTAGATCTATTTTGCCCATAGATTGTACCCTAACCAATCCAAGTCAGAATGGACATGGAAGTATTGGCAATGAAGACGTACTCCACTCTTCCAAGAGATTCAGATCTGGAAGAAAACTAGCTGATGCAGTTTAGTGTCATACCCAAGACAGCTCTTTTGTAACGGGTGGGGTGATAATACCCTGCTTCAAGAAATACAGTCGTTGTATTCTCTACTTCGATTTGAGAGCGTATAATTATACTTTTTCAAATGCCTATTCCTCTTTCGTCTTTTGTTTGCATTCAGTTATATGCCTCCTGCATTCTTATTAACTGCTGGAGGATCCTGTGCCGTTGTGGCTTACATGCCTGACTCTTGACATCATAGTAAGAGAGTTCGAACTCCAGTAGCGCTTTGTCGTTCATTTTCGGACATATATTCGAGAAAAACATATAATTTTCTTTATCTTCCAGCAATAGGTTGAATAACATCACTACTATTCTTCCACAAGAATGGCTTTAGCATTAAATAACTCACAAAAGTTGATATGCAATTTGGAAACAAAGAAACCATAAGGACCGATAAAGGTGTTCAGAAAATAATGTTCAGTTGTAGAATCAAAATTTATTCCTGAATTGAAAAGTTTTTTTTTAATCGATTAAAATATGGTCCTTGAATATCTATACATTTATAATCGATTAACAAGATTATTTAGAGCTGTATGATAAAACTATAATCTAATGATTTTAATTTAATGATGAAAAGTTAACGCCATTGGAAAGTCGCAGTAATGGTCGATCTAGTTAAAAGTTCAAACGACAATTAAATTAAAAAGAGTTAAACCCCAACTGACAACATAAATAATTCTGAATCCTTTCAATATTTACCTGTTTGGTTTTAAAATAAACTTTTATTCATGAATTAATGAATTGAAACAGGGTCTTAGACAAAATATGATCCCTGAACATCTTTGTGTTTCTGACATTGATTAACAAGGTTATTTATGACTGTACAATAAAACTCTAGAAGTTTTGATGTCAAGAAATATTTAAATGTAGTTTTTACACCTCCTTTGAAACGGGCTGTCTTTTGGTGTAAATAAAAAAGTGTCTAGATGCTTGATAAAATGGCAGTCGGTGGAAAAGAGATCAAGAAAATATGGGGAATATAGAAAAATGTCGTATTCCAAGTTAGTGAGCTTCCGCAGAGTCATTCTGACAACAAGTTGCTGGGCATTGTCATGAAGAAAAATTATGACCATAGTTGAACTCATGAAAAAATTAATGAATAAATAAAAAATAAACACATCTCTTCTTTGTTCCTGTATCTGTCTTGGAACATAAAACCTGCATATGCCTAGGGACATATAACCTATATATGCCTAGGGACATATAACCTGTATATGCCAAGGGACGTATAACCTGTATATGCCAAGAGACATATAACCTATATATGGTAAGGGACGTATAACCTGTATATGCCAAGGTACATATAACCTATATATGCCTAGGGACATATAAACTATATATGCCTAGGGACATACAACCTGTATGTGCCAAGGGACATATAACCTGTATATGCCAAGGGACGTATAACCTGTATATGCCAAGGGACATATAACCTATATATGCCTAGGGACATATAACGTATGTATGCCTAGGGACATATAAACTATATATGCCAAGGGACATATAACCTGTATATGCCTAGGGACATATAACCTATATATGGAAAGGGACATATAACCTATATATGCCTAGGGACGTATAACCTGTATATGCCAAGAGACATATAACCTGTATATGCCAAGGGACGTATGACTTTCAAAATCAAGTTGCCGGGCATTGTCATGAAGAAAAATTATAACTAAGGTTGAACTCATGAAAAAATTAATTGATAAATAAAAAATAAACACATCTCTTCTTTGTTCCTGTATATGCCTCGGAACATAAAACCTGCATATGCCGAGGGACATATAACCCATATATGCCTAGGGACATATAACCTATATATGCCAAGGGACATATAACCTGTATATGCCTCGGGACATATAACCTATATATGACAAGGGGCATACAAACTATATATGCCAAGGGACGTATAACCTTCAAAATCAATTTCTGATAGAAGGAATAAAAATAAGAGGACTCTTTAATCATTAGTAATGTGACTTTTTTATACAGCTACTATTAAAATAACATAATAATTTCAACAGTTTATACTAAAATCGAACAGTATTTTTGGAACAATACTATCACTAATTCTCCTGCAGTTTTACATTATAGATATCGCCTAAACAGGTGCTAACACAACGAACCAGATTGGACTTGGGAGAAGAGGTAAATTCCCCCAAAATCCACAACTGGAGTTTTATCATCGAATGCATTTAATTACTGTACCCAGGACACCACACAACAAGAAAAAGGCGTTAGAAATCGAGAATTGTTCTAAGAAATGATTGATGGAAGATTTAAAGAGTGCGCTCCTCTCCTGTCTTTACAAAGCCACACTGGTTTTTCAGGACCTCAATGCCGAGAAACGCAAATAATAGCAACTATTACCAACGAAGAAAAAGCCATATATTTAGCTGCAAGCTGGGGAAGGTGGCATCGTGTTTGTTGTGACTTTATTTGTTATAGGAAGCTCGGGGGTTGTTAAGGCGGTGGCCAGACTTTTATTGGCGAAATCCTAAAACAGACCATAGCAGAAGTGATCATGCCCGCCTGGGCAAAACCAAGAGGTTAGTTTGGATGGGTGGTCAAAACGCTACAAGCTATAGAAGAAGAGAACCAGAAAGTGAAGCAATTCACACAAAATAGCGGGAGGAAAGTCCGAATTGTTAAAAGGTGGAACTTAGAAGCCATATTGTTTTGCTTATTCATGTATGATATTTTGTGATGGTAAGCCTGGCTGATTTTGATTGGTCGACTGAACAGCAAGGCTTGAAAACTGCCTGTCGATTTTCTCCCGATAAGATCAGTCAATATTCCTAATTTTACAGTTTGTTGCCCTTACTTCAGAACAAACTCTCTTAACATTTTGTTGGTAAATGACACCATTCCGTCCGATACGTTCTTCGTCCTTCCTAAAGTGTATAACTGAATTATCCACGAGCGCTCCAGACTTCTGAGCACGTGCCATGACATTTTAAGTTGATTGATTACACATTGCTACCAATAGTAGAATTGCTGTGGATTGTTACAGAACCTTTCTTAGTGAGTGCTCCCTTTTTTCAGTGACGCTATAAGATCTTCTGTTCCTGGATTCCCATAGTTAGATCGATGCAGGTGTGAGATAATAAAATAGAAAAAAAGGATTTTCTCATTGGAGATGAAAAGTTCATTTTTATTGTCCATACCAAACTGAAGTGTTAGACGCTAGAAGAGTCAGAAGTCAATTGACAAAAATATCATTTTTAAAAGTCCTGGGGGGTTCAAATGGAGTAGTTATTATTTGGACGTCAGAACCCCATATACCAAAGGGAACAAACATGTGATACTATCAAATATTCTGTGTTCAGATATTTAGATGCAATAATAAATCTGCATACAGGTGCAAGCATATCTGTAAGACAATGTATGAGAATATATATATATATATATATACATGTACATATATATATATGTGTGTGTGTGTGTGTGTGTGTGTGTGCGTGTGTGTGTGCGCGTGCGTACGTGCGTGTGTGAGTGTGTGTGTGTTTGTTTGTGAGAGTATCTGCGTGGCTGTCTGCGAGGATAGACAGCGTCAATGTATCTATGTACATGAATGTGTGTATAGTAGTATCAAAAAGATAGCTAAATAAGGCAGGAAAACGATAAAAGATAATAAAACATACTGTAAAATGGTTAAACAGTTTCATTAGTTTCAGGGATGGGACCCTGACAGGTATTCCCATTCTGGGTAAAAGTGGACCTGGGAGTAATGGCAATGAATTTTTTTTTGTTTGTTTTATGGCATACCAAAGTTTGTATTTTATTTAACGCCAAATCCACTTTCTTTTGTTAAATAAATAACCATTTCTATTTTTAAAAATATCAGTTTAGTATGAGTACACAATTTAATCGTCAAAAAGATTTCTATTTCAAGCTATTCAGGTTAGTCAAACAGTTCTATTTCAAACAATTCAGTTTAGCATAAGTACAGCTTCAATATCAAAAACAGTTCTATTTTTGACTTTTTAGTTTTGCGTAAGTACGCAATTTAGTCCTATTTAACCCATAGATAGGACTCCTAGCCAGAGTGGACCTGGGAGCGATAGCAATGAAGGGGCACTCCGAATTCCCCAAAGCGCCAGCATTACTAGAGCCTCATCCTGAGATTGTTTAGTGTCATATCCAAGACACTCGTGGGTGGGTGGTAGGGTCTTATTCTTCCGCAAAGATGCAGTCGGGATATTCTACTGTCCCAGCCGGCTGGGCTGTGTCTTACTCCGTTGGTTTTGATCCCGTGAACCGAATAAAGATAACTATTCCTTAAATAGGCGATAGATTTGCATCACTATTTCCCTTAGATTATTATTATTATTATTATTCATTTAACGATCCCTTCACACGAGAGGGATATGACAAAGGAACAATTTTAAATGAAGTTTAACAGGTTTCAGTTAAGATATTACCGTTTTTCTCAGTCGGTTGCCATACCGAGAACGAAGAACCTAGTTTGCTCTACTATTTACCCATTGCTGGAAAGAGGATAGATGGATGTATACCGTTCCCGATGGTGAAATGCAAACAACCTCGTCATGACTTGAACATGCGTCACCGTGTCTCTTTCCGAGAATGATAACCATTACACCACGATTATTATCATTTACTCATTAGAGCTTTTCACATCAGTATAAGCTGATGGTCTTTCACTGGAGTTTGAGTGACAGCAAGTGTCCTCAGGTCTCCAGGACTCTACTCAGTATTCTGGCTGTTCTTAATGATGCTGTAGTTTGGATGGTCTCGACTCCTCCGCCAACTTTCAACTCCTTCAGTCCCTTTAATAATCCTTTAGTTACTGTACCAAAAGCACCAATCACAATTGGTATAATTGTCACCTTCATGTTCCATAGTTTTTTCAATTCCTTAGCAAGGTCGAGGTACTTATCCTTCTCTTCACATTCTTTCAGTTCTATTCTGTGGTCAGCCGGGACAGCAAAGTCGACAATTTTGCAAGTTCGTTTTTTTTTTTATTATTATTAGGTCTGGTTTTCTGGCCGAGATTAGGTGATCCGGGAGTATGTCAAAGTCCCATAGGAGTTTATGAGTGTTATTTTCTAGGACAGGTGCTGGGTTGTACAAATACCATTTGTTCGTATGGTCAAATTTAAATTTCTTGCACATCACCCAGTGGATCAATCACCTTGCCGACCCAGCCGTGTCACGTCTTAAATTCCTTCTGCGCTAATTCGCAGCATTCGCTTATTATGTGATTAAAGGTTTCATCTCAGTCACCGCATAGCCTACATTTGCTATTTTGTTGCGTCTTATCTATTCTCGCTTTGATATGATTGGTTCTTCTTATTATTTTCATTATTATTTGAATCTATATAATTGCTTTCAAATTATTGGTTTCAGATAAGAATACTTGAAATATGTAACTATCTTCATTATCAGAGAAAAACAAGTTCAATTTAATAAAAAAAAAAAAAGAAGCTGATAACATTTTTTTAGGAATGAATTAAATTTACGCATTGGAAAAGTTTTTAGGAATTAATTAGCCATTGTATAAACCAAATATATATTCAGTGGTAAAACTCTAGTTCTGGGGGTTTCCTTCATTACTATTACTCCCAGGCCCACTATCACTCATAGTAGTAATACCTGTTAGCGTCCAATCAATGTGTTTAGGCATTTGGTTTCTTTGTTTAATGGCATATCAACTTTCAAGGGTTATTTAGGACCAAAACCATTCTTGTAGAAAAAAAAAAAAAAACAGCGGTGATAATATTTTAACTATATCAGGGAAGATGAAGGGTTCATACCTTTCGCGAGGGTATTAGTCCGAAAGTGAATGTAATAGCGCGACTAGAGTTCGAACTTGCTTACTTTAAGACCGCAATACAGCACGTTAGCCATGGCAGCACGAGGACTTTATGCGTTCAAAAGATTCATTTGACACTCATTCGTATAAGATAGGAATAATTGATAAAATCTAACTTCATGTAAGTTATTGATTTCAATAATATTTACTTGAAGCAATAATCGTTTATCAAAGATTATTATTAATAAACACTTAAAACAATATTCATTGCAAATTATTGCTGTTAGATAGGAATACTTGAAAACATAAAACTTTATGCCAACAAATGATTATGAACAAAAACTAAAATTAAAAAGAATTATTTTCAGAATTGATGAATTAATCAAATTTTGGCATTAAGTAACCCATATGAGTTGTTATACCGTTAAATGAATAAACCAAACCAAATATTAGGATTACAATCTCACATTTAAAAGTGATAAAAATTTCAGCATTAAATAAGCCAGAAGGAGTTGATATGCCATTAAACAAACTATACCAAACTTATAAATACTCATGATTACAACAAAACAATCAAATTTTGGTATTAAATAACCAATAAAGTGTTGATGTGGCGTTAAACAAATTAACCAAAAGCGAGCATATAAATACTTATGATTAAAATCAAACATTTCTTTGTGAATAAAATTTCAACATTAAATAACCCATAAGGAGTTGATACGCCGTTAAACAAGTCATACCAAACAAATAAATTGTTTTGATTACAATTAGACATTTATGAGTGAATCAAATTTCGGTATTAAATAACACATAAGGAGTTGATGTGTCGTTAAACAAAGAAACTATACCAAACCTAATCCTGACCATGATCAGGGTTGGTAAGTTTGACGGCGCCGAAATAATTCTTTTATTGACTGGATTAAACTGTTTTTCTCCCTTATCGGATTTACGGAAGTAGCTGAAGATATATTTGCATAAAAAATATCTCGGCTTTATTTTACTTTTAAGAATTTTCATCAATAATCTTTTAAAAGCCTGTCAATGCTTACGTCATTAAGTATTTAAAAACAGAACTTCCTCGACAGAAAAGAATTACTTTTAAAATGAAAAACAAATGAGCAATTTCAATAATTCTTTTTTTAAACTAAATTAAGAGCTCAAATATATTTATCTTATTTTGGTGGGTAAAAATACCGTTAACATTTTTGGTGGATGATTAGAACGGACTGAGATCGATAGATATGAACAGACTGAGGAAGAAATATATGAACACAGATAGATAGATAGATTGATAGATAGATAGATAGGTACAGAATTATATATATATATATATATATATATATATATATATATATATATATATATATATGTGTGTGTGTGTGTGTGTGTGTATGTGTGTGTGTGTGAATATATTGATTGGTTCATTGTTCGTTTTTTTTATGGTGTATCAACCCTTTTCGTGTCCTTTCACGCCGAATTAAATTTCAAATAATTCAGTTTAGTGGAAGTATCGTTTTTGTTTAAAAACAGTTAAATGTCAAAAGAGTTCAGTTTGTTGTCGAAATAGTTCTATTTCAAACAATTTATTTTAGCTTAAGTACAAAGTTTAGTTCTATTTAAAAACAGTTCTATTTCAAACAGTTTAGTTTAGCGTAAGTATGCATTTTAAAAGACAAAAACAGTTCTATTTCAGACAATTCAGTTTACAATAAGTACACAGTTTATTTCTATTTGACCCATCGATAGGACCCTATCAGGTGCTTCCACTCCGGGTCAGAGTGGACCTGGTAGCAATAGCATTGAAGGGATACGCGGCGTTCCCCAAAGCTCAAGCATTACTGGAACCTCAGCATGAGATTCTATAGTGTCATATGCAGGACACTCGTTTGCTGAGAAGCATTTGAGTACAGCCCCAGAGAGATTGTGCAATGAATGTATTGACACAATTATTTATATATATATATATATATATATATATTATAACAGTGTTGGTTGTCACTAAATAGCTTTGGGGGTTTGTGTCGAACCAAGTGCAATATATATATATATATATATATAAATATATAATTGTTTTTTTTATATATTTATACACACAGACATACATATTTCTGTTCATATCAATTAATCTATCAATCAATTAATATATATATATATATATATATATATATATATATATATATATATATATAAAGTAGTTTGCTATGTTTGTGACTAAAAACTGCTGAATTTTGCGGTTAGAGCATATATATCTATGTTGGGCTGGACGCAGAGTCAATGAAGCTCGATAACAATCAGTTTCTTCCCTATGCGATCATCAGAAAAATATATACACAGGAATTTTTATGTATGTATTTACCCAACCCCTCAGCCCTTGCAGGATGTAACACAAGGTTAATTTTTTAAGCAAAGTTTTACGCGTTTGAATTCAGAGTTTTCATATCAAAATAAAAGATCCTAGTCTACCCTACTATCAACTCCTAGCTGGAAGAAGAATAGTTGGATTTATTTCTTTCCCAAGGGTGTTAGTGCTATTGGAGATGTAAAAAGTCGTTCAGGTTATATATATATATATATATATATATATATATATATATATCATTAGTTTGCAGACGATATCCCGCTGCAACGATTAAGGACACAGATGACGCTGATGACATAGCGCTTCTTTCAAATACACATATCCAACTGAATCCTTGCTGAATACCCTAGATCATGCAGCACGTTCACGTTAACGCAAACAAGATAGAGAACATGACTGCTCTAAATGTCCACTCAAAATAGCGCTCCTCTGAAATGAGTTTTAAAGTTCATCTACGTTGGCAGCAGCATCTTATCTCCTGAAAGGGATGTCATTGTTTGCCTAGTGAAGGCGTGGAATGCTATCGATTAGTTATCGATCATATGGAAGTCTGATCAATTCGATAAATTAAAACGGGATTTCTTCCAAACAGCGGTTATGTCAATACTACTCTATGGACGCACTACAAAGATGCTGACTAAATGGTACGACCTGAAAAAACTTTTGGAAGCAGCACCCTATGAAACAATAGTTGTACGGCCACTTGCCTTCATCTATAAAACTATCCAAGTTTGATAAACAAGGCATGTGGGACACTGATGCAGAAGCAAGGATAAACTTATAATTGACGTTCTTCTATTGAAACAGCTCTGTACGGACACTGGATATAGTTTGGAAGGCCTGCCGGGAGCGATGGTGGATAAGATGGATGGAGAGAGATAAAAAGAATTAGGGAAATCTGCACTATCAGCGTGACTTGATGATGATGGTTATGTTATATCAAAAGAGTATAATTAAAAAAATACATAATAAAGTCGAGGGCGATCCGGAGGCTCCCTTTTCAATAGCGACTACACCGAGGTGTAAGAGAGGGCACTACTCCTTCCACTTTACCCTTACCTTAGTCCTAAGCAAGGCAGCATCAGGTACCATTTTTTTGAGTCTTTAGTATGACTCGACCTGGGATTGAATCCCGGTCTCCCAGACCATTGACGAACGTTCAACTCATTAAGCTCATGGACCGGTACACATGCGATAATAGGTATTCAATCTTTGAATAAAGTAAAGAAATACAGTATTCAGTAAGTATCCTATTATAAAGTCCGGCGCTAGCTTTGGTTTGGTTCAATATGGACTTGGATCAGTCTATTTTTGTTGGGGTGGTTCCACAACCCACGAGAGAAAACTCATAATTCTATTTAATATTAATAATTCTATTTAACCCTCACCGCAATTAACCTTCCTCCCCTGCCTTCTTACGCCACTGCATTTTAAAACAAAGTAGGCTTGGATACTTTTTTTGCAACAAGAGGTATTTGAAGAATTTGTTTTGGACAATTAAATGGGGCCCAGGCTTGACATAGTCATCCGATTGATCGTATCAAGCTTCACTGATCGCCCGTCTTGACTAGCAAAGGCCAAAATAGAGTGTTGCAAGTCACGGGACCAATTAGTTTAACGCATCAAGGATTCGTCAGCCACCAGGATTCTCCCTCAAAAATAACAGTTCATCACCCACAGTCAATAGGTAGCCCCATGGGGAGGTTCTTACCTCTTCGCAGAGGTGCAGTCAGTCCATTCTACAGCCCCAGCCGACAGAACAATATATACATATATATTGAGAGAGAGAGAGAGAGAGAGAGAGAGAGAGAGAGAGAGAGAGAGAGAGAGACTGAGATCAGAACAAAATTATATATATATGTATATATCATGAATATAACCGTGATAGATTAATACTTAGGGTCTTTTTTAACGGTAAATATATCAACCGATTGTGGGTAGTCTAGTTACGAGTACGCCACAGGGAGTCTTCCACATAATTAAGCAGGCAACATAACTGAACGAGGGTTGACATGCCATAAAAGAAACCAATTTACAGCGGTAAAAGGCATAATCATTTTATACTTTGAAGACAGCAATGAATATTGAAGAAGAGGACGCTAGCAGGATTTCGAATGTCATTCGTAAATAGCATAGCCTGTTCGTTCGAGGAGAAAGTGTTCAAGGCAAATTTGAAGTGAGGCTTATGTCCGTTATGAGGAATGGTAATATAAAATGGAAGATTTCGTATCAGTGTGGACATTCGCTGACGGGTGGTAATGTCCTGAGTTATCACCAAGTGCCACTGGGTGGTAATAAGCGGAGTTATCCTATTAACTTCTAAAGCTGAATAAACTAATTTGCCAAAAACGCACTCCTGGGTACCGTTAGAAACTACAGTTTCGAGGATGTTGCAGTCCTTGACAAAGATAAAAAAAAAAGACCTTTGATGAATATTATCCCACCGAAGCAGTACTTCTCCATTTTATATTGGGGTTGTAATATGGCTATTTCAAGAAAAAAAAGAAAAAAAAAAAAAAAGGAAAAAGACCTTTCGTGAATGTTATTCCTCAAAAGTAGTATATAGTCATATTACACATGAGTTTTAATATGGTTGTTATAAAAAAAAATTTTTTAAAATGAGAGACCTTTTGTGAATGTTATCCCTACAAAGTAGTATTTATCCATATTACATACGGGTTGTAATAAGGCTGTTATCATTTAAAAAAAAGAAAAACCTTTGATAAAGACTAAAGACCCCAATAACACGGGTTTGTCTATCTCTTGTTATTAAATAAGTCTGCCTGGCGGTCGTCTTCCTTGGTCATACCTACTTCGTGGGTCTGAGTTCATTACTTGGCAGCTGATGCGGTCCAAAATGCCGACGAGATCAAGCACTTTCTGAGATAGCCACTCTCAAGTCTTGATTTGTGCGTGTCCCTGCATTACAAAACGGCCTTGTGTCAGATCCAGTCAGAATTGAAGATTGGATAAATATCTTGTTCTTCGAAAGCAGTACTTATCCCTATTACATACATGTTGTAATATGGTTATTATTTAAAAAAATACAAAATAAAAGACGTAAAGTCACTTTTATTAATGTTTACGAATATTTCTTGTGCTCAACGGACGTTCGACTCGTTTTTTTTTTTATCGATTAGTCACAATTTGTTTACTGCGAGCGCGGCATGCAAACGACGGCTATGTGTTCGTTTGGAGAACTCGGATACCATCGGACTCCCATGAAAAAATCTAAAGAATATTTCCAATAAATATTTAATTTTAAAAAATCTTTCTCCAGAATTTGAGGTGCTTTTATTTTTAATTGAGTTTCTAAGAACTTTTGTCTTTTGTTTGGCCGGCCGGCAATTGAACTTAGATTGATTATCATTTGTACGACACCTGTTTTAAATAAAGAAGGTGGGTCCGTCTACCTCACAGAACTATCACAAATTTATACACACACACACACACACACACACACACACACACACACACACACACACACACACACACACATGCATACATGTCTGTGTCTGTGTGCGTGTGTATATATGTATAAGGTATGTTTTCTTGATAAAAATTCCCTTGGGAGGGCTTCAATCGCGTTATCCATCAAAATCATACCAATATTGTCCTTCTACTAGGATGGTTTCAGCATTAGATAACCCGGAAAGATTGATATGCCATCAAATAAAGAAATCAAAGCAAACCTTGAAGATGATTAAGTATTGGAGTTTTAATTTCATTTTAGAATTAGCTAAACATGCGTCTTACCTATCTATCTATCGATCTATCTATCTATCTATCTATCTATCTATATATATATATATGTATATGCACACACACATATACATATATATTTTTCTCACACACACACACACACACACACATACACAAACACACATACACACACACACACACACACATATATATATATATATATATATATATATATTTATTTATTTATTTATATGTATGTAAGATTAAACAAAGCGTATATGAACAATGTTTGATAGCTCAAAAATAGTGCTACGGTTTATTTATTCCTCTCATTACCTACATTTTTATGCATTTAAAAAATGCAAACCTCTCATAAGACTTGTGACTTGTATAAATACTTGAAAAAGCTAAATCATGTTGAGTAAATATCCTTTCATTTAGTTTATACATACATACATACATACATACATACATACATATATATATATATATATATATATATATATATATATATATATATGAGAAAACTGCAAATAAATCCGACAGTATAAAATGTACTGAGATGAAAAAACACAGAGGATGATTTTATTGATAGAATTATTTGGTAGCTTGAACTATTTTGGATTTTAGACCTTCCTCAGAGCGTTTAAGTTATTAAATGAAAGGGAAAAGATAAGAAAGTGTTAAAACATTCTATTTCCGTTGGTAGCATTTTGTTTCAAATTTGTGTGATATAATTAGCGTTCCAAAATTCATTTAAAACTCTATATATCTATCTATGTGCATGTAAACGATGAAGAAAATTACTGTAAATCGGAGATTTTGTAACGCTTCAGTACCAATCTGATCAAATAAGGAGACAAAATGAAAGAGCCAGCTCTATGTTTGATAGTATTACAATTTGAAATGATTCTAGATTCAACAATTTTCCGGCGTTTTCTAATATGCATATAACTCATTAAACATTACACATAAAATCCTGAATTGTTTTTGCCCATACTATTATGTAATAGTTCGTTGTGCTTTATGGCATATCAACCTTTATTGATCATTCAGTGTCATATCTTGGTTATATATATATATATATATATATATATATATATATATATATATATATATATATATAATTTGTATGGGAATACTTTAGAAGTAACATTATCTTTAAATGAACCAGAGCTTATTTGTATATTTCCATTTTTTAAGAATAGGAATTATAAGTTTAATTGAATTACCATGACCAGAAAATCCGGGAAACACAACGTGCAACATACGGAACCACTGGACAGGAGTTTCGACCTTATCAGCAGTCTACATATATTTCTTTGCTCATGAGTTTATGATTTCTTAGATGCATGCCTTTTGAATTTTCTTTTGAAGACGCGGCCCTTGAGATGACCGTGTTTTCTGTAAGAGTACCGATGTAAATTACAAGACAAACCAGGTTAACTGGCCGCACAATTGCCATGGCGTCGCTTGTGTGCGATCAAGACCTTTAGTTAGTGGAAGAGTTTCAGCTCTGCAATCAGTGGTCGCTGGTTTGATCTCCAGTGGCGGAGATCACGGTATATACTGCTGATGAGACCTAATAAGGTCGAAACAGCTGTTCAGTGGTTCTGTAAATGTTTGCCGGATTTTCTCGCCATGATAATTCGATTTATAACAGTTTATTTGTCTGCAGTTATAATGGTTTAAATCATTGCTATTTAATACTAATTAATTTAATATTAATTATCTGTTTGCATACAGTTAAATGTTTCGAAGTATAGAAAATGATTAAACCATGCTATTTAATCCATAGATGGGACCCTAATAGGTATCAACTCACCAAATCAAAGTGGACTTGGAAGTAATGCCAATGAAAGCCAACTCCTCATTCCTTAGAGCTCCTGGCAACTCACCATCCGATGCAGTTTAGTATCATATCCAGGACTGTTGTTAGTATTCTACAGTCTCAGCAGACGGGGCGATGACCAATAAGGATGATTTTATACAAATTCTGTTTAATGTTTTTTTTTGCAAATTTTTAAGTGTTTTTTTTTTATTCTTCAATTGAGATGAATTGAATACGTGTAATCTGTCGACGCAGAAGATTAACTGAAATAAGTCTACTTCTTTTTTGGTCAATACTGTCGTTACTTTTTGTGTTATGTAACGTAGAATATTTATGTAGCTGGAACAACCGGGTTTCTGTACCTGGAATTCAAAGATAGAGGGATAAATAGATAGACATACAGAAGAATAGATACATATTGGCATCTCACTAAGGTGAAATGGTTAGCGATCACTAATTCTTCATGCGAATCGATCATTATTGCGTATCCAAGGAATGTGGATTTGTTCTAAAGTACTCTCATAGATAGATAGATAGATAGATGTGACTGAGGTTGATACATATAAATATAGATAAAAAGTTAGATATAGGCTAGAACAGATAGATATGTATAAACTGAAATAGATTAATAGATGTATAGATATGAACAAAATGAAGTATATATATATATATATATATATATATGTCCACAGATAGATAGATAGAATCTAACAGACAGGGAAAGTGAGATGCCTAAGGCAGATGCAGAGCGTATTTAAGAGGGAGTGGATGTGAAAGCATTGCGTATCGGCGTATAAACAAGCGTTTTTGCGGACAAATAATCCCGTTTGATCGAACTATGAATTACTGCCATCCCTAATGACGACAACAAAGCCGGCACAAACGGCAGCACTCGTCGTCATCATGGCCTCCGAAAACGGAGAAGCCATCCTCCTCCTCCTCCTCCTTCTTCTTCTTCTTCTTCTTCTTCTTCTTCTTCTTCTTCTTCTTCTTCTTTTTTGTTAATTTCTTACTGTGTAATTTTCACTGGAGCTCTCACTGAGTTGGACATGGCCAGTCGTGGTTCTTTGATGCCCGGGACGGTGGGCACTCCACCAGGAATTAATAACACAGCAGACGGCGCTTTTGAACCGGGCTTGGGTTATTGCAGGTTTATGAGGGTTGTCACTGGGTGTGGTGGCGGTGGAGATTAGTGTCTCACGGCAGTGAGGAGATGAGGGGTTCCAGATGGTAGGGAGAGAGAGAGAGAGAGAGAGAGAAGGAGAGAGAGAGTGAGTGAGAGAGAGAGAAGAGACACGGAGGGAAGAGAAATCAGCTTTTATTTTGTAGCGTTCGATTTATTGATTCAGTCGCCATTAGGTTTTATTAAGTGACGGACATTTTTTATGCATTAAGCGCTACCTTCCTCTACCTTCTAATTTATATATTCATCTTTGATTTTGTTTTTATTTAGGCTTTGCGCATTTTTCCAGTGTGTTCTCTGTTGGGAAAGATAAACCCTTTACAACACTTGCGAATATATATATATATATAAAGTAATATGGCGGCATTCGTCGTGTAATGGCTACCATCTTAGGAAATGGACACGGTGACAGAAGTTCAAGTCCTGGACGAGGCTGTTTGCAATCCCATTGTGCTAATACACTTATGGAAATTTATTAATCCAATTATTCTCTCTCCAAGAGTATATCTAAGACTAAGATCTTCAACCTTGCAATGTCAACTTTTCTAATAAAAGGAAAACTCGAAATTCCAACCTCCGCTTAAAAATTGAGCTTGGGTCACATCCTGCTCGTGTGGAGGGATATATATATATATATATATATATATATATATATATATACAATTTGCTCTATCGGTATATATCAATAGATAAAGAGTGGTTAATATCAGTAATAGACCATATTTAGCTCTAAGGATAGCGTCGAGACATTGTTATCTACGCATTTCGACAGTCAGTTTCCAAGAAGGTCAAATTGTGGCAATAACCCCGCCTTTCCCAAATACTGGGGTGATTTTGCTTTCAATCCACTTTGCTGGTTATGTCATTGCATGGCACGATCGATTCGCTTATCTGCCAACGGAGTGTTTTTGATCCAGAAAGCTGATCAATCACAGTTGACGAGTGGACGGATGATACCGCACAATTTAAATTTAAAAAAAATGTCGAACGCCAACAAACAGAGAACAGTGACTTTAAAAATGATACATACATTCAACCTTTCCACTAGTTGGTAGAGATAGATGAAGACCTAATTCACGGGTTAACAGTCAGTCTATTTCTCATCATTCAAAGTCAGGTACAAGGCCTCTCGAATTATTGTATAAATTTTAGATTTTCCTATTCTCACTTTCTATAGTCTGGCACTCGGCAGTCATAAGTGGTGACCATGTTTGCTTTTCTCAGTTTTTAGCATTCAGCTTTTCTCATTTCTTTGAATGTCTGGAACAAGGTGATTTTAAGTAGTGTATTTTGTTTGCGTTTCTCGGTCTCACTCAAAGTGTCGTATGATTTTAGGTTTTCTCTTGGCTTTTTTTAGTTCCAAGAGTCTGGTAAAAAGTCAAGACCAAGAGTATCATGGAGTCTGTTGGTTTGTGCTGATCTCAGTCGAGGGATGAAACATTTTGCTTATATGTATTTTCCCCTCATCCGAATTAGTATAAATTTTCTTCTAATTTAGATTTCACTAATTAAATCCACTCCTTCGATTTTCTACGCCTTCAATATTCGATTTCCTTTCACTGCTGCCTAAAGGGCTGATCCTTCCTCTTACTCAGGTTCCATTAATTAATTCTGTTCTTTCTACCTTCAGTACTTGGTTTCCTCCTATCATCCATCCCCCCCCAAAAAAAGTGACTTGTCTTTTTCTCTTCTACTGATGATGTCAATGACCGTCAGTTAGTCCGAAATTTTCTATTCTTTTTGGAATAGCAAGGACGAACTCATAAGTTACGTTCTCTGATGGACTCATACAAAGACGTGCTACGTCTGGTTAATCAGTAAATAATTACATAAATCAGCTCTCTGCGGACACTGGATGCGGTCTAGATGACATGCCGGGAGGGATGGACAATAGAAAAGGATGTCAACAGAGAGTCAATGAAATCCGTGTTACTGGCACGACTTGATGATGATGATGATGATGATGTATATATAGGGATAGAAGAAGAAGAAGAAGAAGAAGAAGAAGAAGAAGAAGAAGAAGAAGAAGAAGAAGAAGAAGAAGAAGAAGAAGAATTGAATAAAGGGGAGAAGAAAGAAATAATCAAAATGAAGAGTACATAGAATATAAGCCAGAACTAAAATCTGCTTCCTGTATCCGTTTACTGTACGACAGCCAGCAAAATAAAACAACTCAGACAATTTTCTCTCGATAAAAGAAAACCACCCTTTAAACTAGTTGTCCTTGGCAATATTTAGCTATTTGGCCAAATGAGTGGACCGGGGCTCAAACCTAGGTTGAATCATACCAAAGACTCAAAAAATGGTACTTGATGCCGTCTTGCTTAACACTCAGCATTATAAGGTAAGGATCAAAGGTAAAGTTGATCACTCCAGGGAATGGGGTAGCGCTCTACCCTACACCTTGGTGTAGTAGCTATTGAAAAGGGAGCCTTCAAGTCTCCCTCGACTATGGTCGCCAATTTTCCTTTTTTTTGTTTACACACAGTTAAATGTTAAAACTGTTCTATTCAAAACAATTCAGTTTAGCATAAAAAACGCAGTTTAAATGTCAAAAACATTTTTATCTCAAATAATTCAGTTTAGTTCTATATGACCAGAGATAGGAGCCCATCAGATTTAACCACTCCGGGTCAGATTGAACCAGGAAGCAATGGTATTCTACAAAGCTCCAGCATTACCGGTATCTCACCATCAGATTGTTTTGTGTCATATCCTGGATACTCGATGGGGGAGGTCTTTCCCCTTTCTCATAAAACCAGACAGTGTAATCCCAGTAAAGATAAAATAAAGAAAAGAATAATGAATTGATACTGAAATATGCTTCGATTGGTAAAAGGTAAACCCTGGGCGAGGCTGTTTAGATATCATGTATCACTTATACACTTGGGAAAGGTAAGAATCCAGTTATTCTTCCTCCAGTTAGGAGGAAATGATAAGACTCTTTAGGCTCTTTAACAAGGCAACCACTCTAGGAGAAGGAAAATTCTGAATTCATTCCTGTTAAACTCTACTTGAAAATTAGCCTTGTTTCGCTTCGATCTCGTGAGGAGAGGTCGGTGAATATATATCATTTACGATGCACAGAGTGCATCAGGAAAAAAAAATTCGTAATCTATTCACTTGACCAATTCTCGTTTAAACGATTTTAAAATTCTGAAAAAAATAAATCATAAAATAGGAAATATAAAATTTTGAGTTATTTAAACACATCCTGTTAAAATTTGGTTTGTTGTCTTTTATGACATATCAACGTTGTGGTTTATAGGGTGTCTCAAAATAAATGCAGCCCATTGATATGATGATTTATTAGTGAGATAAGCGCAATGGAGGTTCTTTTGGAACACGTTCTGTAAAAAATGAATTCTTTGAGTTAGACACATAAAATCAATGCTTTTTAAAAAATTGTTATAATATCAGCTTTCAGGATATTTTTTGAGTTTCTTGTCTCGGTAATAAATCATAATCATATTAATAGTTTGCATCTATTTTGAAACGGTTTTCAATAATTTTATCCATAAAGAAATAGTGAAGCAAAATATTTTTCCTCTCTTGCCCAAGGTACTGTGATCAAAAATGAATAGCTGTTAGAGTATACTATTTTCAAATCTGAAACAAAAAAGAATAACATTATTATTTGTAAAGTTATCAGCAATCACATGGTTCCTTTATATATTAAGACACCTTATATTTAAAGTTAAATCTTCTTTGTATATATATATATATATATATATATATATGTGTGTGTGTGTGTGTGTGTGTGCGTGTGTGTGTGTGTGTGTGTGTGAGAATAGTTCATAGGTAACATTTTTTGTTAATGAGCCAGAGTGCAATTGTTTCATTACAGTCAAATGGTTTCAAGAGTTGCTATGTAGCATTAATAGTTTTATTTCGACAAAATAAAACGGTTTCAAGTATTGCTATCTACTATCAATAATCTAATTCAATATCAATAATTTGTTTGCACGTAGTTAAAGGAATTCAAGAATAGTAAGTGATTAAACAGTTCTATTTGACCCATTGACGGGATAATAACAGTTACTACCACTCCGGGTCAGTTTAAACCTGGATGTCATTGCATTGAAGGGGTACTCCACATTCCGCAGAGCTCAAGAACTGAGGCTCAATGTCATAAACAGGACACTCATTAGGGGTTGGGTCTCCTAACTCTTGGCAGAGATGCAGTCGATGTATCTTATAGCCCTAGTCATTAGAGCTTTGTTAACATCTAAGTTCGTCTTAAAGAGAATTGCTCCAAATTACGAAATAACATCATTTTTTCTTTAGCACTCTCTATAATACCTAATAACATCTGTTTTGATTCTAAAGTATTCAAATAAAAATAATAAAATCTTTTAAACTCTGATGCATAAAAAAATTAAGTACTTATGAAAATATTTTGAGTAGTAGTTATTTAGGGGCTATACTGCGCTCTCTCTCTCTCTCTCTATATATATATATGTAACACTCTGTGTGTGTGTGTGTGTGTGTGTGTGTGTGTGTGTGTGTGTGTGTGTGTGTGTGTGTGTTTAAAGCTTATATAGTGGAAAAACAAAGCTATTAAGTTTTCTTCGCTTTCGTTGCTGCCGAAAATCCATGATGCAAAAAAATCATTTTTTGATAGGAATTAAAAATGGTTACTACAATCAAAATTAAGATAAAAAGTAAAATGCCTGTATTATTTATTCATTTATACATTTATTTATTCTCTAATAATAAAATTTGAAAAAATAGGAAATGCTCAATTTGAAAAAAAAAATACGTCAGTTAAACTCAACTCAATTAAAGAGAAACAGCAGAAATGTTTTACTTTCCCATAGCTCTTGGACGAATTATTTGTTCACGTTATACAAGATATTTTTTCTGCGCATGCGTCAGCAGTCATTTTTTTCCCCGGCAGTTTTTTCCTGGTAATTTTTTTTTCCTGATAATTTTATTTCTTTTATTCATCATGAAAAGCGACCATTGCATTACTGGTATTATCCATCACACACACACACACACACACACACACACACACACACACACACACACACACACACACACATCCGTACATACCTAATATATATATAGGTATATGTTTACGTATATATACATGCGTATGAATATTTATGTGTATATAGATGAGTATATATATATATATATATATATGGAGAAATAGAGAAGGGGGAAAAGAGAGAAAGAGGGAGAGAGTTAGAGAGAGAGGGAGAGAGAGAATCAAACAGTTTGTAGACTAACAGCCAGCATATTGTTTCAGTGATGATTATAGATGTATTTTTTATCAACTAATGTTTATTGAGCGTTCGGTAAAAAGTGTGTAAGTGTTCGTAAACATATTTCATATTATCCTCACCGCAGTCGGTGAAGATGTTTACACCCGGCCTTATGCTTTATCTAAGATCCTGATATTGTAATTCACTGACGTAGCTGCCTCAAAATCTATTCAATGATTCGGTGAATATTTTTACAAAAAAATGAATAGAAAAAAATATCGGAAAGTGGATGCGATTTGAAAGTGTAGAAGATGAAATTTTCGTGGGAGGGACTTAAAAAAATTTACAAAATAGAACAAAAACTTCCATTCTCCAGAAGCAGGGACTTTCGCTTGAACACTTGGCGAAATATTATCAAAATAGCATTTATTTTAGATCAGAAATATCGCGGGAAAAAAACCGTTGCGATATGAGGTTCTAAAAAGAAGGCCGGAAATTTTAAGTGGTCTTTTAAAAATGTGTTGAAGGCTTCCTTTGATTGTTTAGAACAACGGTTCTCAGCAGGGTACATATGTTCCCTGGGTGATCCATATAAGATATTTTCGGGTCCACGCAAACAAGATATTAAATTGGAGTCCATGATAGTATTTTAGTGGCCAATAAAAATCATGGCAATAACAATAAGAAGTGGTTACTCAGCTGGGGCGGTAGAATACACTGACTGCACCTCTGCAGAGGGGTAAGACCCCCCCCCTAACGAGTGTCCTGATATGACACTAAACAATCTGATGGTGAGGTTCCAGCAATGCAGGAGCTTTGGGGAATGCGGAGTACCCCTTCATTGCCATTGCTCCCAGATCCACTCTGGCCCGGAATGGTAGCACCTGATAAGGGTCCTATCTATGGGTTAAATAGAATTAACAGCATACTTATGCTAAAATGAATTGTTTGAGTAAAACTGAATAGTTTGAAATAGAAATGACTTTTACAATTAAACCGTACTTACATTTAAACTGCGTGCTTATCCTTAACTGAATTATTTGAAATAGAACTGTTTTTCGATATTAAAACTGTATTTACACTTAACCGAATTGTTACATAAAACTGCTTGAATAGTTTGAAATGGAAATGTTTTTGACCATTAATCTGTGTACTTATGCTAAAGTGAATTGTTTTAAATAGAACAGATTATTTACATAAAAATGGATTTGGCGTTAAATAACCTACAAAGGTTGATATGCCATAAAACCCAACAAACCAAACCTAGAGGTGGTTACAAATAGTCTCTCTGAAAGATGCATATTTTGATTTTCACCTCAATTTAGGTTATTCTATGTGCCACTCTACCTTATTCCATAGATCTTGTACTGAAATTTACGAAAATGGTATCATTTTCTAACATTCTAACACACATGGTTGCAAGATCAAGTCGTATTCTTTTATCTCGCCTATTTATGCTATGCTCATATTTTTTCCTTGCTTTGCTTCATTTTGGTCCAGTCAGTTGGGGCTGTAGAATACACCGACTGCTTCTCTGAAAAAGAGTACCACCCTACGAGTGACCTGGACATGATGCTATATAATCAGATGATGAGGTTCCAGTAATGCAGGAGATTTGGGAAGGCAGAGTACGCCTTTATCGCCATCGCTACCAGGTTCACTCCATTGCCTAGTCGGTTGGGTCTTTAGAAGACACCGACTGCTTCTCTGCAGAGGGGTTAGACACGCCCTATGAGTGTTCTAGATATGGTTCTAAATAACCTGATTGTAAGGCTTCAGTAATACTGGAGCTTTGGAGAATGCTGAGTACCCCTTTACTGCCATCACTCCCAGATCCACTCTGGTCCGGAGTGGTTGTACTTGATAGGGTCCTATCTATAGGTCAAATAAAACTAAACTGTGTATTTATGCCCAACAGTATTGTTTCAAATAGAACTGTTTTTGACATTTAAACTGCGTACTTATGCTAAACTGAATCGTTTTAAATAGAACTGTTTTGACATTTAACAGTGTGCAAACAAAAAACTATACTTATATTAAACTGAATTATTTGAAATAGAACTTATTGACATTTAAACTGTGTGCTTATGTTAAACCGAATTGTTTGAAATAGATCTAGTTTAGCATCTAACTGTGCGTAAACAAAAAAAACTATACTTATACTAAACTAAATTGTTTGAAATAGAACTGTTTATATATATAAAGGGGTCTGCAGGAGTATTTCACTTATGACGCTGGATGAGCTAGAACCTACATACACCAGCTCTGAGCAGATACGGAATGTAGCCCTGAAAACCTACAAAAGCAATGGGTGATTGAGAAGGGTGGCGAGAAAGGGTCATGTCGTGCTGATGGCACGACATGATGATGATATGTATAAAAATGGAAATGGCATTAAGTAACCTACAAAGGTTGAGGTGCTATAAAACCAAACCAAGCCAAGCATACAAACTTTTATCAAAATGATTTAATTCAGCGTTAAATAACCCGTAAAACGTTGATACGCCGTAAAACAAAGCAACCAACCAACCTTCACTTCCTTAAGAGGAGTTACAACCCGTGGTGTAGCGGCTAAAATACTGGGCATCGGTATCACAGTGAGTTTGAACCCCAGTCGAACCATTCAGTTCACTTTCCTATTGATACCCCAGAAAAAAAAGCATGAACACACTTATTCCCCAATTATGCGTTAAATTTTACTAGACTTCTACTGAGATGGCAATGATATGAAATAACTCACGAAGGTTGATATACCATTGAACAAAGTAACCGACCAATCATCCACTTTTACAAGATGTTGTCCAACGTATAGTTTTTCATTTGTACTTTGAATCCTTTGCGATGTGCTTTCTTTTCTTCTGGAAATAACTAGTGGTTTTCAAGCAAATTGGACATACATTCTTTAATTGTGCAGTTAGGATCTTCCACATCATACGCGAACACGTTATTGGTCTATAGTTTCTTTGTGTTGTTCTTTTTTTTATATAGTCTCTCTGTATCAGGGGTTTTATGGCTTTTGTCATTCATTAGTTAATGAGATAATTCTCATTGATGGATGTGTTTTTTAATCTAGAATCCATGAATCCCATCGTGGTCTGGAAACTTCCAATTTGGTACATTTTTTGCGTTGTTTTTTGCGAAATCCGATGAATTTCAGTTTGAATCTTTTCTATTGTAACTTTTACGTTATGATTAGCGTCGTTCTGAGCTGATATTAAGAGAGATTCAATTTTTCTCTTTAAATCTTTTTCCGCCGTCGTCTTACTTCTATTTTTTTCTATTTGCAGCGTTCCTTTTATTAAACCGCAAGCATCCTCAAAAATATAAAGAATCTATGAATACTTGAGAAACTTTTTTAAAAAAAAGTAGTTATGTGAAGGGATTTAAATATCATAATCTTCCTAGTTTTAGCTCATATATCTAAAAAAAAAAAGATATCGGTTCAAACTGAGATGTATCTTATAAACCAAAACATCTTAAATACGATATATACATATATATATATACTTTACTGAAGATAAAACTCCAACCAGGGCTCTGTGTGCAGAAACAGTTTTACATACCGATTCTGCTCACAAGCTTTTTTGAACCAAGAGAATCCAATGTTTATTTGTTTAAAAATGGATTTAGCATTAAATAACCTACAATGGCTGATATGCCATAAAACCTAACCAAACCAAATCATATATATTTAATATATATGTATAAAGAGAATCTGATGTTAAATAACCTACAATGGCTGATTTGCCCAAACAACCCACCAACTAATATTACTCTGGGAAAAGACTCAAACCCTCTTATACCACAAGGTATGTGCTAAATAGTATCACTGCTGATGTCGTTGGCATTAAATAACCCATGAATGTTCATATGCCATTACACCAAAACTTCAGTCGCTGTACGTTTTGATCAAACCTCCGGTAGAGAGTGGCAGTAATAATGTTTTAAACATTTACCGTCAATGGAGATCATAAATAGTTGTAGCTATATGAGGTATATTTTAATTATAAGATATATTTGATAAAGCTATTGAATTTGTAAACAGCTTCAAAGATAAAACACTGATCTCATGTCATCCAAAAGAGTTATAACTACTTTTCTAGGGAAAGAACAATATTACAAAATGAACAACATATGTTGTGCATTATTACAGTTTCTCGGGCTGGAATCGATTCGTAATGATCTGTGCGATCAGGATCTTGCTCTGCATTCTGAATACATAAAACTTGTACGATGATATGACAGTTTAGTATAGCAACCAACTCATGATAAATATCCTGCCTCTTCCGCTGAGGCTATAGACTACATCATCATCATCATCATCATCATTATTTCACGCCATCAGCAAGGATCTCCTTCGCCCTCTTCCGCCACCCTTCTCTATCGTCCATCGTTCCTGGTAGGTCTTCAAGTCTAAATCCCGTATCGGAAAGAGCAGTTGTATGTAGGTTCTAGCTGGTCATCTTGCCTTTGCTCGTCCATCTGATGGAGTCCACGAGAGTAAGTCGCTTATGAGTTCGTCCCTACTTTTCCAGCAGTGTCCCGCTTGTCCGATCCATCTCACTTGGATAGTTTTCATGATGGTTGGTAAGTGGCCGAACACTGCTGTTTTGTTGGGTGTAGCCACCAGAACTTGTTTAATATTTCGCGTAGCATTCATGTTTAGTTACAATCAAGCTTTTTCTTCATACGCTTGGTTAATGTCCATGTAGTGCATCCATACAGCAGTATCGACACGAACGCTACTTGGAGATAAGTGCGTTTCATTTTATCTGTCAGGTATGACTTCTATATAACCGATATTCTATCGTCAACTTTTTAGACTACAACAATTGCATATCTGCAAAAGGGTAAGTCCCCCACCAGTGAGTGTCTTTGATATGAAACTAAAGAGCATCTAATGGTGAGGAGCCGTGGTATAATAGTTACCATCGTAGGAAATGGACACGGCGACACGAGTTCAAATCCTAGATAAAGCTGTTCGCATTTCAAATACTACTAATACCATTGGGAAAGGTATGAATCCATCAGCTTTCCCTCTTTGCTATGGGCAAATAGTAGGGCAGTCAAGGTTCTTCAACCTTGGTATGCCAAGCGGTCTAAAAAAGGGAAAACACTGAATTCCAATCTGCCAAAACCCAGCTAAAAAATTACCTTGTGTCACATCCTGCTCGTGCAGAGAGGTTGGTAAATAAATCCATCTGATGGTGAGGCTTCAGTCCTGTCACTTTGAGGAATGCGGAGTACCACTGGCATTACTCCCAGCTCCACTATGAACCAGAGTGGTAGTAACTGTTCGGTTTCAATCTATGAATCAAATAAAACTGTTTAACCATTGACCTGAGTGCAAACAAATGACTGATGTTATATTGAATTGTTAGTGTTACATAGCAATACTTAAAACCATTTAACTGTGTGAAAATAAAAATATAATTGTAGATATTAAATTCAATACTTAAAACCGTTTAAATATGTTTAAAGAATGTACTCTGTCTTCTTTAAAATATTCCCTACTAACTATTCGTTTATAAATGAAACACATCTCACTGTAGAAACAGGATTTGGCATGTAATAACTTACAAAGATTGAAATGTAAAAAAAGCACCACCACCCAAATAAACAACCCCAACAATTACACTTGCACACATTGAATATTTTCAAGTATTCTTATCTAACACTAATAATTCATTTCAACATTATTCATTCATTTGCACATAGTTGAATGGTTTCGAGTATTGCTATGTAATACTGGCAATTCAATTTAACCTCGGTCATTTGCTGACACACAATTAAGTGATTTAAAGTATCAAATATGATCAAATAATTCTATTTGACCCATTGATGGGACCCGAACAAGTAATTCCATTTGGGGTCAGAATAGACTTGAAACTAATTACAATAAAGAGGTAATTTACAATTCCAAAACTCAAAGACAGGAGCCTCACCATCCAATGAATTTTAATGTCATACGGAGGATATTGTAAGAAGTGGTGTTTTTGATTTTCATTGATAACGTTGGAGCCAAATATTCAAAAACTAGCTGAGCAGTATTTTACACTACAAAAGATACAAGGAACACAATAACATCATTGATAGAGCAATTTCTCAGCTAGATATCATTATTTTATTTATTTATTGCACAGTACCCGTTATGTTTTATTACTTTGGCTGAACAAGAGTCCTCATGCGCAGCATGAATGTTTTTCTGGCAGATTTCCAGAAAATTTAGGATGATTCTAGAAACGAACAATGACAGTTAACATGTCATTCATTGAAATATGATATACCACCGATGTTATTCGTGGTGTATGATACCGTCATCACATTCATAGAGAGTTCAGAGCTATATTAAAACTGGTCACCCGTATCGAGAACGGTGTCGATTTTGGATCAATTTTTTTGTTTGTTATATATGTTTTATATTTATATCTTCGTGATTTGAAAGCTGTTCTTGTTGAACAAAAGTGGTATTATTCTATCTCCCAATAGCTTGGGGATAAAGGAATGTATAGTTTTTCCATGGGTATTTGTCCGAAAATGAAAGGAACATTGTGATTAATTTGTACTCGCTTACCACGATATCACAGTCCAGCAGGTTAGCCACTACGCCACGGAGATTCATCCCTTTTCTTTACTTCGTTTGATTTCTTTGTTTAATGGTACATCAACCTTCGTTGGTTATTCAATGTAAAAGCCATCCTTGTTGAAGAAAAGCAGTGATACTATTCAACCGCTAGCCGGGGCGATAAGGGAGTCCAAACATTTCACCTGGATATTAGTCTCAAACTGAACTTGATAGCACGACGTTTGTACTTGTTTTCAACAATGTCATATTACATGTTAGCCCCTACATCACTGCAACACCACCACTGACTGAGATTGTCAATTGATTGAAGGGAACAAGCATTAATTTTAAAAATAATCGCATTAACTCGAATTATTTAGACAGCAATCTCACAATTCTCGTTGAAATTTCACGTTCAATGTCATGACGTCATCGCTTTTCTCATTAGATTCAAACATCACATCATTTAAGTAACGCTTCGTTGCTGAGCCTATAACATTAATTAGAAAGTTGGGAATAACTGAAAAAAATCACATTAGAAGACAACATTTTTATTTGGCCTTTGCACAATGTAATGGAAAATTTAGAAAACCTGGTGGCATAGCTAGGACGATCACTGGTTGAATGGTACTGATGCTTTGGCCACAAAACTATGCTGGGCGTCTGTGTCATCATTTGATGATATATCTGTTCTTTTCCTATCTCATGTGTATGATTGATATATATGACTGTGAATCTGTGTGTGAATAGACAAGGCTTTATAAGCGTCGTTCATAAAGGTTATTAGCCTTAACCAGAAAGAGAGAGCCATGGTTTAATATTTTTATCGTGGCAAAACCTTCATAAAACTAGAAAAAGTAATTCAGATATCTGTCTTAATTTCTGTTCAAGTGAGGTTCATATAAAGGAGAGAAGAGTGTGACAAGTCTTGATGAGGCCGAGCATTTTTTAAACAATACCCGTATATATATATATATATATATACATATATATATGTGCATATATATATATATATATATATATATATATATATACAAAATATCACGAAACTGGCAATGGGTGGATGCTGGTGACTGTATCGGCATAGAAAAACTCTGTCAATGCATCGGTAGAAGGGGTGGGAATGCTTATAGGACCAAGAGCGCTAAAAACACTTAATAGCATTGAGAGAATACAACCTAGGATGATGGCCGCAACGTTTAATGGCAACCCCAAAACAACGATCATCTCCTGCTACAGCCCTACCAATGTTAGCGAAGAAACCGAACTAGTCACCTTCTACGAGGAGCTATCCTCCCTAGTACGTAGCATTCCGAAACACAACCTGCTAGTCATTGGCGGAGATATGAATGCACAAATCGGGAAAAACAGAAACAACAAATACAGCCTACACAACACGTCAAACAGGAATAGACAACATCTAATTGATTTCATGATAGAAAATGGATTAACATGCCTCAATACAAACTTTCAAAAAAGGGAGGGAAAATTATGGACCTACACATACGCGAACAAGAGTAAAGCACAGATAGACTACCTCTCTATAAATAGGAAATGGAAAAATAGTGCGATGAATTGCGAGGCATGCTCCACTTTCGAGGGTGTGTCCTCCGATCACCGAATAGTTACGGCCAAAATACGACTAAGCCTACGAAAAAACGCCACACGATCAGCGACAACTAAGCACTATGACTGGGCCCTACTTAACCACAGAGATATTAGAGACAAATATGCATTAGAATTAAGAAACAGATTCGAAACACTACAAAAGAAGACAGAAAAAGTTACCCCAAATGACAAATATAAAAATTTTGTTGAAGCACACCTTGAGGCGGCATCAAAGTGTATCCCAACAAAACCTAGAACGAAATATAGAGTCCCTTGGGAAACGTCAGCGGTTAGAGAAAAACGTGCACTCGTGAAAACTGCCTCCAAAAGCTATCGGAAGAACCCAACAAACACAAATGCCCGAAAACTAGAAAAGGCACAATATCAATTAGCAGGAATATATCTAAAAGAACAGGCAGAATACATACAAAATCAGATAGATAAGATTAGAGACTCGGTGGAAGATAGACAATCCAGGATAGCCTGGCAAACAATAAATGAAGTAAGTAGAAGGAAGAGCACAGCCAAAGCAAAATTGAAAGCTGCAAGCCAACAAGAAAGAGTAAAACTGTGGGAACAGCATTTCAAAAATCTACTAGGAAGCCCGACGAAAATAATGGATGAACCGATCACCAGAATTATCAGTAAGCAATTAGATATTAAACTAGGTCCTTTCACCAAAGAAGAACTCGACTCGGTTCTTAAAAAAATTGAAAATAGGAAAGCTGCAGGGCTGGACGAAATCCCTCCCAGAAGTGTGGAAGACTAGACAATTCGACAATATACTGCTCCGGCAATGCAACGCAGTCTATAGTCAAAATAGGATAGAAAGATGGATGAAGGGATGCTTCCTTCCTTTCCCTAAAAAAGGTGACCTCGGATTAGCCAAGAGCTACCGAGGGATAACACTTACATCCATAGCAGCCAAAATCTACAATGCGCTATTACGAAACCGCATAGAACCCAAAATAGAAAACATCCTTAGGAAAAACCAAAATGGCTTCCGGAGAAATAGATCCACAACCTCACAAATATTGACCATCCGTAGAATCCTTGAAGTCGTTCGGGCAAAAAACCTTCAGGCGACATTACTATTTGTCGACTTTACCAAGGCCTTCGATTCCATCCACAGAGGGAAAATGGAACTAATCCTACTAGCATACGGTATACCAAAAGAAACCGTAGCAGCAATAATGATCCTCTACAGAAACACAAAAGTGAAAGTACGTTCACCAGATGGAGACACGGAATACTTCGACATTGGTGCAGGAGTACTACAGGAGACACGCTAGCCCCGTACCTCTTTATCATCTGTATAGACTACGTGCTTAGAACTTCGATCGACAAAATCAGAGAAAATGACTTCGAGCTGACTAAGAAAAGAAGCAAAAGGTACCCCGCAAAAACAATCACAGACGCCGACTACGCTGATGACTTGGCGTTACTGGCGAATACGCCTAATCAAGCAGAGACACTACTACATGGCCTCCATGTCAATGCGCACAAAACTGAATATGTGTTACAACCAAACGGGCAACATTACCACACTAGACGGAGCCTCTCTGGGGCTAGTGGACAAATTCACCTACCTAGGAAGTAGCGTCTCATCAACCGAAAACGACATCGACACACGAGTGACGAAAGCATGGACGGCTATAGATAGGCTCTCAATCATATGGAAATCAGAAATGAAACGCAGTTTCTTCCAGGCAGCGGTTGTATCGATACTGCTATATGGATGCACTACATGGACGCTAACTAAACGGCTGGAGAAGAAACTTGACGGCAACTACACAAGAATCTTGAGAGCAATATTGAACAAGTCCTAGCGACAACACCCCACGAGACGCCAACTGTACGGCCACTTGCCTCCCATCACGAAAACTATACAGGTTAGACGAGCCAGACACGCCGGACACTGCTGGAGAAGCAAGGACGAGCTCGTAAGTGACGTACTCCTATCAACCACCACATATGGCCAAGCAAAAGCAGGACGACCAGCCCGAACTTACATGCAGCAGCTATGTGAGGACACGGGATGTAACCCAGAAGACCTGCTGGAGGCGATGAATGATAGGGAGAAGTGGCGAGAGATGGTCAGGGATATCCATGCTGGCGGCACGACATGATGATGATGATATACAAAAACGGGTAGCTAGCTAGCTAGCTATCTAACTAGATAGATAGATAGATAGATAGATAGAGAGAGAGAGAGAGAGAGAGAGAGAGAGAGAGAGAGATTGATGAAACTATGAAAAACTTATACTTGTGTATATGTGCACATGGATGTCTATTTCTGAATGGGATTAAATTAGATTTGTTTTCATATGATCACACACACACACACACACACACGCACACACACACACACAGATGGACATATCCAAACGTATGTATATAGAGAGGTAGAAAAAGAGAAAGAAAGAGACAGGAAAAGAGAACGTAGGGATGTGGCTCGGTGAGTGAATGTGATTGATAAATAAATAGATAGAAAGCGGATGAATTGCGTCGTGCGATAAATAATTCTGTATTTCTGAATGAATCATAAAATGTTTTTAAGTGGTAACATACATACAAAATATATATATATATATATATATATATATTGATATATCGTTATGCATCTGTTTTTCTGTTTCTATCTATCTATCAAGCGAGCTAGCTAACTCGCTATATATATATATATATATATATATATATATGAGTGTTTGTGAGAGAGAGAGAGAGAGGAAGAAACAGTGAGAGAAGATGATATATATATATATATATATATATATATATATATATATATATACCTTTACGTACATAGATGTGTATATATGCAAATAACTAACTTCCTATATATATATATATATATCAAATAGGTATATATATATATATATATATATATATATGTGTGTGTGTAATTGCAAAAACAAACACCGGTGAGATTTGCCTCAGCCCATCTTTATATGTATGTAGGCATTTATCTTTCTCTGTATTTGATCTCCCCATCTGCATTATAAATTTGAAGAAATATGCATGATTAGAAATCGTACTTCTCATGATACTGAATGTTTTTCCTTGAAATTGTTAAGAAAAAAATATACCCCCTCCATTTCTTCTCTTCCAGTAAATTATTGTTTTCGCTCTTTGAAAACTGAAACGCTCTTTGCCTGACGAGATGATTATAAAGCGTTTTCTTCATATTTTTTCCTATTGCGCAACGCGTAAAATGTTTTCAGACGTTTACTCCAAACATTCTCATATCAATAAGTTGTTATATTTTGTTGGTTCGTAGTTGTTATTTCTTTGATTTTCTTTTTGTTTGTGTGTTTGCTTTATTTTGTTTTTTAACTTAATAAATTTCGCTTGATCTCTCGAAATTTCAATTTAACTATTGCAGTCTTTGATTTATTCGATAAAATATAAATTTTTGTTTTTTATTAACTGATTTTTTTTCTTTTGCAGGTAAGTACCGTTTCTGAAAATTCGCCTTTTTGTTTCTGCGATTCGAATCTAAAGACGTTCAAAAAAAAAAAAAAAGAAAAATGCAACATTTGAAATCTGCAGTTGTTAAAGTAAGTTGTTTGCCAAAATCCAGTTCTTTTTTATTCTTCGTTGATTTTTGACTCCTTCATGTGCTGGGCTGAATTCAATTATATCTTTTTTTAGATTTAGGTGCAAGTACGTATATATATATATATATATATATATATATATATATATATATATATATATATATATATTTTTGTAATGGCTGTTTCATAAATGATTGGGATTTACAGCAATTTTTTTTCAGAATTTTTCCCGATATAAAAATGTGTATTTTTTCGTTATTGGTTTATATAAAATTTGTATTAATCCAGCGAATATATTTATTTTGAGCCTGACAAGTATAAAATAGTGCTCCAGGCTTGAAAAGAGGTCTGTCATCAAATACTTGTTTGCTGAGAAGAGCAAATCATGTAACCCTAACAGAAGAATGTATGACGTTAATGGAGAACCATGTTTTAGTCAAAAAATGTTTACAAATGGGCTAAATATGGTTGTGGAATTACGTTCCCATGTCTAGAAGACAGTTCATGCGCACTGACTTTCCGGTAAAGAAAATGTTCCGGGCGCAGTGGTTAGTAAAGACGGTCATGCTGAGAGTCTTCTGGAACCTGGAAGGTACCATGAGTATGGATTTATTTGAAGAATATGCAGCAGTAAACTGCTTACTCCCGCCAAATTTTAGGGCAAGATTCACCATTTTCATTGGAAGACTTTCGTATAATAATGACATATCAACTTTCTTTGGTTATTTTCTGCCAAAACTATCCTTGTAGACGAACAGCCGTTGTACTATTTAGCCCATATCAGAAGTGGATGGATCTCGGTGTTCATGTCTTTAGTAAGGATATTAGTCTAAAGGTGAATATAGTATTTTGACTGGAGCACGAACTCGCTTCCAACGATGTCGCAGTTCAGCTTGTTAACCACTACGCCACAAGGAATCCCCTCTAACAAACTTAGGTGAATAAAATAATATATTAAGAGTTATCTACGAAACTCATTTAGAAAATTACTCTTGAAGATGTTTTCAATTCTGGACCAAAGGCTTTTTGATAATGCTGAATAGAATAGTTCCATTCTTAAAACCGTTTTATTTTCCAGGCTTCGATTTTTGTCATGTTTTATTTAATTTTTTAGTTGATTTAGTAACTTTTTTTTAGTCCTTTCCTTTTTAATTCTTTAGCAGATAATTTTATAGCTTTTCATTTCTTTCGACTTACTATTTTTTATGCCTATTAAATTTCTTTTATTTATTTTCCATCTTAGAAAATTTTATATATATATATATATATATATAGGTGTGTGTTTGTGTGTGTGTGTGTGTGTGTGTGTGTGTGTGTGTGTGTGTGTGTGTGTGTGTGTGTGCGTGTGTGTGTGTGTGTGTGTGAGTTATTTTATTTTTATTTTTCTCAGATTTTCTTCGATTATAATTCTACTTTATTTATCCTAATTCCTAACACTGCCGCTCACCATAACACCAATTTCCAAGATCATCGCATTTGTATCTCTCAAGCGTTTGGCGTATATGCGAATTCACCTCGTCCATAGTACTATGTTACGTGATGAGTAGTGCCTTCCATCCCGTTAGTTTCGCGCCAAACACAGCTGCTCGCCTGCTTGGCGCCATAACTATTTCAAAATGGCCGGCGAATCGATTTGTTCTAGTGGTTTTGAAAAGACGGGGCCTGCATACGTGTTACGACTCCTATTATTATCTGAAGTTGATATTCGATGGTAGTTTTTGTTAATGAATGAGATATATTATGATGAAGGTTTCTAGGTGATGTCTCGGTACGCGAGCGGTTGGCTTTTAGTTTTCAGTTTTGTGTCAAGCCGGCAGATGTTTCTCCTATAAACAGAGATTCACGAATGAATAGGACAAGGGATACAGAGCTTTTCAAGTAGATGGTGCCAAAAGAATTCAGAAAGATTAAACAGAAACGAAGCGAAAAGGAAGGGATTCGAAGTAGAAAGGAAAGAGGTAAGATTTAGGAAAAAAGTACAAAAAGTCTTGGAAACAATAGAGTCTAGAGAATATAATAAAGAAACTATTGTTAAAAAAGAAACACGCAAACAAAGGTGTATCTAATAAGAAAGGAAAAGAAGAAGAAAATAACCAAAGAAAAAGAATGAAAGATAAAAACAAAGAAGGGAAAGTAGAGGAGTGAACGTGGATCGTGATGAAATAAAAAAGAAAGAAAGAAAATTTTGTACGTGGAAAGAAAGAAAGAAAGAAAGAAAGAAAGAAAGAAAGAAAGAGTAAGTAAGAAGAAAGTCGATAGAGAATGAGAAATGATAGAAAGTATGAATGTATTATTACAGAAATAGAAAGAAAGAAAGAAAGAAAGAAAGAAAGAAAGAAAGAAAGAAAGAAAGTCAATAGAGTATGAGAAATGAGAGAAAGTATAAATGCATTATTTCGGAAAGAAAGAAAGAGTAAGTAAGAAGAAAGTCGTTAGAGAATAAGAAATGATAGAAAGTATAAATGCATTATTAAAGAAAGAAAGAAAAAAAGAAAGAAAGAAAGAAAGAATATGTAATGTAAACTGTAAGAAAAGGAAAGGGTAGAAAGGGAAGAGAAGGAAAAAAAGAAAAAAGACCAAAGAAAGAAATGATCTGCAAGGAAAGTAAAGTGAAAGTGAAAATAGATAAATGCAAATTTGAGGTAAAGAAGAAAAATTAACAGCAACAAATAGAAAGAAAGCAAATGAGTCGTGTAATCAAAGAAAAATACGAGAATAGGAAAGAAAAAAAGGAGAAGATTAGAAACAAAGAGGAGAAAAATGAACGAACTCCGCGGCAGCGAAGATAGAAAAAGAAAAAATTTTAATTTCTTTTGTGTAAAGGCATATCAACCTTCATGGGTTATTTAATGCCAAAGCTATGATATTATTTACCTCCATAGCTGAAAAAAGCAAAATGAGAGAAAGAAAGTTTTGCATTAACGAAAGTAAGCAAGAAAAAAAAATGGGATAAAGAGAATGACTGATTTCATAAAAGAAAGAAAGAAAGAAAGAAAGAAAAAGTAACTTCTGAGAATACAAAAGAAAAAGAAAGAAAAGAAATAAATAAAGGAAGAAAAAAGAGTGAAGTAATTCATGCATAACAACCGAAATAAATAAATAAAGAAAGAAAGAAAGAAATAAAGAAAGAAAGAAAGAAAGAAAGAAAAGTAAATAGTGAAAACAGCTAAAACCAGATCTGCGTCATTAGTTTTTTAACCACTGCACACCGATGTAGTGTCCACTTTACGTAATTGTTATTTATTAAGCTTTGCTTATATATGCCACACAGTCCTCGGGTTGCATAAGTGGTCACCCATCTAAGTACTGAACAGACACATTGCTGCCTAATTTCAGTATCTTGACTATAAGCTGTTATTTACTAAGCTTTGCTTATATATGCCACACAGTCCTCGGGTTGCATAAGTGGTCACCCATCTAAGTACTGAACAGACACATTGCTGCCTAATTTCAGTATCTTGACTATAAGCTGTTATTTACTAAGCTTTGCTTATATATGCCACACAGTACTCGGGTTGCATAAGTGGTCACCCATCTAAGTACTGAACAGACACATTGCTACCTAATTTCATTATCTTGACTATAAGCTGTTATTTACTAAGCTTTGCTTATATATGCCACACAGTACTCGGGTGGCATATGTGGTCACCCATCTAAGTATTGAACAGACACATTGCGGCTTAATTTCAGTATCTTGACTATAAGCTATTTACTAAGCTGTGCTTATATATGCCACACAGGCCGGAGGTTGCTTACAGTACCTGCTGTTGCTTAAGTAGTCACCCATGTAAGTATTGAACCAGCTTATTGATGCTTAACTTCAGTAATCTAACGAGAACACATGCTTTTAACGTGAATTGACCGTAAGTCAGTTCAGGGGAAAGTTGTTAAAAAGTTTTACTTGGATACGGCATACAGGCCCCAATTTGCTTACAGCATCTGCTATTGTTTAAACGATCACTCACCAAGTATTGAACAAATACATCTCTGTTTATCTTCAGTGATCTTGCGGAAACCAATACTTTTAATATAAACTGCCCCTAACTCATTGAAAGTTGATATTTACAAAGATTTACTTGGATATGGAACACAGGCTTCAGCGTGCTTACCATACTTGTGGTTTGGTTTGGTTTGGTTTGGTTTCTTTGTTTACTGACATATCAACCTTTGTAGGTCATTTAATGCCAAAGCCATTCTCCTAGAAGAACAGTAGTGGTACTATTTAACCCATAGCTGGCAGGATAAGGCGGTTCATACCTTTCCCAAAGGTATTTGCCCGAAAGTGAACGTAATAGCGCGACTGGAGTACGAACTCGCTTACTACCATTCCGCAGTCCATCGCTTTAACCATTACACTACGAGGACGACCCTTACAGTACTTGTGGTTGCTTAAACGGTCACCCCAATAAGTATTGCTTGTTGTTGTTTCATTTCGGTGATTTAACGGGAGCCAGTGCTGTCAGCAGGACTTGATTGTATGTCAGTGTGCGTGAAGTTACCGCAATTTATTTGAAGACAAGCAATTCTTTGTCATGAGGGAAGTATTCTACTTTTCTGTCCCAGTCTACAGCTCAAGATTTGAAACCAAAGTAGGATTTGAAAGTGGCATAAAAATTTTGACGAAATGTGAAAGTAGTTTTCGGGAGTGATTTTAAATTTCTTTTCTTTTCTCTTTTTTTTTTTTTTTCGGTGACAACACTGTTGTTCATCATCTCTTTATTAGAAAGGAAATAATTTACTTTTCATTCTTCTTCGGGCCCTCGATTATTTTAGGAGTCTGTTTTTTTTTTCTTTATTTTTTAAGGTTTAATTTTTTAAGCTTCGATTTTTTTTTTTTCATGTCATCAGTTGTTAGCTTTTCTGAAAAAAAAAGAGAGGGATTTTCTTTTTCAAAAGGAACGCTAATTGAAGACGTAATGAAAGGAAGGAAACAGAAATGGTGATTGAGTAATTGATTGATTAATTAATTGGTGAGGTGATCATTACTCTTAAACGAATGAATCTCTCCCCCCTCTCTCTCTTTCCCTCCCTCTCTCTCTCTCTCTCTCTCTGATATTTCGGAGGGTTGAAAAAAGTGGGGGGTGACTTAGTGACAAATTCTAAATTGAGGCGAAATAATATTTTAAAAATTTGGGTGTGAGTTAATAGGGCATTTTCTCTTCAGCCATCTTAATAATCACTAATGGATTGATTGATTGATTTTAAGGCATCTTAACCCGTCAAGGTTTATTTTATGCCTGGTGTTTAGGGAATTGCGTTCATTGTACATTCGTATTTATATTTTTTGTGTAGTTGTTTAGGACTCTTTTTTCATGATATTAAGTATTCCTGTCTAAAACTAATAATATAACGAAATTAGTGAGTTCTGACATAGGCAACAACTTAAAAACTACATGTATCATAAATAAGCTTTAATTCAGACTTTTCGTTCCAGACCAGGTGTGGGAAAGCTACGGCTTACAGGAGCCGATGAAATGTTCTGTGCAGTACATGGGAGCCTCTAAAAACTGGAAAATAAACACCTACTCTTGAAGCAAGACTAAATTCTTTTAATTTTAAAAGATGTGTCCCTTTGATTATTAATAACCTAGTTATGCGGCCCTCCCACCAAAAAGTTTGCCCACCTCTGTTCTAGAACTGCTGTCTTACGAACGTATGCCCTACCGTTTACCCATAGCCAAATGGAAAAAAGTTATTCATACCCAAAGGTATTTGCACTAGTTGAAATGCAAATAACCTAGTCCAACATCTACAACGAAAGCCATCACACAACGAGCGCCTTCACACAGTTATATTGCTTCGAGTAACAAATTATAACAATCCATCATAAATCAATATAGCTTCCCCTAACTTTTCTTAAGACTAATAATTTAAAGTCATATGGTATGAAATATTCCTATTGAATAGTAAGAATTTTTAAAGCGATCTAATTGGCCCATTGATGGGACACTCACAGACACAACCCCTCCGTGTTTTAGGAGAATTATGAGTAAATGCAATGAAGATGTATTCCATTCTTCCCAGATTTTCAAAACTGAAGCCTCACCATCATATGCAGTTTACTATCATACGCAGAACCCCATCTTTATAAGTGATGATCGTTCCCCTTTGTAGGTTTGCTTTGCAAATCTACAATTGTAAGTTATTTACTACCAATTAATCTTTTTGCGGTTTGGTTTGGTTTTGTTGCTTTGTTGAGTGGCATATTAACCTTTGTAGGTTATTTCATGCCAAACCCATTCTCCTAGAACAGTTTTTAACTTTCCCAAGGGTATTTGTCCGAAAGTGAACGTAATAACGCGACTGGAGTACGAACTCGCTTACTACGATTCTGCAGTCCATTGCTTTAACCATTACACCACGATGACACCCTCACCGTCTTTTTACGTATTTATCAAATATGTATAATTTGTAAACAGATTTTCTTGATATGATTTTTAAACGCGCCTGAGATATTTTTTTGCACACAGTTAAATGGTTTTAAGTATTGATATCTTATACGAATAATTCTATTTATTATGAATCATTATTTGCACATAGTTAAAGGATTTCCATTATTGCAATGTAACAATAACAATTTAACATCAGTAATTTGTTTGCACTCATTTAAATAGATAAACGTATGTTAGAGATTAGTTTGTCAGTAATTTAATTTTTCAATAAGTTAGAACTAATTTGTTTGCACTCTAATATTGCTAGGATTTCTGCGCAGTCAAATCGTTTCATTATTTGTTATCTAACACTTATAATTCTATTCAATATAAATCCTTTGTTTGCACACAGTGGTGTAGTAACAAATATTTATCTTTAACACTGATTATTCTAGATGTACATTTTCTTTTTTAAGCTGAGAAATTATATTGCGAATTGAATCACCCAGACTAGAAAATCCAGCGAACACTTGCGCACGACATGCGGAAACGCTGGACAGCTGTTTTGACTTTATTAGGTCTCATCAGCAGTGTATACCGTGATCTCTCCCACTGAAGATCAAATCAGCGACTACAGAATGCAGAGCGGAAACTCTTCTACTGAGCCCACATCGCACACAAATGATGCCAAATCGACTAGTCATGGCAATTGCGCAGCCAATTAACCTGAATGTGTCTTGCAAGTTACATCCGTACTCTTTACAGTGGATACGGTCACTGCCAGAGCCACGTCTTCCCAAGAGGATTGGAACTACGCATTTACATAATTGTAATAACCTCAAAGGCATTTTTTTCTTTTTTAAGTCGAGCAATAATGTCGTGAATGAAATTACCACGACCAGAAAATCCAGTGAACTAATTATTCTATTCAACATTACTCATTCATTAGGACAAGTTAAATGGTTCCAAGCATTGTTATGTGTTACTAACAACTCAGTTTAACATCAGTCATTCATTTACCCTCAGTTATATGATCAAACAGTTCTATTTCTCGCAAGTCAATTTAACATAAGACTATGCACTTCGAACATCGATAGGTTTGATGAAACAAAATGGCTTTATAATAAAAAAAAAAGGCAAAAAGCAGCCGATACCTTGAAACAACTATTACGGACGCAGACTATGCAGATGACATAGCGCTTCTTACAAATACACCTGCCCAAGCCGAATCCCTACTGTATAGTCTGGAACAGGCAGCAGGAGGCATTGGCCTCCACGTAAACGCAGGCAAAACAGATCATTTGTTTTAATCAAAAAGGTGACATCTCCACTCTAAATGGCGGTTTTCTGAAATTAATGGACAGGTTCACATACCTCAGTCGCAGTGTCTCATCTACTGAAAATGACATCAATATGTGCCTAGCAAAGTCATGGACTGCTATCGATAGGTTTTTGATCATATGGATGTCTAACCTATCCGATGAAATTAAACGCGATTTCGTCCGAGCAACGGTTGTGTCAATTCTACTGTATGGATGCACCACGTGGACGGTGACGAAACGTATACGAGTTATAGGGAACAAATCATGGAAACAGCCTCCCGCAAAACAACAGTTGTACGGCAACATACCTCCTATCTCAAAAACCATCCAAATGAGACTAACGAGGCATATGAGACCACTGGAGAAGCAAGAACGAACGCATAAAAGACGGTTTTTTATGGACGCCTTCACGTGGAAGAGCTAGTGTTGGCCAACTAAGAAGAACATATCTACAACAGCTCAGTACGGACATTAGATGTCGTCTTGAAGACCTACCGGTAGCGATGGATGGTAGAGCTGAAAGGTAAGTTGGGGAAATCCGTGCTAGCAGCATGACTTTATGATAGTGCTGGGATGTATGTGTGAGTGTGTGTGTGTCAGCGAGTGGATTTTAATGTCAGTAAGCAGTGTAATTATGAAAGGCAGTTCAACAGCGGGGACGTTTCTTATTAATACAGTCTTTGTGTCGGAATTGCTGCAACGTCTTCAGTTGTTGGGAACTACGGCTAGTTAATATTTTTCTTTTGGAAACTAGAATCTTAGTTCCACAATCCGTTCAGTCCATTGTCAGTGGATTGATTCGTGCCAATTCCTGCATATCTCACTTCAAAGCCTGAGCTGTGTGTGCTCTTTTCAAGGCAACACCTTCTTCCAACAAAGTTGTCATGTCAACTTTTGCCTTTCATTTCTTCTTCTCCTTCTTCTTCTTGCCCCACGGCATCAGCCTGTTTTCCCCGCTGATGTTCACATCACAACAGTTTTGACCTCTTCTCGCTTTTGACTTGCCCTTCCTTCCTTTCTATCTTCTTTCTTTCTTTCTTTCACTCCCTGTCGATTTTGCCAATGCGCGTCAGGACTATTGTTTCCGATGTGAATCGTTTGATCTATGAGCCGTTCGAAAGAAGAGCGCTTGTCACAGCGGGGCTTCCTTTATCGCTTCTGCACGCGCCTCGTTACGAACATCAACTCGGCGGCCATTTTTTGTAGTCATTCTTTGTCTGGTTGGTTGGTTGTTTGGGTTTCACGGCATATCAACCACTATGGGTTATTCAATGCCAAATCCGGTTTACATATATGAATTTTATATGATTTGTAACCATTTTTTTTATATATAAACTCACTTTTTCTTCGTAAACTCATTTTTTCTTTTAAGTTCATGTTTTGATCCTTTAGACCCACAAGTAGGACCCCAACAGGCACTACCACTCCGGGTCAGAGTAGACCCACTACAAGTTATAATTGTTGAGATTTATGGTTGTGCGTTGGGTTATTTGACAAAACTTTTTATATTTGGTTGATTGGTAGGTTGATCCAGTGAATTTTTCGGATTGTAGTGATGCATTATATTTTTAGGTACAACTTTGCTTCTCTTAAGAAAGAGAGGAAACCATCCATGTTGATGTTCTCAAACAGATCTCTCATTATCAGCTTTAAAATGTCGCTCTCTGGCGGTATCTAGTACATCACATTCCATTAGGATATGTTTAATGGTGTAAGGCGTCTGGCATGTCAAACACTGTGGTGGTTGTTCCTGCTTGAGGATGAAAGAGTGGGTGAGTCTTGAATGACCTATACGCAGTCTGGATATAATGACTAGTTCCATTCTTGATTTTCGAAATGCTGGTCTCCATTCTCCCAAAGTGGGCTTGATTTGGAAGAGCTTATTAGTAATGCTATCATTCCAGCATTGTTGTCATTTTGTAAAAAGGAACCTATTTATTTGTGGTTTCAAGTGAGTATATGGGATGGTGGTATTGTCAGGGCTTAGATCTAAGGCAGATTTTGCTGCCGAGTCAGCTCTTTCATTGCCCCTCACTCCAATGTGGCTCGCAATCCAGTACATGATTATTTCTTTATGGCTGGACATGGAGTATAGTCAATTCAGTAGTTTAATAATTAACGGGTTCTCAAGTATTTTATTTTTCATTCTTTGCTTGTTAGAAGCTGTATATTTGTTATTTCGTTTGTTTTTATATTTATTTAAAAAAAGGCAATACTTGATGTATTTCTGTTTTTAAAGAAATTACTTGTCAGAAAACACTTACTGGCGTTCAAAATACATACTATAGGTTAAAAAGCTGTATAATTTTCTTTTAAATAATGTTTATCATTGTCTATGGTATATGACACATATTTTTAGAGCTCGGTTTGGTTTGGTTTGATGGCATATCAACCACTGTAGTTTATTTAATACCAAATCTTTATATATATATATATATATATATATATATGATTTCATAGCATTTTTGGTAAATAACATTTTTTAAATGAGCCTGGGCTTATTTCTGACACACAGTTAAATATTTCACTTAATTCTATCTTATACGAATAATTCTGTTTACTATTAATAATTTGTTTACACACAGTTTAATGTTTTCAGCTATTACTATGTATCAATAACAATTCAAAAAAACGTAAGTCATTAGTTCTCACACAGTTAAATGATGAAACTGTTCTATTTCAAGCAATTCAGTTTAGCATAAGTACAGTTTTTATTTACTTACAGTTGAATATAAAAACAGTTCTATTTTAAACAATTCAGTTTAGCATAAGTTCACAGTTTAAATGTCAAACATTACTCTATGACCCATAGATAGGATCCTCTTAGTCAGAGTAGACCTGGGTGCGATGGCAATGAAGGGCTACTCCGCGCTCCCCAAAGCTCCAGCATTACTGAAGCTTCACCCTTTAGTGTCATATCAAGGGCACTCGTTGGGGGAGTCTTACTCCTCAGCAGAGATGCAGTCAAGGTATTCTAGAGCCACAGCCGACTGGGCCATGTAAAACCCAGGTGCTGGAAACAGACATTTTGGTTATGAAAGACTGTGTTGCGTCAATCTTCTGATGTCTTGTGTATGACACTAAACTGCATTTGACTGTGAAGCTTCTGTGGGGTACACCTTCATTGATATTACTCCTAGTTAGCCTATGGCGTGAAGCAATAATACCTGTTTGGGTGCCACCTATGGGTCAAATAGAACTGTTCAATCATTTATTGTTCTTACATATTTATTGCCATCACTCCTAGTGTTTTAGTATTTGTTAATGTTCCATCTATGGGTCAAACAGAACTGCTCAATCATTTATTATTCGTACATATTCATTGTCATCACTCCCAGTGTGTTAGTATTTATTAGGGTTCCACCTATTGGTCAAATAGAACTTTTCAATCATTTATTGTTCTTACATATTTATTGCCATCACTCGCAGTGTTTAATATTTGTTAGTGTCCCATCTATGTGTCAAATAGAACTGTTCAATCATTTATTAAAAATAGTTATTATCATTATCCTTATTATTTTAAACCATACAGGTGTGTACATTTCCATCTTCGATTGGAATACCTGATGAAAAGAAATATGTATATCAAATAGCAATACATGATAACATTTAACTGTTTGCAAGCAAGTGATTAATATTAAATAGAATTATTAGTGTCAATAGCAATACTTTAAACGGTTAAACTATTTGCAAATAAATGAGCTTAGAATTGTTTAAAAACATTACCTGCCAAATATTTGCTTTATATATATATATATATATATATATATATATAATCCATAACTGTAGATATGTCATGACCCCCCACAAACAGCCAACAGTCCGCCAACTAAGTGAAAATATTAACATTTTACTTTGGCTTAAATATCGAAAATTGAAGTTGAAAATTTAATCTATGTGTATGAGTGTATGCGTGCTTGTGTCTGTATATTTACGTACCTATGTATGTGTATATGTGTGCATACGTAAGTGAGCAAATATATATATATATATATATATATATATATCCTCTTTTACGCGCCTAATGCGTTAGCAAACTACGTATAAAGGACAGAATAGGAAAAGTGAAGGAAAGATAGGCTTATATTCTATTTAAAGACTATAAACAGAATTTACAGAACAATAAACAGGATATATTAATTAACCCTACGAAGACCGAACTTGGCTAAGTTTCTAAAAATTTGATCCAAAATATAACCTGAATGAAGGAAAAATCGAGTGGAAAAACTCATCAGAATGGTTTAAAAATATTAAGTGTAAAAATAGTACGACGTTCATACAATTTGACATCATGGATTTCTTCCCCTCTGTCTCTAGGGATTTGTAACTAAAGAGGTAAAACCACTCTAGAAAATGTATTGACATTACAGAAGAAATATATATTATTTTAATGTGTCGAAAATCTGTTCTCACAGAGCAAGAGAACTTAGGTTAAAAGTTGCTCAAATAGCGGCACAAATAGCGGATTTAATAGGGATCTATATATCTGACACATTAGGTAGAATTATAGATTTAAAACAAATAGTACTATATAGTGATGACGGCCTCATCATCCTCTGGTGAAAAAGGGGGAAAATAAATAAGAAAATCATAAGAACGTA
>OY757908.1:79484534-79512034 GCA_963585895.1 Sepioteuthis lessoniana
AGCTGAACAAGAAAAACAGCATCAACAAGAAAAAAAAAAACGTTTTTGTCATTTTATATTGTTAGTGAAATTATTTTATAGTTTTATTTTATGCATTATCTAATCTCGTGATCACCTCGTCTTTTATATTCAATTTTATTTATTTTATCTCTCTCTCTCACTCTCTCTCTCTCTCTCTTTTACTCTCTTTTGGTGAGTTCAGCTTTCTGAATGGTCACGTGATGTGCCAACTTGTTTCTGATTGGTTGCTTGATGCTGATATCTTTCTGATGAGTTGTCAAAGACACAAGAAACGAAATGTCTGTTTTTTTTTTGTTTGTTTTTTTTTTTGCTTGCTTTTGTTTTATTTTTTTTTACAAGTTTCCGTTAGATATATACATATTTTTTCTGTGGTTTGCTGTTTCGCACCAGTGCCACTGAATTCTGTGATCGGGAAGAAAACGACGTTGTATCTGAGTATAACCCTTTACTGATCGATTTTAGTCCTAAATCTTTCCCGGTTTAAGTTAATTCAAAATTAAATTAAAAAAAAAAAATCACAACAAATTTGAAACTGTGAATTTTGTTTCGTTTTAGTTTTAATTAAAGAAATACAACTAGTACTACTACTACTACTACTGCTGCTATAACATAAACACTTGACCTGAATTCAAATCCCAGGCGAAGGTGTCTTCATTTCACTTCGCACTAAGGCCATTGCGAAAGTCAGGAACCTCTCATCTCCTATTTAGCTATAGGTAATTAGTAAAACAGGCTATGTTGGTATTGGACGACCAACTATAACCTTATATAATTACGACAACTCTGTACGGACACAGAAGACCGACCGGATGCGATGAATAATAGGGACAAATGGTGAGAGAGAGAGAGTCATGGAAATGTGTGGTAGCCGCATGACATGATGATGATGATGATGATGACTTCTGGTTTGAATTAAACTGGTTAAAAATGGCCCCTGGGCCAGATCCTATCTTTGGCTAGGAGGTTCGCTTGAAAAGAAATCAGAAACAATATGTAGTTCATTCTTTATTTTAAGATCCAATATAACTTTTACATTATAATTTGATCCGCGTTCAAATTCAACAAGATGCTTCGCACTAATGACTTCTGCATATATTCATATCGCTTTAGGTCAAATTTTTGGTGAAGTACGGCTGGTTTAAATTTAGATGAAGTGGTTGGTTTGGTTTTATGGCATATCAACCATTGTAGGTTATTTAATGCCAAATCTAGTTTATGCACACATATTAAATGTATGATTTGATTTGGTTTGATTTTATGGCATATCAACCCTTGTAGGTTATTTAATGACAAATCCTCTTCATACATGAATATTAAATATATACGAAGAGCAATGGATAAGTTTCTAGACTTTTTCGTACGGGCATTTAAAATTGTCGTAGACTCTTGAAAAATCAGTATTTTATTGCTATACATCTTATGAGATGACTGACCAGTTTTTATGATTTCAGGTTCAAATGAACAGCTTCAACAGGAATTAGAATACACCCTACTAAAGCCTGATTGTCACAGCTGGTGAATTTCAAAAATGCAATCTGACACTTCAGAAGAACGATATGCAATAATATTCTGTTTTAAACTTGGAAAAAATACCACAAAAACGTATGGAATGCTTCAGACTGCTTTTGGAGCATCTTGCATAAATCGAGTATCAGTTTTTGAGTGGCATAAGAGATTCAAGGAAGGCAGGGAGTCTGTGAGTGATGATGAGAGGTGTGGGAGGAGTAAGGAAGTCAATACACCTGAATTGATTGGCCAAAGGGTTAGAGTTACAATGTTGAGGTTTTAAGAGAATTTAGGAAGAGATTCCGTCGGAAGAGGCCAGCACTCTTCAAATACACCAGTTCACAAGTCCATCCTTGTCACATACTATTTGACCAAGACGGGCATCAAGACAGTTCCTCAGTCTCCCTATGGACCAGACCTTGCTCCCAGTGACTTTTGCTTATTCCCTAAGCTCAGAGACTGTCGTTATGAGACAACTGAGGAGATGAAAGAGGATGTGACGAAGGTCATTGACGCGCTCACACAAGAGGACTTCCATGGGGCCTACCAGAAATTGTTGGAACGGTACAACAAGGGCATTGTAGCCGGAGGAGATAACTTTGGAAGGGACTAGAGTTTTATGTGTGTACTACCAATACTTCCCATACGAAAAAAGTCTGAAAACTTATCGTATGCACCTCGTACGTTTTGGGTTGATTGGGTTTTATGGCATATCAACCATTGTAGGTAATTTAATGGTAGTCCTCTTTTTGCATATGTATTAAATATAGAGGATTTTATTTGATTTCATGACATATCAAATATTGTAGGTTAGTTAATGCCAAATCCTCTTTATACATTTATATTAAATATATAAGGTTTGGTTTGGTTTGGTTTTATGGCTTTTTAACCGTTGCAAGTTATTCTATGACGAATCCTCTTTTTACATATATCTTGAATAAATGATATTTGCTTTAGAAGGGTTTGATGGCATATTAACTATTATATATTATTTAATGCCAAATCCTCATTATACATATATATTAAATACATAAGATTTGGTTTGGTCGGGTTTGATGCCATATCAACAATTGTAGGTTATTTAATGCCAAATCCTGTTTATACATGTTTATTAAGTACGTAGGATTTATAAACAAAGTCTTGGTAACATTTTTAACCAGCCAGATATCGTTTGTTTTCGCACAGATTATTGATTTGAAATATTCCTAATAGGAAGAATTCTATTGACTGTTAATACTTTGCTAGCACACAATCAAATGATTTCGTTTTATACTATGTTACAATTTAACTGAACCACGTTTATTTGTTTGATCACAGTTAAATGAATATACAAATTATTTGTAAGTGAATAATTTCTCGGTAATTTCATTTTTAAAAATAGTTAAAAGTAATTTGTTAACAGAGTTAAAAGTTTTCAAATATTTCTATGTAATACTATTCTATGTAATACATTTCTATGTAATACTATTCTATGTAATACATTTTTTTTTACCACTGTGAAGTAGTTTCCAGTTTTCAACACAAATAGTTTTATTTGCACACAGTTAAATGGTTTAAACTTTTGCCATGTAATATATTCATTTTTTACGCACAGGTAAAGAGTTTTGCATATTTCTATTCAACATAAAATATTCTATTCAATAGTACTCATTTGTTTGCACACAGTAAAATTGTTCCAAATATTACTATATAATAGGCATCATGCAATTCATCACTAATCATTTATTTTCACACATATGGTTCCACATATTGCTATGTAACAAGAACAATTGAATCAGTTATTTGTTTGCCCACAGTAAAATGGTTAAACAATTCTAGTTGACTCATAGATGAGACCATAACAAGGACTACCACTTCTGATCAGAGTGTACCTGGGAGTAATGGCAATGAAGGGGTACTTCGCATTTACTAAATTCTATTTGACCCATAGAAGAGACTTTAACAGGAACTATCGCTCCAGATCAGGGAGGATCTGGGATTAATGGCAACGAACGAGTTCTCTACATTCCACAAAGCAATAGGATTAGAGCCTCACCATCAGATGCGGTCAGGTATCAAATTCAAGACACTCGTAAGAGGGTCTAACTTCTTTGCAGATATGCAGTCAGTGTATTCTGTACCTCAGGCACCAGACGATAAACCTAGCCCCTCCAGAGATGGTAAGAGCCTCAGGGACGGCCCTCTGAAGCTCAAGGTAGACACATCTGACCTGATCCGTGCACCGAACCACATGGCCGGTGTCATAGTATCTCGTGTTATTTTATGTGTAGATGTTAAGAAAAGCATTCATTGTACGTTCATATTTTCATTTCTTTTTAGTTACTTCTTAAGAGATGTTTTCGCACATAGTAATGATATGAAGTATTTCTACATAATTTCCGTTGGTTGTGTTTTATAGGATATCAACCCTTGTGGGTTATTTTTTGGTCGAATCATGTTTATATATATGATTTGTAAACAGATAGTTTGTGGCTAACATTATTTTTTAATGAGCCAGAGTTTATTTGTTTGCACACAGTTAAATTGTTTCAGGTATTTTTATCTGACACTAAGAATATTATTCAGTATTACTGATTTATTTGAACACAGGGAAATTGGCTCAAGTATTGCTATTTATTGCTAGGTCACAGTGTAATAGTTTCAAATACCAGTATTTGACACAAATTATTCTATTTGCACATTTAATTTTTTTCAAGTATTGCTATTTAACACTAAAAATTCTATCTAATATAAATAATTTGCTTGTAAACACTTAAATGATTTTAAGTATTGTTAACTCTCATAATTCTATATAATATCAATCGTTTCTTTATACACAGTTAAATGGTCTCAAGAATTGCTATTTAATATTAGTATTTTTATTTGTTAAGTATTTCTATCTAATTTAATCTTAATCACTTATTTGCATACAGTTAAATCGTTTCTAATATAAGTATTGTACTCTAATATTTCTATTTGCTCAGTATTACATTTTTTTAAGTGTTACTATTTAACGCTAAAAAAATCAATTAAATATTAGTCTTTTCCTCGGAAACAATTAAATGGTTTCATGTATTGTTAACACAAATACTTTAATAAAATATTAATCATTTCTTTATATGCAATTAAATGGTCTCAAGTATTGCTATTTAACATAACTAATTTCATTAATCAAGTTTTCCAATCTAATTTAATCTAAATCAATTGTTTGCACACAGTTAAATGGTTTCAAATACTATAAATGATTTTGTAGCTCTCTTTCACCCATAGCTGGGACCCCTAACAAGTGCTACCACACTGGGGCAGAGATGACCTGGGAGTAATGTCATTGAATAAGTACTCCACATTCTCCAAAGCTTCAGAATTTGAGCCTCACCATCAATTTTTTTATTGTCTTATCCAAGACACTTGTTTTTTGTTGGAGTGGGGAGCTTACCCCTGTGCAGATAGGTAGTTGGTATATTCTGCAATCCAAACCGTATGGGCTGTTATGTAAAGTCGGAAGGAGTCCCCAAAGTGGCTAACTTGGTGACGGAGTAAACGAGTTCGAACTCCAGTCGCACTATTACGTTCCGCTCAGACGAATACCATTATTCCCCCAGCTCTGGGTTCCATACTACCACTGCAGTTCTTATACAAGGATGGCTTTAGCATTAAATGACCCTACGTAGGTTATTAAATGCCGAAGTCAAAGGAACCCAACGAAACCTATGAAATGTATATAATTTGCATCGAATTGTACAGTTCCAAATATTTCTATCTAATACGTTAAATTGATTCATGTGATCATTTCTGTTTAGTAATAATCACTGTTTGCACGCAGTTATGTGATTTCAAGTAAACGATACTAATAATCCTTAGTAAACAATCATTACTTCAAGAAATTACTCTTTTTAAAAATAATTTACAGTTATATGACATCAAGTATTCCTATCGAATATGCATATATCTATTTGATCCATAGAGGAGATCCTAACACGTATGATTACTTTGGTTCAGAGTGGACCTGTGGGTATTGACAATGAAGAGGATCTCCACATTCCCCCGATCTCTAGAAATATAAGTAAGTAAATGTGGCGACCGAGGTCTCTCTTTTCAATAGCTACTACACCAAAGTGTAGGAGAATGCGCTACTCCATTCCCTTGATAGCTTCACTTAACACTTGATCTGTACCGCATAATACTTAGTGTTAAGCAAAGCGGCATCAAGTACCATTTTTTTAGTCTTTGGTATGACTCGACCGAGGATTGAACCCCGGTCTCCTGGAACATTGACGAACACCCTATCTATCTCTCCATAAGATGTAGTTTTGTGTTATATCCAGGACACCTCTTTATTTTGGGGGGGAAAGACTATCGCACCTATCTGCAAATGGTATAGTCAAGCCTCATTGACATTGCTGATAATGGATTCAGTCCAGACGACAGCATCTCTAAAACGAACTAGAATACTGAGGAAAGTGCTCTAGTATTAATATTCATTGTTGTCTCTTGATCCACAAGGAGAAACAACCAGATATAACCGCCTTAAGCACTTAGCGTGTATAAAATAATATAAATATTTTGACATTGATAAATGAAAAAAAAAATTTTCAATCTGTTTATTTGAGTGGGTGTTTTTGAATTCTTGTTTTCTTTTTCTTTTTTCTTTATTGTATTCTATTCATTCATTTATTCATTTATTTTCTTTAATTATTGATTTGAGGTTTAATAGACAGAAACGTATTTCCAAACAAACTGAACAGAGAGAGAGAGAGAGAGAGAGGGGGGAGATAGAGTAAAAATATTGAAAATAAAATGTAAAAGACGTTCTAATGAAAAGGCAAAATTTTAATGCATTCTAGTCAAGCCACTTAACGTCACTACTGAAAGTCCTGCTGCTGCTAGTACTAACGCTAACACATATAATATCAGCTACAATCGACACATCAGCTATTGAGAAACGATACCATCAGAGAAGTAAAGAAATTGTTCAATTATTAGAATGAATTATACAAGAATTATTTGTGTAGCCAGTTCATTATTATCATTATTGATTATCAATACATTGTTATTAGTCAACTACATAACGTAGTGAATTTTTTAGTTGGCTGTTTGGGTTTTATGGCATATCAACCCATGGAGTTTATTTAATGCCAAATCCATTTCATATATATAGATATATATATTTATAATTTGTTAAAGAATAATTTGTAGGTGACAAATTTAAATGAGGGAGAGTTAATTTGTTTGCACACAGTAAATAATTTCAAGTTCTTATTCATTGCTTGCACATTGTTAAATCATCTTCATCATCATGTCGTACCGCCAGCGCGGATATCCCTGACTCTCTCTCGCCACTTCTCTCTATCGTTCATCGCCTCTGTCAGGTCTTCAGGGCTACATCCCGTATCCTCACATAGCTGCTGTATGTATGTCCGAGCTGGTCGTCCTGCTTTTACTCGGCCATATGTGGGGATCCATAGGAGTACATCACTTATGAGCTCGTCCATGCTTCTCCAGCAATGTCCTGCTTGTCTGGTTCGTCTAACTTGGATAGTTTTCGTGATAGGAGGTAGGTGGCCGTATAGTTGGTGCTTTGTGGGGTGTTGCCTCCAGGACTTGTTCAATATTGCCCGCAGGACTCTTGTGTAATTGCCGTCTAGCTTCTTCTAAAGTCGTTTTGTTAGCGTCCAAGTAGTGCATCCATATAGCAGTATCGACACGACCGCTGTCTGGAAGAAACTGCGTTTCATTTTATCGGTTTCATCTGTTTCTATCAAAGAGTATTGCCAACAATAATAATTCTATTTGCACTCAATTGAACGATTTCATCAATTGCTAACAGTATTGCTACCAATAATAGTCCAATTCGCACACTGTTAAATGGTTTCGTCTGTTGCTATCTAACAGTATTGCTACCAATAATAGTCCAATTCGCACACTGTTAAATGGTTTCGTCTGTTGCTATCTAACAGTATTGCTACCAATAATAGTCCAATTCGCACACTGTTAAATGGTTTCGTCTGTTGCTATCTAACAGTATTGCTACCAATAATAGTCCAATTCGCACACTGTTAAATGGTTTCGTCTGTTGCTATCTAACAGTATTGCTACCAATAATAGTCCAATTCGCACACTGTTAAATGGTTTCGTCTGTTGCTATCTAACAGTATTGCTACCAATAATAGTCCAATTCGCACACTATTAAATGGTTTCGTCTGTTGCTATCTAACAGTATTGCTAACAATAATAATTCTATATGCACAAAGTTAATGGTTTTGTCTATAGGTATCTAACAGTATGATAGATTTATTTGCACAAATTTAAATGATTTAATCTATTGATATCTACCAATATTGCTAGCAATAATAGTTCTCTTGGTACACAAATGGTATCGTCATTTGCTTATCAAACAGTATTGCTAACAGTAATAGTTCTATTTGCACACTATCAAATGGTTTCGTCTATTGCAATCAAACAGTACCGCAAACAATTATAATTCTATTAGCACGCAATTAAATGGTTACGTCTATTGATTTTTAATATTGCTAACAATAATACTTCTATTTTCTCCCAGTTAAATGGTTTCATCTATTGCTATCAAACAGTATTGCTAATAATATCAGTTCTATTTGCACACAATCAAATGGCTTTGTCTATTGCTATCAAAGTAAACAGGCAACATCTCCACACTAAACGGTAGCTCTCTGAAACAAGATGACAAGTTCACCTATCTAGGAATCAGTGACTCATCAACCGTGGCAAACATCGACACGCGACTAGCAAAAGCATGGAAAGCCAACGATAGTCTATCGGTCTTATGGAAGTCAGACCTGACCGATAAAATGAAACGCAGTTTCTTTCAAGCAGCGGTCGTGTCGATACTGCTGTATGGATGCACTACATGGACGCTAACTAAATGTATTGAGAAAAAGTTTGACAGCTACTACACAAGAATGCTGCGAGCAATATTGAACAAGTCCCTGTGGCAGCACCCAACAAAGCAGCAGCTGTACGGCCACCTATCACCCATCACGAAAACTATCCAAGTTATGCGAACCAGACACGCAGGACACTGCTGGAGAAGTAAGGACGAGGTCATAAGTGACATATTCCTGTGGACCCCTCCGTCGATTGCTAACAATATTGCTAACAGTAATTTGCAAGCAGTTAAATGTTTTTAAGCATTACTATCAAATACTAATAATTCAATTTAAGATTTGAGCACATAGTTGGATAGTCTTAATTGACCCTATTTTTGCCCACGGTTATGTGATAGTAAGTGTTTTTACGGAACAGATCTATCTTACATATTAGGTTAGCTCTTGAAAGATACTATTATACCGGGTAAAAGTGGACCGAGTAGTCACGGTAATAAAGGGGTACTCCACATTTCAAAAGCTCCAGAACTGGAGCCTCACCATCAAATCTTTCGGTTTCATCTTCAGGAAACTCACTGTGGTGTTGGGGAGGGCTAACTCCTCTACAGTGATGCTGTCAAGATATTCTACAACCCCAGCTGATTCTGCTGCATTGATAGCAGACTGTTGTCAGTGATTTCGATTCACACTACTGATCCACATCAAGTCCTAGTGATGGCACAGAATCCCTTGGCGTCCATACTTATCGGCCATCATTTCAAACAGACCCGCTAGACTGCATCCAGTATCAACACAAAGCTGATATAAGTCCCTGCTGGTTAGCCAACGCGGTTATATCTCTGTGTAAGTATCCACAAGAGAACGTTGTTTATGACGTTGTCCTTACTTTTGCCAGCAGTGCCCATTTTCTCTTACTCGTCTTTCTTGGATAGTTAGTGAGATGAGCGGCACGTGACCGTACAGCTGCTAGGCAGCTATAACGTGCTGTTCCTTGGATTTGCTCGAAACAGCACAATTTTCCTCCATGTGTTTTGTTAGAATCATATTGGTAAAACCATTAGGTAGTACCTACACAGTCCCAGCTTGGGAAAATCTCATTTTATAATATCAGAAAGGTCAGATATCTACATGTTTTACGACTCTACAATAGTGTTCTACGCCTTTCCGAAGCGGATGTTAACATCACTTTCAGTAGATGAGATACTGCTCCCGAGCTATTTGAACTGGTTTTCTAATTTCAGAAGCTAGCTACTTAAAATGTAGAAAGCTCCTTCTTGTTTGAAACACATGAACTCTGTTTTATCTACGTTCCGGTTGATGCCAATACCTTTTGCTGCTTGCTCCAGGGTATGTAGCTGGTATTCAGTTTGGGTAAGTGTATTTGGGAGAAGTGCTAGATCATCAGCATAGTCTATATATGTCTAAATTTATTCTTGCTGATCTTTAAAGAAAATCCATTTTTATAAGATCTTAGTTTGGTTTAGTTTCTTTGTTTAATGGCATATCAAACTTCCTGTGTTATTCAATGCCAAAGCCATCCTTGTAGAAGAAGAACAGTGTCACAATTTAACTCATAGCTAGGAGATAAGGGAGTACGTACGTTTTTCAGTAAAGCTGGCGACCGTAGTCAAGGGTGATCCGAAGGCTCTTTTTTCAATAGCTACAACTCCTTTCCCTGGATTGCTTCACTTTACCCTTGATCTTTACATTATAATGCTGACTGAGTGTTAAGCAAGGCGGCATCAAGTACCATTTTTTAGTCTTTGGTATGACTCGACCTGGGATTGAACCCCGGTCTTCCGGACCATAAGCAAACACTCTACGCGGGTAGAGTGTTCGCCAACGACCGTCCGGCTCCATTTCCTGTCTGTGGGGTTTATTATGACATGATGATTGTCATATCATTTACGCGCGGGCGTAAAACTGCACCATCTGACTATGGCGATGAACTAAGAGACACCGAGAAGATCAAAGCCTTTCCAAACTAAATAATAAAATACAATTAACGAAAAATAATTAATATAAAGAAAATCATTACCTTAATTATTTAACACATTAACTGTCTAACTCTAGCAAATTAAAGATGATCAATCAGTGGTAGCTATGATGTAAAATAAATTGCTTTATGTTGATAACTGTTTGACTTAGCACAATGATTCAATTCTACTTGACACAATTATTTGTTTGCACATAGATATATGGTATCACGTATTCCGCTCTAATACAAATAATATGCAATAATGAGATAGTTTAAGTAATCCTATCAAATACTAATACATTATAAATTCTCATATGGATTTAAGAAACCATTCTTATTCAATAATATAGGTGGTCCTCGTGATGTAATGGTCAACGCGCTAGACTGCGGAATCGCAGTAAGCGAGTTCGGAATCCAGTCGCGCTATTACGTTCACTTTCGGACAAATACCCTTGGGAAAGGTATGAAACCCCTTATCGTCCCAGCTATGGGTTAAATAACATCAGTGCTGTTCTACTAGAAGGATGGCTTTGGCTTTAAATAACCCACGAAGGTTCATATGCCATTAAAACAAAGAAGCCAAACCGTATCCAATCATAATAAAGAGACACAACTTGTTATCTAGTGGATTTTGCCGTTTCAGTGGACTACAGAATAAAAATAAAAGAAAGTGCAAAGATAGACAAATACTAGGACCTTGCCAGAAAACAAAAAACAAAAACAAACAAAAACAAACAAAAAACTGTGAAACATGTGGGTGACAGTGATAGCAATCGTTGTTGATGCACTTGGAACGGTCCTCGAGCAATTAAAAAGGAGATTGGAATAGTTTGAAATTGAGGAGAGAATTGGAGGACTACAGCATTGTTGAGCTCGATTGAAACACTGAGAAGAGTCCTGGAGACCTTCAAAGAGTTGCTGCCACTCAAACCCGAGTAAATAACCACAATGGAACACTGGTGTAAGAAAAATCGAAAGGTATGAAATGATAATATAACAAAAAAAAAAACTTGTCATTTAGTGGATTTACCGTTCCATCGGAGCAGAACTAAAAAAAAAATCACACAAACAAGCAAAAGTTGTGGAACATGAGGATGACAGTGATACCAGTTGTAGTTGGAGCACTTGGAATAGTCCTCAACGGCTTGGAGAAAAACACTGAAGGACTGGATATCAGAGGAAGAATCGAGCTTATGCAGACACAGTTTTGTTAAGATCAACTAGAATACTCAGAAGGGTCCTGGAGACCTGAGAAAACTTGCTGACGCCCAGACTCCCGAGAAAGATCTCCAATTAATGGGGAAAACTACTACTACTGCAACTAAAACAACTATTATTAAGGATAATTTATTTGCGTACAGTTATATAATATCAAGTATTCACATCGAATACGAATAATTCACACACATCATAAAGTTTTTAGTATTCCTATCCAATACTTATAATTTATACAAAATTCACACCTTGTTAGAGTGGACATTGAAGTAATTGCAGCGAAGGAGTGTACCACAATTTCCAACGCTCCGGAATGTGAGCCCCACCATCAGACCCAGTTTAGTGTCTTATTCAAAAGACTCTTTTTGTTGGGAGTCTCACTCTCTGTACAGTGTAGGCAATCGAACGGGTGGAAAACAAACCTGAAGGGAAAAATAAAATGATTGGTAGATTTATTTTAACGGCGTTTCAAACCGTCTTGGGTTATTTTATGCCTCACGGTTACAGAAATAATTACTAGATTTTTTTTTCTCGGGCCACCTTTCTTTTATTCGCTGAGAATGTAGTGTCATCAGGGAGAATATTGGAAAAAAATGAATGTGTAAAAAAGAAAGAAATAATCAATAAAGCATACGAAATAATTAGATAAAATTTGGAGTAATTAAACATGATTGTAAATAGAATGAGTGTCAAGCTGATCACGCTTTTTAAGAAACGTCATTGATTGGTCTACTTAAAAAACCTTTTTTAAGAAACGACGTTATTGATTGGTCTACTTAAAAACCTGCAAATTAGGAACTAATTGAAATACGTACAATCTACCGTTGCATGCCGTGGGAGACAATGGCATCGAACGTGATGTTTTTTTCAAATTAAAAGAATATATTAAAATAAACACAAAATGAATAACAGGAAATATTTAAATATTCATATTTATTCCTTAAGAGTTTTTTGGTTGGTTGGTTGGTGGTTAGGTTTTTATGGCATATCAACCTTTGTCGGTTATTTAATGCTAAATCCATGTTTATACGAATAATCAGTTTTATTTCAAACAATTTACTTTATCATGAGTACACAATGTAATTGTCAAAAACATTTCTATTTCAAGCAATTCAGTTTAGTCAAAAAGTTATAATTCAAACAATTCCGTTTAGCGTAAGAACAGTTTCAATGTAAAAATCAGTTCTATATCAAACAATTCAGTTTAGCATAAGTACGCAGTGTAAATATCAAAAGAGTTCAATTTCAAGCAATTTAGTTTAGCATAAGTATACAGATTAGTTCTATCTAACCCATAGATAGGACCCTATCAGGTGCTACCACTCTGGACTAGAGTGGACCTGGGAGCGATGGCAATGAAGTGGTGTTCCACATTCACAAAGTTCCTGCATCACTGGAATCTCACGATCAAATTGTTTAGTGTCATATCCAGAACATTTTTTGGAGGGGTCTTACCCCTCTGCAGAGATGCAGTCGGTGTATTCTACAGCCCCAGCTGACTGGGCAATAATTCTCATGAGACATTTTATCATACAAAATATATAATCTTAGCTTAGTCTGGTAGAAGGCCATAATTCGGGGTTCAGTTTGATTGTTTTTGAATGACTATTTTGGGCTTATTTGATGCTGATTTACCCTTTATTTTTTGAGCGCAATTGTTTATTTTGAATCAACTGATTTGATGACGGTTTCACCATGTTAGCTTACCTCATTGAAAACTCTTAATTCCATTCACTAGCATGTTATGGATACAACAAAGAATTGCATCACAGGGTTGCATTTTTATTTGGCTTTTTTTTATAACGACACAAGAAACCAATAAAGCCTTGTGCGTTATCTATTAATTCAGTGTATATACTATATGGGTTTTACCCTACGATCGGTCATCTCCCATCTTTTCATTTCCCTTCGATTTTCACGTTTCTCTGATGTCTTTCGTGTCACCATCTTATTCGTTGTTCTCTATCAGCATATCCAGTTCTAAGTTCTTCCCTGCTGGGATAAAGGAATGAAAACACCACCGCAATTTCATCTTCACATTTTACTTTTTATTTATTGGCGACAACAGTTTCAATCATTACCCGCTGTAGCCTAAACAAAAATTTCCCTGTCAGTTAGGGCTGTAGAAAACACCGACTGCATCTCTGCAGAGGGGTAAGACCCCCACTAAATAGTGTCCTGAATATGGCACTAAACAATCTGATCGCGAGGTTTCAGTTATGCTGGAGCTTTGGGAAATGTACCCCTTCATTGCTATCACTCCCATGTTCCCTCTGGACCGGAGTGGTAGTACCTGATAGGGTCATATCTATGAGTCAAATAGAACTAAATTGTGAACTTATGCTAAAGTGAATTGCTTGAAATAGGACTGTTTTGACATTTAAACTGCGTACTTATGCTAAATTGAATTGATTGAAATAGAACAGTTTTGACATTTAACTGTGTGTAAACAAAAAACTATACTTATACTAAACTGAATGGCTTGAAATGGAACTGTTTGATTAACTAAATGGCTTGAAATAGCAATGTTTTTGACTAGTAAACTGTGTACTTATTCTAAACTGAATTGTTCGAAAAAGAAACGTTTATTTGTTTAAAAATGGATTTGGCATTAAACAACCTACAAAGTTTAATATGCCTTAAAACCTAAACAAACAAACAAGTATACAGAGAATCAGTTAAACAAGACTGAGCGTTCAACCTCTTGCACTGAGGGTCTCTCATGAACTAACTTATTTATTTCTGAAAAAAGAATGATTTTTGTCATCCAATTGAGCCTTTGTCAAAGATTGACTCCCGAGTTCATCGGCTGTCAATCATACCACTGTGTATTTCCACCTGTTTAACGGCTCATGACTTAATTTGAATGTTGCACTACATGTAAAAAAACAGATCCCACTGGCCTATCATGTTACATGTTGTTGATATAACTTCCTATTAGGTCTCTCTAAGTTTAAAACAATGTTTGAAATAATAATGCTTCAGATTTGAAACTAAGCAATATAGGTTGTCTTAAAATAGTTTACAAAATTTTATTTCACAAAATATTCAAGACATTGACATTCACGATACACAATTATGTTGATAAACATACTCCAAATGTGCTCAGGGGTCATAATTTTTTTGTGACGATTACAAATGAGAATCCTTCTGTGCGTGCCTCCTCTCCCAATTATAAAATAATTTCTTGTCAAATATGACAAGTCCAGTCAGCTGCGGTTGTAGAGGGGTAAGCCCCCTCTAAAAGCGTCCTGGATATGACACTAAATTGCATCATATGGGGGGACTCCAATCCTGCAATTCTACGGAGTGTACAGTACTCCTTAGTTGCCATTACACTCAGGTCCACCTTGCCCTGGAATGGTAACACCTGTTAGAGTCTCATCTATGGCTCAAATGGAACTAGTGTCCTGGATATGACAAAAAATGAATCTGATAGTGAGGCTTCCTTCCTGAATCTTAGGGAATGTTGAGTACTCCATCATTGCCTTTACTCCCAAGTCCACAGTGGTTGCTGCTGTTAGTGCCCCATCTATGAATCAAATAGAACTAGTGTCATGGATATGACACTAAACTTACTAATGGTGAGGCTCCAGTCCTAGAGTTTGGATTAATGTGGAGAATACATACAGTCCTCTGGAGGGAGCTGTTTCCGTATCACTTCGCGCAGATACCCTTGTAAATGACATTAATCAAATGTGCTCCAGGTAAGGGTAAAAAACTGGGCACCCTGGGTTCTTTAGCAAGATGGAAAGATAAACTCTGAATTCAAACTAATTTAAAATTGATCTTGTGTCAACCATTAATGTTAGCATTTTTATGATTCGAACCGCCCTCCTTTAATATTCACTTTATTTCTTAAAAATTGGATATATACAAAAATTCGGCGATCCGACATCGAACCCTGGATTAGGCTATTCACCGTTAGTACCACTGGGAAAGATAAGAATATAAATATTCTATCTGCAGCTATATATACATAGTAAGCTCTTTAACCTTGGTATGGCAACTGGTCTAGGAGAAGAAAGTCTCTGAATGTAAACTTGTTAAATTTCGTTTAGAATTGACCATATGTTGCAGCCAACTTGTGGGGAGGTATTGGTATATATATATATATATATATATATATATATATATATATGTGTGTGTGTGTGTGTGTGTGTGTGTGTGTGTGTAGTAGAGAGATGTTAGTGAAAGACGAGAGAAAAAAAGGGAATATTTTCATCCCGTGGTTTTTCCAGTGATACAGCCGGAGGACATTTAAAAGTCATAGATGTAAACAAATTGAGTTGAAGTAGGGTGATATGAAAAGTGTTGGCTAGACAAGCGGGGAGGAAAATATATACATAAAAAGACCCACTCCAAGTCTCGCCAGAAACATCTCCAAGAAGGTGTAATGAGTGGCTTGGATTTTGCTTGAACAGAGACGGGCGATTAAACAAAATATTAATTGCCTCGAGTATGTTCAGATGCTGCTTGGTCTTCGCTATGTACAAAACAGGTATATATATATTTCCCTCCCCCTTTGTCTTGCCAACAGTTTTCATATTACTCCTCGCTTTTACTCAATTTGTTTACACCTTTCACTTTTAAACATCCTTCGGCTGTATCACTTGAAAAATCACCGGATGAAAGAGCTCTAGTGGCATTTATAACAAAATATTTTATAACAAAATATTTTATAATAAAATATTCCCTTTTTTTTTCTCTCGTCTTTCATTTACATCTACTACATATGATTTCTTTAAGAATTTCGCTATATAAAATTACATGTACTTATAATTTATTTATATATATATATATATATATATATATATATATATATATATAAATTAACAAATGACAGCACTATACTGATTCTTGATTTTTTACTTGCCTTGTTGGTACTATTTACCAACCCCTCCGCTCGGGCAGGATATGACACAAGGTCAATTTTTAAGCGGAGTTTAACAGGTTTTGAATTCAGAGTTTTCCTTCTCCTAGACTAGTTGCCTCACCAAGGCTGAAGAACCTAGTCCGTCCTACTATTTACCCATAGCTGGAGGGAGAATAAGGGGGTTCATACCTTTCCCAAGGGTATTTGCCCGAAAGTGAACGTAATAGCGCGACTGGAGTACGAACTCGCATACTACGATTCCGCAGTTCATCGCTTTAACCATTACACCACGAGGACACCCTTGCCTTGTTGGTTGGGGCTTTGAATGCGCCGGTTGTTTACTCTGAAGAGGGATGAGATCCCACCAAAAAGGGTTGTACTTGGTAAGGCACTAAACATGTGCTTAAATTAACCTTTGATAGATTGATGTGCCACTAGAATAAATCTCAGTCAGTTTGCAGGTGCCCGTGGTGTTATGGTTATCGTCCTAGGAAATGGACACGGCGACACGAGTTCAAAACTTGTACGAGGCTGATTGCATTTCACATAACACTAATACCCTTGGGAAAGGTAGGAATCCAATTATTCTCCCTCCAGCTATGGGTAAAAGGTAGGGCAGACTGGGTTCTTCAGCCTTAGTGAGGCAAATAGTCTAGGAGAAGGAAAACTCTGAATTCAAACCTGTTAAACTTCGCTTAAAAAATTGACCTTGTGTCATATCCTGCCCGAACGGAGGGGTTGGTAAATATGATCTCAGTCAGTTATTTTAAGAAACAACTACCAAAAAAAAAAAAAAAAAAATGGAAATATAAACGTAAAATAATCGTGATTCCCAAAATTGTTGGATAAACTAACCATTCAATTTTATAGCAAGGTTACATTGCATTTTTTTCTGAGTTTACTTTCTTTTGTTTAATTGCATATCAACTTTTTGGGGTTATTTACTACCATAGCTATCCTTGTAGAAGAACACTTGTGGTACTATTAAACCAATAATTGCGGGATTAGATGATTCATATATTTCCCAATGTATACCTGCTGATGTTTGAACTCGCTTACTTCGCAACCGTATTCTGGCACTTTAGTCAATATTTGTCACTGCCTCCCACTAGACAGGACTCGACACAAGGTCAATGACCCGAAGGTCGATTATTGTAGGGGAGAGGAAGGTCGGGCACGAGTCGTGGCTCAAACCCAGCTGGACTGTGCTGGTCATCGATCCACTTAGTGCAATATGGGCCTGATGAGCCTTGCTGGACTTGGACCCAGATTTGGGTCCATACACGTCTGACTGATTATAGTTTAAACGGGACAGCTAGGTCCAGTGTAATACAAGGGTGACATAGGTGCCAATAATGCAGCTCGCCCACTCGATTGTGGCCCAGCCAAACACAGTGTCCTTACAGCCTCAAGTCTGCCTTTGTTGGAGTGTGTCTGAACCAGCGGGCTCAGTCTGCATTCATTCTCCTTTGATATAATTCAAGCTGGGTGCTGCATTGTTTTTGACATTGAAACTCTGCTTACACTAAACTGAATTGTTTAATATAGAAATGTTTTGACATTTAACTGTCTGTAAATAAAATCTGTATTTATACTAAACTGAATTAGCTGAATTAGAACCGTTTAAATAAACTGAATAGCTTGAAATTAAAATGTTTTTCACAATTAAACTGTGTACCCATACTAAACTGAATTGTTTAAAATAGAACTGCATAAAAATGTATTTGGCGTTAAATAACCTACAGAGGTTGATATGCCATTAAATCCAACTATACCAAATCATATATATCTAATGTATATGTATAAAGAGGATTTGGCATTTAATAACCTACGAAAGTTGATATGTTATAAAGCCCAACCAACCAACCAATCAACCAACTAACCAATCACTATCCTTACATATAAGCCTTGTTATTAATTAACCAAATTTTAAAAGCAGAAACAATCTGTACTTTTGTAATCCATGGACTCTCTATGCATGTACATTAAAGAGTATACACCAAAGATTCTTTTATTTTAATCGGATGAAACAACGTGGGTGATTTGATATATGAGGTTAATTTTGCCTCAGGAGTTGGCATTAATAGACACTGTTTACAGTTGCATCTTTTTCCAGAAAATCAATAATAATGGGTTATTTCATGTCTCAGGACACTTTAAGCATGACCTTCTCGACTGGCTGCTGCTCCCGGAACTTTTTCTTTAACGGAAACTCTGTATATTCCGACTCCATAGACTGTCTTTTCGATTCAGGTACGTAGTGGCAAGCTATGTTTTGCCCTTTTTGAAAGATTTATTTCACTAAAACATGCTTTTCCGTACACATCGCACATTTTTCAGTAAATTGCACATGGTTTGCACTTTTCAGCTACTACAAAATTTGATGACATTGTTCTGCTCAAGACTGGAGCACTGTGCTTGAAATGCCGCCGTTTTAAATTGCCTCAAATCAAATACTTTTGCGTGATTGAAATATTTTGGGGAAAAACCATTCCAAAGAATTAGAAAAAAACTTCTGGAAAAAGATTGTTTTTATTTTGGTAAACTTTCCCCTTTTTATTGAATAATTTTCGTATTTTGTTTTATACATTTAGTTAAGATTTTTTGAGATATTAATATTTCCTTAATATTAAATCACACCAAAGGCTGAATGGAAAATATTATGTCGCCTTTAGTTCTGCGTTGCGTCAATGTTATAGACACACTTGGGTAAAGTGTATAATTTAAGCATATCTTAAACTTGATGAGTCATTTTTTATTTGTTGATTTTTTTAAGAGAGGGACACAACGATTATTCTATTAGATTTGTCCGTTTAAAATGATTCAATTGGCTATAAATGAAATAATGTCGATTTCTAATTCAGATAAAGCAATTTTCACTGTTAAAATGCATTGTTGAATTCTTTGATTGCTAGCATTCTGCATTGGAAATATTCAACTATTCGTTCTTAGAAGCACCGCGCTTCTATTTGAGAAAACGACCCCCCCATATATATATATATATATATATATATATATATATATATATATATATATATATTTGTGTGTGATGGAACATCAATAAAGCTGTAGTAATATCGATGAAAAACCATTTAAGTAAAGATTTTCACTTTTCAACTTTATCCCTTCCTGTCAAAACACATAATTCCTTAGCTGAATATTTCTCCGTGGTGACATACTTTAAACACTACACTATAAAACTCACAGAAATGTTATCTTTGTGAAACTATACAATTACTGATCCAACTATATATATATATATATATATATATATATATATATATATATATATATATGGTTGGCCAGTTTGCTGGTGCTATAGAATACACCGACTGCTTTCTCTGCAGAGGGGTAAGACCCTTCAATGAGTTTACTGGTATGACACTAAACAACCTGATGGTAAGTTTCCAGTGATGCCGGAGCTTTGGGGAATGTGGAGTACCCCTTCATTACCATTGATCCCAGGACCACCTGGCCCGGAATGGTAGCACTTGACAGGGTCCTATCAATTGGTTGAATAGAATCAACTGCATACTTATGCTAAAACTGAATTGTTTGAATTAGAACTGTTTGACTAAACTGAATAGCTTGAAATAGAAATGTTTTTGACAATTAAACTGAGTACTTACATTTATACTGTGTACTTCTGGTAAACTGAATTGTTAGAAATGAAACTATTTTTGACATTGAAACTCTACTTACACTTATCTGAATTGTTTAATATAGTGTTGTATACAATACATATACATATACATATTCAAATACACAGGCGGGTACAGACGGACCCTTTCGTTTCTGATACGAACAGATTTATTAATTCCTAACTTCGGTCCATGGCGACACGAGGAGAAAGACACAATTCTTAAAAGCCTATGCTAACCATAGTATGCTGACCCCACCCCAAAGTGTGGCACATCTTCTGATGTTTAAGATCTCAATTCATCTCTGCCGGTCGAGATCCAAAAAACTTAACCGCATGCCTCGACGGTAGAAAACCCAAATCTCATCTTCAACTGTCGAATACCCAACTATATCTTTCTACGGTCAAAATCCAACGTACGTCTTTTCAAAATCATCAAATTCTTTGGGCCATCTCTTCTGGGCATGAAGTCACCAATACACCAGCCTCATTTCCTGTCTGGGGTTTTATTATGACAAATATATCCTTTGCGCGCAAGCGTGAAACTGCACCAACTGAGTCAAACCCTAACGAAAAATTATTTATGTAAAAAAAAGTCATCACTTAATTATATAAAAAAAGAAGTGTTTTGAAATTTAATTGTGTAAACAAAATCTATACTTATACTAAACTGAATTAGCTGGATTAGAACTGTTTGAATAAAGTAATTAGCTTGAAGTAGAAGTCTTTTTGACAATTAAACTGTGTACTCATGCTAAACTGAATTTTATTTAAATCGATTTGACTGTTTGCATAAAAATGGATTTGGCGTTAAATAACCTACAGAGGTTGATATGCCATAAAAGTCAAACGACCAACCAAACAACCAACCAACCATATATATATATATATATATATATATATATATATATATATATATACATGGATATATATACATACATATATATATATATATAAAAATACATATATATGTATACATACATAGATACATATATATATATATATATATATATACATATATATATACGTATAGATACATATATACATATTTATACATATATACACACACACACATATGTATATATATATTCATTTATTTTTTAAATTTTTTATTCTTTTCATTAAGTAATAAAGACAAATTTTGTCTGTATAATTTATTAAAGATCCTTTCAAGTTTTCAGATAAGCGTCTTAGTTTCAGGTTGGAATTGAGAGATGAATTTCCCAAAATTCTCTCGAGCGCTTTCGGACCTTTCTTAGACCATCATCAGGAGTTGCTTGCTTGTGTAAGGTATGATTGTATTTTTTTAAAAAGAGTTTTGAAAGTTTATACCATAACGAAAATATGGGAACTCAGAGTTGGATAAAAAAGGATAACTGATGTATTTAAAGAGGGGACGCTATCAACGGAAATAGAAAACACTGGAATACGGGAAAAAAAACTAAAAGCATTTCAAAAGATTGTCGCAGTTTTCAAAATTAATTCTATTAATATTTTTTTGTTTTTGTTTTTATAATTACGGCTTCTTGGATTTGTAGTCGTAGCTTATCAAATTCGTTTGCGATTATAGTGGTGTTTTTAACAAGAATTTTTCGAAACTTGGATTTTGGAATAGAATGGTTCTTAAGATGAAAGGCAATAAAACTGGAATCATTTCGATACATTGTAAGTCGTATGAAAAGAGTTGTAGTGGTAAGACCAACATACCCACTATTTTCTTTCTCTCTCTTCCTCTCTCTCTCTCTATATATACACACACACACACACACACACACATATATATATATATATATATATGTACAATTATACATATACATATATACATACATATATATGTATATACATACATACGTATATATATATATATATATATATATATATATATACTTACATATGTACATGTATATATATATATACAAACACACACACATATATATATATATATATATATATAAATATATACATACGTATATATATATATATATAAGTTAAAGTTAGCGACCATAGTCGAGGGTGACCCGAAGGCTCCCTTTTCGATAGCTACTACACCAAGGTGTAGGGGAGGGCGCTACTCCATTCCCTGAATTGCTCCACTTTACCCTTGAACCGTACCTTATAATGCTGAGTGTTAAGCAAGGTGGTATCAAGTTCCATTTTTAAAGTCTTTGGTATGACTCGACCTGGGATTGAACCCAGGTCTCCCGGGCCATTGGCGAACACTCTAACCGCTGGGCCACATACATATATAAATACTTATATATATATACATACACACATACACACACACAAACACACACACACACACACACACACACACACACACACACACATATATATATATATATATATATATATATATATATATATATATATATATATATATTGTGACTGTCTCTTCGTTGCAGAAGAAGGCCATCTCCTCTATTAACTAGGCTTACCCGTCTAGTGCACGTGTAACTCCACAAGCCTTGGAAATTCCCACAAGTTTTATCGCATATTTGACAAGAATTAGTTGCCTTCTCCATTTACATTGCCCATACGTCCCCTCATATGACTTCTCACACTTGCTATAGAGTTACATAAAGAACTGATACGAGTTCCGTATACGTTACTGTGTGGAAGACTGTTGCCGTCTTAAGATATTACGTAAGAGGCGATTCCGACTTTAGATAGGCTGACCCTACAAAAGATGTTACAAACATTTTCACTTTGTTAAGTGCTGTGAACTGAGGTCAATTTCTACTTCTGAAGTGCTCGTTTCTCACTGGAGTGATCGATTCTCCGTGTTTCAAACACTTTCCTGCTTCCTTGGGCCCCTTTTTTCAAAGTTAATCGATTTAAAATCACCTGCTCCCTCTCTCCAATACATGCACACACTGTGTATTGGAGAAACACACAGAGAAACTTACCCTCCACTCACACACACACACACACACACACACACACACACACATATATATATACATATACATATATATGTGTGTGTGTGTGTGGAGGGTAAGTATATATATATTTAACGTATATATATATATATATATATATATATAAATAAATATACAATTATTTAGAGTTAAATATATACATACGTATATATATAACATATATATGGCACTATATATATATATATAACATATATGGCACTAAACAATCTGATGGTAAGGTTCCAATGATGCTGGGGCTTTAAAGATTACAGAGCACCCCTTTCATTGCCCTCGCTCCCAGGCCTACTCTGGCCCGGAGTGGTAGCACATGAGAGGATGCTTTCTCTGGGTCAAATAGAACTTATTTCGGTTTCAATTGCAACCACCTATTAAGTTTTGTGAATCAGAATACACTAACACTTAGCTCTGTTCCTGAGATAATTTATAGGGAATTGAACTAATACCACACGCAATCCACGTATTATTTTATTTATATTTGAATTATTGGCATTTGGGTTTTTTTTATATATATAGAACCATCATCAGAGTAATGTTAAAAACGTGATGTATCTTCTGAATTATACTCAATATTAAAAATGAAAAGAAAAATATATGTATGAGGGGCGGTAATTTTTAATTTAACATAAACAAGTGGAATGTTGGAGATGACAAAACCATTATTTAAAGCTGCCAATACTGGCATTTATTTGTTTGTTTATTTATTTATCTCATTTATCGCCTGGGTATATCAATTACACGGTGCTATCTAATTGAAAGATCGAAATTGCAATTATAAAGCTTGTAAACAATTGTTTTCATCGCTCTAGGACTTTTTTTTTCCTTCTTTTTTAACACAATAGAAACAGATGTAAAGAAATGCGGGGTTTTGCCTGATCTTAAGGCTATTATTTTTTATCAGAGAGAGAGAGAGAGAGAGAGAGAGAGTGAGTGAGTGAGTGAGAAGGAGTGACGAGTGTGAATGTGGGTGCGTGTGTGTGATGGAGAAACAGAAAGACACACAGAGACAGAAAGAAAGAAAGATAGATAGATTGAGATAGATAGAGAGAAAGATATATATATATATATATATATATATATATATATATATATAGAGAGAGAGAGAGAGAGAGATGGAAAAGGAGAGACAGACAGAGAATAAGAAAGAGGAAGATAAATAGTATATATATATATATATATATATATATATATGGAGAGAAAGAAAGACAAAAAGAAATAAAAAGAGGGAGAGAGAGAAAGAGAGAGACAGGGACAGGAGGAGGAGGAGGAGGAGGATTGAGATAAAGAAAAAAGTCGCACAATGAGAAATAGAAAGAGAAAGATTATATGTATATATATATTTATATATATAGAGAGAGAGATGTAAAGAGTAACAGAGAGACAAACAGAGATAGAAAGAGAAAGAGAGAGAGAGAGAAATAGAGAGATAGAGAGAAAGGCAGAGATAGGGATAGAAAGAAAGAGATAGAAAGAAAATCATAAAGAGTAATAGAAATATTATATATATAGAGAGAGAGAGGGAGAAAGAGAAAGAGAGAAGGAGAGTGGTTGAGAGAGGGAGAGAGAGAAGAGGAAGAGGAAGACAAAGACAAAGAGTAAGAAAACTAAACAGACCGAGAATTAGAAATTGAAAGTGAAAAATAAGATATATACACATACATACATATATATATATGTAGAGAGAGAGAGAGAGAGAGAGAAAGAAAGAGAGAGAGAGAAAGAGAGAGAGAGAGAAAAAAGATGGAGAGAGAAAAAAGATGGAGAGAGAAAAAAAGAGAGTGATATAAAGAGAATATATATATATATATATATATATATGTGTGTGTGTGTGTGTGTGTGTGTGTGTGTGTGTGTGTGTATGAAGAAATTCCGAAGAAAATAATTAATTACATAAGTGTTCATAATGTTTACGTCGTAGAATTAAACTTTTACATTCTTATTTAAAATTTCTCTTTTATTCGAATTTTTTTTCGAGATTCTTATATTGTTTTAAGAAAGAATAATTAGATTTTGGCGAATCTTCTTTGATGTGTGTGTTCGCACCTCACACTTCTCATCTCTAATTGTTATATAATCAACCAACAATATACAGGAGCATTAAAAAATAACGATCTTCTAGGTGTATCTTCAAGATATAATTTCAATATAACCACCCCTCTCACTCTTGGAATCCCCCATCGACGATTAACAAACATAAGTATTTCTATGCGATTATCTTATATAAGAAAAGTAGATAAATATAAGAGATCATCTGGTGAGATGATCCGAATAATGTGTTGATAGTGATAGGGAACAAGAGGAACCTTTAAAATTATAAAATTATGAAGGAACTTCAAAGAAATGAAACACTCAGCAAGCCAACAGCCTCATACTGCCACTGCCCGTATCTCACATGGGCATCTGCATATACCATTTCATAAAACCTACGCATTTCCGCACAAGCATGTAACCGCTTCCGCTTCTTTTTTAACAGGTGCGTCCTGCGCAAAGCATCTCAGATGGACAGCTCGGTCAAGGATCAATATGCAACCACTATGAAAAAAGATTTTGTGTCAAATCCTTCCTGGTGGAAGGCATGAATAAATACCATCAACTTATTCTTAGCCTCATCGACAGACCGTATATATATCTTAGGCGTCGTAATTTTATTTTCAGTCAGTGTATTTAAAAATTCAATAAAGATCAGACCATAAAAATTTAATATTCAAAGAACATCAATATCGGAAAAGTCGATATTTAAAATTAAGAAATAAAAAAAATCAGTACTTGTAGTTTAAAAGAATAAAAAGCAAAAAAGAAAAATCTTCTTAGATCTTAACATCACAATAAAGTTGTGTATTTCAAACTAAATAAAGAATTGGATGTTTAATAAAAATGGAACCATTTTGAACTAAAAAAAAAAGTCAAAGAAATATTTCATTTAATTTTGAGGATTTAAAAATAAAAACACAGCCTTTCATGACCGTAGCCATGGAGTCAATATCGCATAAAATTTGGAGTGAAACATGCTGCATTCATTGTCATCATCATCATCATGTCGTGCTGGTAGCACGGATATCCCTGACGCTCTCTCGCCACTTTTCCCTATCGTTTATCGCCTCTGACAGGTCTTCTGGACAACATCCTGTATCCTCACATAGTTGCTGAATGTATGTTCATGCTGGTCGTCCTGCTTTTGCACGGCCATGTGTGGGGGTCCATTAGAGTACATCACTTATGAGATCGTCCCTGCTTCTCCAGCAGTGTCCTGCATGTTTGGTTCGTCTAGCTTTAATAGTTTTCGTGATAGGAGGCAGGTGGCCGTACAGTTGGTGTCTTGTGGGGTGTTGCCGCCAGGACTTGTTCCTCAGGCATAGGCCTATATGTCAATGCACAAAAAACGGAATATATGTGTCATAATCAAACGGGGGACATCTCCACTCTAGAAGGAACCCCTCTTAAACTAGTTGACAAATTCACTTACCTAGAAAGCAGCGTCGCATCAACCGAAAAGGACATCGACACGAGGTTAACGAAAGCATGGACAGCTATCAATAGGATATCGATTATAAAGAAATCAGACCTAACCGATATAATGAAACGCAGTTTCTTCCAGGCAGCGGTCACATCGATACTGTTATATGGACGCACTACATGGACTCTAACAAAACGGCTGGAGAAGAAGCTAAACGGCAATTACACAAGAATGCTGCGAGCAATCTTCAACAAGTCCTGGCATTCATTGTACAAACATACTAAACATTGTACTTTTAAATGATAGTAAACTCTATCAAATTGGCTTGTGCCAGACAGCACACGTTTGCGCTGTATACAACCTTTTGTCTGATGATTGTGCTTTTACATTGTTCACGAGTTCTTGTATGACGACTGTATTAAAAAAAAAATAGAATAAACAAAATAAACACGTGAAACTGTCAGTCACAGAAAACAAATAAACAATAAAAGTAACGGTACTTAAGGTTATACACTCTTTTGCTTGCCGGCATTAGAGTAATTTTTCTTTTTTTTTCTTTTTTTATTCATACTAAATTTTAATGAATTCTCAACAATGCTTCAAGACATCATTTTTCCAAAATTACGAACTGCTCCGCAAAATGTAGTGAAAAGATAAGGGAAATGAAGAAAAACAAAAGAGGAAGACAGTTAGAAAGTGGTAGAATATATATATATATATATATATATATATATATATATATATATATATATATATATGCTTTACGTTTTTTAAATAAATGTTGAACCCTAATGACATCGCACACTTTTGGAATAGAATCCTACGATTGGAATTGGTATGTTCAAAACTTCTCTTTTTTCCTTTTATTTGAAAGATGAAAAATTACTTGTATCAGAAGACACCACATTGTATATTCAAATAAACTATTGATGGTTTAATGTAAAAAACGGAAACATCAAGCCTTGAGAAATAAACTATAAATGAAATCATGTTCTAATTACCTTTTTTCATATTTGTACGTTTATATAT
>OY757908.1:79517034-79537034 GCA_963585895.1 Sepioteuthis lessoniana
CTTTTTTTGTCGCTAAATTATTTTCTTTTTGAATTTCTCGCTCTCGTCCGTTCGATAGTCAGTTTTTCACGTCGACCAATCAAATTTATTCCTGTCGATTCAAAACTGAGGTCTAATTAGATATACATTGTATGATAAAGATAAATCAAAAGGGAAAAAAAATTGAAATAGTTGATCAGGGGAGGCGGGGGAAAGTGGAAGCCGTGAGAAATCATTGGAAATCATTAGGAAGGTGTTAAAATAATTTTCTGTTTCAAATCTTGTGGAAGTTAATCAACCGCGGGAGAAAATATTGTGGATTCTGGTAATACTAAAAAGAAAATAGAAATAATACTTAATAATTTCATATGTGAGCAACCGACACCTTTTGCTAAAAAAGAAGGACAACAATAACAAAAACAAGAACAACAACAAGAAGAAGAACAACAACAAAACAACAACTTATTTACCAAGAATGAAAAAGAACTAGACATCCAGCAATAAGCCTATAAGAATCTACAGCCAGGATATCGGAATGTATTCTGGGATCGAAAAATGAACCATGTTTATAACGAAAAGATGGGAAAAAGTAAAACAATTGAAAGAAAAGAATAATTCACCAGAGAAATGTATCAGAACTTCTTGGAGAATTAGAAAACGCCTAAAATTTACAATTTTCAAAAAAGAAAATTCTCAGAAATATCTCCCCAACAAAAAACGAAATTTCCCCCATCATCATCATGTCTCGCTATCAGCACGGATATCCCTGACCCTCTTTCGCAATCCCTTCCTATCATCTATTAATTTCGGCAGGTCTTCAGGGCTACATCCCGTATCGGCACAGAGCTGCTGTATTTAGTTTCGAACTGGTCGAGCCGTTGCTCGTCCATGTGAAGAGGTCCACAGGAGTATATCACTTATGAGCTCGTCCCTACGTCTCCAGCTGTGTCCCGCATGTCTAGTTCGGCTAATTTTGATAGTTTTCGTGATGAGTGGTAGGTGGCCGAACAGCTGCTACTTTGTAGGGTGTTGCCTCCAGGACTTGTTCAATATTGCTCGCAACATTCTTGTGTAGTTGCAATCAAGCCGTTTCTCCATACGTTTAGTTAGCGTCCATGTAGTGCATCCATATACCAGTATCGATACGTCCGCTGCTTGGAAGAAACTGCGTTTCATTTTGTCGGTCAGGTCTGACTTCCATATAACCGATATTCTATCGATAGCTGTCCATACCTTTGCTAGTCGCGTGTCGATGTCTTCCTCGGTTGATAAGACGCTGCTTCCCAGGTAGGAGAAATTGTCAACTAGTTTCAGAGAGCTACCGTTTTGTGTGGAGATGTCACCTCTTTGATAAAAGCACATATATTCCGTCTTGTGTGCATTGACATGGAGGCCAATGCCAGCAGCGGCTTGTTCCAGACTATGTAGCAGGGTTTCGGCTTGGGCCGGTGCATTTGCCAGAAACCCTATGTCATCGGTGTAGTCGGCGTTGGTAATTGTTTTTGCGGGGTACTTTTTGCTTCTTTTCTTTGTTAGCTTGAAACCGTTTTCTTTGATTTTATCGATAGATGTTCTAAGCACGTAGTCTAGATAGATGATAAAGATGTATGGGGCTAATGTGTCTCTTTGCAGTACAGCTGTTAGAATGTCGAAGTAGACTGTGTCTTCATCCGGAGAACGGACTTTTACTTTCGTTATTATTATCATTTAGGTGTGTACCATAACTCACCGTAATAATTATTTGAGTGGGAGAGGAAAACAATTTGGACGTTTGTAGCAGAGGTTTAATCTTTTCTCGTGCAAAGAACTTCACGACGAATTGACAGTTACTTATTCTATTGCCTGAGCAAACATAATTGAATGAATACAGAAATAGTTTGAAACACTAAAAGAAAAGATTATAGAAAAAAGTCCTCCAGTACTAGTGAAGAGTTTTTGTTGTAAGAACCGTTAATAGGATGAAAGTGGCTGTCTAAAGACTTACGTCAGGTAGGATATCGTGCGCCATATGTCACGAGGTCTTTTAAGGCGAAAGCCCCCTCTACCGGGAAACACAGACATTCGTGTGTACTTCTTGTTGTCGAAGCAGAACCAAAGAGAGAGAGAGAGAGAGAGAGAGAGCAAGTTTGACTTTGCTGCCCACTTTTATATGCTACTTTAGTCATGCAACCTAGCGGCTATTAGAAATACTATTTGAAAGGCAAGGGATGTAATCCATACATCCTTAAGTTGATATGTTAATTTGAAAGTAGTCCTTTGCAAAAGACTTTTCTCTGCAAGTAAGAAACTGTGACAGCAATAATCAAGGAAAATAATCACTTCCTATGCGTGTCGAATCTATTGAAGTTTCATTATTATTCATGAAAATAGTTTAAAAAATGATCCAATTTTTTCACTGTTTTCTGGAGAGTGCGAGTGTTCATACAATAATTCAGCATTATATATATAAAAAAAAGAATATCTAAGCTTTTAATCATTGAAAGACTAAATATAAAAGAAAGCCCCAACGCCTTATATTAAATTCAATAATTAACTGCAATTAATTCCTTAATCAAAACTAATCACGTTTTCAGGAAGCTAAGCTTTTGAAAACCGAATTCTTTAAAAAGAAGCACAGGTTCTCTAATTGTATATTCTTTGCAAGTCACTCTTTAAAAGCCATTAATTGTGGCTTCTTTCTTTACCCAAGGTGTATTTATTTGTCTGATGGTTTCACTGCTAGGGATTCTTATTCAGTCAATATCTAGAGGCTCACATTTAAAATGGGTGTACTTATTTGTTTCTCCTGGGGTCTGTGGGTGGATTCAAATATGAAATTTATGATTTAACGCTTGAGATGGGGTAAGGATGAAAACTGCCGAGTTTCTGCGGCTCGAGTCTCATTGTAGAAACCACAACATAATACAATCATCATCATCATTATGCTCATCATCTCGTGTTGATAGCACGGATTACGTTGACTATCTCTCGACATCCGTCCCTCTCGGTCATCGCTCTCAGTAGGTCCTCTAAATGGTATCCAATGTCGGCACGGGGCTGAGGGGTGTAAGTCCGAGATGGTCGGCCAACACAGGTGTATCTATGTGTCGGAGTCCACAGGAGAAAGTCGCGTCTGAGTTCGACCCTGATTCTCCTGCAGTTACCAAGCATATTTTGTTCGTTTACTTTGATAGTTGGTTAGATGGTAGGTAAATGGCCGCACTTCTGCTGTGCGAGTTGTAGAAATAATACAAGTAAGGAGTTTTTGCATACCTTGAAAATCAGCTTTCGAAAAAAATTTTTAATTCGGGTTAGAGTATCAGTTACTGGTGTAGGAAATGGAATCGACAACTCGAGTTCAAGTACAGGCTGTTAGCGTTTCTCTTCACGCTGATGTTTTTGGAATAGTAGGGCAGACTGGGCTCTCTGGCCTTGGTAATGCAACCAGTCTACTTAAAAAATGATCTTGTGTGACATCCTGGAGGGATGGTTAGGTTTATCAGTTGTTGGTTTCGTCCAAGAAAAAAAATACAAACCCTGATAATTTCTGTGTAAATATCTGTCCAATTGATTAGAGCTATAGAATATGTAGACTATACCTCTGCAGATGGAACCCACTTTTAACAAGAATCATCAGTATGACACTAAACTGCATCTGATGGCTGAGGTTCCAGTTGTGGAACTTTGGGGAATGCGGAGTACCCTTCATTGCCATTACTCTCAGATCCTTACTGATCCCTAAGTGATAGAGTCCCATCTATGGATCAAATTGCATTGTTCAATCGTTTACTAAGGATTATCATTATTAGTTATTTAAACCATACAGCTGTATGTAAATTATTAATGTTTGATAAAAATACTTGATAAATAGAATTACTAATGTTAAATTGCAATTCTTGGAATCATTTAACTTTGTGCCAACAAATGAAGGGGTGTTCTCGTGATGTAATGGGTAAAGCGATGGACTGCGGAATCGTAGTATGCGAGTTCGTATCCAGTCGCACTATTACGTTCACTTTCGGGAAAATACCCTTGGGAAAGGTATGAACCCTCTTATCCTCCCAGCTATGGGTTAAATAGCACCACTACTGTTCTTCAAGGAGAATAGCTTTGGCATTAAATAACCTACAAAGGTTGATATGCCATTAAACAAAGAAACCAAACCAAACCAAACTAGCCAACAAATGAGTTCTAACAACTCGTATAGAAATAAAGTTACCAACAAGCTTGATGGTTGATTGTGTTTTATGGCATATCAACCCTTGTTGATTATTTTATGCCAAATGCCGTTCATACACATATATTAAATATATATAATTATTAAACGAGCAGTTTGTAGGTAACATTACTTTTAAAATGAGTTAGAGCTCATTTGTTTGCTCACAGTTAAATGGTTTCAAGTATAACTATTTGTTATTTGAGTGAGAGTCATGAGGTGGCATTGGCTTCCATGTGAATGCAGACAAAACGGAGTACATGAGTTTAAACCAAAAAAGAAGACTTCTCCACACTAAATGGTGGCTCTTTGAAATTATTGGACTAGTTCAGAAACCTTGGAATCAGAGTCTCATCTGCTAAAAAGGCGACTAGGGAATACATAGACTGCTATCAATAGGTTATCGATCATATAGAAGTCAAGTTTATCCAAGTGAATAAAACGCAATTTTTCCTAGCAGCGTCGTGTCGATTCTACTATATGGATGCACCACATTGAAGCTGACTAAAGAAAAAGCTAGACGGCCATTGTACAAGAACGATACAAGCTTTATTGAACAAATCATGTAAGCAACATCCTACAAAGTAGTAGCTGTACAGCCACCTACCTCTCATCTCTAAAACCATCCAAATATGTCAGACAAGTAATGCGGGACACTGCTGGAGAAGTAAGAACGAACTCATAAGCGAGGTTCTCCAATGGACTCCTTCACACGAATGTGCAAGTGTTGGACGACCAACTAGAATCAATCTACAACAGCACTTTACGGACACAGGATGTAGTCTAGAAGACCTTCCGTAAGCGATGAAAGATAGAGACGAATGGCGAGAGAGAGAGAGGGGGGGAGAGATAGAGTCAGTGAAATCCGTGCTCGCAGCATGACATGATGATAATGATTTATTGTTTGCATACAGTTAAATGGTTTGAGTATTGCTATCGAACACTAATTCAGTTTGATATTAATCATCTGTTTGCCCACAGGTAAATTATTTCAGATACTGTACATGATTAAACAGTTCTGTTTAACCCACAGATGGGACATTAACAGGTTTATCTACAAATAATAAAGCCTTATCTCAGAAACATAGACAGACACATTTAAATTGTTTTAAGTATTTAATTCAAATAATTTTCAAAAAGATCTATTTGAACAAAAAAATGATACTTAACACTTACAACCACCCATGAACATGGGAGTAATGGCAATAAAGGGTTATTTGCATTATCCGGCATTGTATCCCGCTGTTGTAACAAACATGTCATCAACTTAACTGCCCTGAAAGAAGCAATAAGCCTCTCGACTGCTGATCCCTCACCTCTTATACTTGATCCAAACCTACTACGTTCAACATAAAAGATCGGATAACCTCACCGGTGCGCAATCATTCTGTCCTACTTCCCTATCATGCATCTCATTAACTTGAATACCACTCGACTCCAGCGTCTCACGGCTCAGTAATCTCACCATGGAACCCAACACGCTTTCTCAACCCACCTCTTGCTCTCTCTCCCTCTCTCTCTGTCTCTGTCTCTTACACACACACACACACACACACATTCCCTCTTTATCTATCCCTTCCTTACTTTATCTCTGTCTCTCTACCATTACAGCGGCTGACCATCCCATTATGGCCAAGTTAGAGGCCAGTGCTCAGTATGGTCACTTGGCACGCGTTGGCGAAGTAGATTAATAAATATCGCAGCAATTAGATACCCCTGCAACAGAGCGAGATATTACATTGTCTTCTCGGCTAAAATTTTGGCACACCAGAAAAATACTCTGACGAAAAAGAAATATCAAATATCTTACAAGTGTGTAAGTATGACAATTTGATCGTTTGGTCAGAGAAAAGAATCGCACCTCCCATATATACATATATAAGTAAAATTGGGGACCATAGTCGAGGACAAACCAAAGGCTCCTTTTTTAATAGCTATTACAACGAGGTGTAAGGGAGGGCGCTACTCCATTCCCTGGATTGATCTACTTTACCGTTGATACGTACTTTATTATGCTGCGTTAAGCAAGGCAGCATCAAGTACCATTTTTTAACTCTTAGGTATGACTCAACCTAGAATATATATATATATATATATATATATATATATATACTAGATGACTAGTATGGGGTACTTTCTTCATCAGCTAAACTAAAAAATAAGGAAAATAATAAGAATATATATATATATATATAGACATATATATAATGAATAATTCCTGGCAGCAACACCCCACAAAGCACCAAATATACGGCCACCTTCCTCCCATCACAAAAACTATCCAAGTTAGACGAGCCAGACACGCAGGACACTGTTGGAGAACCAGGGGCAAGCCCATAAGTGATCTACTCCTATGGACCCCCACATATGGCCGAGCAAAAGCAGGACCACCAGCTAAGACATACATACAGCAGCTATGTGGGGATACGGGATGTAGCCCTGAAGACCTGGCTGAGGCGATGAACGATTGAGAAAAGTGGTGAGAGAGGGACAGGGATATCCGTGCTAGCGACACGACATTATGATGATAATATTTTTCTCTCTATATATATATGTATATATATTCTCATTATTTTATGTCTGAGTTTAGCTGATGAAGAAACCCATCCCAGATATAAGAAGTCATGAAGAAAGTACCCCAGATATAAGAAGTCATGAAGAAAATACACCAGATATAAGAAGTCATGAAGAAAGTCATCCCAGATATAAGAAAAATCATAAGAAGACTTGGATGTCTTCACTTAAAGATTACAAAAAGAAAAAAAACTACTTACTTACCGCCAAAGTTCACAATATATATATATATATATATATAATTTTAGGAAATAGTTTGTAGGCATCATTATTTTTAAACGAGCCAGAACTCATTTGTTTGCAGTGATTTGAATGGCTTCAAGTATTGTTATTCAACACTAATAATTCAATTAAAAGTTAATAATTTGTTTGCAAACAGTTAAATGGTTTCAAGAATTGCTATCAAACACTTATAATTCTATGTGCACATGTTTTAATGGTTTCAAATATTGCCATTTAACATTATTAATTCTATTCAACATTACTCGTTTATTTGCACAACGATAAAAGATTCCAGGTATTGCGGTGTAATACTAATAATTCAATTTGACATCACTCATTTGTTTGCACACAGTTAAATGGTTAAACAGTTTGATTTGGCTCATAGATGAGAATAAATAGGTAACTACTCCGGATCACAGTGGACTTGGGTGTAATAGCAATGAAGGGGCTCTTCAGATTTTCCAAGTCTTCAGGACCTTAGTCTCACCATAGGATACAGTTTGGTGTCAGATCTAGGAAACTAGCTCTTTTTCACCCATAGATGGGGCATTAAAAGTTTTGACCACTCCAGTCCGAGTGGACCAGGAAGTAATATCAGTGAAAGGATATTCCACGTTTTCCAAATTTCCAGAACTGGAGGCTTCCGATCAGAAGGTTTACTGTCATATCCAAAATCTTGTTCGGGTAGAATAGATCTTAGTATTCTGCAGAAATCCAATCACTGCATCTACAGCCTTCGCCGATTAGGCTGTTGAGAAAGTTGGAACCACTTTGATAAAGGACAAAGCTTTAAATCATTGAAATCCTTACCAGAAAAATTAAGATTGTTTCTCGAGGAGAGGCAATAAAGCTTTTAATTCTTATTTGTTAATTAGTTCGTTTTTTTTTTTTTCGCTCAACATTTGGTTTTTCCATAATACTTTTCCCTCGATGACTTAGAAAAGAATTATACTATTAAACTGAATTTAGATTATTCAGATTATTCTAGTTTGTTTAAAGTATAATTAATGAAACCAGACTTTTTTTGCTATTAAAGAAAAAAGTTTTGCGTCTCATCTGTTATTGGTTTATTTACAGATAAACAATAAGAACAGGAAACCTGAATTCCATAGCTATCGGCTGGGACTTTAAAATAAGCCAACTTCTCCTCTGCAGAAATCTAAGACGTCCTCCCTAAATGAGTGTCCTGGGAATGATATCTGATAGTGAGGCTTTAGTACCGCTTCCTGGAACTTACTCCCAAGTCCACTCTTAGTCGGATTGTTTGTACTTCTTAGGTTCGCATCTATGGTTTGGTTATGTTGGGTTGGTTTGGGTTTTATGGCATATCAACCATTGTAAGTTATCTAACGCAAAATCTTCTTCATACATATATATTGATATATATGATTTAGTGATAACGTTTTAAAATGAGCCAAAGCTCATTCTTTTGTACACAGTAAAACCGTTTCAAGCATTTCTAATAATTCAATTAAATATCAGTCATTAGTTTAAACACCGTGAAATGATCAAACAGTTATATTTCTAACAATTCAATAAGTGATTTGTTTGCGCTCAATTTAAATATAAAACAATTCTATTTGACCCATAGATAGGGCCCTATCAGAGTTGACCTGGGAGCGATGGCAGCGGAGGAGTACTCAGAGTTCCAAAAAGCTCCAGCATTACTGGAACCTCACTATCAGATTATGTTATAGCATATTGATGACACTAATTCGGTGGATTGTCTTACCTCACTGAAGAGATGTAGTCGGTGTATTCTACAGTCGTAGTTGATTGGGCTGTCCCCAAATGAGAGTTCTGATATGACCGCTTTTACCGATATCGGTAGTACTTATTAGGTTCGATTCTATGGGTCAAGCAGAAGTGTTAATTTATTTAGTAATATTATTATAAGTAATTTGAAACCATTGACTCGTGTAAATTATTTATATGACATAGAAATACTTGATGAATAAAATTACTGATGTTAAATAGTAAGACTTGAAACTACTTCACTTTGTTCGAATGAATAATTAATATTAATAGAATTTTACGGGGAAGGGAGCTGCGAAATCTCCAACGCCTCGGTGTAGTAACTAATGAAAAGGGAGTCTTCGGGTCAACCTTGACCATGGTGCGATAACAGACTTAGTGTTTGATTGAAATACTTGAAACTCTTTAACTGTGAGGTCGAACAATTTGTTTAAAAATGAAGATATCTATAATCTAATCGCTCGACAGCTCATATATATATATATATATATATATGTATATATATATCTTGTTCCTGGTAGTTTTTTTTTTCTTTTTTCCTGGTAACCGTGAATGCTGGTTAGTAAGTATATATATATATATATATATATATATATATATATATATATATATATATGTAACGAAATTTGGCATAAACTAACCCATAAGAGTTGATATGCCATAAGATATAAACCAACCAACCACCTATAGCTTTTGCAGGTGTAGAATAAACAAAATTCCCCTGACTAAGAAGCCTATCAGTTTGCATGTTTAACTGAACTATTAAGCCTCAACACGACATAGAGCACGTGAGAGCTCGAATTTAACAGAAGGAAAAATTTAAATTATTTTACATTTAAGCAGTTTTTTTTCTTATTTGGACGTTTATCAAATTAGGTTTACGGTTTTCAACATCTAAAAAAAAGTTTCTATTTTAGTATCACGAAAAGAAATATTAGTCTGATGGATAATTTTGTGATGTCAAAAGTAAAAAAAAAAAAAAAAATAAAAGAATAAAAAATAAAAAACAAAAAAAACCACAAAAAACAATTTCATATTAAACTAAAAAAAAAAATCTAAGTTGCATTTTCAGGAGGCAACGTTTTCCAAGGCAACATTGAAGAAAATTTAAGTCGCTGAAAGAGTAATCGCGGTTTGGTTTCTCTATTTTTAAAGTCGAATCAACTTTTGTGGGTTATTTAATTTCAAAATCATTACATGCTTGAAAAAGTTGTATTCTCAAGGTGTAATGGTTAACGCGCTAGACTGCGGAATTGTAGTAAGCAAGTTCGACGTCCAGTCGCGCTATTATGTTCACTTTCGGACAAATAACCTTATGGGTCAAATAGTACCACGACTGTTCTTCTTGAAGGATGGCTTTGGCATTAAATAACCTACAAAGGTTGAAATGCCATGGAACAAAAGAAACTAAAAGCCAACCTCTTCAAAAAATATAGCAGATACTATTAAACAACGGAACTAATTTTCTATCTTTCCCGACGATATTTCTCCAAAAGTGAACATGTTAAGTGCTGAATGTTAGCCACAACCTCACGAGAAATTCCCATCAAAAGTATCACGTTTACACAAAACATTACTCATCAGTTTCAAATGAATAAAATATTACTTCAGTAGATTTTTTGATTCTATTATTATTTGATCTTATTCTCTGTCTTTCTGTATGTCTTTAACACACACATAGGGACTGCTAATGTAATAGTTAAAGTCACAGGAAAGGGGCACGGCAAATGGGGTTCAAATTCTGGATGAGACTGCATTTCACTTAGCGCTAATAAAACTTGGGAAAGTTATGCATTCAAATATTTTCCTACCAGCTATGAGTAAATAGTAGGGTAAAGAGATCTCTTTTATCTTCGTATGGAAACCGGTCTCAGAGAAGCAAAATTCTTTATTCAAATCTATTTAGATTTGAATTGCGCTGCGTAGACACAGAGTTAACGATGCTTGGTAACTATCAGTTTCTCGCCAATGGGATTATCCGACCAAGGTTGACTGTGAATATACGCTATCCTAACTTTGATCTACAGATGCTCTCTCTCTGTCTGTCTGTCTCTCTCTCTCTCTCTCTCTATATATATATATATATATATATATATCTTATGAAGTGGCTTTTCACGGGAGATTACTTGCTAGTGTAAGTAGATAAAATTTTTTGATCTTGCTGGAGAAATTCAAGTTAATTAATAGAAATTAAAGCAAATAACTTAATAAAATTGATTTGTAAGAAATAGACTGTTTGATCATTTACCTGTGTGCAAACAAATGACCGATGTTTAATTGAATTGTTAGTGATACATTGCAATAGTTAGAACTATTTAACTTTGATGACTTATATTTATAAATCATATATATCTTATATATGTGGTGCAATGGTTACCGTCCTAGGAAATGGACACGGCGACACGAGTTCAAATCCTGGACGAGACTAATTGCATTTCACATAGCACTAATACCCTTGGGAAAGGTATGAATCCAATTATTCTCCCTCTAGCTATGGGTAAATAGTAGGGCAGACTGGGTTCTTCAGCTTTGGTGAGGCAACTAGTCTAGGAGAAGGAAAACTCTGAATTCAAACCTGTTAAACTTCGCTTAAAAATTGACCTTGTGTCAAATCCAGCCCGAGTGGAGGGGTCGGTAAATAGGATTAATAGAAATTAAGATTAGATGAAACGCGTAACATTACCTCAGAAATATCAAATGAATTTTTTCGTGTGTACATATTTGCGATTAATCTTTCAAAGGAAAATTTAATCAAATCAAAAAGGTTGATACAAAGGTCCCTAACTCACAGCCGGTGGGTCATATGGATCTCTCGATACCCATCCGTACAACCCCAGTTAAATTTCAAAAGTTTGTCAAATAAAAAAAAACAAACCTCATCTCAAAATCCAAAATTTGTAAATTTTGTCATTAATTAATTTTTTTTTCCAAGTCTCGCTTGTCAGAAGGATATTACCTCTTACCTTGATCCAAACCTGGCTCAGTGAAAGTGAGTGTACTCATACAAGATATAGAATAAAGACAGTTTGCAGTATATTTACCTTTATAATTTGCAGTGACTGGGAGGGAAGTGACGTAAGTCGTTTCTCATTGGCCAATACCATTTTAAAAACTCATTAGCAGTAGCATTTCATTTTTCTTTTGTGTGAACTGTGTGTTTTTGCATGCTGGGCGTATTTTTACTGCAGGATCGCTGGCTGGAACAAAAGTTTCGGTAGGGTCACTTGGGAGAGCAAGTATGATGTTGGAAGACCCGAAACTTGTAAGGACCCCAAGAACATCACTGACGAGGCGATTCTGTGCACTTTTTTTTTTTTTTAAGTGTTTGTCTACAAAAATTTTAATGACATGTCAATCAGTCTCGGGCTTTTATGTCATGAGCCTAGGGAATTGCGTTCATTGTAGTTTTATATTCACATTTTTAGGGTAGATGTTATTTGATATAAAGTATTTCTAAAAAAATACAAATAATTTGCGCTCACTGGTATGATTATAAGTATTCCTATCTAATACTAATAATCTAATTATGAATATCGCTTCAAGTAACTATTAGATAATAATAATTTATTTTCCCAGTTTTCCGATTTCAAGAATCTTCTTATAATAATCCTAAATAAATAATCATAGCTTCAAGTGACTATTCTTAATTCAAATAACTCGCATTTATTAGGATTCAAGTATTCCTACCCAATACGTATTTTTGTGAACGGATCTATTTGACCAATAGATGAAACCCTAACAAATACTCTCTCTCTCTCTCTCTCTCTCTCTCTCTCTCTCTCTCACACACACACACACACACACACACACCACACACACACACACATATATACATACATACATACATACATACATACACATATATATATATATATTTATATATATAGTTGGTTAGTTTTATGGCGAATCATCGATTGTTGGGTCATTTAAGACCGAGTTCCAGTTCAGTCGGTTGGGGCTGTAGAATACAGTGACTTCTTCTCTGCAGAGGGGTAAGACTCACCTCCAACGAATGATCAGAATATAGCACTAAACAATCTGATGGTGAGGCTCCAGCATTGGGGAATGCGGATTACCCCTTCACTGCCATCCCTCCCCAGTCCACTCTGACTTGGAGTCGTAACACCTGAAAGGGTTCTATCAATGGGTCTAATAGATTGACGTTTAATCTGAGTTAAAGCAAATAACTTCGTGAAATTGATTTGTAAGAAATAGATTGTTTGATCCTTTACCTGTGTTAAAACAAATGACCGATGTTTAATTGAACTGTTAGTGATACATTGCAATAGTTAGAACTATTTAACTTTGTTGACTTATATTTATAAATCATATATATCTCATATATATGTATAAACCGGGTGTGGCATTGAATAACCTACTATATTTGATATGCCATAAAACCAAACCAAACAATTAAAACTGATATCACTTTTTCTAGGCAGTTGCATATTAATAATTATAAACATGCACTAACAAATATAGAATCATTTAAATACGCTTAATATAAATATTCTTACACATTTTTAAGATACCAAATATTCCCATCCAATACAAATACCTTTTAAACATGTGTTTGGCCCATAGATGGGGCTCTAAAAGATACTACCATTGCAGTCAGAAGTACCAGGGATTAATAGAAATAAATTAATACAACACTTCTCAGATCTCCTGGAGGGGATCCTCACCATCATATGGAGTTTATTTTCATACTCAGGATACTCTTGTTTTTTTAGCGGGTGGTCTTACCCCCTTGGAAGGGAATCGGCTAATTTTAAGACTCTCCGGGAGTTTAGATTACAGCAACAAAAAAGAAACAGTTAAGACCATGCTTACATTTTTAAAGTAAGACCAAAACGAACCCCCACTTCACAAACCATGTTACGTTGCTGCTCGGTTTTATTTTACCAAAACATTAATTGGACAAAGAAAATTGCACTTAGGAACAAGTTCTAGAGAGTGATGAAACAAGAATTGAGCTTTTTCCACCTACTGACGAACAGAAGATTTGGCGCAAGAAAGAACACAGTGCCAATATTAAAGCATGGAGGTTGCTGGATAATTTTTTCAGATTGTTTTATCTCCAAGGGGACAGGACAATTAATTGCAATAAGATGAATATGTAAATCTGGAGACTATATCGAAATTCAGGATGAAAATCGAGAACTATCGGTTGAAAATCTTGATCTTAGTCAGCGATTTATTTTTCAGCAAGTTAATGATCCCAGAAATACATCTAAATCAATGTCTGGATGGCTTCAGAAAAAAGATTACAATTTTGCCTTGGCTTTCAATTAGTCCTGACTTGAATCCTATAAAAATCTAGAGCAAGAATCGAAAGTTACCAAAGAAAAAAATATGCGCCACATTTTTGTTCATGCCAGGTAAATAGTTTGTTTCTTTGATTAAATGGCATATCAACCTTTGTGGATTATTTAATGTAAAATCCATCCTCGCAAAATAACAGTAATAGTAATATCTAACCTATTCATAATGGGGACAAAGGAGTTTATACATTTATCAAGGGCATTAGTCCGAAAGTAAACGTTATAGCAGCACTGTTTAATGTCATGTCACAATCCAGCACTTTAGCCATACGCTACCTGGTTTGGTATGGTTTGGTTGGGTTTTATGACATATCAACCATTGTTGATTATTTTAGTCTAAATCCTCTTTATCATTATACATCAAATATATAAGATTTGTTTTAGTTGGTTTTATGGCATATAAGCCATTGTAGGTTATTTAAGGCCAAAGCCTTTATATAGATGTATATTAAATATATGATATTAGCTTGCCAGTTACAATTCTATTCGGTGTTATGTCTAGTGGCTCTTCATTTTCATGGTCATCGTCATTTCTCGAAAACGTTGCGAATTGTTTTGAAACTACACACACACACACACACACACACACACACACACACATATATATATATATATATATATATATATATATATATATATAAAGAGAGAAAAGATTGCACAAAAGCTGCCTTTACTCATTTTGGATATATGAAAGTATATTTTTCTATTTTGGGGGAGAGATATTTCAAATTTCCTTAAAAAAAAGGAAAAAAAAATGGAAAAGGAAAGGAGAAATAAGTAAAAGAAAAAAATAAAATGAAAAAAAACAAAAACGAAAGCAAAAAGAAAAAGGAAAGAAAAGAAGAAAAAAGAAAAAAGGGCAGAAGAAAAAGAAAAAAATAGGAAAAAAAAGGAAAATGAGAAAAAAAAAATTAAAAAACAAAAACAAAAAGTTAAGGAAAAAGAAGAAAAAGAAAAGAACCAGAAAAGAAAAAAAGAAATAGGAAAAAATGAAAAAGAATCAAGAGCGACATTTTCACGAAGCTTCCGCCGAAAAAAACAAAATGGCCATCTCTTTTTTGTTCTTGCCGATTAAATTGCGGATGATATCATTTGTAAATACCAATTAAACCAATGAATTTACACAAGTTCAGCTAGTTGTCTATATAAAACGGAAACAATACAGCCAATAAGAATGAGGTCAGACACCATTGATGTATCGCTAAAGTTGTTAGGCAACAAATCAGTCAGCAATAGAAAACTAAGTTTAAGTGAAGCATGTGAAAAGGCTCAGTCCTATGAAGGCTACAAATCTTACAAAGCAACGCAATGATTTGATTACTGGAACTGAAAGGCTATTGATAATTTGATTAGGTGACTAACATCATCATAATTTACCTGTACGACAAAGCTCAAAGTATTTTCAATCAGATAAAAGCTATACGTGCACCAAACAGACACAATACTGATGATCATAGCAGTGATAATGATGATGAATTTTTGTTGTGAGTGTAGTTTATTTGGTTCGGTTTGGTTCGGTTTAATGGCATATCAACCATTTATAGGTTACCTAATGCCAGATCATATTTGTACATATGTAAAAGAATTAATTTGGCTGGGTTTTATGGCATATCAACTATTGTAGGTTTTTTAATGCCAAATATTCTTTATACATACATATTAATATATATGATTTGGTTGGGTTTGGTTGGGTTTTATGGCATATCAACTATTGTAGGTTTTTTAATGCCAAATATTCTTTATACATACATATTAATATATATGATTTGGTTGGGTTTGGTTGGGTTTTATGGCATATCAACTATTGTAGGTTTTTTAATGCCAAATATTCTTTATACATACATATTAATATATATGATTTGGTTGGGTTTGGTTGGGTTTTATGGCATATCAACAATTGTAGGTTTTTTAATGCCAAATATTCTTTATACATACATATTAATATATATGATTTGGTTGGGTTTGGTTGGGTTTTATGGCATATCAACCATTGCCGGTCATTTAATGCCAAATCCTCTCTCTATATACATCAAATATATATGATTTATTTTACAAATTTCCTAAATAGAATTTATAAACGAGGCTGAGCTCGTTTTTGTTTCGCAAAGAGTGAAATATTACAATATATGTCTTTATCTTGCATCAGTCATTTGTTTAGACTCATAGTTTGTAGGTAATTTCATTTTTAATGAGTTAAAACTAATTTGTTTGCTAACTAGTATACCGATTTTTGTCTACGGTTAGATGGGTTCAATTATTCCTATTTAAGATTAATAATTCTATTCAAAATTAACCATTGTTTGATGACAGTGAAGTGGTTAGAAGTATTGTAATCTAACACTAATTATTGGATTGTGTACTATTCATTCATTTGCACACAATCAAATGATTCCAAATATTGCTAAGTGTCACTAACAATTTAATTAAATATCAGTCATTTGTTTACACACAGTTTATAGACCAAACAGCTTTAATTCAACCAATTTAATTTAACATAAATCATTTGTTTTTGCACAGTTCTATTTAACCCATAGATATGGCCCTATCAAGTGGTACCACTCCGGTCAAAGTAGATCTGGGAGCTATGGCAATGAAGGGATACTCACACTCCTCAAAGCATCAGGAATGGAGCCTCACTATCAGATCGTTTAATGTTATACCCAGGACACTTATTGGGGGGTGGCTTACCCCACTGCTGAGATGTAGCCAGTCTACTTTATTTGTTGCCCATAGCTCCAAGGAGAATAATTGAATTCATACATTTCCGAGAGGTATTAGCCCGATGTGAAAAACAAACAGTAACACCCAGGTTTAGAAACTATATATATAAATATATATATATATTCACTTTCTTTGGTTATTTGGATGAGGACAATGTTAGAAATGCGTGTCCTGATCAGAGGCCATATTTGGCTGTACACATTCTATAAGTGTTTAGTAATTTAACAAATTCTTTTTCAAGGAATCAACTGCTGCTTAGCGGTTATTGTGGCTGGTGGATACTTTTGTTGTTGCACAAAATCCTTATCTTTATCCCTTTCCTCTTTGGTAGCTAAATATATCCAAGTCGAGGTTTTACAACGGGTTCTAAAATCATCTCACCCTTAAGACGACACATCGCGCAAGTATAAATCTGATTGTTTCGCGCCTTCCAGGGAAAAAGTAAAATCACTTCGTACACGAAAATAAACGATATTCATAGTTTTACCGAGAAAAATTAGACTAAACGAAAATGCTAAAAATTACCCAGTCACAGCGACTAATGTCACGCAGGCCTCGAACTTATGCGACTCTCCTTCTGAGTTCAATAAAGTGGTGTTTCTTGAGGGTGGGGAATCTCGGGAACAGGATGATTTCAATTATTTATCAATTCATTCATTTTTTCCGTTTAGTGAAGCAAGAAATAATATACTACCAGGAGTCAAAAGTTTAACAATATTTGCTTTTCAAACATAAGTTAACGCTCTGCGTCTCGTGGAATTATTAAGTGGTAATTTACAATGAGTTCTTGGCGGACCATCGATACCAACTTATACACTAAAAAAACTGTACGGCATTAGTTAACAGAAACCTAAATGGTACCTGATAGGGTCATACCAATGGGTCAAATTGGACATTCAAACTGTGTACTTTGAAATATAAACCGAGTGCAAACAAATGACATGCTAAATAGAATTGCTTGAAAGAGACCTGTTTTTTAATCAACTGTGTGTAAAAAATGACTGAAGGTTAATTGATTTGTTAGTATTAAATAGCAATACTTGAAATCATTAAAGTGTGCAAATAAATGATCAATAGTAAATAGAATTATTCGTATTTAATAGAAAGACGTAAAACCGTTTACCGGTGTGCAAAAGAAAAATTAACTCAGGCTCGTTTAAAAATGTTATCTACAAAATGTGTTCGGAAATCATATACTTAATATATATGTATAAAAAGGATTTGGCATTAAATAACCATGAAAGGTTGAAATACCACGAAATCAAACCAAAACCGAACCAAACGTATCTCCCATCACGAAAATCATCCAAGTAAGACGTACACGACATGCATGACACTGCTGGAGAGGAAATAAATAAATTATGTTTTTTAATGGAACCTTCCACATGAGTGTGCCAGTGTTAGCCGACCAACAAGGACAAATTTACATTAGCTCTATGCGGACATTGTTTGAAAGACCTGCCGGGAGTGATGGATGATAGGGACAGAGAGAGAGAGAGAGAGAGAGAGAGAGAGAGTGTCAGGGAAATCCACGTTGTCAGCGTGACTAGATGATAAAGAAACTCCAGGAACTTGAGGGAACAAACTGACTCCACATCAACCATTTCATCCGGACATAGCTCCCTCGGGTTATTACTTGTTCCGATCCATGGCTCACTCCCAGTGCTTGCGAGCTTTAGCAACCAAGAGGAGATTAAAGTGCGTAATCGTAGTGATCAAGTTCAAACTCCAGTCGCGCCATTACTTCCACTTACGGACAAATACCGTAGAGAAAGGTATGAACTCCCTTATCCTCCCAGCTATGGGTTAAATAGTACCACTGCTGTTCTTCTGGGAGGATGACTTTGGCTTTAAGTGACCTACAAAGGTTGATATGTCATTAAACCAAAGAAGCCAATAATTCTTAAATCCTATTAATCTACTTTCTTTTAGATAGCAGTAAATAAACTAATGATAGATTAGATACAAAACGTCTTTTCTTTGATAGCTGATTTAATTAATGGTATAATTTCTTTTCAAGCCAATTAGAAGGAAATGTTCTGGAATACTGCAATGTTATGGAAAAAATAAACTCGTTTGATAAAAAATAACAATTATAACTTAAATGAATGTTGCATGTGAAGTAAATATTTTTTTAGAAATATACATTCCTTATCATTAACAAGGCTTTAATTCCGACATTAGACAAACCACAACTACGTTATCTCGCAGCATTACTTGCCACCTCTCTGACAAGATAGCCAAGTGGACTGAGGTTGTAGAATACACGGACTGCAACTATGCCGTGGGGTAAAATCCCACCCCATCAACGAGAGTCCTAGATGACACTAAATCATGTCATCTCAATTAAAAGAGATTTTGTTTAGCGTAGATTGTCTTTTTTTTATAAGAATAATAAATATGATTAAAGACAGAATTTCATTATACATATCATTATATATTATTTCATGTACATAGACTCACACACACACACACACACACACATATATATATATATATATATAAGAGGAAGCCTATAGATGCAGGATAGGTATATATGAATAATGAAATAGATATTGAATATATAATTTTTGTTTGACTCCTTTGTTTAATGGCATATTAACCTTTGTTAATATGCCATTAAACATGCCATTAAATATGCCATTAAATATGCCATTCAATGACAAAACCATCATTGTCGGAGAACAGTAGCGGTACTTTGAACCCACAGCTTGGAGTTGAGTTCCTTAAATAAAAAAAGGAGATAGGTAGGCTCAGTTTATACATAAATGACTTATACATAAATACTTATACATAAATACTTATACATAAATACTTATACATAAATAAATACTTATACATAAATACTTATACATAAATACTTATACATAAATACTTATACATAAATACTTATACATAAGATGACTTATACATAAATACTTATACATAAATACTTATACATAAATAAATACTTATACATAAATACTTATACATAAATACTTATACATAAATAAATACTTATACATAAATAAATACTTATACATAAATACTTATACATAAATACTTATACATGAGTATACATAAATGACTTATACATAAATACTTATACATGACTTATACATAAATGATGAAATGTTACGATAATGAAAAAATTAAGTAAGTATATATGGAGAAATTCAGTTGATAAATCGGTGTAAATAATGCGATAGATATAAAAAATAAAGTAGATAGATAGATAGATAGATAGATAT
>OY757908.1:79539534-79612034 GCA_963585895.1 Sepioteuthis lessoniana
ATGATTTTTCAGCCCCCCCCCATATATATATATATATATATATATATATATAATGACAAGACCCTTAGCGTAACGCTTATCCTCGTAGAAAATGGAATTGGGAAACCTGGGCTTTCTGTATTTCACTTTTGTGCTTATGCCCCTGGAAAGGACTAAAATCCATTTATTCCCACTCAAACGTTGTAAAAATGATAGGGTACTGGATTTTTTTACCCTTAATTAGGCAACCGCTCCAAGAGAAGAAAAAATTCTGAATTCTAAACTGCTGTTTTAAATATTGACTTTATGTCACCTCCTGCACTTTGCGAAGGGTTTGAGTATACACACACGCTCATACACACACACATTGTATATATATATATATATATATATATAGAGAGAGAGAGAGAAAGAGAGAGAGAGAGGCCAGTCGCATAAGACTTTAGAATACACCAATTGCATCCCTGAAGGGGTAAGATCCTCACGTAACCAGTGTCCTGGATATGACAGTAAACTATCTGATGGCGAAGCATCAACTTTGGATATTTGGGGAACGTGAAGTATACCTTCATTACAATTGCTTCCAGCTTTACTATGATGCGGAATGGATGCACCTCAATTAAAACTGTTTAACATTTAAGTGTATGCAAACAAATGACTTATCTTAAATTGAATTGTTATAAATAGAAGTGTTTTAGCTTTTAACTGTATTTGCTTACAAATGATATATACTTAATATACACATGAATAGAATTTGGCGTTAAATGAACTAAAAAGGTTCATATGCGATAAAAAACACCCAAACACCCATCTATCTATCTATCTATCTATCTATCTATCTATCTATCTATCTATTACCACATCTGTAGAATACACCAACTGCACCTCTGCAGAGAGGTAAGACACCTCAAAGACTATCTTGGAGATGACACTAAATAATCTGATGGTGAAGTTCATGTGATGCTGATGCTTTGGGGAATGCAGAGTACCCCTTCATTGACATCGCTCCCAGGTCCACTCTGGCCCTGAGTTGTAGCACCTGATAGAGCCCTATCAATGGGTTTAATAAAAATAAACAGAGTACTTATGCTAAAGTGACTGGTTTGAAATAGAACTGTATTGTAATGTAAACTGCGTATTCATGCTAATTGAATTCTTTGAAATAGAACTATTTTTTACATTGAAACTGCACCAGGCTAAATTGAATTGTTCGAAATAGAACATTTAACTGTGTGCAAACAAAAACTATTCTTATACAAAACTAAATTGTTTGAATTAGACCTATTTGACTAAACTTAAATTGCCTGAAAGAGGAATGTTTTTCACAATGAAACTGTGTACTTATGCTAAATTGAATTATTTGAAATAGGGCAGTTGATTCGTATAAAAATGGATTTAGCATTAAATGACCAACAAAGGTTGATATGCCATAAATCCAAATAAACAAACAAGCACATCTAAACCTTTTTAGAAAACCTATGATGAAGAACTTAAAATAAAGAGACCACAACTGTCATCTTATTTTTTTTATATATGATAGTCCTGGTGGTCTAAGACCGACAACAGCACGATTAAATGTTGGCCTCAGATAAAAAAATCCTACGTTGTAAAGGTACCCAACACTGGGAGATTTGCTTCACGGGCCAAACTCTAATGAACCGTAAGGGTCAGAGGGAGCTCAGATAAGTTTTGATTCAGTATCTTCATGAGCTTCTACTGAGTCGCTTGTTGGGAAGTTTGTATACCCTATATATTTATCATTTCCTACTTACTCGCTTAAGAACTGACTTCGAGACCGGTTTGGTTTCTTTGGTTTCTTTGTTTTAATGGCTTATCAACCTTTGTAGGTTATTTAATGCCAAAGCCACCTTTCTAGAAGAACAGTAGTAATACTATTTAACCCATAGCTGGGAAGATAAGGGGGTTCATACCTTTCCCAAGGGTATTTGTCCGAAAGTGAACGTAATAGCGCAACTAGATTTCAAATTCGCATACTACGATTCCGAAGTCCATCGCTTTAACCATTACACCTCAAGAATCCCCCACCAGCGAGAACAGAAGCAGGCAGTAGACTGTGAGACAAGACGACACAAACGAGAACCATCGAAAGGAATGGGATTTTCTTGCGTTCTCACAAGAGAATTTATTATCCCTTTTCCTGTTCATGATTAATATTGAACAGTCAATCCTATGTTCACGTCGTTGAGTGTGGATTCTGCAATCACCTAAAATAATACGCCCAGTATCTTAATTTTCTTCGTGTAAATATATATAGACTTATGTAAAAAAAAAAAAAGAAATGTTTTTAGTCCTTAATGGAGCCTTTCTGACGCATAAATAACCCTAGTTGAGAATGTCTATTCGCAGAGGTGCAGTAATCCTCCATATTTGTGGATTCTAAGAAACATTGAACAGCAATGTTTTCCGGAGACAACTAAGGTATTTTAACTTCTTATAAAAAAAGTATGTCTACAAAATCTATCAAGACTGAATATGAAGGCGGAAATAATCAATAAATAAAACGTTCATTTTCATCTTCCAAAAAAGTTAATTGAGCATCCAATATGCTTATTCAGCAGCTTCTTTTTCTCTTAGAAAGTTTCGCTTGGATGTTGACTAGTTGTTTGTTAGGTCGGTTGCTTGCTGGGATTTTACGGTGTGTCAACCCTTGGGTTGGTTTTTACCGAAGTTTCAAGTTTGATATCTATTCAACATGATTCATTTGCGGGCACACTGGTGAATAGTTTCAATATTGCTATTTGATACTCATAATTCTTCTCATTATTAATCATTTGTTTGCTCAGGGTTAAATGGTTTCAAGTATTGCTATCTAACACTAATAATTCTATTTAATATTGATAATTTGTTTGCACACATTTAAATGTTTCAATTTTTTGTTTATTTGATTTGATTTTATTGCATACCAACCTTTGTAGGTTATTTAATGCCAAATCAAGTTTTATACAAATGAACTGTTCTATTTCAAACAATTCAGTTTAATATAAGTATAGTTTTTGTCCACACACGGTTTAGATATCAAAACAGCTCTATTTCAAACAATTCAGTTTAGCATAAGTATGCATTGTACATGTCAAAACAGTTCTATTTCAAGTAATTCAGTTTAGCATAAGTACGCAGTTTAGTTCTATTTGACCCTTAGATAGGGCCCCATCACGTACTACCACTCCGGGCCAGATTGGACCTGGGAGCGATGCCAATGGAGGGGTACTCTACATTCTTTAAAACTCCACCATCAGATTTTTATGTGTCATATCCAGGATGTTTATTGGGGGGGGGTTACCCCACAACAGCAAAGCGGTGTATTCTAAAGGCCCGACCAACTGGGCAATAAATGCCATCATCTACCACTGATAATTATATTTAGTATTGATCATTTTTTTACCAGCTTTTGACTTCTCTTGCAGGGGCACATGGGTCATCCTTCATAGCTTGGTTTGTCTTGTACTGTCTCGTGTCATTTTATGGACTTAAATAGAATTTGGTAGGGCAACTACTTGGGTTGGGGAGGGGTGAAGAGGGTCATTTATGTATTCGTTTCTTCCCAATCGTTTTTTTTTGTTTTTTTGTTACAACGGGGGGGGCTTTCTTTCTTTACTTAGGTTGAATATTCTACACTAGTATAGGGGTCTGTAAATAATTCTACCCAAGTTTTAAAAACAGTTTCATGTACCAAGCGTGTTAGCTCCTTCGACAATGTTCAATATTAATTTGGATTTACGGTAAAATTGCTTTTACATTTAAGACACAGATAGTGTACAGCCGTGATTTTACAAAGAAAGAAAATACAATTTTTAAATAAAATCATTCATGCATTTTAAACGATAGAAGACATAAAGACAATATGATACTGACCAGCTTTTGACTTGTCTTGGTGAGGAACATGGGTCTTCTTTCATGGCTTGGTTTGTCTTGTATTGTCTCGTGTCATTTTATGGACTTAAATAGAATTTGGTAAAATTGCCTTAGATAGTGTACATGGCAAACTTTTATGGACTTAAATAGAATTTGGTAAAATTGCCTTAGATAGTGTACATGGCAAACTTTTATGGACTTAAATAGAATTTGGTAAAATTGCCTTAGATAGTGTACATGGCAAACTTTTATGGACTTAAATAGAATTTGGTAAAATTGCCTTAGATAGTGTACATGGCAAACGATAAACGAAGTGAGTAGAAGGAATAGCACTGCCGAAGCTAAACTGAAAGTTACAAACCAACAAGAACAAATAAAACTGTGGAAACAGAATTTCGAGAATCTACAAGGAAACCTACCGAAAGTTAAACATGAACCAATCACGAGAATTATTATTAAGTAATTAGACAACAAACTAGGACCGTTTACTCAAGAAGAACTCGACTCAGTATTCAAAAACATTAAAAATAGAAAAGCCGCAGGGATTGATGAAATTCCCCCAGAAGTATGGAAGACCAGACAATTCGATGACATACTGGTCCGACACTGTAATGCAGCTTATAATCAAAATCTGATTGACAGATGGATGAAAGGATGCATCCTCCCTTTCCCTAAAAAAGGCGACCTCGGATTAGCCAAGAACTACCGAGGTATAACACTTACATCCATAGCAGCCAAAATATACAATGCGTTTCTACGCAACTGCATAAAACCCAAGATTGACAACATTCTTAGGAAGAACCAAAATGGCTTCCGGAGAAATAGATCCACGACCTCACGAATATTGACTATCTGTAGAATTCTTGAAGGCGTACGGGCAAAAAACCTACTGGCGACAATATTTTTTGTCAACTTTACCAAGGCCTTTCATTCCATTCACTTGAAGGAAGATGGAGCAAATTCTACTCACATACAGCCTACCAAAAGAAAGTGTCGCGGCCATAATGATTCTCTATGAAACCAAAGTGAAAGTACTTTCACCAGATGGAGACACAGACTACTTCGACATTGTAGCTGGAGTACTGCAAGGAGACAAACTTGCCCCATACATCTTTATCATCTGTCTAGACTACATGCTTAGGACATCGATCGATAAAATCAAAGAAAACGGTTTCGAGCTGACAAAGAAAAGAAGCAGAAGGTACTCCTCAAAAAGAATTACCGATGCCCACTAAGTCAATGACATAGCTATTTTGGTAAATGCACCCGCCCAAGTCGAAACCTTACTGCATAGTCTGGAACGAGCTGCCGCAGGCATTGGCCTCCATGTCAATGCACACAAAACCGAATATATGTGCTATAATCAAAGAGGCGACATTTTCACACTAAACGGTAGCTCTCTGAGACTAGTTGAAGGTTTACCTTCCTAGGAAGCAGTGTCTCATCGACCGAGACTGGCATCGACACGCGACTAACAAAGACATGAACCGCTATCAATAGGCTATCGGTTATATGTAAGTCAGACCTGATCGATAAAATGAAACTCAGCTTCTTCCAAGCAGCGATCGTGTCGATACTGCGATATAGATGCACAACATGGACACTAACTAAACATATGGAGAAAAAGCTTGACGGCAACTACACAAGAATGCCGCGAGCAATACTGAACCCGTCCTGGAGGCAACACCCCACAAATCAGCAGTTGTACGGCCACCTACCACCCATCATGAAAACTATCCAAGTTAGACGAATCAGACATGCAGGACACTGCTGGAGAAGTAGGGACGAGCTCATAAGTGATGTACTCCTATGGACCCCTTCACATGGCCGTGCAAAATCAGGGTGGCCAGCTCGAACCTACATACAGCAGCTCTGTGGTGATACGGGATGTAGCCCTGGGGACCTACCGGAGGCGATGAACGAGAGGGAGGGGTGGCGAGAGAGGGTCTGGGATATCTGTGCTGATGACATGACAAGATGAGATGATGATTGATCATTTGTTTGCACACAGTTAAAATTGTTTCTACAAATAGTTTCAATAATAAAACAATTCCGTTTGATCCAGAGATGGGACTCTATCAGGAACTACCACTCTAGGTCAGAGGGAACCAGAAATAAATGTGAATGAAGAAGTGATCCATATCCCCCAACACTCCAGGAATGGTGACTCAACATCAGTTGCAATTTCGTGTCCTACCCAGGATACCCGTTTGGGTGGGGTGGTCTTAACCCCTCTGCAGAGATGCAGTCGGTGAATTTTACAGCCACCTCAGCCGATTTGGCAATTGGATGTTGAATTGTAAAGACAAGAACTCGAAAAAATCTGTTGAAATATCATGGATAATGTGAGGCATTTAATTTCAACTTTCATCATCATCAGCATCATCAAATAGTACATTTAACACGGATTCACTTGACTTTCTTTCGCTGTCCGTTCCTATCAGACATCGATCTAGGGAGGTCCTTTACCCGGCATCAAGAGTAAGCAGAAGCCTGATGGATTTAAGAATTTACTGAACGCCCAACACAAGTGAGAACGAAGCTGATGAGTTAATTACTATTAATTACCTTCTTTTAATTTTAATTACAAGATTACAAGAGTTTTAAGAAGCTTATTTCTCAGGATATTTTCGATATATATATATATATATATATATATATATATATATATATATATATAATTGTTTTCCCCCTCTCTAGCGATGATTCCGTTAATCCTTTGTTTGTATAGATTTTCCTGTACCGTTAGTTAAATATATACACACACACACACACACACACATATATATATATATATATATGTGTGTGTGTGTGTGTGTGTGTGTGTATGTGTGCGTCTTTGAGAAACAAGAAAATCAGTTTTTACATTCCATTATAAATCTATTCCACCCGTTTGATGAGATCGTCAAATGTGATTTAAGAAATTCTTTTGTTTTAACCGTTAACTTCAGGGTATATTTTCATCTTATGTAAAGATTCCCGTGTTATAATTCAAATATTAAAAAAAATAAAATTCTTAATATACCTCTGCTAAGATACTCCAGTGCTCTGCATAAGGTTATTTATATATGTTTACATATATTAAAACCGGACTTTGGCATAATAATGATAGTGTTCGCCAACAGCTAAGGTGACCTGGGTTCAATCCCAGGTCGAGTCATACCAAAGACTCAAAAATGGTTCTTGATGCCTCCTTGGTTAACACTCAGCATTATAACGTAAGGCTCAAGGGTAAAGTAGAACAATAGAGGGAAAGGAGCTGCGCCCTCCACTACACGTTGGTGTAGTAGCTATCGAAAAGGGAGTCTTCGGGGGTCACCCTCGACTAAGGTCGCCAACTTTACTTACTTACATATTTTATAAACTTTACATTGAGCACTTAATTTGGATTATTCCGTTTTATTATATCTATAGAATCTATTGATATGATCTAATAATACACACACACATACACACACACACACACACACACATATATATATATATATATATATATATATATATATATATATATATATATATATATAAGTGCAATTAGAAGAAAACTCAAACCTGGTTAAATTGTCTTAATGAATTTATTTCGTCGAAGAATATCATTATACTCTTCGTTTCATCAAATGACTCCACACGTTTAATTTAAGGTTAATAAACAGAACATATGGCTTACAGTCAATATATATGTATGGGAAAAAACAGAAGAAAGAAAATAACCTATATAAATCTACATTCTCAGGCGAAAGTAAAAGAGGGTAAAACAATAAACTTAATAGTTTATTGTTTTACCCCCTTTTACTGAAAAAATTAAGAAACCAAGAAAAGGGTGTTCTTGTAAATTAACCCATCCTAATTTGAACATATGCTAGATTTTCGTAGCAGGTGGGATTTTATAGATAATGTAAACTAAAGGATTATATCAATATATTTTTCTGTTTACTCTTTTTACATGTATTAAATCCCTCAGCTAATAGGGCCATCATTCACCTCCTAAAACGACCTTTCGGAAGCCACCATGAACCTTTAATCAACCAAAAAATGGTCAAAGGTAATTAACTACTCCAGAAATCAAAAATCCCAATTGTGAATTAATATCTAAAGTTTCAAGAATCTCCTTCTTTACATAAATCCCCCCATTATATAATACTAGTAATTACTGAAATAAATGCTATTAATTCGAATAAAAGCCATCCAAAATCAATGTCCTTGTTTTTATCTTGAGTTGCCCCCAGTCAGGAAAATTTAAATATACTTTTTTGGTTTGGTTTCTTAGTTTAATGGCATATCAACCTTTGTAGGTTATTTAATACCAAAGCTATTCTCGTAAAAGAACAGTAGTGGTACTATTTAAACCATCGCTGGGAGGATAAGGGGGTTCATACCTTTCCCAAGGGTATTTGCCCGAAAGTGAACGTAATAGCGCGACTGGAGTACGAACTCGCTTACTACGATACCGCAGTCCATCGCTTTAACGATTGCATATACTTTTTTGTCAACATATAAACACAATTTTCTTACGTTCATTAAGCAGTAGTCTGTGATCTTTAAAATTAATTATATTAATTTTTTTCATCGATACACAAGTTACATCTACCCATTGACGCTGTTCACGCTTGAAGACTGCCTGATTATTTTCCACTTTAATTGCGGGGTTTGCCCCATATCCTTAAGGTTCCAAAAATATTTAGATAGAGCAGTTTGGTTTCTAAGACGCGGATTGGGGAAAGAATGTTTGTGGCTATACAGTCCTTGTTTCCAATTCCCAGTGAATCTAGATATATCTGTATGTGAGTTTTATTATATGAACCTGCGTTGGGAATATATATCAATAGCCATACATCAGCAGTTCCAATCGATTTATAAGAAATTCCTCATGTTCTATACGTGAATAATCCACACCCATTGTCTTCGGACGCTGACTGGATATTACGGTTATATATATATATATATATATATGGGGGGGTGTTCTCTTCAGAAAACCAACAATCGATCACATTGCGATAATAAACTTATTTCCCTCCCGTTAAAAGCATTGATATAAATCAATACTCTTTAAAATTAACTGGACCTCTTCAGATCAAACAAGAAAAAGGATTAAGATAAATTTTGTAAATTTTGCCTCTGTTAAATTAGAAGTATGATGAAACCGGACGTTGTTATACAAGCCATGATAATTTGATACTTATTGTTACTTGAAGGTTTAGGTTTGTTTTAATACATAGGAGAAATGGGGTTTTTTTTGGTTTTTTTTCGTCTTAATCTGGTTGTAAATGGAGAAAAAATGATTTTAATCCATTTCTGGTTTGATCTAAAGAAGTCTATTTAATTTTTTAGAGCATCGGTTTATATCAATGCTTTCAAGAGGATTGAAAAAAATTTATTATATTAATGTGACCGATTGTTGCTTCTTTTGAATAGAACATTATTTTCTCTGTTGATTTTATCTATATTGAGCTCTTTTACAGGATTATCTAAATTTAATATTTTATTTTTGAATATTTTATTGGTCCTGATTGATTATTCCCTACACAGGATTTACTGGATTGAATAATCTCGCTCTCTTTCTTTCTCACTCTCTCTCTCTCTCTCTCTCTCTCTCTCTTTCTCTCTCTCTCTCTCACACACACCAAGTACCATGAAAACTTACGATTACAAAGACAATGAAAAATTGAATGAAAAAAGCAAATAAAAATGAAAATAAATAAGCCAAAAACAAAAACAACAACATACTACAACTAATACTACAACAAATAAAAATAACAATAATAATAATAATACACATCGAATAGAGAAAGGACGTTAGGGCTATACATCATATGCATATCGTCTGCTTCAATGGAACGAATAGAAGGAAAGAAGAAAGTATGAAGGGTAAAAAGATAGGATTGTAAGTTTTATATAAAGAAAAACTGAAGAGTATATATTATATATATATATATATAGTGTGTGTGTGTGTGTGTGTGTGTGTGTGAGAGAGAGAGAGAGAGAGAGAGAGAATGAGAGAGAATGAAGGAGTTTTAACGTTACATAACAGACCCTTATGGTCTGCTTCAATCCAATGCCAGGATGGAAGAAAAGGTGAGAGAAGGAAGAGAAAACGTAGAATGAGAATTTCAATGAAGAGAAAAAAACTGAATATATATATATATATATATATATATAGATATATATATATAAAAACACGCACACACATACAAACACGCACATACCCCCCCATATATATATATATATATATATATATATAATACCCTTTCAAATTATGTGTATATAAATATATATCTCTTCAGTCATATATATACACGCATATACAGAGTGAGAGAGAGAGAGAGAAAAAGAGAGAGAGGAGGAGGGATAGATAAGCAAAAGAAAAGCCGGCATCCTTCTGGCTATCTTCTTTCCGCGCCAGTTTCTTCGTATTTGCAATTCACCAGGGACGTGTTGCGAGGGAAATTAGATTTAAACTTCGCCATGTCTCATCATAGGCGCATCCGTCAGACAATAACAATATTACCAAATTGTACAATAGACTTGTTGGGCTTTCTGCCCAAAATATGTTCCCGAACTATAAAGCGGTGTAATCATAATTTTCAAGCGAACAAGAAAGGTTTGGGAGACGAATAGGTTAGCCGGGATCAAATTGTTTGGAGGTGAGGGCTAATGACCAAAGCCAGACTTTTACTGTCTACACTAAACCACCAGAGCAATTCGCTGTCGCAGCTGTTAGTGAACAATAAAATAGAGTCTAATTATAATACTGAGAAGAATATCGAGGTTTTTGAAGCTACTAGTTATAGTATTGAAGGCGTAAGCGGGAATATATACCACAATTGTCTCTTCGAATATGTATTTTCTTTGGCAAGACGGTTGTTACGTTCTTGTAGATTACATCAAAGTGTAGTATCTGTCCAATTATCGTATCTTCTAATTTAGATTATTTGGCTCGTGATTTTGTACGATTTATAGTTTGGATCAGAGTGTAGTATCCGTCCAATTATTGGATTTTCGGATTCATATTATTTGGCTCGTTCATATAGACGGTCATTATGTTCTTTTAGATTGGCTCAGTGTGTAGAATGTGTCCAATTATTTTATCTTCTGACTTAGATTATTTAACTAATGTATTTGGACACATTAGTGAAGTATTTGTTTAATTATCGAATCTTTTGATTTACATTATTTGGTTTGTTAGTTTGGAAGATCTTAAAGTTAGGATCACAGAGTAGTATCTGTTCAATTATAGGATCTTCTGATTTACATCATTTGTCTTGTTAGTTTGGACAGTCTGAAAGTTAGGATCAAAGTGTAGTATCTGTCCAATTGTTTGCTCTTTGATTTAGATTATTTAGCTTGTTTCTAAAGACATTCGTTGGGTTGTTCTACTTAAGATCAGTGTGTAGTATCGGTAATTTATCGGATCTTTTCATCTATATTATATACTTGTTTGTGAACTCATTCGTTACATAGGATCAGAGTGTAGTATCTGCTGAATTATCGAATCTTCTGATTTATATTATTCAGCTTGTTAGTTTAGACGATCGTTAAGGTGTTAAGGTGTTTACTTAGGATCAGTGTTTAGTATCGTTCCAATTATCAGCTCGCCCGATTTATATTCTTCTGCTTGTTTGTATTAAATTATTCTACTTAGGATCAGAGCGTTGTATTTGTTCAATTTCATGCTCTTCTGATTTATATTTTTCAGTTTGTATGTATGGAATGCCGTTAAGTTTTTCTTTTTAAGATTAAGATTGTAGTGACGGTGTGATTTCAGACTATAGTGATCTATGTCATTATGCCCCAGTCGATTGGGGTTATAGGATACACCGACTGCATCTCTGCAGAGGAGTAACTCTCCCCCAACGACTATCCTAGATATGAAACTAAAAAATCTGATGGTGAGGCTTCAGTAATGCTGGAGCTTTAGGGAATACATAGTACCTCTTCATTGCCATCACTCCCAGCTTGACTGTTGCCTAGAGTAGTAACACCTAATAGGGTCCTATCTATGGATCAAATAGAATTAAACTACGTACTTATGCTAAACTGAATTGTTTGAAATAAGACTGTTTTAGCATTTAAACTGTGTACTTATGTTTAGCTGAATTGACTGAAATAAAACTGTTTATATGTATAAAAATGGATTTGGCATTAAATAACCTACAATGGTTGATATGCCATAAAAGTAAATCCAACTAAACAAACTATATCACTGTGCAGCTTTATTGTATCTGTGGCTGTTATATTTTTCTACTAAGGATCGAACTGTAATATCTGTCTGTTCTTCGATTATCAGTTTGGTTTGGTTTGGCATATAAATCTTTGTAGGTTATTTAATACCAAAGCTATTCTCGTAAAAGAACAGTAGTGGTACTATTTAACCCATCACTGGGAGGATAATGGGGTTCATACCTTTCCCAAGGGTATTTGCCCGAAAGTGAACGTAATAGCGCGATTGGAGTACGAACTCGCTTATTACGACTCCGCAGTCCATCACTTTAACCATTACAACACGAGGAACCCCACCTCGATTATCGGGATCTATACTAAAATTTGACTTAGCACAACTGTTATCATCGTCAAAATGAAATGTGCGACCTGAGTTCAAATTTTTGACGTTACTACTTCGTTTTAATCCTTTTGGAAATGTAACATATACGGACATGTAAAACGTTCACATGCGAAACACTGAATACCGAAACACTGACGACTTTCTTTAGTTCACGTCCGATACATTTATTGACTTCTTGAGTTTAGTCTTTCGACACGAGGAGAGAGACACACAATTTTTACTATGCTGACTGTTCCATCTGACACAACAACGCGCAGCGCATCCCGTAGTCCCACTAACTGGACTCGCCTCGTCCAGCTTCAAATCTCAACTGGCCTCGCCCAGCTTTGGATCTGAACAAACGGCTTTTTTTAAAAATCAACAAGAATCCCAGTCCATCGCTTCCGGGCCTGACGTCATTCGCACCACTGTCCCATTTCCTATCTGTTTTTTTTTTTTTTTTTATGACATATGTGATTGTCACATCCTCCGCTCACGAGCGTGAACAACTGCATTCAATGTGTGTCCCTGCTCGAGCACTAAGCCGAATAGTTCTAAGCCTAACTAAACCGAATGATAGGATATAACCAACGAAACATGATAATATAAAAAAAATCATTCCGCAATTGTATAGCAGAAACAGCATAGATCCCTCTGTTTTATCTGCCAGCAATCAGTACATAGTAGAACCAAACTGGATTCTTGGATAAGAAAACAACTAGGAGAAGGAAAATTCTGGATGTAAACCGGTTTTACATCACTTTAAAAATGACCTTGTGCCACATCCTGTTTGAGTCGCTTGTGTTGGATAAATGCATACTCTTATTGATCTTGTTTGTATGTCAGGCCGTTACACGGTATAACTAAAGATCAGAGTGTAATATCAGTAGGATCTCAAAATTTTATGATCCATGCCCTTATTCATCTTATTTCTATGTATGATCGTGATATTGTTATACGTTAGATCAGAGTGTATCATCTGTCTCTTCCCCAAACATTGGGTTCTGTAATCTTCGTCTGTTTTATTTAGGTAGTTGTCTAAATTTTTGAGACGAAACTTGATGGTTTTTATCATAAGGGTTTTCCGACTATTTTCTTCATATTTATTTCCGCAACTTTTCGGCTGATATGTCCTCTGGCCTACTTCAGATATTTGTCGAACTCGGTAACCTTCACCGAACTTCGAATTACGTCCTTTATTAAATCCACAGGTGTCGCCTGTTGTGATTCCGTTAACCATAACCGGGTACAAGTGTTAAGTATTCCTGTATTGTCACACGCCTGCAGTCAGGATTGAACCTGAAACCTCCAGATGATTGACTCCTTAGGGAACCATCGCCTATAATCGTTATGCTATGTGTCCTGCTGAACAGTTCAGGGTGAATATCTGGGATTTATATACTTAATGTTCTTATGTGGTTTCATGGTACTGTTTTAAATAAGATATTAGTGTAGTATCTGTCAGTTATCCTATCATTGTGGTCCATCCTATTCCTCTGTTTGTTTGTAATGCACGCTCATTATCCTGTTCTGTATAAGATCAGAGTGTAGTATCTGTCTGTTCTTCAACCATTGGGATCTACACAATGATACACCTTATGATTATTGTCGGTGAACAGAAAATCAGCTAACAGAGTTCTAATTTAGCACACAGCTATTTGCGTTTCATTTCACTTTAATGACATTGAAAAAGGCATGAATCCATCTAAATTTTTTGTGGGGAGGTTACTGCTAATATATAATACATTCTTTTAACAGTATATTTTGTCGAGTTAGGTTCATATATCGATATTAAATAAAATTGGATCAATTTAGGATAAGGATAAGGCTACGATGAGGATTAAACATACTATGCATTAGTCAACTAGAATAACATGCGAATGTCTACCTCACATCGAGGTGCCCTACTTTAAAATCAAATCGCAAATTTATTTGTAAAAAATGTGTTTAATAATTGTAATTTGAACTTTAACATATCAGTCTTTAATGTTATAGTCAATAAACTTTTGAAGATCACTGAAAATTCATTTGTAATTGTTTTTCTGCGACGAAAAATGTTCCTATCACTAAGGAATACCTATGATCTTTAGAAGATGTAAAGATAATAAAATAGCACACAGACACAGAGACACAGACGGAGATAGAGACAGACAGACAGACAGACACACAAGCACACACGTATATATATATATATATATAAAGAGAGAGAGAAAGAGATGTAGAAATGAATATAAAACATGTTTTAAAATGTACTTTTATTTTTAAGTTACATCTCTTATTTTTTGACGTGGAGGAAAACAAAGAGTTTAAGAGAAAATACAATTTTGTAATGAACAAAACGTTTCGGTCACGACCTGTGATCTTCATCAATCTTTATATTAAGAACTTGCAGAATCAAACGTGGATGGAATGAATGAGAAAAAATACTATATATATATACAGGTGTGTCATTATATTCGTGGGTTTATGTCTGTGTATCTCTATATATGTCTGTCTGTCTGTATCATTCGCTCATTCTCTCTTTCTCTCTCCACATGTATATACACCCAAACACACACACACACGCACATATACGTATATACATTCAGTGCTTCTACTTGTAATTTTTCGATGAAATGCTAACGTCATCGGAAAGTCGTGATAAAGTTCGATACAATTCAAGTTTAAACATCTATTAAAACAAACCGTATTGACATCAAAAATAATTTTGTGTACTGTTGGGAGCCCCTGATTATGGATGTCTTCAATCGATTTATTTAGCTGTTCGTTTTTTCAATAAACTTAATTACGTAATTAATGAATTTAAACACTGTTTTAACAAGTCAAAATATGATCGTATTTCGGAAGGTTTTGATTGCAAGCAATGTTTTATGCAGTTTCCACTTCTTCTTTCTAGCGGAATCTTTTTACTGTAAAAAAATGTCCAGATGATCGAAAACATCGCAGTGAGTGGGTTAGTGATCAGGAGAATATGGTGGATGAGGTAAAATCTTATATTCTAAGTCGATGAACTTCTGCAGTTTCATCCAGGCAACAATTGACCCAACGTTATTATGAAACAAAATTTGATTTCATCGATTCGTGGCACAATAATGCTAAGTCATATATATGTATATATATATGTATATATGGATGTATGTGTGTGGGTGGCCGTTGCAATCAGTGAGATTCTTAACTTCAGCATCTTTTAGGCAGCATCAGATTGTCTAGAAGGTATTCCTTTGTCTATTTTGGCGTGGAGACCACACAGAGAACTAGGCCCACGTGAACCTGAAAGACCGAAAGTAGGGGGCGACAAGGAGCAAAGGCGATGGTCAGTCAAGCAAAAGACACGGGGCAGTAAAGTCAAAGACACGGGACAGTCGAGTCCTGATGTGGGATCAGACAGTCAAGGCTAGGACACTACGCCTTGCTGTAATGCCCAGGATATTGGGCCAGTGAGTCGAGTCGCTGAAGAAAAACAAGAGAGTCTAGCAATTAAGTCTAAGACTCGGAGAGAGAAAGTTCTCGTAGCCAGGAGAGACATGCAGCAACAGAAATGGAAAGCGTTGATCCAGCATTCTTGATTGATGTTTAAGATATTTGCTAAGTCAACGCGATAGCCACACATAAATATACACAGAGTGTCAAGAATGTGATAGATCTCACCTTCATACGTTTTGTTGTCCTCAAATCCGAGTTTTGTCTTTTCTTTCTATTTTGTTGTTTTCTTTTTTGTTCATCTTGTGAAATGCCCATTCGCCTGGGTGTAAGAAGTAATGGTGGTGTCCTCAGTAGACGGTCGACATGTCAATGGCCAACCAGCCTGCCGTGTGGGTTATATTTCATAGATTAACCATTGCCGATCGTAGGCTGTTTAACTGAACATGCATTTCCATCGACGTGATCTTCAAGATTCTTATCCCCACTGAGGAACTTTGAAAACCAGAGCCGTACACTCCGATAATCAAATGCTCTGTTGAAATAGGCACATTCAGAGACATTATGAGCACGTTTTAGCTCATTCAAGAAACGTAAAAATATCACTTCTTTCTTTTCCATGTATATGATTAGGGCCATATAACCTTGTTGGGTATCACCTACCTTTTCAGCATAATGAGCTACCATATATGGTAGTAGCGGAGATCAGTCTGCGAATAAGCCTACAAGTCAGACCAGAAGAGCCGTTCCTATTGTTGAAGTATATCATTACTCTATCACTAATCTTATGTTCTTACTAACAGTCTCTCTCTTGTAAATACTCTTTCCTGTAAATATAACTATTTTCCTCACATATCGTGGTTTGTCTTATTATTACTACTACTTGTGTTCACTATCCAGAACACAACAAACCTTCCAAATAAAATTCTGAAAGAAGTAATTGAATATTAACAATTTTAAGGATATTTTAATCATAAAGTATGTGAATTTATTTTACGGCTACAATTAAGATAATATGTTTGAACAGAATTTAAAATTGTTTATACTAAAATCGGACAATATTTTCCGACCACCTCGGTGCGAGATTTTGCTGTTATAAATACTAGGTGACCAGATTTACGGAGATTGCTGTGAATGGTTTTCTTACATAATTGTCCGAGATATGATAAGAAACTAGATCTGATACTGAGGATCAAGTCCAGGAATTTGGGGAATTTGGAGTACCCCTTCATTACCATTACTCTCAGGTTTAATCTAACCCAGAGTGGTAATACTTATCAGGGTCCCATTTATGGGTCAAACCATTGAGTAGAGTGTTCGCCAATGGTCTGTGAGACCTGAGTTCAATCCCAGGTCTAGTCATACCAAAGACTAAAAAATGGTACTTGATGCCGCCTTGCGTAACACTCAGTTTTATAAGGTAAGGATCAAGGTTAAAGTGGATCAATCCAGGGAATGGAACAGCCCACTCCCCTATATCTCGGTGTTGTAGCTATTGAAAATGGAGCCTTCGGGCCTCTCTCGACTAAGGTCACCAACTTTACTTTATTATTATAATTATTTGAAACCATACAACGATGTAAAAATGGATTTGGTGGGTTTTTTATGGCACATCAAGCATTGTAAATCATTGATAACAAATCCATTTTTATACATATAAACTATTTTATTTGAAACAATTCAGTTTAGCATAAGTATACAGTTTAAATGTAAAAAAAGATTGTCTTTCAAATAGTTCCGTTTAGCATGCAAAAGCATTTCTATTTGAAAGATTCCATTTAGTATAAGTATTGTTTTTGGTTTACACACAGATTCAATGTCAAAAACAATTCTATTTCAAATAGTTCAGTTAAGTACACAGTTTCAATGTCGAAAAAATAGTTTAATTTGAAACAATTCAGTTTAGCATACAAAACCAGTTCTATTTCAAACATTCAGTTTAGTATACAAAACCAGTTCTATTTCAAATAATTCAGTTTAGCATGAGTACGAAGTTTAGTTCCATTTGACCCATAGATAGGAACCTATTAGGTGCTACTACTCCGGTCTTGAGTGGACCTGAGAGTGGTGGCAAGGAAGGGGCGCTCCGTATCCCCCAAAGCTCCAGCATTACTGAAGCCTCACTCTTAGATTGTTTAGTGTCATATCCAGGATACTCGTTGCGAGAGTCCTACTCCTCTAATGACATGAAGTCTGTGTACTTTTCAGCCTCAGCCGAAGGGCCCAAATAAATGACGTAATGCTGTTATCTTTTGCAAATTCCATTAAATGCATTACAAGGTCAGTACATATTTCGCATATATTTATGGTTGTGAGTTTTTTCCCAGAAGTCATTAGTCTTTCCTTGGTTCATCCTAACTTTCTCGGAAATGATTTGTATATAATATTATATACACATGCAGAAAAGAAAACAGTGTGCATTAAACAATGTCTCCCTGAGATGCAGATCCAGAAGCAAGCATGGTTTTGGCATCAACGTATCATTACTATTAACCCAGAGCACCCCAGCGGTATCTTAAAACATCACTGGATGTTGTTGGTTTTCCCGTTACATCGTGGGAATGCCTGATCAAGATGCAGCCACTTCATATTCCCATATATGACATGTGAATGTGTGTGTGTGTTTAGACATCTTATTTCCTTATAGGCACATTTGATTAAAGACGACCGAGAAGATTTTAAAATTGAGTTTTTTATGAGTTTCTCCATTTTCGAAACCGACACGTTGGAATTGAGTATGAAGGCTGCGTAATAATTGTCTGAAATCATTGATTAGAATATTTTTATTGCCCTAGCAAACCTGATAGAATGAATACAGACATGACATGAAATTCTAAAACGTACCTTATAGAGAAAAGCCCTATCGTGTATTTGAAGAGTTTTTAGTTATAAGTTAATATTTATTTAAAATGGATGTTGTTGTGTAATTGAGTTTCGTTGATCATTGTCGAGGATGTGAGTGTGAGCACGCCATAGCTTATGAGATACTTTATGTGATCAACAAATATTTTAAATGAGCGCGTTCATTACACGCAGTTGATGACGATTTTGATCACTCAGTTCGTTGGTACTGGTTTGAATGTGTAGAATTCAAAGAGCAGGGTCACGTGACTATGAATCACAGAGGCTATAGAGATAGTTCTACAACACTTGTGTTAGATGCATTTGAGTGTTTTTGCTTCTAAATTAAAAGGATTTTTTTAAGTGTTGGGTGTCTGGTTTTTTATAAGAATGGCTTCTTGTATTTGGAGTTGTTTTTTTTTTTTAATTTGGGCAATATATTACTTTTTTTTTCATCAACGAAAAACTACGCTATGTGACCGGTGTTTTTTTTTCATTACTTTTTTAATAAGATATCTACACTTTTAAAAACTATTTTATAAACTTTCTAAAGAATCATTCCCAGCTGAAGCTAATTGTTGGTTGGTTTGTTGGGTTTTATGGCATATCAACTCTTCCAGGTTATTTAACGCCAAGTCCATTTTTATGCAAATAGTCAGTTCTATTTCAAACAATTCAGTTTAGCTTGAGTACATAGTTTAATCGTCAAAACAGTTCTAATTCAGGTAATTCAATTTAGTATAAGTACAGATTTTGTTTACACACAGTTAAATGCCAAAACGGTTCTATATTAAACAATTCAATTTAGTGTAAGTGCAGTTTCAATGTCAAAAACAGTTCCATTTCAAACAATTCAGTTTAGCATAAGCATGCCGTTTACATATAAGTACAGCTTAATTGTCAAAAATATTTCTATTTAAGCTATTCAGTTTAGTCAGTTCTAATTCAAACAATTCAGTTTAGCATAAGTATACAGTTATTTCTATTTAACACATAGATATGGCCCTATCAGGTGCTACCAATCCGGGTCAGAGTGAACCTGGGAGCAATGGGAATGAAGGGGTGCTCCGTATTTCCCAAAGCTCCAGTATCACTAGTACCTCACCATCAGATTGTTTAGTGTCATATCCAGGACACTCATCTGGCGGGGTCTTACTCCTCTGCAGAAAAGAAGTCGGTGTATTCTACAGCCCCAACCGACTGGGCAAGGAAGCTAATTGTAAACAATTAAAAATATAAATAGTTACAAAGAAATATTTGTTTGTCTTATCACTTCTTTTTACCTGTATTTCTCTCTCTCTCTCTCTCTCTCTCTCTCTCTCAATATATATATATATATAGAGAGAGAGAGAGAGAGAGATAAACATTGTTTGTATATACAAACGAAATCATTTAATTTCCACTGGTTTAACTGATGGCAATTAAAATTAATCACGTTCTGTAGTAGTGACAACGCTATGCTATCTGACCTTTGCTAGTGAGTTAAATTCGCACTGGGTGTTCCTTACTTCTGATATCGTAAAAATGTATAAGATTTTCTGAGAAAGACACTTTGCATGGTGTAATCGTAATCCGTGGTGGCAGGTAGTTTTTAGTACGCTTAGTTTAATTGATGCACAATGTCAGAAGTATAGGCCCCCAATGAGCAACTAATTCATTGTTTGTGAGTACAAGCCTCAGTGGGTGCTCCATAATTATGGCCTCTTGCCAAACTAAGCTACACTTAGTAAATTATTATTGAGTGGTGACTTCGATCCACCAATGATGGTGTAATTTTGTTGTTTTTAATGGCATATCAATATTGTAGGTTTATTTAATGCCAAATCCATCCTTCTATGAGAACAATAGTGGTACTATTTAACCAATAGCTGGGAGAATAAGGAGGTTCATACCTTTCCCAATGGTGTTTGTCCGAAAATGGCGGTGCAAGTATTGCAAGATAGATTGTATTTTATGGCATTTTCAACCATTGAAGGTGATTTGATCCCAAATCCAGCATATATAATTAATAAACGAATAATTTGTAAATAACATTTTTAAACGAGCCAGAGTCCATTTGTTTGCTCACAGTTAAATGGTTTCAAGTATTGTTATTTAACACTAATAATTCTATTCAATTTTAATAATAATACGTTATAAAACATTGAACAGTTACATTTGATGTATTGATAAGATTCTAACAGGTACTGCCACTCCCGGTCAGAGTAGACCTGAGACCAAAGAATAATGTTTATCACTCTAATACTGTAGCCTCACCATCAGATGTAGTTTAATTTCATACTCAGAACACTAAATGGTTTCAAGAGTTGCTCTCAAACTCTAAGAATTCAATTCAACATTATTCATTCGTTTGTACGCGATTAAATTATTTCAAGTTAAGTAAATAATTAGATAATTTTATTTGACTTATAAATGGGACCCTAACAGGTCACAGTGAACCTGGGAGTAATCGCAATTGGGAGGTACTCCTCATTTCCTAAAGCTCCGGGAAGTAGAGCCTCACCATTATATTGTGGTGGGATCTTACCCTACTGCAGAAGTTCTGTCGGTGTATTCTACAGCCTCAGCATGACTAGGCAGGGTAGTGTTGGTTGGTTGGTTGGTTGGTTGGTTGGTTTTATGGCGTATCAATCCTTTTCGGGCCATTTAACTCCAAATTAGATTTCAAACAATTCAGTCTAGGATAATCATAGTTTTTGTAAACAGTTAAATGTCAAAACAGTTCTATTTATAACAATTCAGTTCTGCATAAGTACATAGTTTCGATGTCAAAACAGTTCCAATTCAAACAATTTAGTTTTGTATAAATACGCAGTTTAAACAGTTCTGTTTCTAGCAATTCAATTTAGCATAAGCACATTGTTTACTTCTATTTAACACATAGATAGGACCCTATCCGGTACTACTATTCCGGTCCAGAGTAGACCTGCAAGCGATGGCCATGAAGGGGTACTCTGCATTCCACAAAGCTCCGGTATTACTGGAACCTCAACATCAGATTGTTTAGTATCATATTAGGACACTTGCAGAAGGGTTGGGTCTTACCGCTCTGCAGAGATGCAGTCGGTATATTCTACAGCCCCAGCCGACTGGGTTAGGCAGGATGGGGTATCTTCGTATCAGCATTATCTTTTCAACAAAAAAGTTAATAAAACTTGCTTTAAAAAAGTATCTTCAGCGACAGGTTGCAATACTCTTGGAAAGTTTTATTAATTAAACGACCGGTGATTTAATCTACATAACTAATTCTAATTAAAATCTAATTAATTTTTATTCTGTTTCTAATTGGTTAAAATTAGCAAATTAATTAATGTAGATTTTTCTTTGTTAACTATGTGTAAAACGTACCCCCTATTCTTTATTGGAAAGTTGAATTGTAAATTTCAAGTGGTAATTTGTGTCTTTATTGGTGCATAGTATTGACAACTTAAAGGTTTGTTTTCCGGTATGAGTAGTATCTGAATAACATAATTTGCCGCTACAATTATTTGAGTGTGAGAGGACACATGTAGAAGAGAATATGTATTATGGTTTGATATTGCCTCGTGCTAAACAATGTAAAACTATTCACGACACATTAACTATAATATATTCTACTGCTCGAGCAAACTTAATAGAATAAACACAAAAATTACATGAAATATTTAAAGAATATATCATCTTATTGTAGAGTTGAAGAGTCCTTTGCCATAAGTAAAGAGTTCTTAATATAATATGTGTGGTGGCGTGAAGACTTAAGTTTAAGTAGGGTATCGAGTGCGATACGACGTGAGGTCTATTGGGGCGAAAGCTCCATCGACTTGAAAACGCACTCACTCGGGCGTGCCTCTGGTTGCGGAGGCTGGACCGTAGCGAGAGAGAGAGAGAGAGAGAGAGAGAGACAGACAGACAGACAGACAGAGACAGAGAGAGAGTTTGACTTATTCATATTCTACTTTGGTCACACCGCCCAGCGGTCATTTTGGGAAGGCGAGTTATGCAATCCTTACACTGATAAACAAATCTGGAGGAAGAAGTGGCTGATAAGTCATTGCTTCGAGCTCAGTTTCGTTTCCTTATTTAATGGCACATCAAACCTTCGGGGATTATTCAATGCCAAAACCATCTTTGGAGAACTGTAATCCTACAATTTAATCCATACTTCTCCCAAGATTAATAGTCCGAAAATATACGTAATAGCACGGTTAGAGTTCGAACTCACTACGATGTCGAAGTTCAGCACATAAACAACTAATTTACGAAGACTCCTTAATTATTACTTCATGTCAGATTTGTCAAGAAAATATGTAAACTATACGAAATAATACAATTATAATTTGTTAAATTCATGAATAAATTTGCATTTATTTGTATGTTTCATGTATTTTTTTATTCGATTTAAATCAGATGGTGTTTAAAATCTAATTTTGGCGAAGGCATTTTAGACACCGTACCGATGAAGAGAAGGTGTTGCTATTTCAAGCGTTTACTGTAGAAGTTTTAATAATTGAAAGAAAATCAATTCTTGTGACTTAATGTGTCTATGGTTATGTGTGTGTATGAGAGAGAGAGAGAGATGGAAGAGAAAGAGATAGAAGGAGAGAGAATGGATACGACGAACAGGAATAACCTTTCTTTATAATTACTTTTTTTTTATTTTTAAAAAGTTTTCTCAACTAATTTCAACCTCAGGTCACCGACAGGAGAAACCGTTTTGGAAGATTTTCAAACAATTGATATATCACAAAAGAACCAAAGAAGAATGAATCAACAACGTGTTAAATACATATGAGTTAAATACGCACACATACACATACGCACACACCCATACATACACACATATACATGCGCACGTGCAGGGCTACACGTGGCTGAGTTTCAATTACGCTCAGATTGTTATACTTGAAACCAATTAACTTTGTGCAAACAAAGGAGTTCTAACATGAAATAGTTTGAAGGTAACATCTTTTTTTGACTAAGAAGTCATTTGGTGGCACTAAGTTAAATGGTTTAGTTGGGTTGGGTTTTATGGCATATTAACCACTTTAAGTTATTTAATGACAAATACTCTTTATATATGTATATATATGATTTGTAAAAACATTTTGTAGATAATGTTCTTAAACGAACCTGAGCTCGTTTTTGCACACAGTTAAATGGTTTCAAGTATTGCTATGTAACAATCTCAATTTAAGATCAGTCATTTGTTTGCACACAGTTTGTTCCATTTGATCAATAGATAGGATCCTATCAGGTGCTACCACTCCAGGTTAGAATGGATCAGGGAGTAATGGTAGTGAAGGGTACTCCGCATTCCCCGAATTTCTAAGGTTGGACCCTCACCATCAGATTGTTTAGTGCCAAAACCAGGACACCCTTTGGGGTGGGGTCAGACCCCTTTATAAAGATGCAGTTGGTGTATCCTACAACCCCAGCTTACTGAGCTGGTTTTAAAGACTGCTATTTCATATGTATATATAGGTGGTGCCTTCAATAAGTTTCCATACTTTTTTGTACAAGTATTTAAAATTGTCGCAGACTCTTGGATGTTCAGTATGTTATTGCTATACATCTTATGAGATGACTGATCAATTTTTATGATTTCAGGTTCAAATGAACAGCTACATCACCAATTGGAATACACCCTACTAACGCCTGATTGTCACAGCTGGTGAATTTCAAAAATGCAGTCTGGACGTGAGGACACTTTAGAAGAACGATATGCAATAAAATTATGTTTTAAACTTGGAAAAAATGCCACAGAAACGTATGGAATGATTCACACTGCTTTGGGAGCATCATGCATGAATCGAGCATCAGTTTTTCAGTGGCATAAGAGATTCAAGAAAAGTAGGGAGTCTGTGAGGGATGATGAGAGGTGTGGGAGGAGTGAGGAAGTCAATACACCACAGTTGATTGGCCAAACGGTTAGGGTTAGGGTTACTATGTTGAGGTTTTAAGGGAGTTTAGGAAGAGATTCCGTCGGAAGAGGCCAGCACTCTTCAAATCGGGTCAGTTGCATTTCCACCAGGACAATACACCAGTCCACTACTCCATCCTTGTCTCAGACCAAGATGGGCATCGACACAGTTCCTCAGCCTCCCAGTGGAAGCATGCTGGCTCTCCCAGACCCAAGAAGGCCACCGTCAAACTTTTGATGATCACTTTTTTTGATAGCATTGGCATGATCTACATGCACTGGGTTCCCACTGGACAGACAGTTAACAAGGAATACCATGTTGAAGTTTTAATGGAGTTCAGAAAGAGATTCTGTTGGAAGAGGTCAGCACTCTTCAAATCGGGTCAGTGGCATTTCTACTAGGACAACGCACCAGTCCATATCTCCATCCTTGTCACAGACTATTTGACCAAGATGGGCATCAAGACAGTTCCACACCCTCCCTATAGTCGAGACCTTGCTCCCTGTGACTTTTGGTTATTCCCTAAGCTCAGAGGCTGTCGTTATGAGACAATTGAGGAGATGAAAGAGGCTGTGACGAATGTCATTGACACGCTCACACGAGAGGACTTCCATGGAGCCTTCCAGAAGTTGTTGGAACGGTACAAGTGCATTGCAGCTGGAGTAGATTACTTCAAAGGGACTAGAGTTTCATGGGTGTACTATCAATAATAAAGTCCATACGAAAAAAGTCTGGAAACTTATTTAATGATCCTCGTATATATATATATATATATATAATTTATCGGACAGGTATGACTTCAATATGACCAATAACTTATCGATAGCTGTACATGCCTTTGCTAGTCGCGTGTTGATGTCATTTTCAGTTGATGAGACGCTACTTCTGAGTTAGGTGAACTTGTTCTCAAGTTTGAGAGAACCGCCATTTTGTGTGGAGATGTCACCTCTTTGATAAAGTACATTGTATTCTGTTTTGTCTGCGTTCACATGGAGGCCTATGCCACCGGCTGCCCGTTCCCGACTATGTTGGTGGGATTTAGCCAGTGCGGGTGTATTTGCCAGTTGTGCAACGGTCGTGTCTATACTGCTATATGGAGGCACCGCGTGGACGCTGACTAAGCGTATGGAGAAAAATCTCGACGGTAATTACACAAGAATACTGTGAGCTCTATTGAACCAGTCCTGGAGGCACAACCGACAAAATAGCAGCTGAATGGCCACCAACCACCCATCACGAAAACATCCAAATTAGACGAACCTGACATGTGGGACATTGCTGGAGAAGTAAGGCCGAACTCATAAGCGATGTACTCCTGTGAACCTCTTTGCATAGACAAGCAAAAGTTGGACGACCACCTAGAACCTGTCTACAGTCGCTCTGTGCTGATACGGGATGTAGCCTGGAAGACCTCCCGGGAGCAACGGACGATAGGGACGAGTAGCGTTTGTGGACCAGGAAAATCCGTGCTAGCAGCACGACATGTATGTGGGGGTGTGGTTGCAATATTAAGGAGGTACAGATTTTGAGTGATTGAATGATTGATTTTAATAGCATCTCAACCTGTCTAAAGTTAATTTATATCTAGAGGTTAGGGAATTACGCTCTTTGTACGCTCTACTGTATAATGTAAATATAACATTATATAGTTTCTATATATAGTTTCAGTGCTGTTTATACATATATATATTAAATATATATGATTTGGTTATTGTTGTATAGCGACTTGTATCACGTTACTTCCGGTATCGCGGAAGTATAAAAGACGCTGTGTCTCTTAAGCCAGAAAGACAGGAGGAAGCAGAGATAGCTCGGAAAGGACGTCGGTCAGTAGAAGACCAACTTCGGTCGTATCACCAACACCGCGAGACTTATAATACTAGTCGGACTGTACCGCTTGAGTTAATAAATAATTAACTCTTTTTCACTGTGTATCGTTTACTTACCGCGATACAACATTAATACATTTTGTTGGTAGCATTTTAAAACAAGACTCTGCTCATTTTGGGGCACACAGTTAAATGGTTTCCAGTATTGCAATCTAATAGAGATAATTCTATTTACTATTAATCATTCCTATGTACACAATAAAGTACTTCCAAGTATTACTATGTATCCCTAACAATTCAATTGAACATCAGTCCTTTGTTTACACACAGTTAAATGACCGAACAGTTCTATTTCTAACAATTCAAGTTATCATAAGTCATTTGTTTTTACACAGTTAAAATGTCAAACAGTTCTCTTCCATCCATAGATAGGACTCAATCAGGTGCTACCTCTTCAGGTCAGAGTGGACCTGGGAGCGATGGTAATGAAGGGGTATTCAGCATTTCCAAAAGCTTCAGGGTTACTGGAGCCTCACCATCTGATTTTTTAGTGGTGTCTTCTTTTGAAAGCTGTATCGACAAGGTGATCAATGCCATAGAGTCTGGTAACAAAAATATCTAATAGTATTCATTTTGACTGTAAAATATTAATCTTGATGCTCTGTGGAGTGTGCAATCACCTCTTCGATGCTATTACTCCCAGGCCCACTCAGGCCTAGAGAAGTTGTACCTATAAGGATTCTATTTGTTGGTCAAATATATGCGTTTAAGAATTATTAGTATTAAAGAAACTTTTTTAAACAACCCCACAAAATTGTAAATACTTGATTGAGTCAAAAGTTTTGCAATATTTTTTCATGAAATCGGGAACATCCTAGGATCCATATTGTGTTTGTGTGTGTGTGTGTGTGCATAAGTTTTGGTGTGTGTGTGTGTGTGTGTGTGTATGAGAGAGAGAGAAAGAGAGAGAATGACAGGTGTGTGTGTGTATGAGGGAGAGAGAGAGGAGAAGAGAAGAGTTAAGGTGGCTGTCACTTCAAACGTTTAATAACAGTAGAAGATATGTTGATGAGTTGGTTGGTTGGTTAGTTGCTGTTTTATGGCATATCAACCTTCGTGGTTTACATAAGGAAAACTCCTACTTATATATATATATATATATATATATATATATATGTGTGTGTGTGTGTGTGTGTGTGTATTTACTTGATTTGTAAGCGAAAAGTTAGTTGGTAACCATTTGTAAGCGAGTTCTTAGAACCCATTTGTTTGCATATAGTTAAATAGTTTCATTTATTCCTATTTAACACAAATAATTCTATTTAATTTTAATCATATAACAAATATAACTAACAAAATCATCATCATCATCATCTCTTGCCGCTTGCACAGATATCCCTGACCCTCTCTCGTCACTTCTCCCTATCATTCATCGCTTCTGGCTGGTCCTCAGGGCTACATCCCATATCTTCACATAGCTGCTGTGTGTATGTTCGAGCTGGTCGTCCTGCTTTTGCTTGGCCATATGTGGGGGTCCATAGGATTACATCACTTATGAGCTCGTCCTTGCTTCTCCAGCAGTGTACTGCATGTCTGGTTCGTCTAGCTTGGAAAATTTTCGTGATGGGAGGCAGGTGGCCGTATAGTTGGTGCCTTGGGAAATGTTACTGCCAGGACTTGTTCAATATTGCTCGCAACATTCTTGTGCAATTGCCGTCTAGCTTCTTCTTCAGCTGTTTAGTTAGTGCCCAGGTAGTGCATCCATATAGCAGTATCGACACGACCGCTGCCAGGAAGAAACTGCGTTTATCCTTAATAAATGATTGAACAGTTCTATTTTACCCATAGAAGGGTTACAATCACACCGAGTCAGACTGGAACTGCGTGTAATAAAGTGGATGCTCTATATTCTTCAAAAACCAGAACAGGAGCCTCACCTTCACATGAAATTTATCGTCCAACTCAGGACCCCAGTAGATATGTAATTGACTCCCCAAATGAACCAAAGCTATTCTTGTCCTTTTGATCCTATTTTTGGTATAGAAGAAAATTAACTTTTTTTTTAATTGAAATAATGGTAATGACGTCCTTATTTACAAGTATTATTCTATGACGAGACAACCTTTTATAAAGTGAGCATCGTAGGTTATAAATTCTTATATCAAATTAAGCTGCACATCTTGGCCAGTGGCCAAATATTCCCACCAAACAAAGGAAAACTTTTTCTAGTTCCCAGCGGGGGCGCACATCCAGTCAGTTTCTCGCCTAATTATGAATTCGCCCGCTAACGTGAAAGGAAGGTCTGGAATTAAATGGTATCTTATTTTTAACCTGCTGTGAACTTGACAATGATACGTTGCGTTTTCTTTTCGAAGAAACGGATTCTTCCCGACGTGATTCGAGCAGATTTGATTTAAAATCGAACGGCAGACGTCTTATCAATAGTCTATTCGAATCATTTGTGAGAATATCCTTGTTTTGTTGTTTTGATTCTGATATTTCTGCAAGTTGATCGAAAGTTGTTGTTTAGCTAAGATTAAGGAAATTAATCAAGAAAGAAAAATTCAGTGAGACAGTGAGACACCCAGTGAGTATAAAATTCTTTAAAAAGAGTCAGCCAAGCTTGTTAACCATTACACCATGGGAGGGGCTCATCGTGATTAAAAGTTAACCGATTATAGTTCATCAAAAAGACTTGAATCCGTCAAAGAGTCAATTATATATTTCCGCTTTTAATGACACTAAAGATTTGAGCCAATATAGAATACCGTGAATACATATGCTGGTTTTCAAGATTGCCATAAAAAATTTAAGGTGTCAGTCATCATCTTTTTTCTTTCTTTCTTTATCTCTCTCTCTCTCTCTCTCTCTCTCTCTCTCTCTCTCTCTCTCTCTGTGTATATATATATATACATATGTATATATTAGAATGGTTTAAAGCTTTACGAAAAGTATGGCATCTATGTATCTATCTTTCGCATTCATTTACTCTCTCTCTCTCTCTCTCTCTCTCTCTCTCTCTCTCTCTCTCTGTATATATATGTGTATCATCGTCGTACGAACAGCATTGACTTTCTCACCATTCATAGAGCTTATGAATGTAAGTTCTTCTTTACTTCCTCAGCTGTGCCCAGCGTATCTTGCTCACCTTCGATGATTTTTCGAAGTGAGAGAAAAATAGCCGTAAAGCTGCTATTTTGTGAGATGCTGCTTCCAGGTTTTTTTTCGAAAAAGCACGATGTATTCTTGTATAATTCCCATCTAGCCTTTCTGCCAGCATCTTGTTAGAGCCCAAGTCGTGCAACCATAGAGTCATACTGACACAACGACAGCATAGGAGAATTCTTGTTTTATTTCAACAGAGAAATCAGATTTATATATTGTTTTCAACCCGTAACTAAAAGTCTATGTGTCACCCATGAGTATGTCAGGATCCCTTTCAGAAGATAAGATACTGCTACCGAGAAACGTAAATTGGTTTACTAATATCAAAGGGTTGCCATTTAAGAAAGACATGGCAACATATTTATTAAAATACATGAACACAGTTTTATCTGAGTTCATGTAGAGACCAGTGCCTCTTGCTATTTGTTTAATATAATTAAGGAATGTTTTTTTTTAGTTTAATCATTTTTCGTTAATTATATTTTATCATTCAGTTTGGTTGGGCTTTGAACTATTCGGCTCTTAGTTCAGGTGCACAGTCGTTGGGTACAATTTTACGCTCGTGCGCAAAGGATATGGCAATTACCATTGTCATAATAAACCCCAGACAGGATATGGAGCTGGAGTGTGGATGACGTCAAGCCCAGAAGAGATGGGCTCAGAATTTGGAAGATTTTGAAAAATCACGGCAGTTGAGTTCCGACATTGGTGTTGAAAAGTGGGGGTCCGACCATAGAGTTGAGGATTTGAGATTGGACCATACAGGCAGACAATTGAGCGTCTGCTATTGGGACAGAGAACTCCATTCTCTGCCATAGAGTTGAGTTTTCTACCGTTTGTGACGGCGGTTAAGTTTTTTGGGTCCCGACCAACGAAAATGAATTGAGATCTAAATCACCACGAGATGTGCCGAACGTTGGAGGTGTTGTTCGCATAGTAAGATACGAAAGACTTTTAAGAATTGTGTATCTCTCCTTGTGTCGAAGAACTGAAGTCAGAAATTAATAAACGGTTCGTACCTGAACAACAGAGTCGCTTGTGTATTTGTATTGTGTGGTTTGCATATGTATACGCGTAGTATAAAACATTTGTTCCAGCGAATCATACAGTTGAATATCCTCGTTTTCGTTGTTTTGATTTTGTTTTAAACGCATCAGCCTGTATCTGAAACACAGTGATAAAAAATTCTCGGTTTAAATTGCTTTGCTAGAAAAAACAGACAACCTAGGAGTGCGAAGCATCCAGGGAGAATCATATGCTCTAACCAAAAGCAAAGGGCGAACCTACATTCATCAAAGCTTCTTAACGATTACATGTTAACGGCTCGTCGTAATAAAAAATTAAAATAGAGACTCTTCTTCGTCAGTGAGTCAATTGCATAATTACTGCTGTTATCAAAAATCTGAGTTTGAGCCCAGATATAATACGGAGAATACACATACTGATTTTAACGGCTGTTAAGCTGAAATTTGAAGGGACAGCCATCGTATATATCTCTCTTTTTTATATCGCGATCACCTTCATCCCCACATAATATATATATATATATATATATATATATATATATATATATATGTATAGTGATGTTCGTTGGGTAATGGTTAATGTCATTGGAAATGAACACCGTAAACGGTGTTCCAATCCCGAACAAGGCTGTCGGTATTCACTAAGCACTAGTATCATGGGGAATTTTGTGAATCCGGTCATTCTTGTTCTAGTTATGGGTAAATAATAGAGAGTACTGCGCTCTATACCACTGATATGGCAACCAATCTTGGAAAAAGACAGTTTTGAATTCAAACCTCTTAAACTCTGTTTAAAAATTGACCTTCTGTCACATCCAGCACGTGCAGAGGTTTTAGCTACATATATATATGCGTGTGTGTGACTGTTTGTGTGTGTGTTTCGAAAGTGAGATGTTATTACTAAAATATCAGTTAAATTTATCTAAATATCTTCAGCAAAAATCTAATCCCTTCATTTTCAACGACTGCGACTCTTCAGGAACTGAGGAATCCTCCGTGAATTAATGGATAACGTGCTGAACTGCAAAATCGTAGTAAGCGAGTTCTAATTCCAGCCACTCTTGAACGTTCACTTACTGACTAATGCCCTTGAGAAAGGAATGAACTCCTTTATCCTCCCTGTCGTAGTTATGGGTTAAAAATTATTACTTCTCTACTTCTTCCAGGAAGGCTTTGACAGAAAATAACCCATGAAGTTTGATTGGCCATTAAACAAAAAAACTAAAGTAAATAAACAGGAAGGAAACATTTCGATTGCATGTTTAAAAGAAATCGTTTTTGGGTTTTTTTTTCTCTCTATCAAAAGACCTTCGAAAGAACGTTTTCACCATCTTTTTTCCCGAATGTTTTGTGTCTTAAGGTTTAGCCATTTTACGTTTAACACATCACCACACACACACACACACACACACGCACGCATAAATACATACATGCATACGTAAACCATCACATCTACATAATATTATTAAATATTTCACTTTTGAAATCCGGGGTTCAATCTCAGTCGAGTCATACCGAAGACTCAAAAAATGATACTTCATGGGGCCTTGCCTTATAAAGTACGGATCAAGGTGGAGTTATCCAGGGAAAACAGTAGAACTCTCTTTTACAACTGGGCTAGTGAAAAAGGAGCCTTCGAGTCGCCCTCTACTACTGTCACCAACTTTATATATATATATATATATATATATATGATAAGAATTAGTTAAAAAGTGGACATATCAAACTCTTAAGTAAAGTTGGCGACCTTACGCGAGGGTGACCCGAAGGCTCTCTTTTTGATACCTTCTACACCAAGATGTAGGGAAGGGCGCTGCTCCTTTACCTGGATTGCTCCTCTTTACCCTTGATCCCTACTTTATAATGCTGAGTGTTAAGCAAGGAGGCATCAAGTACCATTTTTTGAGTCTTTGGTATGACTGAGTTGAACCCAGGTCTCCCGGGCCATTGGCGAACACTCTAAACATCTTGCCAATTTTGTTCTTTTTCCGAAAGAAAATATGTTATATATATATATATACAGCAGATAATTGAACACCATGCATCAGGAATACGCCAAAACTGATAAACTGTTGTCCAAAAAAGAAAAAAATCAATTGATTTTTTAAATGTAGACGTATTAACAAATACCTTCAGTGTCAATTACCCCTGACTGGTTTCAAGATGTATTCTGACTTCTTTGCAGCAACATCCTAATACCTTAAACATAGGTGCCTAGAATTCGTTCCCCAGTTTTCCTTCGGATTATTAGTCGCTGCACGTGAAATTCTGAGGGATGCACGCGGTGCGTACATCGGATATTTTTAGTTTTAGACCTGCTCGATAATATCTCGCAACATTCCATCTCTGCAGAGGCAAAAGACCTAACCTTCAACGAATGTCCTGAAGAGGACACAAAATCATCTGATCATGATGCTCCAATCTTGAAGCTTTGAAAAATGTGGAGTCCGTCTTCATTGCTATTACTCGAAATTCTACTCTGACCCGAAGTGGTAGTACCTGATAGGATCACATCTATAGGTCAAATAGAACTGTTTGACATTCAAACTGAAAAAAATGATTTATGCTAAAGCGAATTGTCAGAAATAGAACTATTTGATCATTTCATTGTGACTAAACAAATGACTGATTTTCAATTGAATTATTAGTGATACATAGCAATACGTAAAACTTTAAATGTTCATCGAAATCAAATTATCGATTTTAAATAGCAATACTTGAAACCACTTGACTGTGTGGAAAAAATGAATAGTGTTGAACTAAAAAGTTAGTGTTTAATAGCAATACTTGTAACAACTTCAGTGTGTGCAAATAAATGATTAATAACGAATAGAATTATTCATATTAGCCTTAACTGACGCCATTAAACTATAGAAACAATTGCAATACTCGTGTGGGAACATATTACTTCTAATTCACTTAAAAATGAAAATACCTACAAAATATGTGTTCAAACAAATTACAGATGTTGTATTCTGATTGTTTTAATGCAATACATGAAACCATTTAACTGTGTACCAAAATATTACCTCATGCTCATCTAAAAGTGTTATCAACTAAATGTATTTACAAATCCTATTTTTAATATTTGTATGAAGGAGATTTGGCATTCTATAACCTACAATGGCTGATATGCAATAAAACCCAACCAAAATGAACCAATTGACATATATATATATATATATATATATATATATATATATATATATGCGTGTGTGTGTGTGTGTGTGTATGTGTGTGTGTGTGTTCCTCTTTATGATTTTTTGTGGGGACCAGCTATTATGTGACAGAGACAATTTGGCTCCTTTCTTTCTGGAATTTGAGCTCTCTTAAAAGGTATTACTACTCTGCTCAAGGAGGCGTTTTTGACCCCCACCTTGATGGTAGTTACCAATACCACCTAGTCGCCTGAAGAGTTGAAAGAATGTACCACGAGGTCCATTTGTGATCGTTTTTTTACCAGTTCTGCCATTTCAAACTGGTTCATTTTTCTCAGCTTATTGTTGCTATAATAATAATAATAATAATAATAATAATAATAATAATAGAGTATGAGATTAGACACGACTTGGTGGGCAAGTTGATCCACTGGAAATTGTGCAAGAATTTTAAATTTGTCCATACCAACAAGTGGTAATTGGACAAAGCAGAATCCGTCCGGGAAAATAAGACACAAAATTCTCTGAGATTTTGAGATAGAAACGGATCGCCTAATCTCGGCTAGATGACCTGACCTTGTGATAGTAAAATAAAAAAGTACCAGCCGAATTGTGGAATTTGCCGTTCCGGCTATTCACGAGGTAAAACTGAAGGAAAGCGAGAAGAGGGATGAGTTCCTAAACCTTGCTTGAGAATTGAAAAAAACAATGTGTGGAACATGAAAGTGACGGTGTTACCAATTGTAATGTTAAGCTCGATACAATCACTAAAGGATTGGTACAAAACTGGAGGACATGGAAATGAGAGGACGAGTGGAGACCATCCAAACTATACCATCGTTGAAATCGGCCAGAATACTAAGAAGAATTCTGGAGACTTGAAGAGACGTGCTGTCCCTTGTGGAAAACCATTAAGTAAGCCTGGTATGAAAAACTCTCAAGTGAGTAAAATAACGATTTTATTTTAATTGAAATAATAATAACGTTGTTATAATAATAATAATAATATTAAGTAAGTTGGCCGAATGTAGTTGACGGCGGCCAGAAGGCTCACTTTTCTAAAACTACAATACTGAGGTGTAGGTGAGGGCGCTACTTCTTTCCCTTGATTGCGCCAATCCCCTTGAACAGTACCTTATAATCCTGAGTGTTAAGCAAGTATCATTTTTGAATATTTTGTATGGCTCGACCTGGGATTGAACTCCAGTCTCGCGAACCATTGACTAATACTCTAACCCTCCGCACAAGTAGGATATGACACTAGGTTAATTTTTTAAGAGGATTTTAGCAGGTTCAAATTAAGACTTTTCCTTCTCGACCGGTTGCCATAGCAATGTTAGCCTATTCATCCCTACGATTTAACTATAGCCGGAAGATGAATGGTTGGATGCATACCTTTCCAAATTCTATTACCACTTTGTGAAGAGAAAACAGTCTCTTTCAGAATATATATATATATATGTCTCCATTTTTATTAAAACACGTACTCCGTTTTGTCGGCATTGATATGGTGGCCACCATACTAAATGCTGGCTCTCTGAAATTAGTGGACAAATTCACCTACCTTGGAAGTATCGTTTCGTCTATTGAAAATGACATCAATATATGACTTGTGAAGACATGGACTGCTATCGATAGGTTATCGATCATATAGAAGACAGACTAATCCGATAAAATAAAACATGATTTTTTTTTCCAAACACCGATTGTGTCAATTCTACTATATAGACGCACCACATAGACGCCAACGAAGCGTATAGAGAAAAAGTTAGACGAAAATTGCAGAAGAATGCTACATGCTATATCAAACAAATCCTGGAAGTAACACTCCACAAAGCAGTAACTGTACGGCAATCAACCTCCCATCTCTAAAACCATTTAAAAAGTCAGACAAGACAGGAAGGACACTGCTGGAGAAGTAAGATCGAACTCATAAGCGACATTCTCCAATGAACTCCTTCACACGTACGTGCAAGTATTAGATGACCAACTAAAACTTATCTACAGCAGCTCTGTACGGATACAGGATGTAGTCTTGCAGACCTGCCGGAAGCGATGGATGATGGAGACGAATGATGAGAGAGGGTCAGGGAAATCTGTGCTAGCTGCACGACCTGATGATGTATATATATATATATATAATATTTACATTTAGTCTTTACTTACTCAAGCTTCTATATCCTTTAAGCTGCTCTCCAACTGTCCAACGTTCGTCTAATACAGATAAAAATCGATAAAATTTATCGTTCAGATAGAAGTTCAAGATTTCAATCGTTGGTTGTAAACAAAATGGAATTGGCGATCCGAGTTCAAATACGGGATGATCCTGATGCATTTCACTTCACGCTTATTCTCTTGGGAAAGGCATGCATCAATGTGTTCTCTTCTCGAACTGGTGAGGGGAGTCCCCGTGGCTTACGTGCTGGACTGTGACATCGTAGTAAACAAGTTCGAACCCCAGTCACTCTATTACTTTCACTTTTGAAGTGATAATATTGAAGAAATATATCCAACCAGCTATGGGTTGAATATTATCACTGCTGTTATTTTTTCTGGCTTTAGCATTAAATAATCCACGACGGTTGATCTGCCGTTAAACTCAGAAACCGAACTGAATCGACAAGAAGTACTCGGTCTGGGAGAAGGAAAACTCTGAATTCAAACCTGTTAAATTTTGTTTACAATTTGACCTTGAGTCACATCCTGCTCGTGAAGATTCCCGTTGTGGGTAAAGTGTCCGCCAATGGTCCGGGTGACCAGGGTTCAATCACTAGTCGAGTTATACCGAAGACTCAAAAATAGTCCTTGATTCCGCCTTGCTTAACACTTAGCATTATAAGATACGGATCAAGAGTAAAGTAGAACAGTCTAGGGAAATTAGTTAAACCCTCCCCTAAACCTCGGTGTAGTAGCGAAATATAAGGGAAGTTTCGGGACGACCTTGTGTACGGTCGCCATTTATATATACATATATATATATATATATATATGTGTGTGTGTGTGTGTGTGTGTGTGTGTATGTGTCAGCTTGAATGTATCGCTCTTGAAATGTCAAAGGTCTTGAAATAAACATTCTCTTACGATGTATATACTTGGGCTTATCACTGACAACGAACCACGCCCAAGCAATCCAACCCACAAGACGCGAGGGGAAATTTTGTTGAGTACTAACTAATCTCCAGTTCCATCCCTACCTTTCTTTAGATTAAGCTGACAAAACGGATAATCCGACTAGACTCGTGAACCATCGTTGTCGTACCAGTAAACTTGAAGCTGTCATATATAATAATATTTGTAGATACCGTGGTAAGAGGGTATGTGTAAATATGCTCCAATCGAAAAGGTCAAGTCCCACATGTCTCTTTCAGCTGTAATTGACTTCTGATCAGTAAGACCTGCAGGGAAATTTAAATGAATGCAGTAATTCTCTCCATCACCCAGCACCCCACGGGACCCACGTTGTGTCTGAGATGTCAGTTGAGATAAAATGAACACAAGCCTCTACCATGCTCCCGTCTCTCTCTCTCTCTCTCTATATATATATATGTATATATATATATATCCTAACTCTGAACTCACAAGATGCAATCAAAAAGTGTACAGACTGGATTTTAATTATTTTTTTTAGATTTAAGTGAAGGCAATTTAAAACAAATTAAAAATAATGCGAAAACTCTCCCATTTTCCTGTATCACATTGGAACCAACTTTTCTGGGATTACTTTTGCCGACTTGATGGTGAGGGCAAATTTCAGAAATTTTGTCAGTCCAGAGTACACTTTCATTGCCATTACTCACTGGTTAACTCTGACTCGGAGTAGTAATACCTGTTAGGGTCCGATGTATGTGTCAGGTAGAACTATTCAGTTATATATATATATATATATATATATATATGTGTGTGTGTGTGTGTGTGTTTGTGTGTCCGTGCGTGCGTGGGTATATATATATATGTATATTGATTAAGAAAAAACACAAACCGGTCACATTAGGATTATAAATTTATTTCCATCCTGTTATGTGTTTTTGATAAAATCAAAAACACGAAAATAATTAACAGGACCTCTTCAGATCTTATGGATAAAATAAATCAGACTAATGTGTTTTTTCTTAGTAAAATTATTGCTCTGTAATGTTTGTTACATTGAGCTCTTTACCAGGAAAATTTAAATGTTCAATTTTGAATAGTGTTGTTGTCCTGTTGGAATTATTCCCAACTCCGGTTTAACTGGACCAAATAATCATCATCATCATCATCATGTCGCGCCGCCAGCGCGGATATCCCTGACCCTCTCTCGCCATTTCTCCCTATCATTCATCGCCTCCGGCAGGTCTTCAGGGTTACATCCTGCGTCCTCACATAGTTGCTGTATGTAAGTTCGTGCTGGTCGTCCTACTTTTGCACATCCATATGTGGGGGTCCACAGGAGTATATCGCTTATGAGCTCGTCCTTGCTTCTCCAGCAGTGTCCCGCGTGTCTGGTTCGTCTGACTTGTATAGTTTTCGTGATGGGGGGCAAGTGTCCGTATAGTTGGAGTCTCGTGGGGTGTTGTCGCCAGGACTTGTTTAATACTGCTCTCAACATTCTTGTGTAATTTCCGTCTAGTTTCCTCTCCAGTCGCTTCGTTAGCGTCCATGTGGTGCATCCATATAGCAGTATCGACACAACCGCTGCCTGGAAGAAACTGCGTTTCATTTTATCAGTTAGGTCCGACTTCCATATGATCGAGAGCCTATCGATAGCTGTCCATGCCTTCGTCAGTCGTGTGTCGATGTCTTTTTCGGTTGATGAGACGCTACTTCCTAGGTAGGTGAATTTGTCTACTAGTTTCAGAGAGGCTCCGTCTAGTGTGGCAATGTTGCCCGTTTGGTTGTAACACATATATTCAGTTTTGTTTGCATTGACATTCTTTGAATGTTCATATAGATAAGAAACTGATAGTCAACCACAGCTGTTCACGCTGTACTTCGCTATCCAACCTATATATATATATATATATATATAAGATGTGATCAGAAAATGAAGATATTGGTTATTTAATTTTTTTAAAAATTCAGATAAAGATGGGTTTGTAGTAAAGCAACTGATGATTTCGAGATATGTGAAATCGTGTCTTGAATAGAATATATTGTCATTTGATGAGGATACATATGGAAATTTTTGGTGGCAAAGACACCAGATAACTCTATTAACATGTCTCCACGTCGACACCAGTTCGCTTCTTTTGTTTACCAACCTTTTTCAAATATGTTCTTGAATAATCTATTTCCAGTTGGTTGAGATTGTAGAATACACCGACTGCATCTCTGCATCGGGTTAAGATCCCACCACCCCAACGAGTGTCCTGGGTATGACACTAAACAATGTGGTAGTGAGGTTTCAGTAATGCTGGAGCTTTGGAGAAGGCGGAATACCTCTTCATTGCCATCACTCCCAAGTGTACTCGGGCCCAGAGTAGTTGCACCTGATTGGGTCCTACCTATGGGTCAAATAGAACTAAACTGCGTACTTAGGCTAAACTGAATTGCTTGAAATAAAATTATCACTTTTAAACTGCGTACTTATGTTAAACTGAATTGTTTGAAATAAAACAGCTTTGACATTTAACTGTGTGTAAACAAAAACTATACTTATACTAAACTGGATTGTTTGAAATATAAGTGTTTATTTATATATAAAAATGGATTTGGCATTAGATAACCTACAAGAATTGATATGCCATAAATCCCTAACAAACACACAAACCAACAATCTACACCTATCATCACCCCGTTTTTAAGCTTGTGATTTTTCACTTTATCCAAAATTATTTTGGGAAATTTCTACGTTTCCTCTTTTATTTACCGTAAATTTTTGTAAAGTGTAGTACTCATGGCGTGAGTCATGAGTATGATTCCAAACCACCGGGAGTTGAAGTTACAGTCCTATAGCTTTGGTCATTACTCACAGGTACACTTTGACCCGGAGCGGTAGTACCTGTTAGGATCTCTGGTGTGTTTCGAATAGAACTATTCAATCATTTAGTACATTGAAAATCATTTAACTGTGTGCAAACAAAGCATTAATATTGAATGAAATTATTTAGAATGATTAGTGTTAAATAGCAATTGTCAAAACAATTTAACTGTGTGCAAACATATCATTGCTTTTAAAGAGATTTTTTAGAATTATTAGTGTTAAATATTAATGTTAAATATTGAAAACAATTTAACTGTGTCAAAGGATTAATAATATTAACTGTGTTCAAACAAATCTTTGATATTAAATAGAATTATTCAAAATTATTTGTAATAGATAGTAATACTAAAAAAACATTTAACTGTGTGCAAATAAAAGATTAATAATATTAACCCAGAGCAAACAAATCATTAATACCAAATGAAATTATTTAGGATTTTTTTCTGTTAAATTGCAATACTTGAAACCATTTAACAATGTGTGAACAAATGATTAATAAATTAACTGTGTGCAAACAAATCATTAATATTAAATAGAATTGTTTTGAATCTACGACCAGCCCACTGGCCTGGTGGGTAAAGTGTTCGCTAGTATTCCGGGAAACTTGGATTTAATACCAGGTCAAGAAACCAAACATTATTCTCATTATTAAATGATTTAAAGTATTTCTATTTAATATTAATAATTATAATGAATACTGATCATTTGTGTGCACAGATTTAAAAATATTGGTATTTCAGCGCAATTAACCACCAGCCACAATCTTTTAGTGCATTTAAGATTAAAAAAAAAGGGTTGGGTTTCCTGTTTGCCACTAGAGCAATTGAAAGAATACGGTAGGGCCAATCATATAGGTTATGGGGTTTGATATGACCAGTTGATTTATCGAAAGGAGCCTACTGGCATCCCATCGAGCCCAAGTAAAGGCCAATGTGGAGTGTTGCAAATCATGTGTCCACTTCGGTTGCCGAGTCAAAGACTGCTCAATCAACCGCGTTTTGTCTTCATTGGTTTGATTTTGGTTTGGTTTTGATTTTGGTTTGGTTTTGATTTTTGTTTGGTTTTGATTTTGGTTTAGTTTTGATTTTGGTTTGGTTTTGATTTTGGTTTAATTTTATGGCATAAAATTTTATCGCCAACTCCATTTTATACATATGTATCAAATATATATGATTTCTAAACACATTTTGTAGATAGCATTTTTAAACAAGGCTGAGCTCATTTTTTACACACAGTTAAATGATTCCATTTATTTCTAATACTAATAATTCTATTCACTATTAAATGTTTTCAAGTATTGCTATTTCACAGTTAAAGAAAATGTCGTTTGTTTACACACAGGAAATGATCAAACAATTCTATTTCAAACAATTCAGTTTCGCATAATCAATAAAACTAAATGCTTCCAAGCATTGCAATATATCACTAAAATCTAATTAAATAACAGGCATTTGTTTAAATGCAGTTAAATGATCGAACAGTTCTTTTTCAAGCGATTCAATTTAGCATATGTCATTTGTCTGCACTCATTTTAAAAGTCAAACAGTTCTATTTGACCCATAGATTTATCTCTGACCCATGTATTTATCTCTGTATGTGTACATCTCTCCGAACCGATGTCGTCCTGGAAGTGATGGCAATGAAGGAGTACTCTGCATTTCCCAAAGCTCCAGCATGACTGAAACCTCGCCATCAGATTGTTTAGTGTCATATACGAGACACTTGTTCAGGTAAGTCTTACCTCTCTGCAGCGAAACTGTCGCTGTATTCTACAGCACCAACCGACTAGGCTAGGTCCTATCTTGAAGCATGACGGGTTGTCACCCATGTCCAACAGGTGACATTTTTTTGGAGGTGGGGGTCTTACACATTTGCAGGTCCAGTCGACAGGGCGTTATTTTTAACCGTATATTTGTGGACGTTAATTATTTTTTCTTTATGGAAAAAGATGTATTCTTACTTTTTTTTGTCTCCGGTCTGTTTTCTTGTTCCACCCATGTGTTGGAGGCGAATTCTTCAAAGGCAATGAAAAATCCCAAACATTAAAGCCCATTGTAAATTGCCCCCTTTTCATAAGAAAATTAAAATAAATATGGGCTTTTTTCGAAAAGTTGGTTTCTGACTAAATATAGTGTAAACAGACAGATACAGAAGCTTAGCAACATCTAACACACACACAGACACACACACACACACACACACACACATAAATACATATACACACGTATACAAACTGATATGCATACATACACATTGCTACACATGCACATACGGACACGCATACATATATAGAGGCACTGACACGCACATACAGACAAATAAGTAGACACGTACACACACATGGCCGGACATCCAGGAATGTACACACAGAGGCTAACACATGCACATAGCGACACGCACTCACACAGAGGCACACACTCACACTCACACTCACGCACATACAGACATACACTCACACTCATAGGCAAAGACACGCACTTTCTGATACGCATATACTCCCACACATATACATGCACACTCACACTCACGAACATACAGTCTTGCACTCACACAGGCACGCGCATGCGCATACTACTACTAGACACATGTACTTACAGACATGCACACACACACAGGGGCGCAGACGCATACATACAGAAATGCACACACTCACACTTACACACGCAATTACAAGCATACACACACAGACATTCATATGCACATACACACATGCATATACGCACAAAGGTACAGACATATACATACATACGCATACACATACATAGGGATACATACTCGTACACATAGACATATAAACACACTCACAAACGCTCAACCTTTTTTAAGCACACTTATGCAAACACAAAAATAGACACATACACGCATATGTACCCACACAGAGACGAACAAACGTTCACAAACACACGTAGATACGGCTCACATAACACACACGCACGCACACACTCACAGAAACAAACGAACACTGACTCAAACTCACACACACGTTCACCCACACACACAATCACGCACTCATTCACATACAAATGCATGCCCAGACGCACAGAAAGTGGTTGAAACACACAGACATACAGAGGTAATTTACTAAGCTTTTTTGCTTAGATGTAGCACAAGGCCGCATGAATTGGGCACCCAATGAGAAACGAACTCACTCGTGTAGGTTTGCTAGTCTACCTTGCTAACCATTACACCACCCGAGGTGCCCACACACAGACATACAGAGATAATTACATATAGACACGTACACACATACATGAGCACACACAGTGACTCAAAAATACCCACACACGCACACACACACATACACACACACATACCCCCCGATATATATATATATATATATATATATATATAGTGGAAGATTCATAGGTATCATAGTTCCAAATTAATTCATATTGAATTGAATACTTTCATTTTTATATACTTGTGATGTGTTGATTAACAAGCGGGGTTAGCTGACCATTAGCAACGAGTTTGATTCTCTCTGGATTCCTCATATTTTTGTCATTATGCTAAACTATGCTAAACCTAGAAGTTTAAAAATTAATTACCGCTTCATTTGGATCGGTGTTTCAGAAACATAAAAAAACGGAGGTCTTTAAGAGGACAATACCTTCCTTCCAAATTCATCATTTTAGGGGATATTGCTCTTAATATTAATATAGAGGAAAAATATACGATGAGTGAAATTGTTAATTTTCCCAAACCGGAGCTAACACGCAAGATCCTATTCTGTTTGACTTATCTGTTAAACGGCATACCAACTCCTCATGGGTTTTTTAATGCCGAAATTTAATTCCTTTCAGGAAGTTTGACTAACACACCTGCTGGATTATCTTGATAAGATATGAGTATATTTAATTTACTAAGCTTTTTTTGCTTAGATGTAGCACAAGGCTGCATGAATGGGGCACCCAATGAGAATCGAACTCACTCGTGTAGGATTGCTAGTCTAACATGCTAACCATTACACCACCTGAGGTGCCCATAAGATATGAGTATATGCCATAAACAGTTTCCAGACGGAAATATATAGCAATTTGACAGTTGCATTCTGGGAAATATAAATTCTCCAATTACTATAAAATGCAAGATATGTTGCAGCTATTTTGAACACTGAAAATTGAATTAAAGAATTGAGTAACCGCTCGTAAGTTTAAAAATTTTATTATCTGAATCGACGTTTAAATATCAAATAATCAACGTAATTGCTTTTTTTTTATTAATTCATCGATGGATTTATCAAACTTGCGCGGGTTATTTTAATCCTAGAGTTTAGGAAATCACATTCATTGTATATTTGTTCCTTTCTCTGTGCCATGTTTGAAGAAACGGCGTAATGTTAGCAATCCCTATATGACAAATTTTCCGTGGGCACCGTACTTTTTCTGCATTGCTGTAGCAACGAGGACAAATCACTGCGTACCTTAGGGTCAGAGGAATGTGTGATAGATAGCCATTCCAAATTGCTATGTTGAGAGAGCGTTTATCGGAGAGTAGTTCTTTGCCGGTTTTTTCTGCGAAGTCTGGTAAAATTTTCGCTTTTCCTTTGGTTTCCTGAGAAACCAGCAAATTTCCGACTTCTTTCTCTTGTCCCGTTAAGACTCACCGTCACCAACGCAAGAAATCTCGGTTTTACTTTATTTCTCTCTCAGTGAGATTGGAAGCAAAAGAGAGAGAGAGAGAGTGTGTGAGAGAGAGAAGAGGAGAAACGGAGAGAGACAGAGATAGAGAGACAGACAGAGAGACGTAGAGGGAGAGAGTGAGAGACAGAGAGACATAGAGAGAGTGGGAGAGAGAGAGAGGAAGAGAGAGACAGAGAAAGGCAGTGAGATAGATTGACAGAAAGAGCGAAGAAGAGAGACAGCGAGAAAGAGAGACGTAGAGAGAGTGGGATAGACAAACAGATTGAGAGACATGGAGAGAGAGAGAGGGTGAGACAGAGAGACATAGGGACAGAGAAACAGAAACGTAGAGAGAGAGGGAGACTCGGAGAGAGACAGACAGAGACAGAGAGAAGAAGAAGAAGAAGAAGAAGAAGAAGAAGAAGAAGAAGAAGAAGAAGAGAGAGGGAGAGAGCGAGAGAGAGAGAGAGAGACTGATAAGTAGGTATTTCTCACGGTGTGCTTCTAATAAAAGCAACTAGACTCTGCGATTTGCGAGATCAAAACTTTCTTAACTGTGTAGGTTGTTGGTCGGATATTCTGTCTTTCATTCAAACACACACTTACCCGGTCTAACGGTCGAATCCTCTCTGAATGGCGGTCGAATCGTCTGACCTCTATAACCCTTTGAAATCCCATCCAAGAGGCATCCCCATTCTACTTAACAAAAAAAATCTTCGCCAAAATTTTATAGTATCCAGCATAAACTTCATAGAACTGCCACTACGCCGACTAGAATTTATTCATATTTACCAACCCCTCCGCTCGGGCAGGATGACACAAGGTCAATTTTTAAGCGAAGTTTAACAGGTTTGAATTCTGAGTTTTTCTTCTCCTAGACTAGTTGCTTCGCCAAGGCTGAAGAACCTAGTCTGCCCTACTATTTATCCATAGCTGGAGGGAGAATAATTGGATTCATACCTTTCTCAAAGGTATTAGTGCTATGTGAAATGCAATCAGTCTCATCCAGGATTTGAACTCGTATCGCCGTGTCCATTTCCTACGACGATAACCATTACACCACGGGCACCTCCACGCCGACTAGAATTTATTTTATTTGTCTGTGTCGGGGTCTTCTGGTGATTTAGTTTATCTGTTGAATCCTATCAGCACTGTTCATGTAATGACAATATAAAGCACTCATATTTACATTTTTTTGTGTAGCAGATTTTTTTTTTTTGCACATGGTCCTATCGAATACGAACATTTTTTAAACAGGTCTCTTTGACTAATAAATGTGACCGTAACTGGTACTAACTCGCCAGGTCATAGTGGCAATGGAGGGAACACTCCTCAGATGTGGAGCCTCACCATCAGATGTTGTTTTACGTCATATCTCGGACAGCCCTTTTTAGGGGGTAGTCGTAAACGTCAGCAGAGTACACAGTCAACCTTAATTTAAATCCCGCTGACCGGGCAATCGCAAGTTCCGATTTCGGATAACTGTAAAATGGCGTGAAGTGTGAGCGACTTGCTTCTTTTAAGACAGAGTGGCTCTTATCTTCTTGAAGATGAAATTTCTTTCTTTGATGCCGAATTTTCAGAAGATTTGCGCAGTTGAAAAGGGAAAAAAATTATTCAAAACGATGTGAGATAAAGATATTTGTTTTTTATTAACTGTTCGTAATTCATTGAATGGTTGTCAGTGTTTAGTTTACTTTGTCGTTGTCATTGTGGGGTTTTTGTGGATGCATAAATTACTTCATACACATATATACTCACACACATGCACAACAACAGCAACAAACTGCATTCACTGATGATCGTTAGACAGCGTTAGTGTTTACGTTAAAGAATGGAAGCGATAGTAGTGTAACGGTTATCGTCACAGGAAAAAGAAACGGTGACTTCAGTTCAATTCTTAGATGGGGAAGTTTGAATTTCACACAGACCTATACCCCTTGGGTAATGCATGAATCCGACTATTCTCCCTCCAGCTACGAGGAAAAACCTGGGCACACAAGGCTTTTAAACCGTGGAACGGCAACCGCTCTTGGAGAAAGAAAACTCTGAATTCAAACCAATGAGGCTGTCCTCTCGTTAGTCAAACTATTTTGAGAGCTATTCTTCCGAAAATTTGTGATTTTAACGGCATGTTAAGCCGTCTAGGGTTACTTTATAACTTGAAGTAGAGGAATCGCGTTCATGGTGGGTTTATGTTTACATTTCTTGTGTAAATATTTCTTAAGAGATCTTTTCTTTTTTGCACGTGATCCAACCGAACATGAATAGTTTCTGATTAGTTCTATTTGACTCTTATTTGGGACCCTAGCAGGTACTACCACTCCAGGTCAGAGTGAACCATGGAGTAATGGCAATGAAAGGGTACTTTCGCACCCTTCAGAACTTTTGAAATGGAATCTCATCATCAGACTTAGTTTAGTATAATGTTCATGTCTTTGTTGCTTTGTTTTTTTTTTAATTTTTAAATCGTGCTTGTTACGTATTTGTTTTAAGCGTACTCCTAAATGTTTATTTTATCTATTCTTTTTATTTGAATCGTCTTTAAAAAATATCTAAGTAAATTTAGGTCAGATGGGACTGTGGAAAACGCCGATTGCACCTCTGCAAGGGCTAGGTATTCCTAATTTTTTTCCTGGGTAAGACACTAAACTGAATCTGGTTATGAGGGTCTAGCCCTGGAGTTTGGGGAGTATTGAGTACCTCTTTATTACCATTATACTGGGGTCTACACTGACCTGGAGTGGTAGTACTTGTTAGGGGCCCATCTATGTGTCAAATAAAACTGCTCAATCATTTACTTGGGATTATTTATTTGAAACCATATAGTTGTGTGCAAATAGGTTGCATTAGATACGAATACTAGATAAACAGAATTACTATCGTTAAATAGCAATACTTGCAACCATTTAACTCGTTGCAAATAATGAACTCTTTCTCCATATATATATATATTTATAAACAAGCTCTTACTCATTATCTATCTATCTATCTATCTATCTCAAGTAAGAGCTTTGTATATATATGTATATATGAAAGTACATATGGATCCAAATCCGACTGTATGAAGAAAGCAGAAAAACAGAATAATCCAAATAAGTGAATTTATTGTGATGTAAAGTCAACGTTAAACGCTTTGGTTTCAATAACCTTCATCGAGACTTTCATATTAGGAGTATTATTCACACTGCGATGGATGCTTGTCGAGATAACGAGCAAATAAAATGTATACAACGAAAAGATACAAACGTGCACATAGCATTCTTAATTCAAAATTATTAAATATGTGTTTGGCACGTGGAAAGATATTTGAAAATGTTGGATTTTTTTTTCAGAGACGAGAAAAATCCTCTCGTATTTAAAGAAATACGCAAAGATAGGTAAGTTTTCATATATACAGATCGTTTTAAAGTCATCCACGTTAGATGTCGTGTAAGAATGTATTTGGTATTTGTTTTTTTTTTTTCTGAAAGGACAGTATGAAAGTAAATAAGAATCTAAATCCAATTGTATAAAGAAAGCAGGAAAGCAAAATAATCCAAATTGGTGAATTTATTGTGATGTAAAGTCAATGTTAAACGCTTCGGTTTCAATAACCTTCATCAGAACTTTGACCGGAGAATTGTTCACACACACACACACACACACACACACACACACACACACACACACACACACACACACACACACACATATATATATATATATATATATATTTCAGTTCAGTATCTATCTATCTATCTATCTATCTATCTATCTACCTATCTATCTTGTTTGGTGATTATTGTCACGTCGTGGATGAAAAGTGCACTTCGATCGCAAGATAATCACGTTTGCGTTTGCTCTTGGTCAGGACTTAAAAGCTGTACACCATCATTTCTTCTGAGTGATGAAAAGAAGAAGACAAACATACATTTTGTATCTTCCTATTTCTATTTACATGTTTGCCCTTTAAATGTTCAGGCCTATTCTTAAAACGACCATATGAAGTTCTCTTGTCATGGGGAAAGGACGATATATATATATATATATACATATATATATATATATATATATATATATATATATATATATATATAGTTATCATCTTTTATTTTAGGTGTGATTGCCACAGAACGGTCTAAAGTCCCAAGTCTCAAGAACACAAAAATAAATAGATTCTATTTCAAGAAGATGCGGCAAAATCAGGAACTGTATTAAAACTAGAAAATCGCAAAAACAAATTTTAAGAAAAAAATTGTGTACGATAGGTTCTTATGAATGAATAACCAGTAACCCTGAAATAATAACATGAATGAATGAAATTCAAAATGCCGCCTCTAGTATGTATTGGTGTACGTGACGACCTTTTAACTTTAGAAAATACTCTCCAATTATGAAAATCTTGCACATTCATTAAAAAATGTGAACCTTAAATTTTCTGGGTTAAGGGACTTTGTTATCTTGGATAATGATTGTTGCATATTAAGATTGTCCAGAATACTGACACGAGTCTCAGAGACTTGCTATCGCTCAAACACCAGTGAAAAACCATCAGCTAACGCTGGTGTGAAAAACTGTCAACGGAGTAAAATAATTATAATAATACCTGGTCTGTCTCAAATAACTTTTGCTATTTGCAGACAGAGTAAAGTTAACTTCATTATTTAAATCTGTTTTCTGTTTTTCGTTTGTAACTCCCAAATCTATCCGAAAAATCTTTCTTCGTTTAATGGCAAGTCAAATTTCGCGGGTCATTTAATGTCAAAAACTTCCTTAAAGAAGAGCTGTAGTTGTACTATTTAATCCATAGCTGAAGGAATAAGAGATCCATACGTATCCTATGGGTATCAGTCCGAAAGAGAACATTACAGTGTACCTTAACTTCTTTACTACGATATAATACTCCACCTCAATGACTATTCGCTCTTTGATTTGGTTTGGTTCGGTTCAGTTTTATGGTACATCAACCATTGCCGGTTATTTAATGCCAAATCTTGTTTGTACATATATCATAGATATATGATTGATAAACACATTTTGTAGATACAAACGGTTAAATGAGCAAACAGTTCTACTTCTAACAATTTAATTAAGCATAAGTCATTTATTTTCCCTCAGTTTAAGAGTCAACCAATTCTATTTGACCCATAAATAAGAACTATAAAGTGCTACCATTCAGGACCAGAGTAGACTTGGTAGCGATGGCAATAAAGGGGTACTCCGCATTCCTCAACGCTCTAGCATTACTGGAGCCTCACCATCAGATTGTGTCATATCAAGAACACTCGTTGCTGGAGTCTTATCCTTCTGCAGAGGTGCAGTCGGTGTATTCCACGGCCCAAGCTGACTGTGCCACAATCCGCTCTGACTGGAGGAAAGGCATACATACACACAAATAAATAGAAACAGTTTTTTGTCTTTATACATATGTTTGTAATAACCAATCAAAACCCGTATTTTCATTAAACTATCGTTTGATATTTTCCTTCTCGAATCTTTACTTCAGAAATAACCGATACAAACACAAAAAAAAAAGAAAAGAAAAAAGTGTCCTGGAAACAAGATCCAACTACCAGCAGTACTTCTAAAACCAACGATTACCCTTTTAATGAAACATAGATTCTCCCGATTACACAATTTACCAAGAAGACGAATATATTTTTCTCGGCCATCTGAGATACCCAAATAGGGAATAGACTTACTGGTAGACACAAACTGACGGTCAAACTTACATCAAATTTAATATAACTCATATTACTACTGAAGATGACAGGGTTGTCCAGCCTTTGTTTATTTTCATTATTACACAGACGCTTGGCAAGCCAATCATGAACACAGTTGAGTCGAAAAGACTAGTATCTGGCCATTTGATTCCTTTATAGCTGACTGAACCCCTACAGTTAACTGTTAGGCTGATACCTTACGAACTGTCCAAAAAACCTGGAGGCAAATTTATGGCAAGGCCTGTCTAATTGTTTCTAAGCTTACTTCTATAAATGTAACCACAATCGCACACAAGCACACTTATATATATATATATATATATATATATATATATATATATATATTAAGAAAAAATTGAATTAGAGTTTTTCTTCTCGTAGACTGGTCGCAATAAGAAGTTTGAATAAAACAGTCTGCCCTGCTATTAATTAACCCATAGCTGGAGGGAGAATAGTTGCATTCATACATTTACTAAAGGGAATTAATGTTATGAGAAATGCTAATAGGTTCGTCCAGGTTTTGAATTCGGATTGCTGTGTTCATATCCTACAAAAGTAACCATTACATTCCAAACGCCTACAAACGTATATTCTACTTGTAGTTGCCAAGAAAGGGCAGAGACTCCCGTGGAGAAAAGACCAGTTTATTCTTCTAGCTTAGATATATTTAGTTGTTGAAGATTGACGAAGTTTTTGCTTCAAAAACACCATTATATGTATACCTCTCTCTCTCTCTCTCTCTCTCTCTCTCTCTCTCTCTCACTATATATATATATATATATATATAGTGTGTGTGTGTGTGTGTGTGTGTGTACTAGTTCTGCAATCGCAAATAAAGAATTTGACCTTTATTAAAAAGTTAAGTGAAATGATTTGACTTTTGCAGAGGTCACCAGATGCCGAGTTTCAGCTGGAAATGTTACTGATTAACGCACGAATTGAAATGTGCGTGCGAGTGAAATCCGTGGCATCTGAGAAGGTTAACCAAATTGCAAAATAAGCACAATGATCAGACGATAATGCGAAAGTATAATAATGCCAAATATAATGATACCAAATACAGTAACGATGCGTAGTAACGTGCCGTCTTGTGTTGAAGACCAACGCCGGAGAGGAAGGACTTATAAACAAACAAGAATGACGAACGTTACATCTCCTTCGAAATAGACCCCTTTGCCACTCAGCACTTGTGCTCCAGCAAGTTTTCAGTTATATTACCTTTAATGGCATATCAAACTTTGTGGGCTATTCAAGTTATCCTTTTCAAAAAAAAAGAAGAAAAAAACGGTACTATTTAACTGATAACTGGAAGGAATATCTTTCCGAAGGGAATTATTACGAAAGTGAACGTAATAGCCCATTTAAGAGATCGAACTCACTGGTTACCATGTCGAACGTTGGAAAGTCCTCTTTTAAGATGATGAGATGTTGCGGGGTCGTATTAAAAAAAAAAAACTTCCTCGCCTTCGAAATTTGCCACTAAGAGAGATTTCCTTTTTTGCGAAACAAGAAAAAGTCGATTTAGTCTCAATTCTCTTCATGAAATCTAGTATTCGTTAAATTGTATCAGTCTCTATCTATAGCCGTTCACTTTTGCAACCCCCCACAAAAAAAAACATGTATATCCTGATCCTTTTTTATCATTCCATTCCGCACATTATCTATCTCTCTATCTATCTATCATAGTGTCTTTTAGTCGTATTCTGTAATATCTCTGTCTATATTCTCTGTCTATATTCTCTGTCTATATTCTCATTCTATTCTCCCAATCAGTCGGTAAATATCTGCTTCCCAATCTATCAGAAGAAGAAGAAGAAGAAGAAGAAGAAGAAGAAGAATGCTAGTTATTGGTTAATCAAGTTAGAAAAATTAGCCGACTGTTTACAAATGGACATCTCTATCCTCGGCTTCGAACTCATTTACACCCGGGGTATCTTTCGAACATTTTTTTTCGGACCATCAGACTGACTTAGAGAAACTGAATGTTTTAAAGACAATTAAGTATTATTACTGTCAGTTAGATTCAATAAAGACATACGTAGGAACACAGTGATTCGTCCATTGTAAACATTCACAGGATCTTCAAAGTTCTAGTTTAAAACGTTGTGTCTGGCTTTCGGAAAGTTAATAAATCAATTTCTCATTGTTTCCTTGTCTTTTATGTTTCATTTAATTGCAAAAATAAATGTCGGATATATCCAAAAGTTCTTTGGAACCGATACTAATATCCCCATATGAAAATGGCGTAAAATCATTTATATATATATATATACGAAACGTATGCACCCTTCTATCCTCCAGCTGTTCTTCCACGCGGATAGCTTTGGCATTAGATTACTCATGAAATTTGATATGCAATTAAACAAAGAAACTTACCAAAGCATGTTTCTGTGCAAGGATCACGGCGCAGGCCTAAACAAACAACAGTTTCCTATTCAGCTGATCTTACATAGTTTTGGTCTCTTTGTTTAACGGCATATCACCCTTCGTGGACTATTTAACATCAAGAGCATCCTTGTTAGTGAACAACAACGGTACTGTTAAACTATACTCCTTCAGAAGAGCAATAGTCCGAAAGTAAACTGAATAGCATGTCAAGAGATCGAACTCGTTGGCTACGATATCGCACGTTAGGTTCAACGTCACAGGCTTTCCTCCTTATTCACGGAAAAAGGCAAAGCGTGATACAAACTGGTATCAGGAGTTTTCCAAACGAGGCTAAAGATAAGATCAAACCGTCTTAGAACTCTTTTGAGTTATCTTAAACAAAGACTGGTTACCATATCAAGGTTAGAGTATCCAGTTAGTTATACTATTTGCCCATAACTGGGAAAAGAATCGATGGAAGCTAATGCCAAGTTAGACACCTAATACTCTTGCTCGTGATTTGAACTTGTTTCGTCGAATTCATTTTTCTCGACGATAAATATAACGCTATATGTAAATTATAATTTAAAAAAAAATCATTAATTCAAATGATTGAATGTGGTTTATTAAAGTAATATTTTATGAAGCCAGTATGATCAGCCATCAAACAAAAGATATTTTGTGTATTATCTGTTATTAGCTTATTTACTGCTAAAAAACTTAAGCGAACGTCGAAGTATGCTTAGCCTTGTAATCTGTGCTAAGAATACGCAGACTGTATCACCTGCAAAGAGGTATGACTCATCGTCAATAAAGGGTGTCCAGGATTAAAATTCACCTGATGGTGGAGGCTTAAGTTCTGAAGATCTAGGGAGTGAAGATGACCCCTTTATTGCCATTACTCTCGGGTTCTCTCTGAACTTGAGTGTTAGACCAGTCGACTGAGGTTGTAGAATACACTGGCTGCATCTCTGAAGACGGGTAACCCACTTGCACACAGCGAGTTTCCCGGATATGGTAATAAACAATCTGATAGAGATACTCCCGTAATGTTTGAGCTTTGGAGATTGCGGAGTACTCTTCAATGCTATTGCACCCAGGTTCACCCGGGCTCGGAGTGGTAGTACCTGATAGATCCTATCTATGGGTCAAATAGAACTGTTTGACATTTAGCAAACGACTAACACTAAATTGAATTGTTAGAAATACAGCTATTGGATTCTTTAACTCTGTGTTTCTATAAAATGTGCTTATAAATCGTATATTATATATGTAAAAACATGATTTGGCATTGAATAACTAACAATAGTTGATATTCCATAAAAAAAAAACTTAACCAAACTAAACCATACAGTCGTATTACTTGTTTATGATCCCGTCTATTGGTCAAAAAGATGTGTTTAAAATTATTGGTATCCGATAGGACAGTGTATAGAAAATGTAAATAGTAACACACAATGAATGTTACTCACTAAGAATGAACTACCCCAAGACGAGTTGACATGCCGTTAAAATCAGTCAATCTAAATGTGTTAATGTTCCATATTGACCCTTGGCCGAGCCGTCAGTCAGATTCTCTGCAGAGGACGCATCTATGAAAATATGTGGAAGTAGTTACATGGTTGAGTGGAAATGTGTGGGTGCTATGAAATGATATTTGAAGATGCCCACGTGGAATACGGGCAGTCAGAGTGGGAGTCTCAGTGACAGTCCTGAGACATTCACTTTAGTTGAGTACCTCTCGGCCCAGAAGCAAAAGTGCTAAGTGGGGCCTTGAAGATAACACAGCGTGGTCTGAATGGTTGGCATTGTTTAATAGCGTATCAACCTTCGTCGGTTATTTAATGCCAAAGCTATCCTTGAAGAACAGTAATGTTACTATTTAACCCATACCTGCGATGATAAAGGAGTTCATATCTTTTTCCAAGGGTATTTGTCTAAAAGTGAATGTAGCAGCGCGACTGGAGTTCGAACTCGCTTACTACGATTCTGCAATCAATCGCTTTAGGCATTACACCGCGAGGACACCCCCAGCATGGTATGGTTAAGAGAAGGAGTTATGGGTTAATACAGCAGTCTGTCTAGTCTCTATTTGTCTCCGTCTGTTTCTCAATCACCACAGAAGATGTGACCTCTTTCGAAAGAAATAAAGAGATATTCTTTTATCCCATAAGGGATTAAGTGTCATCCTTAATCCCTTATAGCAACACAATACTAATTCCATTTTTTTTCTGGGAGTGTATATAATAAAAAATAGTTTCTCGTAACAGATATTCTTTCGCTCTTGTTTACTTTTTCACTCAACGTAAAAAAAAAATATTTTCAGCGTTTTTATTAAGTCAGATTAAATAGTCCCTCTTAGAATATATTTTTCTTTGCCTTCCAGCCAGTTCTGAAGACGTCGAGTTAGACAAAATTTTATCTTTCATTTTTTGAATATCTAATATACTCGTTCACTATTTTCTCCCATCTTCTTTTTTTATACAATTTACTTTTTAGAAATTCTACAGATCTTTCATACCATTTCTCATCTTCATCGTTCCTTTTTTCCCCCCTGCTTTCGGTTATTCAATTGATTCCAATTTGAAAATAAGCCCAAGGTCATTCTTAACTCGTATTTCAGAAATTTACAGAATTCAGTATATTAAATGCGCATGCGTACTTTTCCAAGTCTGACTTCCTGCGTTTCTGATACACAGACAAGAAAAGAAGTCCGCATTTCTTTCGCTAACAATGTATTTCGGGGCATTCAAATTTGGGCAGTTTAGAAGAACTATATTAGGCTATAAACTTCAGCAAAGGTACATGCACACGAACACATGCATACATATTTGTAGGCGCCTACCGTTAAGCATCCTCGGCTCGCGGAGTGAATTCGATCCTGAGTACTTTGCTACTATGGCCTACCGCGCAGTACCGATAAACAATCCCATAAAATAGAAAGATTGATATGATACCTCCTTATATGATTTCCTTGTGCCATAGAACATGGAACTTATTAAAAATGAAATACTCCTTGGTTATTAGGTAAATTGGCAAAAGGGTTGGATATGCCATGTGATTCCTATTGAGGTTCGTAATCGTGGTCTTATAGGACACTCAGTCGTTTCGTTTCTTTCAAAGATAGGAATCACTGGCCGCAGTTTGAAAGTTGCCTCAAATCATCTTCAGACCACGGCGCGATATGCATCAAGCTGGATTTGGTCGAAAGCGAGAAAGTTTTCAGCATGAAGGAAATACACGCGGAACCACCTTTCCCGTGTGATTACGTAAGAAACGGTTACTGTAAACGGGTAATAACATCAACCGCCGAAAGTAAACCCGTTCTTTTTTTGTTTTGTTTTTTAAATCACAAACTGCACTCAGAAAATGAAGATTAATGTCCAATGTAGTCTCTGTATTTAATTGATCTGGCGTATATATATGTATACATATGTGATTCTCTTAATACCCTGTCCGGTGGCAAAAACTGCTTGGTAGTGCCAGGATTGGCAGTACCGCCTTGAGCTACCGAAACTGTGTTAACACCCCTGGTTGGCGGCTGATGAGGACATGGTATCGCACGTGCTTTCACACGTTGTATGATGAATATATATATATATATATATATATATATATATATATATATATATATATATATATATATAACACAATGTCAGTTTTTAAGCGAACTAAAACAAGTTTGAATTCAGACTTTACTTTCCCCGCGTCTGCTTGCTTAGCCAATACTGAAGACAAATCTTCCTTACTTTGTACCAATAAATGGTAGGTAACAGATGGTGTAACATTAAGGTCCAGCAAAATATTCAAGATAGGACCAAGATATGGATATGTGAAATGTACATAAGCAATCCCGAAATATACGAAATTGGTTCATGTACCAAACTTTTACTTACCTTTTTGAGTTTAAGGTTTTTCGACATAAGGAGAGAGAGAGAGTCGCGCTATTACGTTCACTTTATACCTTTCCCAAGGGTATTTGCCCAAAAGTGAATGTAATAGTGCGACAGAGATCATGATGCTATTTCTTTTATAAAATAAACTTTTCCTTTTATAAAAATATAAAATAGTCTTATAAACTTCAAAAGAACTTCAAAAGTCGATTTAAGATGTCAGTGAGTGATTAGTACTAACCGAACTTTCAAGCTTTTGTCGGTGGATTGATTCATTTTAAAAACATGACATCCCGAATTTACCGTTGCTCACCTGTTGGAATTAGATCGTCGAATCTTTGGATAGATTAATCAAATCTTTGATTTTTGTTTTTGTCACTGTGAATAGAGACACTCCCCCAGAAGGTGTTGGCTAGGACCCTTACTTAACCAAGCCCCAATATTGAAGTTTGATGGGATGACATATTAAAATCTGAAAAGTTGAAGCGATACTCTTCCCACAGACGCAGATAAATGCGTTTGATTGACTGATCAGTCAAAAATAGTGCAAGAATACGAAATGATTTGTGATTGATTAGCTAATCGGGAATATTTGTTCCCAGAGGAATCCTCTATAAAAATGTTTTTAGGGTTAGAAAAAGAAAGATATCCGATGTCCATACCAAAAACAGGAGAATAAGAAAAGAAATCTCTCCAAACACTCAAGACTATCCGGCAAAAGCCTCATTCAGCAAAAAAATGAGTAACATTGAAAAGCTGCTCCATCCAGATACCACATTTGTCTATCTCTCAAATGCTACAAAAAGCAAAACGATTTCAATATATATATATATATATATATATATATATATATATATATGCTTGTTTGATTAAATAAAAGACATTTTGTCAGTATAATTCTATTAAAATCCTTTAAACTTTCCTGATAAATGTCTTGATTTTAGGTTGAAATTGGTAGATGAATTTACCAAAATTATCCCGAGCGCTTACATAATATATATATATATATATATATATATATATATATATATATATATATATATATATATTATTGGGTTTTAATAAATAGTTATTCATTGTTAACGGAGACATTTTCTTGTCTTTGACTTGAAAACACCCTGGCAGGTTTTAACAAACAACCCCAAACATCAGAAGAAGTTCTTGATGGATTGTGTCATCCCCGATCAGTGGATCATTCGAAGACAACGTGCCCACAGAGGAAGTTTATAAACCAAATAGCCGGAAACGTATACTGTAGTCACCGACAAGTACTATGAATAACTAAGGACAACAATGCTGACGGATATGATAACGTTCACAATACATGGAAAAGCGATCATTTTAAGGGAATTAGCACTTAATGCCAAATAATAGATTGAACATCTTGGTCAACCAAGTAAAAGCTCAATATATGTATAGGATGGGACTCAGTTAATATCTGTTGATTACTGTAATTAAACACGATTGATTGCTTGCCTAGTCGACTAATGCTGTAGAATACACTTACTGCATCTCTGCAGAGGAGTAACTCCTCTGCAAAGAATTTCCTGATATGACACAAAACAGTTTGATGTTGAGGCTCCAGTAATCCTGGAGCTTCAGCGAATGCAGAATAATCTTTCATTGCCATCACTCCCAGGTCGACTCCAGCTCGGAGTGGTAGCACCTTATAGGGTCCTATACATGGGTTAAAAAGAACTAAATTGCGTAATAGAATTACTTGAAATAGAACTGATTGACATTGAAACTGTACGGATACTAAACTGAATTGTTTGAAATGGATCTGTTTTGACATTTAACTGTGTGTAAACAAAAACTATACTTCTACTAAACTGAATTGTTTGAAATAGAACTGTTTGACTAAATTGAATAGTTTGAAATATAAATGTTTTTGACAATTAAACTTGACAATTAATTTATGCTAAAATGAATTGTTTGAAATAGAACTGTTCATTTGTATAAAAATAGATTTGGCATTAAATAACCTACAAAGGTTGATATGTCATAAAACAAAAACAAAGAACCAAATAAAGAAACAATTGATTTCTTGAAGCCAAAAATATTTCTTTTCAAAAACTTACGAAAAATTGATGTCGAGAAAATAAATTTGTCAACATAATCGATTTGAAAGACAAGATGTAAAGACTAAACATCTAACATCGTGCGAATCTGTATAGAATGAACGGTAGAATGAAATAGGTTTAAGAGGTTAATAATTATTCATACTCAAATGACTAAAAGCCCAATTCCGTATATGAGAGATAATAATAAAGTTGAAAGACATAGTTGGATATGAGGCTATATTGGCCTCCAGGTGAAAGTTGGCCTAATAGATAATGTTGGGTGATATTTTGTGTTCTTCTTCAGTTAACTTCCTTTGAATAAGAGGTTGGACGGTCGGTTAGGTTTTATGGCACATAAACTCTTGTAGATTGTCTAATCCTGTTAATGCAGATATTAAATATGTATTATTTGTAAATGTATAATTCGTAGATTGCATTTTAAACGAGTCTGAGCTTGCGCAGTTAAATCGTTTCCTGTTTTGCTATGTAACGCTTACAATCTAATATCAATCATTGTTTTGAACACAGTTCAATAGTTATACATATGATTTCTAAGTTCAATAGTTATACATATGATTTCTAAGTTAAATAGTTATACATATGATTTCTAAGGGAGTTGTTTGCAGGTAATCTTACTCTTAAATAAGTTAGAGCTAATTTGGTTGCACACAATTAAGTATTGTTATTTTGCACACAATTAAATGGTTTCAAGTATTCCGATCTAACATTCATAATTCTATTTAATATTAGTCATTTGTTTGCATACATTGAAGTGGTTTCAAGTGTTGCTATGACTAATAGTTTTATTTACTCATAATTAAATGCTTTCAAGTATTGCTATCTAACGCTAATAATTCTCTTTAATTTTAATCATTTGCTTGCATACAGTGAGTTGGTTTTAAGTATCGCTCAGACGAATGGTTTTATTTGCTCACAGTACATGGGCTCAAGTATTAGATAAACTCTGATAATTGTATTAAACATTATACATTTATTTGTACACAGTTACATGGTTCCAATGTAATAATAATAATAATTCAATTCTTGCACAAAATGATTTTAAGTATTGCTACATTACACAAATAATTCAATTTGCCATCAGTCAAATGGTTAAACAGAGTAATGGTATTCAATGGGTACTCCACAATCCCCAAAGCTCCAGGTCTGAAGCCTCACAATCGGATGGGGACATTCGTTGGGGAGTGTCTTATTCCCCCGTAGAATTGCATAGTAAGTTGGGGCTGTCGAATACATCGACTGCATCTCTGCAGAGGGATAACCCCCCAACCAGTGTCCTGGTTATGACATTAAACAATCTTACGGTGAGGTTCCGGCAATGCTGGAGCTTTGGAGAATGTGGAGTACCTTTTCATTGCCATCGCTCCCAGGTCACCTCTGGCCCGGATTGGTAGCACCTGGTAGGGACCTATCTATGGGTTAAACAGAACTGAGCTGCACTTATGCTAAACTGAACTGTTTGAAAAAGAACCGTTTTGACATTGAAACTCTTCTTACGATAAACTGAATTCTTTGAAATAGAACTGTTTTGATATTTAACTGTGTGTAAACAAAAGCTATATTTACAAAAAAACTGAGTTGTTTGAAATAAACTGTTTGACTAAACAGAATAGCTTCGAAAAGAAATGTTTTTGACAATTAAACTGTGTATTTATGCCAAAATAAAATGTTTGAAATAGAATAATTTATTTGTATGAAAATGGAATTGGCATTAAATAACGTACAAATCGTTGATATGCCATAGATCCCAAACAAACAAATAAACAAGCCTCTGTAGAGATGCAGTCGGTGTATTCTATAACCCCAGCTTATTGGTCTATCCTCGGACTAGTCTCTTTCTACGAAAGTATTATTGCAAAGAATAATGGCTATGATTACACCAAACAAATTGAGTGTCGGATTTTGGCTTTTTGAGTATAGACTCTTGAAAAAGGAATCCTAATAAACTCGCAAATTTATCCACAGGAAGGGCATTTGTTTGCACACAATTAAATGTTTTCAATTATTCCCATCAAACAATAATTATTCTATTTTATATTAATTATTTGTTTACACACAGTTAAATGGTTCCAAGTGTTGTAATCAAACACTAATAATCTTATTAAATAGTAGTTATTTGTTTACACACAGTTAAATGGTTCCAAGTGTTGTAATCAAACACTAATAATCTTATTAAATAGTAGTTATTTGTTTACACACAGTTAATTGGTTTCAAGTATTTTTATCAATCACAAATAATTATATTTAATACAAATAATTTGTTTACGCACAGATTGTTTTAAGTATTCCAATCCAATACTAATAATTCTGTTTGATATGAATCATTTATTCGCAAACAGTGAAATGGTTTCAAGTACTGCTATCGAACACTTATAAATTCTATGTCATATTAATCATTTGTTTGCACACAGTCAAATGTTTTAAAGAAATACCTTTTTAAATTATCTTACCTGGTGGTAATCAAAATTTTTTAAAATATGGGATTAGGCAATATTGGCTGTCATTCTTTTTACCTAAAGAATGATGTGTTGTTTGTCCGTTTAAAAAAAAAGAGGAAAAATGAAAATTTCTTATATTTTTTAATCATAGGTTAACTTTTCTGAAAAAAGCTGAAAACTTTCTGTGTGAGTAAAATGTTAGTTCTAGTTCCTCCGAGCGGCCTAAACTGAGTCTTTGATCCTAGTGTGAGGACCCACCTGTCAGCTGGAACTGTTGAATACTCCATTATATTTCTTCAGAGTGTTAATGACTCCCCTTCAACAAGCGTCCTGCTAATGACAATAAACAGCATATCTAATGATGAGGTTCTCGTCCAAGAACTTTGGGTGATTTGGAGTACTCCTCCATTGTCATCATCACTGGTCTGCTCTCACTCGGATTTGGAATATATGTTAGGGTCTCATCTATTGGTCAAATAGATGTGATTAAATCTTTAATAAGGATTATACTTGTTATCAGATATTTGAAACCGGTCTAGGAAAAGGAAATCTCTTAATTCAAACCTTAGATTTAAAAAATTGACTTTAGGTACTATCCTGTTCATGTTAAGGGGTTGGTAAACATATATATATATATATATATATATATATGTGTGTGTGTGTGTGTGTGTGTGTGTGTGTGTGTGTGGATGGCCTAAAAATATGGGAACGTAGAGTTGGATAAAACTGAGTTGCTGATGAATTTAAAAAACAGAACGGCAATAGAATATTATCGAGGAATACGGACTTAAATATACAGAATTATATATATATATATATATATATATATATATATATATATATATATTCAAACAAATTATTGCTATGATTATTTTGAAGGGTCATATTTAAGCGCAGTAAAACTGGTTTGAATTTAGAGCTTTTTAGTCAGGTTTTTTAAACAAATTAAAGAGCCCAGTCTTCCCTATTGTTTATCAATAGCTGGAGGGAGAAATGTTGGATTCATTACTTTCCTGAACGTATTAGCGCAATGTGAAATGCAAAGACCCCTTTCCAGGATTTGAACTCGGGTCATAGGGTGCATTTCCTTTGACGATAATCGCTATGCCACGAGCACTTCCAGCTGTAGATCAAATGTAGATCTGCGTGTCAATTATTTGTATTAAAAAAAGAATCCGTGAAAAATCTGTAAAACCATATATATATATATATATATATAGATATTTGTGTTAGTAGGTACTTGAGACTATAACTGTTTACAAATGAATATTATCTCTTGTTACTTGAAACTATATCGATGGGCAAAGAAATATCAAATAGAAATAGAAAACAAATAATAGTGTAGAAATTATAAGTATTAGATAGGAATTCTTAAAATCATACCATTGTGTGCAAATTATTTATCTTATTAGATAGGTTTGGTTTTGTTTGGTTTCTTTGTTCAGTGGCATATCAATCATCATGGTTTATTTAATGCCAAAGCCATCTTTGTATAACACCAGTGCTATTATTTAACCCATACCCTGGAGATAAAGGGTTCATACCTTTTCAAAGGGTATTTGTCCAAAAATGAATGTAATAGTACGACTGGAGTTCGAACTCGCTTACTACTAGGTCCATCATGTTAGTCACTACTCCACGAGAACCTCTCCTGTATTAAATAGGAATGTTTCATATCAGATCAGTTTGTGGAAAAAGACAAAGAAAAGACCCTTTAAGTAACAGCTATACAAAATGTGTAGTTTTCTAGGTACGTAGTTTTCTAACCTCCAGGTAAAAAATAACCCTAATTGAGTTGATATGCCTTTAAAAATGTCATATCTCATTAAGTAAACACAGTTAAACTTTAAACCAGTTGACCTCTACGTTACCTGACAAGGAGGCTCGGTCATTCTCCCCTCCCCTGATCAAGCTCTTCGCGTTTCTTTGGTTAGTAACGAAGGACAGTACTCGCCGAAACAATTTCCCTTCTATCATTCCCAATTACAGTAAATAACTCTTCTTACTGTCTCCGTTTGAGTTTTCTTTCAAGTGTATTCCTCCACACTGTGTCAACGGCTTGTCGAACCATCTCAATTTGTCGTCCATTTTTAAATTGTACAACTTCCCTCATCTTTAACTTATCCTTCCGGCAAAGAACTGGTAATTCCTTTGGACTACTGCAGGAATCCGGATGTAATCAGCCGCTGCATTTCCGGTGGCGAGCGGGAATGGGGTGACAAGATGCCGCCATAACTAGAGGCAATGTAGAACGCTTACAATTACGTGTCCACTAAACCAGCGCACGGCAAGGCCCAAATGCTTACCAGTGGACAGCGTAAACTTTGAATCAATAGTTGTGAGAGGTGCTGTCGATGGAGAGTTGTGATTCGTCGGTTGTGAGCTGTGAAATTATCCAAATCAGAGAACAAGGAATCAATCGATCGATAGTAAATTGCAGCATGATTGAAAATGAAGCTTTGATTGTTTTTTTTTTCTTTTTGTTTTGTTTATAAATTTTATTATTCTATTTTGGGGAGAATATTGAGTTCCACTATAGCTACATCACTTTCGTCTTCCAAGAAGGACCATTGATATTAGGTTAGCGCAAAAGCATTAAACACTATAATTTTGTATTATGTTAGGAAAATCTTTGAAGTGTTTATTTTTATTTTTCATGTTTATTCCTCTACAAAGGGTTTGTTCAATCAATTAACTATTGTAGTCATTTGCTAAACTTGGCATGGTGTGAAACAAGGACGGAAATGCGTTGCATTTTGTTAGAACCAAACTTACAAACAGGCAAGCAGATATAATTAGTGCTCTGCCTTCCAGTCCTTGAGCTAGTCTAAACTCGACTTAATAGACATCATGCTCGATGTAATAATTAACTGATCACTGTTAATGCTCCATATTGTTAGCAACTAAGTTTAGCAGAAGAACTAAAATGTGAAGCATTAATAATTGTCTGATAGACTAGTTCGTTAACTTTTATATCACCTGTAGTGCCTATCCTTATCTACTCATTCTAGCATAGACTGACACAAGGACGGAAAAGAGGAGCGCTAATAAAGAGATAGCGCAAAAGCTTTAACAAGCATAATTTTGAATAATGTTTGGGAAATCTTTAAAGAGTTTTTTATAAATTTATTTTTATCTTTTACCCTCTTTATACTGTTTATTCAATCTGTAGTTGTCATATGCTAAAATTTGCATAGGTTGACACAAAGACAGAAGTATGAGGTGTCCCGTGAGCTTATGTTATGCGTCATGCCTACATCTATTTACTAAGTTTAGCTAAGACTGAAACAAGGACAGAAACTTTGAGCCCTAATAAAGATGTGGCTGCTTCCTTCGGTAGCCGTTATATCACTTAACGTTTAGTTTAGCATTAAATCTAAGGTGTAAATCGAACATATCCCTAAAATGTAAAAAGAGGCGTAAGAAACATTGGAATGACGCTAAACAGCATCCAGGGATGGAGCTCTAGTCCTGGATCTCTGACACGTTTTGCGTACCCCTTCAAAGCCATTACTCCCAAGTCCACTCTGACTCGAAATGGTAGTACCGGTTAGGGTCCTAAATGTAGCTAAAATAGATCTGTTTGAAAATTATTTGTATTAGACAGGAATACGTGAAACAGTACAACTGTCTGCAAACAAATGTTTACTATTGAAAATTATAATGTTGGATAGGAATACTTGAAACCACTAAAGGAACTATTGTGTCATTAAAGAAATTAATAAAACCAATGATATAAGGATAATGGCTTGTTTTAATTATAGTCATTTAGACTACTAAATATCATTAATGGTCCTGTCGGTGGGGGTTGCAGAAAACACCGACTGCATCTTTGCAAAGGGGTAAGACTCCTCCAACGAGTTTACTGGATATGACACAAAACCGTCTGATAGTGTATCTCCATTAATACTAGAATTTTGGGGAATGTGGAGTACTCATTTATTGCCATCACTCCCAGGTCCACTCTAGCCCTTGATAGGGTCTAATCTATGGGTCAAATACGACTAAGCCGTGTACTTATGATAAACTGAAATATTTAAAATAGAACTCTTTTGACAATTAATTGTGTACTTATGCTAAACTGAATAATTAGAAATAGAGCTGTTTTTATGTATAAACATGGATTTGACATTATACAAATAATTTGCAAATAAAACTTTTTAACCCAATAGATAGGACCCTAACAGATAATAACACAATGGATCTGAGTGTAAGGAAAATGTAGGGATATTGCCCATTCTGTAGATCTCCAGAACTGGCATCTACCGTAGTACCATCCCAAGAACATTCATTTTTAGGTGGTCTTATTCCTGTGCAGGGGATACAATCATCGTATTCCCATCCTCACCGCAGTATTATTCTGAGAGGATTGAATTTCTTTGTGTTAAGAAGAAACAGACCGAACCCAAACTAAACAGGAAGGAGTTCCTGGGGTGTAGTTGCTTGCGTACTGCAGAGTGACATTGTAGTAAGCAAGTTCAAACTCCAGTCGCTCTATCACGTTTCCTTTTTGAGCAATACTCTCGGGAAAGTTATTAACCTTTTTATCCTTTTGTTATGGATGAAATCAGTAATTCCCAACGTAGGGCGCATGCCCCACCGGTGGGGAATGATAATATTTTGGTAGGGCATGGTAATATTTTGGTGGAATTTATTTAGATAACAATTTTATGACCTTTAAAATTTCTTTCCTGGGAATTGCATATAATTCATGTGAATTCATAATATGATGGAGTCAGTATTATAGATGGGGCATCAGAATTTTAGAAATACCAATGTGGGGCATTGCCCAAAATCGCTTGGAAACCACTGGCTTATTGATAGTACCACAGCTGTTTTTTCTAAAAGGATGACTTGGCATTAAATTACCCACGACGGTTGATATGCCATTAAAACAAAAACTAAAACAAACGAAACAGTGGTTTTTATTTAAAGAGGATATTTTTGTTCTAGAAATGTCTAAACTTGATTTGGCTTGTTATCTTTGTTTAAAGGCATATCAACATTCAAGGGCTATTTAATGCGAAAGCCATCCTTTTTAGAAGGATAGTAGTGGTACTAGGAGGGATAAGAGGGTTCATACTTTAACTTTGGTACTTGTCTGAAAGTGAATGTGATAGCGTTTCTTGAGTTTGAACTCTCTTATTAAGGTTCCACAGTTCAGCACGTCAGCCACTATGTTCCAGGGACTCCTTCCCTCAAATTTTGTTCATCGTCTTTCATTTGACTTCTACTAGAGAAACTTTTAAAGAGAAAATCTGGCTTAGACCAAGGTAGTCCCGAGTTAAGTAATTCCTAATTTCCGCTTTGACAAGGCCAGGGAATGTTTTGCTTTCGGGAAAAGAAAATCAGAAAACAACCATATCGTAGAGAGACCGCAACTGCTGACAATTTTCCAAGATAGTGATTTCCTTCATTGCTTCATTCGATTCCTGATTTTTATAAAGTTTTTGTTTCTTAATTATTTACCAACTTCCCTGATTGATTTCTTCTGTTTTCCAATTTCTTAGCATTCGCGATTAGATAATCTGAATAAATTTTTAGATACTTTTTTGTTTTATTTCTTTTTCGGTTTCTTGTGAGTTGTGAGCGAAAGTCGAAATTAATGATAAGGTAACAATATTAAGAGACAAAAAAATACATTAGATAAATTTCAAAATAATCTTAGATTTCAAAGTGCTACCTTACTGCATCGGGTTCTATTTTGAATGCTAATATAAAGCACAAAGTACAGGTCTTCGTCGGGTACAAGGCCATGATTTCTATCACAGATGTTTACAATGATAGTCAACAGACTTCTTTGTATTCATATTAAGCTGGTAAATGCTATCATTAGAACAATTTAAGAAGTACGAATCACCCATTGAGAGTCAAACTCACAATTAATGGTCTTATTGTCTAGATTGCTAACACGGAGAGTCCTTTGGCGTAGCGTTTAGCGTGCTGAACTGCCACATGGTATTAAGCGTGTTCGAACTCCAGTCATTCGATTACTTTCTTTTCCAAACAATTACCTCTAGGAAAGGTAAGGATCCCCATATCCTTCTAGCTATGGGTTAAATGATATCACAATTATTATTCAACAAGGATGGCTTTGGCATTAAATAATCCAAGAGGGTTGATATGCCATTAAACAAAGGGTTAATTTTCTTTGTTTATAATGGCACATCAACCATTCATAGTCTTTCCTTTATAGTTTACCGTGATTAGGCATTAAAAAAAACAGAAATTATCACTTGGCAGACAGAAATGGCTTGCTTGAATTTCTTCGGGCAAGAGACCCAGAGTGTTTTTCACTATGTGCTTGGTTAGGTTTATTGGTTTCTTATGGCATATCAACCTCTTATGAGTTATTTCATGCTAAATCTTATTTATGTATATTTATGAAGTATATATGAACTGTAAGCGCATAATTGGTTATTTAATATCATTAGAAAAACCAGAGCTCACTTGTTTGCACACAGTAGTAATTTACTAAGCTTTTGGCTTAAATGTGGCACAAAGCCATATAAATGGGGCACCCAATGAGACTCGAACTCACTAGCATAGGTTTAGCTAGTCTTACTTGCTTGCTAACCATTACACCACCAGAGGCGCCCCTTTTTTGCTCACAGTAATACTTGGAGCTATATTAGCTAACACCAGTACTTCTGTCTAATGTTAGTAATTTGTTTCCACAGTTATATGATTGCGAGAATGGAAAATACATCAGTTTACATTTTTGATTTGAGACCGGTTCTTTATTCTAAATAAGTTGGCGACGGTAGTCGAGGACGACCCGAAGGATACCTTTTCAATAGCTACTACACCGAGGTGTAGGGGAAGGTGCTACTTCTTTCCCTTGATTGCTCTTCTTTACCCTCGATACGTACCTATTAATGCTGTTACACAAGGAGGTATCAAGTACCATTTTTGAATCTTTCGTATGACTCGACCTAGGATTGAACCCCGGCCTCCTAGACCATTGGCGAACACTCTACCCATTAGACCAATGGGCTGGTGTCAACACTATAAAACCTTTGTCGAATCTTGGTTAGTTTTGTACATTCGTGTTTTATAGTGTACTGATTTCCACACGGAAATTTAGGGGGAAGCTCATCTTTTAGAATGAAGGAATGAGTTAATCACTATTTGCTTTGAATTTTTGATTCAGGTTCATTCTGGTGAACCCAGCTATCATTATGAGTTTCTACCCTGCGAGGAAAATATTTAGGGTAAGCCTGGAAGAAAGACAGAAGAATCCTGGAAATGTCAACCTTTTTCAGCTAGTACTCTGGCATCAGCATTCCAAGAACCCATCTTGTAGACAGCTTGTTCACACCCAAGATCTCAGTTGAAGCTGTGTGGACAGAACAAGAACTAATTCCTATTTATTTAGCTATCTGCAGAACAAAAAGAGATTCGCCAACTAAAACTATATGTTCATCTGTGTGTGAAATTTTTGGACCACCCGATTGAGAGGGATTTTTTGTGGTGTACTTTGAATTCGACAGCCTACTTCTCCACGGCTGCATAGAAAGAAGAGTTATCTGCTAGTATCTGTATCCTGTCTTTATAAATTTCCTTGGGCGCCGTATCTTTTTTTTTTTCTTTTTTCTTTTGCTGATATCTTATGACTGCTCGGAGCACTGTTTTATCTATTTATAGCTTTTTATACTTCTCTCACCTGTACAGAAATTTAGACTAAATCTGAATTAGTTTTCTAGTTTTATAAGAAGTAGTAATGAATGGCGTTTCTTTTTGTGAGAGGCTAAGAACTTTTTGAACGTCTCTCGTAAAAAGATATTCGAAAAGGCCCCGAAAAGAGAAAGGAAAATAAGAAGAAAGCAAGAAAAAAAATAAGGCAAAAATAAAAAATAAATAAACAAAACAACTGATCAGATATAAAATAGAAAAGGTAAAAAGAGTGAAATGAGGAAGCAGAATTAGAAAAAGAAGAAAAAGTGCAGAATAGTCTTACGTGACGGGGCACATATATATATATATATATATATATATATATATATATATTTACGGAAAATCTATCTATCTATCTATCTCTCTTTATATATATATATATATATATATATATATATATATATATACATACATATATATATATATATATATATATATATATATATAAAGAGAAAGAGGGGGAAGATATAGATTGATAGATTATCCGTAATATTTAAAACAAAACACATTGTTTTTCGAAATAGTTCTCAGTATCCTGGCAAGAACCAGTTAATAGTCAAAATATTGCGCCACATTCAAAACCGTTTATTAAAACCTAAAATCATAGCTGTTAAAAGCACATTGTAAAACAGTCAGTTTCACGACCCAATTCGATCATCAGAAAGAACGGTATGACATTAGCATAAAAATAATCAAAGAAGGCTGGTATACCTTAAAAACAAAGAAAACAAATGATTTTACTACCTCTTACTTGTTGATTGACAAAAATCAGGAAATTGGAAGTTTTTGTTGACGCTTGAGATGGCTGCGATTTTAACGGTTTTTAGGTTTTAATATTCCTTTCTTCACCGTTGCATAATATATATATATATATATATATATATATATATATATATATATATATATATATATATATATATGGGGGGGTAATTATTGTATATTTTATATATATATAATTTGGAGAGTGCTTTTTCTGCCTGATGATGCGGGATGAAAACAGTGGTCACAGATAAGTATTCATGTTATCAAATATGTACAAAAATTAATAAAATTATATATATATATATATATATATATATATATATATATATATATATATATATATATTAGTTTTTGGTCTGAGCCCGCTCCAAAATTATAACGCATTTGGTCTGCTACAAACCCATCAAGTGAGATCGTGACTGTTGTATAGCCATAATTATAATGATATCAATCAAAACAGTAATACGATACTTACACAAATACAAAACACTGTTGTTTCAGATACGAACGGTTTATTAATTTCTTGACTTCGGTCCCTGGCGACACGAACAGAGAGACACAATTCTTAAAGGTCTTTACTAACGATACTATACTGACCATACTATCCTGACTTCACTTCAACGCGCGGCGCATCTTGTGATGTCTAAAATTTCTGTCGGTAGAGATCCGAAAAACCCAACTACATCTTTCAACGGTTAAAATCCAACTCAATGGTCCAATCTCAAGTGACGTCTTTTAAAAATCCTCAAATTCTCAGGACCATCTCCTCTGGGCATGAAGTCATTTACACTCCAGCTCTATTTCCTGTCTGGGCTTTTATTATGACAAATGGTGATTGTCATATCCTTTGTGCACGAGCATAAAACTGCACCAAATGACTCTGCACCGGGACTTAAAAGACTTGAATAGTTCAAAGCCTTACCAAACTGAATGATAAAGTATAATTAACGGAAAATGATTAATATAAAAAAATCCTTCCTTAATTATATAACAGTGACAACCATCCACTATTATAATATAAACTCAATATTTATTCATTTATTAGTATATATATATATATATATATATATATATATATACATGTGTGTGTGTGTGTGTGTGTGTGTGTGTGTGTGTGTGTGTGTGTGTATACCCTCTTCATTTATGAAAAATCATTAAAGATCTCGAAAATATCAAAGTAAACAACATTTTAAAACATTTCTCATAGCCTGCGTCCCCCGACCGCAAAAGGAAAACGAAAAACAAAACCACTGTTTGACAGAAAAAAAACATACACACTTTATTACGATGACGATGTGTGGAAGTACTTGCATTCACTAGTTCTCCATAGTCTATTTGTAGCAGGGGTTTTATAATATACTTCTATTTTTAACCGATTTTATTTCTCAAATAATACAGAATAATAAAGATATGAACTAAGAAACACTTATAATTGATCTGGATTAATCTTTTTTCGTCGATAGAGTGAGATTTGAACATTGCGTGTTATGGCGATAAGCAAGAACCATCTTTAATGTACATTCGATTTTTAAAAAGTTATTTTGCGTTATAATAAGGTCAAACTTCCTACAAAACATGTACTTTTGATATTTCAAGCTTTTCTTTTATATATATATATATATATATATATATATATATATATATATATATATATATATATATATATATATATATGCGTTGAAATGCAATAGCTCTTCTCCAAAATTGACCACTCCAAGTAGCCGATAACTTTTATCTAAAAAGATATATACATAAAAAATCATTCTCTAACTCTGTGAATGATGATATGGGGTGAGATATCCGACTGACGTAAAAATCAACCGGGTGTGGTTCCCAGTTTGAAACCTCTCACGGGTCTCGCCACAATAAAGAGTTGTAATAAAACGAAGCAGTCTGTCTCTGGATAACAATATATATATATATATATATATATATATATATATATATATATATATATGTATTTGATTAGACAATAAAGACACGTTTTGTCTGTATAATCTTATTAAGATCCTTTTAAGTTTCCTAATAAGCGTCTTGGTTTCTAGTTGAAATTTGTGGATGAATTTACCAAAATTGTCCCGAGCGCTTTCGGACCATTCAAGGCCATCATCAGCACTCAGGACAATTTTGTTAAATTCATTCACTAATTCCAATCAGAAACCAAAACACTTATCAGGAAACTTAAAAGGATCTTAGGAGTATACAAACAAAAACATATACTGTTATTCAGGTTTATTAATTGGCAGGTACAAAGGAAAACCCCGAAGTGGTTTGCTTGCTGAATGAACGGTATGATACTAAGTGTAATGTTAAGTTGGATGGGTTTCGATCCTAGATTCAAGTGTCCTACGTGTCTAGCCAGACTGAAGAGTTGTGATACATTCTGTTACCGGGCCATTGGCCTAATGAGTAGAATGTTCGCCAATGGTCCGGGAGACCGGGGCTCAATCCCTGATCCCGTCTTACCAAAGGCTCAAAAATGTTACTTGATGCCGCCTTACTTAACACTCAACATTATAAGGTAAGGATCAAGTGTAAAGTGGAGCAATCCAGGGAATGGAGTAGCGTCCTCCTCTACACTTCAGTGTAGTAGCTATTGAAAAGGGAGCCTTCGCGTCACCTTCGACTAAGGTCGCCAAATTTTCTTACTTTTACTTTACAGAAGAAAAAAAATCAAACTCTGGTCAGTCGGGGGCACCTCGGGTAGTGTAATGGTTAGCAAGCTTGACTAGCAAACCTGCAAGAGTGAGTTCGAGTCTCATTGGGTGCCCCATTCAATCGGCCTTGTGCCACATCGAAGTAAAGAGCTTCGTAAATTACAAACTCTGGTCAGTCGGGCTGTTTTTTGTTTTTTTTCTTTCTTTTCTTTTCTTTTCTTTTCTTTTATTTATTCATTTATTTTTGCATAGTTCCTATCGTGATGAGTACCTTTTCATTAGACGATTAGGTGCTAAAAATGGAACCCTGAGTGGCGAATTCAGTGTGAATATAATTTTAGGTTTTTAACCTGATCTGCCATATTAGAACTGGATGCAATTTATACAACATTACTTAACAAAAAAACAAAAACAAAACAAAACAAAAAAAAAAAAACAGGGTCTTTATTCTCATATGACCTCATTCAGGGGAACCGATTTATTTCATACTAAAATGTTAAAGCGAAATCATTCGTGGTCATTTTTCATTTTTTTTTCTTCATTTCCTTTTTCTTTTTTCCTTTTATTTTCCCTGCAAATTAAAAAAAATTCTCTTAAAAAAGGTCACCAC
>OY757908.1:79614534-79669534 GCA_963585895.1 Sepioteuthis lessoniana
TGAGTAGTCAAGGCAATCGGCTTGTTATAGAGATTTAAATTTGACTATATGAACAAATGGTCTATGCACAACCCAGAACCTGTCCTGGAGAATGAAACGCACATACACTTCTGGGAATTTGAGATACGACCAGACTTTATAATAATCAACAAGCAAAGAGAACTGGCAGAATTGTGGACTTTGCTGTCCCAGCTGACCACAAAGTAAAATTGAAAGAAAGCGAAGAGGGACTGCAAATTAAAAAATTCTCTTAAAAAGATCACCACGAAGACTTGGTATTACAACTAGTATATATACATATATATATATATATATATATATATATATATATATATGAAACTAGTACACAACTAGTATATATATATATATATATATGAAAGTACCGGGACCTTGCAAGGGAATTTAAAAAAAACCGTGGAACATGAAATTGATGGTTATCCCAATTGTAATTGGTGTTCTTGGTACAGTCATTAAAGGCTTGGTACAAAGACTGGAGGACTTGGAAATAAGAAGACACGTGGAGACCATCCAAACTACAGTATTATTGAGATCGGCCAGAATTCTGAAAAGAGTCCCGGAGACTTGAGGAGACTCATTGTCTCTCAAATTTCAGTGAAAGACCATTAGGTAACGCTGATATGAAAGACTCTCAATGAGTATAATAATAATAAACTAGGAGGTGTCCGTGGTGTAATGATTATCGTCGTAGGAAATGGACACGGTTACACGAGTTCAAATCCTGGACGAGACTGATTGCTTTTCACATAGCACTAATACCCTTGTGAAAGGTATGAATCCAATTATTCTCCCTCCAGTTATGGGTAAATAGTAGGGCAGACTAGGTTCTTCAGCCTTGGTGTAGCAACTAGTCAAGGAGAAGGAAAACTCTGAATTCAAACCTGATAAACTCCGCTTAAAAATTGACCTTGTGTCATATCCTGCCCGAGCAGAGGGGTTGGTAAATAGGATAATAATAATAAACTACAAAATAAATAAAAGCCATAATTGGCCTAGTCGGCAGGGGCCGTACAATGCACCGACTGCATTTTTGCATCTCGGTGCATTCTATAGCCCCAGCCGACTGGGCAAATTATTGCGATAGCAATACTTTCTGCATCCCCCAAAGCTCCAACATTACTGGACTCGCAACATTTGTTTTGTATTATATCTAGGACACTCGTTGGAGGAGTCTTACCTTTCTGAAGAGAAGCAGTCGGTGTATTCTACCGCCCCAGCCGACTGGGCAATCCAACGCTGGAGCCTCGCCATCAAATTGTTTAATATCATATCCAGGACCCCCTTCCAGAGTCCTGGATATGACATTTAATGACATTAAACAAACTGATGGCTAGGCTCCATCCTTGGATTTGCCCAGTCGGCTGGGGATCTAGAATACACTGACACCTTCTCTGTAGAGAGATAAGATTTCCAACAACGATTGTCCTTGTATGAAACTAAGCAATCTGATGGTGAGGTTCCAGTAACGCTGGAGCTTTAGGGAATGCGGGGTACGCCCTTATTGCCATTGCTTCCAGGTACACTCTGGCCCAGAGTAGCAGCATTTGATAGTGTCCTCTCTATGAGTCAAATAGAACAAAACTGCATACTTATGGTAAACTGAATTATTTGAAAGAGATCTGTTTATATGTATAAAAACAGATTTAGCATTAAATAACCTACAATGGTTGATATGCCATAAACCAAACCAAACCAAAAGCCACAAATCATAGAGTTTGCTCAAATTTCACACTACCAAAAAATTAAACAACTCGTATGTATAGTTTCGTCTTTTTTCTCTTTTAACCAAATGAATTAGAAGACAGAATATCAAAAAATAGTTATGAAATCAATAATGATTAAATTAAGATCAGATAAAAATCACTCTGAATTACTATATTTTTTCAGCAATAATCTTCAGTTATATTTGATAGAATCTTAATAATGAATCAGAACCTGTTTTACTCGATGGTAAAAATCAATAGTTATATTTCATATTAAAACTAAGATTAACGAAACAAAACAAGAAAAAAAAACTTTTTCAATTCATTCTTTTAAGGATGGTGTCCTTGTGGGGAAATGGTTAAAGCACCGGATTGTGGAATCATAATAAGTGAATTCGAATTTCAGTCGTTCACTTTCGGACAAATACCCTTGGTAAAGATATGAACCTCCTTATCCTCCCACCTATGGGTTAAATAGTAGCAGTAATTTCCTTCTAGAAGGATGGATTTGGCATTAAATAACCCAAGAAGGTTAATACGTCATTAAAAACAACAAACAAACAAAAATGTAATGTTGAACTTTTGATTTTAGCAATTTAAGAACTCCCAGGCAACAAAGTTTCAATGATTATTTCCCATGAAGATTATGTTGACAATTTCTGCAATCATTTCTCAAAAATCATAGTGCCGAAGCTAAAAAAAAAAAAAAAAAAAAAAAAGGCAAAATATATTATAGAAATAAAAAGAGTTCATAAATTTCCCAGAGGCATTAGATTGAAAGTGGTCAGAAGTTCGAACCCGCCTACTACGATGTCGCACTCCAGCTACTCCCCCATATAGCCAGGTCAGTACTGTTATTATGTAATCTAGTACCGTTTGTACCTCACATCGTGCTAATCCCCACCTGTATTAAAAGAACAGGGGGGTGCCCTCGTGGTGTAATGGTTAAAGCGATGGACTGCAGAATCGTAGTACGCGAGTTCGTACTCCAGTCGTGTTCACTTTCTTGCAAATACCCTTGGGAAAGGTATGAACCGCCTTATCCTCCCAGCTATGGGTTAAATTGTACCACTACTGTTCTTCTTGGAAAATGGCTTTGGCATTAAATAACCTACAAAGGTTGATATGCCATTAAACAAAGAAACCAAACCAAACCAAATCTAAAAGAACAGATAATCATTTGGTTGCAAATTGGACCGGAAATTGCTTTATTCCCTGAGTTAGAGCATTTTCACCCTTGTGGCGTAGTGACTCTACAGCTGAACTGCGGCCTCAAAGTAAATGAGTTCAAATTCCGGTCACAGTATTACATCCACTTTCAGATTAATCGTTTTGGAAAATGTATGCAACCCCTTGTCTCCCTAGCTATGGGTTAATAAGTATCACTGCTGTTCTTCAGCAGGGATGGATTTCGCACTAAATAACTCACGAAGGTTGATATGCCATTAAACAAAGAAAGCAAACCGAAATCAAAAGTGTTTTCGCAGTGACGACAGACGGAAACCAATACAATTATTACAACGGATCTCAAAACCGCTTATTTCCACGTGATAGTAGAAATCTTAGGGGCATAATTATTCCTAATATTTGAAATACATTACTTGCTGGCAATACTCATTTAATTTACTCGACCTTCAAATCGGAAATCGGAAATTTCCTTTTTCATGGAAGATAAAACTTAGAGAAGCAAATAGATTAGATAATAAGAAGGCGAGAGGCTTGTTTAATTTTCTCCGGTTTGAAATGTCTATGAAATCAAGATTCTTCTTCTTCTTCTTCTTCTTCTTCTTCTTCTTCTTCTTCTTCTTCTTCTTCTTCTTCTTCTTAAATGAAAACTACTTCCAGCTTTTCATAATGATTCTGTCAAGTGGAAGACTCGCACCGATGATGAGGGACTTAATTTCCACTGATCTGATGGCACGTCTTCATGCGAGTTTATTTCACATGAGCATTGTTGGCCCATACAGAGAACCATAGTTCCAATAAAAAGTCAGTATGTCTCAAAAACGAAATGGAAATGTCAAACCTTAAATTGGTGCATTTTACAGAGTCAACTTTTTAAGTCTGAAAAAATCTAGAAAACTTGGGTGGGGGAGTGAGGAATATGTACGGAAGGTTCTAAAATAAAAACCTTTACTACATTGATCAACCAATGGAACAACACGAGTAACAATCGATATGCATCCCTTTGTGTAACTCCAGCAGACTGACACGAACCTTTCCAACTTAAACTCGTGCCCGGAGAAGATAGTTAACAAAATTAACACAGAGATTAATATACTATCTGGGGTAGTAGAATACGCCGACTGGGCCTCTGCAGAACCTCCCACTACGAATGTCCTTACTATGACATTAAACTGCATCTTATTATAAGACCCTACACCTGGAACTTGTGGAACGTAGAATGCCCTTTCATTGACATTAATACCAGGTTCTCTCTGACTCGATTTGTAGCTCCTGTTTGGGTCCCATCTATGGGTCAAATAGAACTGTTCAGAGATTACTATTATTAGTTATTTGAAACATACTGCTGTTTGCATAGTATATGTATTAGATAGAGATACTTGATAAATATGATTATAAACGTTAAATTGCAAAACTTGAAACCATTTCACTGTGTGCTGACAAATGACCTCTAGGGAATCGTTGAAAAAATCTGCCTACTATTCATTCACTAACAAATCATGTATATATAAACAGGAATTAGCATTAAATATCCCACATGGTTGATATGCCATAAAACACCAACCAAGCAGGCATAAAATGATAAAACTGTTATACAAATTAATTGTTAATGAACACAATATCACACACTGTTTCCAATAGTTGTAACAATGACAGGAAATTCTAAGCGGAACATCATATCACCCGGGCAGCCAGTCAGATAATTACGCTTTATGAGTCGAATTTCATGATAACACAATAGATTGAGAATTTATATGAATATAAATTTAAATCTATATATGTTTCATATATCTTAGATGTAATTCTGATATCAGAGAAACATTCTGTACAAAATACATTACTGGAGTAAGGACTGTTTAAAGAGACATAATGATAGTTTATTGAATAGATAGATATTGGCATTATTATTGTATTTATATGGCACTAAATTTTAAAACTTGAAACCATTTCACTGTGTGCTGACAAATGACCTCTAGGGAATCGTTGAAAAAATCTGCCTACTATTCATTCACTAACAAATCATGTATATATAAACAGGAATTAGCATTAAATATCCCACATGGTTGATATGCCATAAAACACCAACCAAGCAGGCATAAAATGATAAAACTGTTATACAAATTAATTGTTAATGAACACAATATCACACACTGTTTCCAATAGTTGTAACAATGACAGGAAATTCTAAGCGGAACATCATATCACCCGGGCAGCCAGTCAGATAATTACGCTTTATGAGTCGAATTTCATGATAACACAATAGATTGAGAATTTATATGAATATAAACTTAAATCTATATATGTTTCATATATCTTAGATGTAATTCTGATATCAGAGAAACATTCTGTACAAAATACATTACTGGAGTAAGGACTGTTTAAAGAGACATAATGATAGTTTATTGAACAGATAGATATTGGCATTATTATTGCATTTATATGGCACTAAATTTTAAAACTTGAAACCATTTCACTGTGTGCTGACAAATGACCTCTAGAGAATCGTTGAAAAAATCTGCCTACTATTCATTCACTAACAAATCATGTATATATAAACAGGAATTGGCATTAAATATCCCACATGGTTGATATGCCATAAAACACCAACCAAGCAGGCATAAAATGATAAAACTGTTATACAAATTAATTGTTAATGAACACAATATCACACACTGTTTCCAATAGTTGTAACAATGACAGGAAATTCTAAGCGGAACATCATATCACCCGGGCAGCCAGTCAGATAATTACGCTTTATGAGTCGAATTTCATGATAACACAATAGATTGAGAATTTATATGAATATAAACTTAAATCTATATATGTTTCATATATCTTAGATGTAATTCTGATATCAGAGAAACATTCTGTACAAAATACATTACTGGAGTAAGGACTGTTTAAAGAGACATAATGATAGTTTATTGAATAGATAGATATTGGCATTATTATTGTATTTATATGGTACTAAATTTTAAATAAAGAAACCTTTATCTAGAATTATTAAAAAATGTCTGTATGTATCCTTCTTTTATTATCTAAAAAATTTTTTACACATCCTCCTTCACACCAGGTTATTTTATCAATGATTAAATCCTCGATTCAAAGATACTGCATTATAATTTTTTTAAGTATTTACTAATACACATTTGTAATGTAAAAATCCACTAAACGTTTAGGCTTTTAATTTCATTTAGGCCTACTGGATAAGTTTTGACCCACCATTAGCCTACTGTTTTGGCGGAGTTGATTTGTACAACAAGTATAGGTTTCACCTAGAATTTTGAGCTGAAAATATTTTCTTTTTTATTTTTTTTGGTATTGTTTACCGGCATATCAACTCCTCTGAATCATTTAATGCGAGGAGAGTTAAATTGATTTTTTTTCTTTTGTGCATGTTTTAGGATTTAAGGAATGGATTTTTATTATGTCTAATTATTTTGGTTTGAATTTGATGAAGAGATTGGTTACTTATTAGAAAGATCAAGATTTACTCAAGTTTTGTGTTTTTAATGGGGACCTTTAAGTTGTTTGTCTTGTAATGTTTTAGGCAAATTTGCGTAAATCTGTTACAGTTTATGAGAATTTGTTTGATTGTGAGAGGTATAGGCATTTTAGGGGTTCCAACCCTTTTTCGGGGATGTCAGTGCCTAATGTGGGTGTGGCTAATATGAAGTCTGGAGAGTATCACTTCTTTTCTATTCATTTTGGAGTTTCTTTCCTATTTTTGAAGAGTTGGCATTATTTTATATAGTTTATTGTTAGAGAATTCATCCCAGTAATTCTACCATTTTTGTTGACTATATATATGTTTACGTCATCTTTTATATCAGTATATGGTATTCTAAAATTAGATATAGCATCATTTTGAGCTACAAGCTCATTTTTTATACCGATATGACTGTGTATCATGCAGAGCACAATTTCTTTTTTGTTGTTTAGTTGATTCAAAATTATTTGTAGGTTTACTATAAGTGGATTGTTCAACTTTTTGTTTTTAATTGCAGTAATAACTGATAGTGAGTCTGAAAATATTGTTCGCTTAGATTTGTTATTTTTGGAGACGAGATCTTGTGCTAATTCTATTTCATAAAATATTGATGTCGTCTTATGTTTACTATAGATACAATCATTAGTTTGGTTTCTTTGTTTAATGGCATATCCATATTTACCGACCCCTCCGCACGGGCAGGATATGACACAAGGTCAATTTTTAAGCGGAGTTTAACAGGTTTGAATTCAGAGTTTTCCTTCTCCTAGACTAGTTGCTTCACCAAGGCTGAAGAACAGAGTCCGCCCTACTATTTTACCCATAGCTGGAGGGAGAATAATTGGATTCATACCTTTCCCAAGGGTATGAGTACAATGTGAAATACAGTCAGTCTTGTCCAGGATTTGAACTCGTGTCGCCGTGTCCATTTCCTAGGACGATAACAATTACACCACGGGCATATCAAGCTTCGTGAGTTATTTCATGCCAAAGCCATCCTTGAAGAAAAACAGCAGATATACATCTTAATCTGTAACTGGGGACAAATTCCTTTCCGAAGGGTATTGGTTCGAAATTAAACATGATAACGTTATTAGAGTTCGAACTCGCTTACTTCGAGACCACAGCCCAGCACTGAGAGCCATTAGACCACTGTGAACACTGTCCTCCAGAATTATTAGAGCTAGAACTGATCTTATCTATGAAAACAAAACTTGGCATTATCTAACCATCAAGGGTTGATATACCATTAAACAAAATAACCAAAAAGCTATCACTGATTACGTCATTTCTTGTGTTATGTCTGACTAAAATGCTCCTTTTGCTACTTTCAATATACATCCCTCTTCAACTACTCTCGTATATTGCCCAGTCGGCAATAAAATACACCGACTGCATTTCTGCATAGGGGTAAACCCCCCACCATCCAAACGGGTGTCCTAGACATGATACTAAATAATCTAATGGTGATGCAGGAGCATTGGAGAACGCAGAGCAGCCCTTCATTGTCATCGCTCTTAGGCCCACTCTGGTCTGTAGTGATAGCACCTGATAAAGGTCTTATCTATAGGTCAAATAGAACTAAACTGGGTACTTATGCTAAGTGGAATTGCTTGAAATAGAACTGTTTTGATATTTAAACTGCGTACTTACACTAAACTGAATTATTCGAAATTGAACTGTTTTGACATTTATTTTGACATGTAAACTGCGTGCTTATGCTAAGCTCAATTGTTTGAAATGGAACTGTTTTTTTACATTGAAACTGTACTTACGCGAAAATTGATTGTTTGAAATAGAAATATTTTGACATTTAACTGTGTGTGAACAAAATTATACTTATACTAAAGTGAATTGGTTGAATTAAAACTGTTTGACTAGACTGAATAGCTTGTAATAGAAATGTTTTTGACAATTAAACTGTGTATTTATGCTTAACTGGATTGTTTAAAATAGAACTATTTGTATAAAACTGGAATTGGATTTAAATAACCATAAAACCCAACGAACCAACCATCCAACCACTCTCTTATCTATCTATCTATCTATCTATCTATCTATCTATTCTTTCTTTCTTTCTTTCTGTATTCTTAACTGTCAAAACTTTACCCTAAAATTATTTGATGTTTTTAATTTTTTTCAGAAGTCTTAATATTAATATCAACTTTAAATCATAATGTTAATATTAACATTGACTTGGTGAATAATTAAGAAAATAAAATTGTCTATCTATCAATCTGTAGATTGAATAAGTCCATTGAATGTTAAGGGGAGTATTTTGAAGAAAAATTAAGTTTCATTTTTAGTTAATTTTCGTCTTCATAAATGAATCTTCAATCTTTGTATATTTTGAGCACATGTCGTAAATATCCTTGCTTTCAAGTGTATTTATTGCCATTTTAAATCTATCTATCTATCTATCTATCTATCTATCTATCTATCTATTCACTAACAGTTTCTCTTCTTCCTCTTCCACTTCCTTGCTCTCTATTGATTTTACCTCATTTCACACTGTCTTCCTCTATCCCTCCACGGTCATATATATATATATATATATATATATATATATATATATATATATATATATATATATATATATATATTCTTCCTTCACACATACACACGCTACCTTAGGCTATCAACTTTAAAAACCGTCACGTATATTTTCACCGAAAATGAAAAAAGAATAAAAGAATTGGATAGAGTAGGGTTTGATGGGGAGGGGAGGTAGACAATAGACGGTAGTTAACAAGAGGGTATTTTTGGAGGGTTCATGCCAATACCGACACAGTCAAAATACCTTTTGTATTCCTGTCTGTCTGTCTCTCTCCCTCTGTCTCTCATTTTCCCTCACGCTCACTCATTCTTTCTCGCTTTTTGTTCTCTCACCCCCTCTCTTTCAAGTTCTCCTCCTACCAATCCCCAATAGACCAACATCTCTACTCTTCCTAATAAATTTCTCAGCGGGTGTTCTCACCTTTTCCATTCCTCTATTCTCCCTCTATTCTCTCTCTATTCTCTCTCTCTCTCCCTCTCTCTCTCTCTCTCGCCCTCTCCCATTCACTCACATTATCTTTTTTTGGCTCATCCACCCTCACTCTTTAATGTTCTCTTCCTACTAATTCCAAATACAGCAACATCTCTCTTCTCTCTTATAATTTCTAAACGAGTGTTCCCACATTATATATATCTGTCTTTTCTTCTCTCTCTTCCCCCCACTCTCTCTCTCTCTCGCTCTTGCACTCATTTACTCTTTCACTTTTTTGTTCACTCACCCTTTTTCTTTCAACTTGTCCTCCCACCAATCCCCAATAGACCAACATCTCTACCCGTCTTAATAATTCCTTAGCGGGTGTTCCTACTTTTTGCATTTCTATCTATCTTTTTTCTTTTCTCTCTCTCTTTTTTCTTTTCTCTCTCTCTCTCTCTCTCTTTCGCACTCACTCTTTCTCTTTTTTGTTCACTCACCTTCTCTTTCTTTTAGCTTCTCCTTTCACCAGACGCTCTCCTCTCTCCCTAATAATTTCATCGCTGGTGTTCTTACTTTATGTATTTCTCTCCTTCCCCTCTTCTCGCTATCTTTCTCTCTTTCTCTATCTATCTCTCTCACTCACTCACTCATTCTTTTTTTGTTCACTCACCCTCTCCCTTTTAACTTCTCCTCCCACCAATCTCGAATAAACTAACATCTCTTTCCCTCTCTCTCCTGGTGTTCTCGCTTTTCATATTTCCATCCTTACCTCTCTTTTCTCTCTTTCGCTCGCTCTGTTTAGTTCCCTCCCTCCCTCTCTTTTAAATTTACCTCCCACCGATCCTCCTCCTCCTCTCTACTAATCTCTAAGCGGGTCGTTCCCACGTAATCAGAATACACAATTCATGGCAGAGTTATCAATCTCTTATTCTCTCGTCTCTGTTCCCGAACTTTCTACCTTTCGTCTGCTATCTCCCACTTGTGTCTAGTGAAGCGAAGTCAATGTACCTGATTGATGAACGGTCTTGTCTGGGGCTAAGCGGTACAGAGGGTTGAAGGGGGGGTCAAGTAAGGGTTGAATGAAAACAATAAAATACCAAGAATAAAAAAAAGAAAAGAAAAGTAAAAGATGTTGAAAAACAATTCCGGAAGAAAGGAAAGAAAGATACGGAGAAAGTAAAAGAGGGGTTAGAGAAAATAAGAGAGAAGTACGAGAAAATAAGAAATGAATAAAAAGAAAGTAATAATTGATAGAAAGAGTAAGAGAATGGAAGAGAGAGAGAGAGAGAGAGAGAGAGAGAGAGAGAGAATGAAAGAAAGAAAGAGAACGTGAGATATATATATAGAGAGAGAAAGAGTAAAAAGAGAAACTAAGAATCAGATAAGAACAGCTGGGTAAAAGGAATGGAAGTAATGAAAGAGAGAGAGAGAGAAAATGGAAGAGAAGGTCGGAATGAGAGAGAAGAGAGAAAAAGAGGTGAAAGGAGGGAGAGAGAGAGAGAGAGAGGAAGGAAGAGGAGAAAGGGAAAATAGGAGAGAGGATTGAAAAAAATAGAGGGAAAGAGATTGAAAGCTATAAATGAGAAAATGAGAGAGATGAATAGGAAGAAAGAAAAGAGATAGATAGATAGATAGATAGATAGATAGATAGATAGATACAGAGACAGAGACAGAGACAGCGACCGTGAGTGGGAAGAGTGAGAAGAAAGAAGTAGAAGAAGAGAAAATGGAAGAAAAGAAAGAGAAAATGAGAAATAAGAAAAAGAAATAAAGAGAACGGATAAAGAATGCAAAAGAAAGAGAAGACAGAGAGAGAGAGACAGAGACAGAGAGAGAGGAGGTGAAAGAAGATCCGAGAAAGATTAAGAGAGGTGAAAGATGAAACGCAAAAAATGAAAGAGAAAAAGATAAAAGGGAAAGAGAAAATGAATAAGTTAATGAGAGAGGGGAACTAGACAAGCAAAGAAAAGTGTGATATAAATGAAAGACAAGACAAACAGAAAAGAAAAGAGAAGGACGAGAAAAAGAAAGAGAAAGGGATATAGAAAATTAGAAGGAAGAATGAAAAAAGAAGAGTGTCAAGAAAAAGAGAATGGAAGAGAAAATGAAAGAGAAGAAAAAAAGGGAGGAGAAAGAAAATGGAAGAAAGGTTAAAGGAAGAGAAAAAAGGAAGAAATGCAAAATGAAAAAAAATGAAGAAATAAAGAAAAAAAAGCAAACGAAGGAAGGAAGCAAGAAAGGAAGGAAAGGAACAAATGTTATAGGAAAGAAAGAGAGAAAGAAAAAGAAAGAAAGAAAGAAAGAAAAATGAGAAGAAAAAAAGAATCAGGAGTTTTTTAAAAAAATGATGTAAAGAGAAAAACTCTGATTAGAAAGAAAGAAAGAAAAGAAAGAAATGAAGAAAGAAAGAAACGAATAAAAAAAGTAACGGTGAAAGAATCAGAAAAAGTTATTTAAAAACTGATAGAACGAGAAAAAGACTGATTAAAAAGAAAGAAAGAAAGAAAGAAAGAAAGAAAGAAAGAAAGAAAGAAAGAAAGAAAGAAAGAAAGAAGTAACTGTGAAAGAATTACAAGAAGTCATTTTAAAAAATGTCAGAACGAGTAAAAACTCTGATTAGAAAGAAAGAAAGAAAGAAAGAAAGAAAGAAAGAAAGAAAGAAAGAAAGAAAAAAGAAAGAAAGAAAGAAAGAAGTATCAGCGAAAGAATTACAAGAACTAATTTGTAAAAAAATGATAGAACGAGAAAAAAGTCTGATTAGTAAGAAAGAAAGAAAGATAGAAAGAAAGAAAGAAAGAAAGATCAAGGAAAATAACAGCGAAAGAAGGAATCACAAGGTTAAAAAATAAGGATACTGCGAGAAATGTTGCGAATTAAAAAAAAAGGGAGTAAGAAAGAAAATGTCGAAGAGATTAAATTTTAATACGATAAAAAAATGGCGACCAAAAATTAAAGAAAGAAAAAGAATAAAATACATTGCAACAATAAGCCAAACAAAAATACAGCGGAAAAGAATCTAAGAAAAAAGAATAAGAGAAAGAAAGAAAAAATGAATAAAAAATTCTTAGAAAACAAGAAAGGAATGGAAAGGAAACGGTTGTCAGAACGAAGAGGCGTTTTTCCAGAATATGTAGAGCGTTTTGCATTTACTTAAGCTTCATCAAAGTAGCCAGTCGGTACTTTTTCTCAACCATCCGTCCGTCAAACCGTCACTGGTTCTGTCAGTTTGATGGTCCGTCAGTCCGTCCATCCGTCCGTCCGTCAGTATGTCGGCTAGTCTGTCCGTTTTCTCAGCTCGACTGTCCGTCCGTTCGTTCGTTCGTACTGAGCGTATACGTTCAGCTATCTTTCGGTCACTTATTCTACTCCCTCACTTTAGATAAGGTAACGCCGTTCATCACTCAGAAATTCAGAGCCCTAAGTACACACCACCTACAACGTCAGGAGGAAAATCACGAATGAAAACCCACACACGCGCACAGACACATACACAGACACTCATACATACACATATACACACACATCACACACACACACATACACACACACACACATACAAATACACACAAATATACACTGAGAAGACGTGCTTAGAATGATGATTGTACTGGTTGTATTATTTTTTATCACTTAGTGTATACAGATAATTGTCTTTAACTTTGTTGTTATCATCACAACGTTTCAGCCGATGCGACTTTCGGCCTTCTTCAGAGGTTTCATGTAAAACTCGGGAGCCCATACCTGAAACAGCTCTAAAAACCTGTAACACAAAAAAAAGCCGAAGGACATATCTGCCGAAACATTGTCATCATTCATCATGATGTCGTGCCACCAGCACGGATATTCCTGACCATTTCTCGCCACTCCCCACTATCTTTCATTGCTTCTGGCGGCTCTTCAGAGCTGTATCCAGTATCCTCACAGAGCTGCTGTATGTAGGTTAGCGCTGGTCGCCCTGCTTTAGCTCAGCCATGTCCGAGGGTCCATCGGAGAACATCACTTATGAGCTCGTCCCTGCTTCTCCAGCAGTGTAAGGTAAGGCAATAGTCCAAATGCTCTAAATGATGATTCATAGCAAAAAAAAATTGACTGATTATATTAATCATTTGGTATAGATACTTAAAGCCATATAATTGTGTATTAAGGCGCCTCTGGTGGTGTAATGGTTAACAAGCTCGACTAGCAAACCTACACGAGTGAGTTCGAGTCTCATTGGGTGCCCCTTTCATATGGCCTTGTGCCACATCTAAGCAAAAAGCTTAGTAAATTTCCATATAATTGTGTATTAATTGTTAGAATTGGCGAGGAATACTTGAAACCACGTAACCGTGTGCAAACAGGTTATTGTAAAATAGGATGAGATACTTGAAACAATATAAGTGTGAATAGATTTTTCGTATTAAATCGGAATACTTTAAACCACATGACCGTGTGCAGACTATTGTGTTGCATATTACTCGTAGCCATAATCAATCGCAACAATACATATACAAATACAAATGCAGGTACAATACACAGGCAAAAACCAGCAGGACGCTGTTGCTTCAGGTACGAACGGTTTATTAATTTCCTGACTTCGGATCTTTGACACGAGGAGAGAGACACAATTCTTACTATGCTAACTTCACCCCCACGCGCGGCGCATCTTGTGGTGTTTACAATCTCAATTCATCTCCGCCGGTCGAGACCCGAAAGCTTAACCGCCGCCTCAACGTTAGAGAACTCAACTCTATGGCTCCATGGTCCAATCTCAACTGACTCTTTTCAAAATCCTCAAATTCTCAGGACCTTCTCTTCCGGGCATGACATCATCCACATTCCAGCCCCATTTCCTCTCTGGGGGTTTATTATGACAATGGTGATTGTCATATCCGTTGCGCGTGAGCGTTAAACTGCACCCAATGACTATGCACCTGAACTCTTAACCAGAATAGTTCAAAGCCCAACCAAACTGAATGATAAAATATAATTAACGAAAAATGATTAGTATAAAAAAATCATTCTTTAATTATACAACAAGTGTTAAGTAGGAAAAGATACTTGAAACCATGTAATTGTGTATAAATTATTAGTATTGGAGATGAATACTTGAAACCTCATAACCGTGTGTATATGTTGCATTGTCATCTACAGATTCATGCAGAAATATACATATATATCGATTCGTACAGAAATATACAGATATATGCTGGAAACATACCGACGCAATGATAAAGACAGACGTAATGATAAAGACAGACGCAATGATAAAGACGCAAGAAGATTTCTTCAGAAAAATATATTTACCTCTCACTTTATTGCAAGGGTTCGAAAAGGTTGTGTTGGATTTTACTGTGAGAGGGAGCTGGAGATCGAAAATAACTGAAATATTTTGACCCCAAAGTTATGGCTGTCAACGTTGTGTCTTTCTCGTTCTCATGATGCCCAACCAGAGGCCCAGGGCCCACTCTGCTGGGTGATGGCTTTCCTTACTGTATCTTATCAGCAATTTCTCTGGTCCCCTAACTCCATCGGGGTTCCCGAGGGCCCCCTCGGCCGGGTGTGGCTTTCCCTACCACATCTCGTCTCCAACTGGCTGCAACTCCCACTGGGACTCGAACTCAACTGGCACCGGAACTCAACTGGCCGTCGGACTCAACTAGCAACTAAACTGGAACCGGAACTCAACTGAGTTATATAATCGTTTGACGCCCACTCGATCTTTGAAATCGAATGTTTAATCGTCATCAAGCGGAAATAACTGTCATGCAGTTCACAGGTCACTCTCTTCCGGTGTATCAGTCTATGAGTCTACCATGGGAATTTTTTAGCTCGTCCCATTTCATCAGCCGATTTCCGCCCACGCGATTTCCTCTCATAACTGCCATTAGAATGTGTCACCTCCTTCCGGTGCATCACCTTGGAATGGCATTTTTGGCCGGGTCAAAAGGTCAAAATATGACATAAATAGACTATTGTGGAATAGGAAGACATACTTGGAACCATGTCATCCAGTATAAATTAGGAATATTAGATTGTAATAATTGAAACAACGTAATCGTGTGCACAGACTATTGTTGAATAAGAAGAGATCCTATTTACCCAACCCCTCCGCTCGGGCAGGATATGACACAAGGTCAATTTTTAAGTGGAGTTTAACAGGTTTGAATTCAGAGTTTTCCTTCTCCTAGACAAGTTGCCTCACCAAGGCTGAAGAACCTAGTCTGTCCTACTATTTACCCATAGCTGGAGGGAGAAGAATTGGATTTATACCTTTCCCAAGGGTATTAGTGCTATGTGAAATGCAATCAGTCTCGTCCAGGATTTGAACTCGAATCGTCGTGTCCATTTCCTGCGACGATAACCAGTACACCACGGGCACCTCCTTGAATAAGAAGAGATACTTGAAACCATCTGTATATATCTATCAATATTAGATTTTAAAAAATAAAACCATTTCTTCATCGTAGGAAAGAGAATTGACGACTCTAGTCCAAATCCTAGTCGAGGCTGGTTCTGTTTCACCTTCACAAAGGCATGAATCCATTTGTTATCTTTTCTCAGCTGTGGGTAAATAGCAGGGCAGACTGTGCACTTTTGTCTTGGTTATAGAAGCAGTCTTGGAGAAGGAAATTCTAAACTGTACGCAGCTAAAAATGACCATGTATCACACACTACGAGGGACAGAGAAATTGAGTAAACACACGCGTACATGCACACAAACACACTGGGGGGGGGTCTCCGTAGTTAGATAGTATTAGATAGTGACATTATAAGAAGTAAGTTACACTTATGGACTAATACCTTGGGGAAGGTATGAACACCCTGATCTCCGCCTCCAGTTATGGATTAAATTGTCTTTCTGTTGTCATTCTAGAAGGATGGCTTTCGCATTAAATAACATACAAAGACTGATATGCCATCAAAATAAAGAAACAAAACACACACACACACACACACACACACACACACACACACACACACACACACACACACACACGTGTTAAAAACATTGTCTATATAACTTATATAATTTTCTTTTCTTATTTAATTCATTTCTTTCTTTTTTATTTTTTCATTTATTTTCCCCCGAACCAGTGTCTTCGATATGACACTAAACAATCTGATGGTGAGGCTCCAGTAATGCTGGTGCTTTACGGAATGCGAAGCAACCCTTCATTGCCATAGCTCCCTGGTCAACTCTGGCCCGGAGTAGTTGTATCTGATAATGTCTTATCAAGGGATCAAATAGAACTAAACTGTGTAATTACGCTAAACTGAATTGTTTCAAATGGGAGTTTTGAGATTAAAACTGCGTATTTATGCTAAAATGAATTGTTTGAAAGAGAGCTGTTTTGTATGCTAAACTAAAAAATTTGTTTATTTGTGTAAAAATGTATTAGGCAGTAAATAAACAACAAAGGTTGATATGCCATAAACAAATAAATCTTCATTTATTTTCTCCTTTGATTTTTTCTTTCTAATTCTTTTTCTTTTCTTTCATCAGGGCGGCTTTTCTTCTTTTCTTTTAGTCTATCATTTATTTTATTCAAATTTTCTTTATTTCTTTTATTCTTTATTCAATGTTTATTTCTTTGGGTTTTTCTTTTTGTCTTTCTTCACGTCATTTTAAAAAAAATTTTTTAGTCTTTCTTTCCTTCAAGATTTCTTTCATCACGCCTTTCTTATTTTTAGCGTTTTCTTTGAATCTTTCATTCTCTCAGTTCGTGTCTCTTTTCTTTCTTCTTATCTCTCTTTCCTTTTTTCTTTCTTTTTTATGCAACATGGCGTCAATGTTATTAACCATTTTCAAAAATGAATCACATTTTAATTTTTTTATTTAACGGTCAATTTTATTTGATGGGATATTATTTTACAAGAGTCAAAATAAATATAATAATAAAAAATACTTCCTTTTTTAATTAAAAAGTTGACATTTTTAATTGTAAGTTGCTTTTCTTTCTTTCTTTCTTTCTTTCTTTTACCTTATATCTTTTCTTTATTTTTTATATCTTTCTTTCTTCTTATATCATTTTTTTTCTTTCTTTCTTTCTTTCTTTCTTTCTTATATTTTTTCTAGTTTTTCATTCAATCTCTATTCTTTCTTCCATTATTTATTTCCTTTATTATTTCTCCAGATATTTCTTTCTTTCTTTTTTCCTTTCTTTTCTTTTTTTCTTTCTTTCACTTTATATTTTTTCTTTCTTTTCGATAATATCTTTCTTCCTTTCTTCCTTCCTTTTTCTTTCATTTTTCTTTCTTTTACCTTATATCTTTTCTTTTCTTTTCATAATATCTTTCTTTCTTTCTTTCTTTCTTTCTTTCTTTCTTCGAATCTTTTTTTTTCGTTTTTTCATTCAATTTTTATTTTTTCTTCCATTATTTATTTCGTTTATTCTTCCTCGTAATATTTCTTTCTTTCTTTCTTTGTTTCTTTTTCATGTCTTTCTTTCTGATAATATTCTTTCTTTCTTTAATACTTTTAATGACGACGAGACGTTGAGGTGCATATTAGTAATCCTCTACTAATTTCAATTTGGGACACCTGATATATAGAAAATGGAGAAAATAATATCCCAAAACGAATCTAGCAAACTTTCCGGCAGATTTTCCCCAGGAGATTCTCGGAGAAAATCGGAACACATGAAATTGCACACTGAAAAATCTATCGACATAAATATACAGACGATAGTTGTTCAAGCTAAAAAGAGATATTTACACATGCGCGCTCATCGAGCGAAAGACAGGTAGACACACACACTGAGAAAAATTACGTGCTTGAGACATACGTAAATAGCCATACCGTTACACACAAACACTTCGAGAAAAATAATCTCACAGTCTTGTACGCAGAGTTGCCCAAACAAGCAATTAAAACGAACGTTTCCTGTCGGCCATGGAAGAACACACATACACAGGAGTAAATCTTACTCTAAAGTGGATAAATTTATTGACAGACAAAATGGCTGAACTGAGAGGTCGTAAACATTTCTGCTCGTTCGCACATTGTAATGCAACATAATGACAGAGTGATAATAAACAATAAACAGACGAACGCACGCGAATTTCCAAATGTTTAGAGTAGGTAGCGTTAGGGGTGGTGTAAGAAAGGTGACAGGAAGATATTGGCAATGTTTAAGATTATCTTTGGCAAGGCACAAGGCCAATAAAATTCTTGTATGGCGTCAGTATATTATTAGGTAGGAATAGATATCAGAAAACATATATTTGCTTGCAAATTATAGAAATACTTGTAACAAATATAACTGTATATACAATATATATATTAGTAGTATATACAAGATATCATATTAGGCTTGGTTTGGTTTCTTCGTTTAATGGCATATGAACCTTCGTGCCAAAGCCATTCTCCTAGAACAGTGGTGTTGCTAACGGCGAGCGCCCCGGGGCCTGTTCTGGACTTCGGTCCGGAGCGTGGCCCTGGAAAAGGAACAATGGCAGACTTGGGGCCTTTAATTAGGCACCTAGTTTCGACTAGGCTACCTTCGGGTGGGCGAGCTGCATTTTTGTCTCCTTTGTCCCCCATGCACGGCACTAGACCAAGTGTCTAGTTTAAGCCGTTAACTGGCATACGTGCCCGGACCCACATTTGGGTTCGTGAAACTGCTTGCCTCATCAGGCTCACATTGCACTAAGTGAGCCGATGAGCAGCACAGACAAGCAGGGTTCGAGTCTCGATTCGTTCCCGACCTCCCCTCCCCTTTATCCCCACTTTAATCGGCCTTCGGGCTTTTGACCTTGTGTCAAGTCGTGTCTGGTGGGAGGCAGCGACAAATACATAGCTAGGAGCATAAGGGGGTTCATACCTTTCCCAAGGGTATTTGTCCGAAAGTGAACGTAATTGCGCGACTGGAGTTCGAACTCGCGTGCTACGATTTCGCAGTCCATCTTTAGTTCGCTTTAACCCTTACACCACGGGGACACCCCGATATTATATTAGTATTATCAGATAAGAATAGATAGTTGAAAGCATATACTGGGAGCGGAAGCAAAACTATGAATATTCTAGTATAATAAGAAAAGACCTATTATAAAACAAGATTAATTCTAATTTTAAAAAAGTAAATTTGCTCAACATAGCTGACATTTTTTCAATTATTTTTTTTTAATTATTTCATTTCAAAACGCCTTCGAACTGATTTATATGCCTTGAAAATAAATTCTTCAGACATTTTATTCCATTTCTCTTCAATAGCAGTCTTACGCGAACCAATATTTGGGTGGGAAGTTGCATTTGTTTTGTTTTCTCAAATGACCCATACAACAAAATCAAGAGTTTAAAGGTCTGAGCTTGACGGAGTCCTTAAAGAAACTCCAATTATTTCGGAATTTTTTGGCTTGGTTTCAGCTTTAAGCAACTCATAGATTCTTTGTCGTTTCTTTTCTTGCTCACTCATATTGGGCTGAATTTTAATGAAAAATTGCTTGAATAATAGAGCTAAACATGGAAATTTAGATTTGTCCCATTTTTTCAAAGATTGAACTAATCAGACTTTTAAAAAATTAAAAAAACTTTTTTCATAATTTGCTTCCACACCCGATTATTGTGTATAAATAATCTTGAAACCACATAAGTGCGTGCAAAAAGATTGTTGAATAGGATAGATTCTTGAAAGGATATAATTATGTATAAATCATTAGTTTTAGGAATACTCTTATTTCAAACCTGTAGGAAATAGAACTGACGACTCTAGTTCAAAATCTTCTGTTTCACCTTCGGTAAGGCATGAATCCATGTGTTATCTTCTCTCGCCCTCAGCTATGGGTAAATAGTAGAGTGCTCTTTATTCTTCGTTATAGAAGCAGTCTTGGAGAAGGAAATTCAAATAAACTGTACACAGCGTAAAATGACCTTGTGTCACACACTTCTCCTTGCAGAGGGATTGCGTAAGCACACATGTACGTACACACAAACACACTGGGGGAGAATCTCCGTGGCGTAGTGCTTAACATATCTGATCGTAAGAAGTGAGTTACAATTCTGGACACATACTTTTTAGGAAAGGTATTAACACTGTTATCCCGGCTTTAAAAATGACCTTTCGTTGCCACCTGTTCAAGCGGAGGGGTTGGGTAAATGCACACACAAACGCAAACGCATACACTCAGCCCAGCGCAAAAAGATTTTTGTTAAATAAGAATAGATACTTCAAACTACATAACTATGTATAAAATTAATATCAGATAAAAATATTCTAAACCATAAAATCGAAGGCGAATGAATGAATATCATTCAACAGGAATAGATGCTGGAAATCGTATGATTGTGTATAAATTATTTCTAGTTGATAGGAATACTTGAAACCATATAACTGTGCAAACAAGAGATTATAGACGAATAAAAGTGTATTTCTTAAAAAAGGCAATGGAACATACTATAGATAGTCATAAGTAAGTAAAGTTGGTGACCTTTAGTTGAGGGTGTCCCGTAGGCTCCCTTTTCAATAACTACTACACCGAGGTGTAGAGGAGGGCGTTACTCCTTTCTCTGGATTGCTCGACTTTACCCTTGATACGTACCTGATAATACTGAGTGTTAAACAAAGAGGTATCAAATACCATTTTAAAAATATTTGAAATGACCCAACCTGGGATTGAAACCCGGTCTCCCGGACCATTGGCGAACACTCTACAGTGTTCGCCAAAGGTCCAGGAGACCGGGTTTCAATCCTAGGCCACTTACTACACATAGTCATAATCAGAATAAAACACTTACAAATGAATGAAATTTCGATATTAAATAACCCAGAAGGAGTTAATATGACGTTAAATAAAAAGATATATTAATTTTCGTCGGAGAAGGACACAGTGGCCCGAGTTCAAATCGCGAAAAAAAACTGTTTTCATTTCACGTTGTGCTAATATACCTGAGAAAAGGATGAATCCAACAATTCTCCCCCATCTATGCGTAAGCATTTGGACAGACTTGTGTCTTTAACCTTTGTATGGCAACCAATATAGGAGAAGGAAAACTTTTAATTTAAATCAATAAAACTTTGCTTAATAAGTTTAATTAGACACAACCTACACGTATGTAATAGTTGGGTAAACATACACACACAAACACACACACACACATACACACATACACACATGTATGTAGTAATTTACTGAAGATTTTGCTAAGATGGGGCTCAAGGCCGTATGAATGGGGCACCGAATTAAACACACATGTATGTATATGTGCAACAGGAGGGGTTTGAGTAACAAGATGGTACGAAAATATCTCAAATCAAAGAGATCAAAGGATTGTTAAGAACTGAAATATTCCAGTGGCCAGAGATGCAGAGTTAAAAAAATATTGACCAAAATTCGTTTTACAGGGTGGTATATATATATATATATACCACTCTGTAAAACGGTTTTAAACAGACATTCCTGATCTAAAACCGAATTTTGGAAACACAATACTAGAGCAATAAAACAAGAAAATTTACATTTATATATATATATATATATATATATATATATATATATATATTTGTAGGAGGCCTTAAGGCAGTAACCACCGTTCATAGTGATGATCCATATAAGTGTTTTAAAACCTAAAATAGGTTTACTGCTACCAATATAACTGGAAAAGATAGATCTATATTTCATATATTCATTGGTATGACATTAAACTGCATGTAGTCTTGGATTTTGAGGAATGTGGAGGACCCCTTCATTACAACTGTCTTCAGGTCAACTCTGTCCCTGATTTGTTTGACATGTTAGGGTCCTATCTCTGGGCCAAACAGATGGATTCAATCTCTGATCAGGAATTGTTATGAATATTAAATTTTAGTATTAGATCACAATACTTGAAACCATTTAACTATGTGCAAACAAATGATAAATAATAAATAGAATTATTAGTAGGAGATTGCAACACTTGTAACCATTTAACTTTGTGCAACAAAGAATTATTGTTAAATAGATTTATGAGCAAACAAACGATGAATGTAAAATAGAATTATGAGTACAGATTGTCTCAATATACATGGGACCCATGTGACAGCTAATAACTCTACTAATAATAATGTTGTGTTCTATTTTTCTTTCAGATTTGAAAATAGTATATTATAACAATTAATCCTTGATCACAATGCCTTGGACAAGACAGGAAAAATATTTTGCGTCATTACTATTTAGGAGACAAAATCATTCAAAACTGTCTCAAAATTTATGCAACCCATTAATATAATGTTAATTTATTGCTGAGACGAAAAACTCTAAAAACTGCATGTTCTGGATGCTGATACAATACCAATTAAAAAGAATATTGATTTGATGTCTCTAGCTCAAAGGATGGATTTTTTACAGGACGTGTTCCAAATGACCGCAATTGCGCTTGTTTCAGTAATAAATCATTATCATATCAATGGGTTGCATCTGTTTTGAGATACCATGTATTAGATAGCAATACTTAAATCCATTAGCTCATTTTAAAATGTTCCTTACAAACCAAACACACACACTTACAGACACAGACACACACAAATATTTATATACAGGGTAGGGCAGAGAGGATGATCAATTTTGAAATGGCTACTATTCGGCAAATTGGTCGAGTTCTCTGCCCCACCCTATGTATATAAGTAAGTTAGCTGGCGTTAGTCTAGGCTGACTCGAAGGTTCCCTTTTCATTAACTGCGATACCAAGTTGTAGAGGAGAGTGCTTCTCCATTTCCTGGATTGCTTCACTTTACCCTTGATCCGTACCTTATAATGCTGAATGTTAAGCAAGGAAGCATAAAGAATCATTTTTGAGTCTTTGGCATGATTCGACCTGAGATTGAACCCAGGTCTCCTGGACCATTGGCGGACACTACTTATTTGACTCAATGTTTCGATCCCATCTGATTGTTAAAAATACTCTGTCGTCAGTTGTCTGACGGTCTCAGAAGAGTAAAGACAATAGCTACAAAATTATCTCAATACACATAAACAAAGGCGAAAGGTGCTTGCAAGAGACACAAATAATTGCTCAGCAAATTGAGCAAATTACACAGGAATGTTGAAGACTAATGAAGCTTACAAAAGACTAAGAAACATCGGGCCATTATACTTGATGTTTAACCATATAATTATCGACTATATCAATTACTATGGTGACTATAAATTTTACCTTATACGGCTACTCCGTCTTTTAACATGGTGCCTGAACTAGGAAATATGGTCATAAAATTTCAATCTTCTTGGCAGTTCTATGCAGAGTACATCTCAGCAGAAATGATGGTTTACAAGCTTGATCAGACTGAACACTCAATAAAGATCCGATTACTTGTCCTTTTACCAGACTAAGGTTAAGATATAAATAAAGTATTTAAAGGAGCGTGAATAAGAGTAGTGGGTTGGTCATTGTTTGGTTGGCGTTTGTGGCATATTAAACGCTTACGAGTTATTTGATTTTAAATTTATATATATATATATATACATATACGAGGTGCATACGATAAGTTTCCAGACTTTTTTCGTATGGGCACTTTTATTGATAGTACACCCATGAAGCTCTACTCCCCTTCGAAGTAATCTCCTCCGGCTGCAATACACTTGTTCTACCGTTCCAACAACTTCTGGAAGGCTCCATGGAAGTCCTCTTGTGTGAGCGTGTCAATGACCTTCGTCACAGCCTCTTTCATCTCCTCACTTGTCTCATAAAGACAGCCTCTGAGCTTAGGGATAACCAAAAGTCACAGGGAGCAAGGTCTAGACTATAGGGAGGTTAAGGAACTGTGTTGATGTCCATCTGTGACAAGGATGGAGTTGTGAACTCGTGTATTGTCCTGGTGGAAATGCCACTGATCCGATTTGAAGAGTGCTGGCCTTTTCTGACAGAATCTCTTGCTGAACTCCCTTAAAACCTCAACACAGTAACCCTAACCGTTTGGCCAATCAACTCTAATGTATTGGCTTCCTTACTCCTGCCACACCTCTCATCATCCCTCACAGACTACCTACCTTCCTTAAATCTCTTAAGCCATTCAAAAACTGACACTCGATTCACGTAAGATGCTCCAAAAGCAGTCTAAAGCATTCCATACGTTTCTGTGGCATTTTTTCCAAGTTTAAAACACAATTTTATTGCATCTCGTTCTTCTAAAGTGTCAGATTGCATTTTTGAAATTCACCAGCTGTGACAATCAGGCTTTAGTAGGGTGTATTCCAATTGCTGCTGTAGCTGTTCATTTGAACGTGAAATCATAAAAATTGGTCAGCCATCTTATAAGATGCATAGCAATAACATAGGGAATTTTCTAGTCTCTACGACAATTTTAAATGCCTATACTTATCGTATGCACCTCCTATATAGCAAAATGCTAAAGGGAATCGTATGTAATTACATAGAGATGTAAATGAGAGGAGAAAAAAACTAGATAGAAAATATTTTATTATAGATGACACTAGAGCTCTCTTATCCATTGATTTGTCAAGTGATTCAACGGGGGGTCGTTAAAAGATCAAGAATGTAAACGGCAAATGAGTAAAAAAGGGGGTGATGTGAACAATGTTAGCTCGACAAAGGAGGAATAAAGAAAAACCAAACAAACAATAAAACACCCCGAGTCACGCCAGAAACATCTCCAAGAAGATGTAAAGAGTGCTTTGGACTCTGTTTACACAGAGTCGGGCGATTAGACAAAATATAAATTGCCTCGAGGACATTAAGATGTTGTTTAGTCCGCGCTATGTGTAAAACAGCAAAGCACTCATCATTATAATTGACTGCACAGTTATTTAGAGTATTCAAAGCTGGCAGATGGCGGAATCTAAAATTTATTTCCTAAAATAAATTCGTATGTACCAATATTTTATGTATATATATATATATATATATATATATATATATATATATATATAAGAAAAACCTTTGAAAATTACTCATATTTCAAAGGTTTTTCTTTTATATGGAATTATTTGCTCTGTAATTTATTTCATTATTATTTTACATTGAGCTCTCTTTTGAATTTTGATTACATGGATATGTTGCATAGTCACAACCATATACAACCATACCCATATACATGAGGAAGCAAGATCAACAATAATGACGAACGAACACACTTCTTTAGAAAAATATACCTCTTACACTTTATTCGAAATGGTTGCGAAAGGGTTATGTGTGAGAGGTGAGTTGGAGACTGAACAAACTGCAACATATTGACCCCCAGTTCTTTTGTCTTTAGCAGTACTTCTTTCTCATTCTACTGGGCAGCTCAACCGGGGGCCCTGAGGGCCAATAGCCCTCTGCTGGGTTTGGTTCTCTCTACAACATCTTATCTCCAACTAACTTGAACCCCAACTAACTCGAAACTAACTCAAGGCTATATCTTGATGTCTTCGACTGGATGCACCTGTTTCTCGATTGACGGCTGGGCCAAAGGTCAATACGTTACAGATATTGTAGATAGAAAATCCGAAGATAGAATCCTCCCCACCATCGGCTGATTGGCGTTGGATGATATAAGGAGTAGGTAACTATTTTTAAACGATGTAAATGGTTTCAATTACTGCTATTAAGCATTAATAATACTTTTTAATATTAATCATTTACGTGCACAGGGTTAATTGGTTTCAAGTATGACTATTTAACATAACCAATTTTATTAATCAAGTTTTCTAATATAATAGGAACAATTTACACATAGCCTAGTCGGCCGGGGCAGCAGAATATGCAGAATGAAGAGGGGCAAGTCTGTCCAACGAGTATCCTGTTATGACACTAAGTAATCTGATGGTATTAAATAACCGACAAAAATGCTGTTTTATATATATATATATATATATATATATATATATATATATATATATATATATATATATATATATAAGCATGTTTGATTAAATATTAAAGACATATTTTGTCTATAAAGTTTTATTGAAATCCTTTCAAGTTTCTTGATAAGTGTCTTGGTTTCAGGTTGAAATTTGTAGATTAATTTACTAAAACTGAAAGGATCCTAATAAAATTATATAGACAAAATGTGTCTTTATTATTCAATCAAACATGCTGCCCAACTAGACAGATTTTAAAATACATGACCTGCAGTTCACCACGATACTGACACCCAAAAGTATCGGTGTAGTCTTGTAAAAAAACAAATTAACTACAATTAGTGGCCTATGAAAGGCCTGAAAGCGCTCGGGACAATTTTGGTAAATTCATCCTCCAATTCCCACCTGAAACCAAGGCACTTATCAGGAAACTTGAAAAGATCTTAATAAAATTATATAGACAAAATGTGTCTTTATTATCTAATCAAACATGATAAAATGAAAGACAGCTGCCCAACTACACACACACACACACACACACACATATATATATATATATATAACCAAGTTGTGATATATATATATATATATATATATATATATATATATATATATATATACTGAGGCATTGGCCAAATGGGTAGAGTGTTCACCAATGGCTTGGGAGACCGGAGTTCAATCATCAAAAATGATACCTGATACCTCCATGCTTGGTATTATAATATACGCATCAAGGTTGAGTGGAGAAATCCAGAGAAAGGATTAACCCCCTCCCTCGGTGAAGTAGCTATTGTAAATGCAGCCTTCGGGTCACTCTTGACAACTTTATTATCACTTATATATATTTGAAAAGTCCGATGTTACTGGTTATTGTTGTTACACAGGTTATATAATCTTCAGGGGTGGGACACCCCGTCCCGTAGCGGCTAATGTGCTGAACTACGAACTAGAAGTAAGAGAGTTTGAACTCGACTCGCTCTATTACGTTCACTTTAGGAGTAATACCCTTAGAAATCAACAACTCCTTAACCCACTTCCCAAGCAATGAGTTGAATAGTACCACTATTGTTCTTCTACAAGGATAGGTTTGAAATTAGAAAATACACGAAGGGTGATATGCTATTAAATAAATTAGAAAATACACGAAGGGTGATATGCTATTAAATAAATTAGAAATACACGAAGGGTGATATGCTATTAAATAAATTAGAAAATACACGAAGGGTGATATGCTATTAAATAAATTAGAAAATACACGAAGGGTGATATGCTATAAATAAATTAGAAAATACACGAAGGGTGATATGCTATTAAATAAATTAGAAAATACACGAAGGGTGATATGCTATTAAATAAATTAGAAAATACACGAAGGGTGATATGCTATTAAATAGAGAAACCAAACTTTAAAGCATTAGTGTTAGATGTGATCTTATCAATATCTTTGCGAAGTATATCGGCTTCTCGTCACATAGATTGGACGTTAAAAAAAAAAAAGATCATAAATGAACATTGAAGTAACGGGGGTGAGATATATATTTGTTTTCATGCTTGCATTTTGTCTCAGCTTCACATTTACAGTTCTCTGTTTGTTCTTCATTCTTTGTAAAAAACAAAAGTTCTATTCAGTTCCAGCGGGTCCTCTATTTTTGTTGTTTCATTCTTTACTCTTTTCTTCCTTTTAATATGGGCAATTAAAATAATATCTTATGCTGAAAGATGTTTTGAAAGGTCTTTCCATGGCAGCTATGTATACGAAATATGGGTTCATCTCTTAGATTTGACAATGGCATGGTATTCAATGTTTTCGATACAACATTGGACTTCTGAGTTGAATTCAAATGGAAATGAAATAAAAATATCGGATATACTTGAATATTTTTATGCTGTTTTCTTTTCTTAAGATCATTTTGATAATTTGCCGAGAAAATGATTTTTTTATGCTGAAAGACGTTTTATGATAGCAAATGCCTTTTTTGAAAGGTCTTTCATTGGCACATACCGGGCTCACCTCTAGATTTGACCGTGGCATGGTATACAATGTTAATATAGCAATTGCCTTTTAAGGAGTCATTCATATTGGGTGAAAGAGAAATCGCTGATATAATCGAAGACTTTGCTTTCTAGTTTTATAAGGCGATTATTATTTCATATAATAAAACTTCTTTTGTCTGCTTAAATTTTAAAAATATTTTTCTTTTATTTCAGAAAAAAAATATTGGGAAAAAGAACGTCAATTATATATTCGTCTTAAGTAAAAGCATTTAAAAAATTCTATTGAATTGATAAGTGGCTTCAACAAAAAAGAAGTCTGATGTCTGGTTCTTAAAATTGGCGTTTTCGTCGTTCTCTTCTTTGTTGCAAATATAGATACATCAGGAAATTTAATCTGATAAGAATGTTCACAATTCTATGCGATAATATCTAATCAATACGGAAAAAAATTGAGTACTTACGCTAATGTCTTCATTATTGAAAACCATCCTATAAGTCTGTTAGATTAATTATCTGTATTAATTATTAACTAGAAATTAAAATGTCCGCTAAGCTAATTCGAACTAGTCGGTAAAAATGGGCAAGTTATGCTTATATCTACTTAAAATCAGCTTTTATTTATCTACTGTTGTTTTTAGATGAATATACTACCAATGAGTTCGTGGTGCTACGGTTATCGTTGATAGAATTGAGCTCGGATATCCGAGTTCGAATCTTGAACAAGGCAGTTTGAATTTCCCATTGAAATAATACTTTCGTTAAACTTTTTTTAGTAGGAATACGAAAATGCCAGATAAAATAGATTTACAGAAAAAATGAAAATAATAAAGATCTCGATATCTAAACAAAACAATGTTTTATGTATTGTAACCCCAAATGTATACAAGAAAGAATAAAATGTTTATAATTCATGCTAACCATAAAAATAAGTCTTTTCACAAAAGAAAAGTCCCAGCCCATCAAGAGAAAGATGTCTTTGTGTATTTTAAAGGGGAAAATAAATAGGGAATGTTTGAGTGCTGGTGTGAAATTAAGCGGGAATAAGAGAGAGAAAATGTTGTTTTTACCTTGCGACAGCAAATGGATAAATCTTTTTTTTTCTTTTTTTTTTTGTAAATATCTTGAATTTCGCACGTGGAACGCGCATAAGCAGCAGTTTGATTCTAAATATTTTAATTAGCTGGGCTGTGGAATATTGTGGTGACAATTCTTTTCTGCTGGCAGATAATTCTGGTTGCTAGAATACCTTTGGGAAAAGTATGAATCCAACTATTCTGCTTCCAGACTGGGTTATTTAACGTTTGAATGTCAACTAAACTCTGAATTAAAAACCTTATATATATAGCGGTATAATGAATGATGGACCATAATGAAGAGAAATGACTCTTAGTTATAACAATATAATCCTCACTTTATTTTTCGTAGGAGTCGAAACTGCTGTAGGCGGATGGGAGAGAGACAGAGACTGAGAGACGGGGACAGATGGACGACTCAGTCGGCGGAAGACTATATTGACCCTTAATTAATTAACCACGTATTCAGACTCTTAGGTCCCTGTTTCTTTAGCGGAAGGTTTCTACTAGATTCCGCTGGGGGCCGTTTTCTTTCCTCTTCCGCCACGAGTGGTGTCCAGTGCGGCTGACCGTCGACTCTAAGACTGCATGACTGCGAGAATGACCGTTCTGACGTGGGTACCCATGTATATTATAATTTCATAACGCCCGAACGTTTTACCAGTTGTCGACCTACGTGATCTGCTTACACCCAAGTATTGCTTGTTTTCTGGTAATAAATTTGGTTACACAGCTGCATCTTGTGTAGAGAAATCAATGGTCATTATGCAAACCGTGTCTTCCATACTTCAGGAGTATTTACGTTTTTAATTTTCAAAACTGAGTAAATTTCATCCTCGCTGAAGTGTCCATGCTTGATCATCAATAGTTTCTTTAGTTTGCTTCTGATTTCTGGGGGTTTCTTTATTCTTGACTGGCAAGTTTTAGTTTTGATCTCGCGGAGCTTTTTCTTCTACTAAATTTATTTACTGGCCCCATCGGCTGGGGCTGAAGAATACACCAGCTGCATCTCTGCAGATGAGTAAGACTCTCCCAACGAGTGTCCAAGATGTTACATTAAACAATCTGATGGTGTGACTTCTGTAATTCTGGAGCTTTAGGGAATGCAAAGTACTCTGGCCCGAAATAGTAGCACCTGGTAGGGTCCTATCTATGGGTCGAATAGAACTAAATTGTATACTTATAGAAAACTGAATTATTGGAAATAGAACAGTTATACATTTAACTGTGTGTAAACAAAACCGTACTTCAACTCAACTGAGTTGTTTAAAACTTCTATCAAAATGTCTTAATTCGGCGTTAAATGACCCTGATACGCCTAAAACCAACCAACCAACACACCTTCCTTTGCCGTCTAACATACAAATTGATTTTTTTTTTAAATTTTCGGCATAATTGCTGATTGTATTGATTTCACCTTAGTGATACATAACATATTTAACTGTCCTGGTGATGGTTTAATGTAAAAACCGAAAACTTTAACGTTGCCAAATATTTCAATAACAAATGAAATCATTCTCTACGTACCATGCGATATTTATGTTTGCACATTTACCCACGTACATATATATATATATATATTGAGAGAGAGAGAGAGAGAGAGAGAGAAAGAGAAAGAAGGATAACAATAATTAACATCTTAATCTTTCTCTTATACAACAACATTGTTTTTCTGGAAAGGGATGACCCACATGTAGCTATTTCTGCTCAAGTCACGCCACGTGAGTAGCCTTCTTTCATAACCAAACCCTGACCGAGACTAATGAGAGTGAATAGCACCAAAAAAGATCGGTAACAGAGTAGTAATTTACGAAGCATGTTGCTTCGATGTGGGACAAGGCCGAATGAATGGGGTACCCAATGAGACTCGAACTCACTCGTGAAGATTTTTTTTAGTGTAGCTTGTTAACCATTACACCACTCAAGGTACCCAGATTGGTAACAGAGTTGTCAATGAGCACAAAACAACAACAAAAAAATGGCTTTTCTCAACTTAGATTTATAGAACAGTTAGGACATATTGCGGACCTCGCGGAAGTGAGTTCGAATCTCAGAGAGATTACTCTTTACTATTCCAAGCTTGTGGCATTCTGAGTTAATGTGGGTTAACAGTCTAAGTTGTGATGAAAAAAAAAAACAAAAAAAAACGTGGATCTTCATATTTAAGTTCGATAGAAGAGCTACTGCATTTAAGAAGGAATAGGGGATGAGAATTCAAATCTCAGGGTAAACATAATCTTTACTATTCTCGCAATATGATATTCCTCGTTATCGTAGATTTAGTCTGAGTTAGTTTTAATTAAAAATTTATTAGCTTTAATTAAAACAAAAAGTAGCTGAAAGAAATTAAGATTAAAGAATATGGTAGTTAATGATCTTCGAAATCAGTTCAGAAATTCATTAATTTAATTTAATGATTGATATTAATTATTAAGAAGCATATATTAGTTAGATCTGATTGATTTATAAAGACCGAAGTCTCATGTCTAGACATTATGTTTCTTTGTTTTAAAAAATGCCACCCCCCTCAAAAAATTGTTAAAACAGGAAACACACACACACACGCACACACGCATATATATATATATATATATATATATATATGAAGGAATTACTCCCAATTCCGGTTTAACTGGACCAAATAATATATATATATATATATATATATATATATGTGTGTGTGTGTGTGTGTGTGTGTGTGTGTGTGTGTGTGTGTGTGTGTGTGTGTAAGTGAAATGTACAGACTATCCGACTCTGAGGGAGCAACATATCTTTGGAAACAAAAATGTAGAAATATAACAAAGAAGAAAATTGAAAAAAAAAAGATTTGAAAAAAGAGAGATGAACACACACACATACAAATTTAGAAAGAAAGAAAAAGAGAGATGCACACACACACACACACACACACACACACACACAAGCGCGCGCACACACACACACACACACACACACACACAAACACACAGACACACACACACACATATATATGTATATATATATTATTAAACCATCATCAGGACAATTATAATTAATGATCTTGTATCTTCTGAGTTATTTTCAACTTAAAAGTGAAACGAAAAAATGACAAAATTCATAGCATTCTATTAACGTTAGAAGCGTTCTCTTTCAAATCTCGGAAACATAATTAGATTTGGTAATTCCCGTAAATCCATTTATTATGGATTTCATGATGGTTTAATTAAAAAGAAACTCGAAACACTTAACATTTAATATTTTTATCATTTTGTTAGGAGACTAAACGGAGTGGTCTCCCTTGTAACAGAGTTTGAGGAACTCTCCCACGTCACAAGTCCTTTTTGCTCACATGACAAGGTGAACCGAGGAATCTGTCTCTTTCACGAACATGGCTTTGAGTGAACCAAACATGGTGGTTCGTTCCTCCTAGCAAGCACATGGAGTCACCCACCTTTATATTCCAGATCTGAACGGTATAAGTGGTTTCCATCTTTTTGTTGTGTGGACTTTTCTGTTTATTCCTTGAACACGCGTGACTCTTGTATAGCAAAGGGAGGGAACTGAGTTCCCAGCTCGTGTTGTGTACAATTAAATGTCTTATTATATTATGACTTGTTCTTTTTCCTATAAAATATTCTGCGTTAGGGTACTCTCTTTGGGATAACTTAATACATTTTAAGAAATCTCTTGTTATACACGAATTAACACCTCGTTAAATCTAATAGTTTTACGATTGATTTTTTGATTTTAAAAGCATAGCAACCTCTACAGGCTTATTTCGGCCTAGTGGTTTGGGAATCACGTCTATTATACACTTATAGTTACATTATTTTCAACTTTTTTCCATTTTTTTTTGTCCTATTTTTTTTTTTTTTTTGTCGCGTGGAATACGAATATTTTTAGGCAGATCTATTTGACCAGTTTTATCATCTACCCTACGGGTCCGGCGCCTTTCGGAAAGACTTTCGCCTGCGTCTTAACACCGACTGACCCGTGCTCGACCGCTGTTAGTACGAACCCTTCTTCACATTAGCCATTATCCTAGTGGGTAGAGTGTTCGCCAATGGCCCAGGAGACTAGGGATCAATCATAGGTCGAGTCATACCGAAGACTCAAAAAAAGGTACTTGATACCGCCTTGCTTAACATTCAGTATTATAAGGTGCGTATCAAGTGTAAAGTGGAGCAACCCAGAGGAAGAAGTAGCGCTCTTCCCAACATCTCGGTATCGTAGCTAACGGGAAGGGAGCCTTCAGGTCACCCAAGACAACGGTCGCCAACTTATTTACTTATTTGACTATAACAGATACTACCTAGCCGCGTCAGATTAGACCAGGGACTAATCTCTCCGTAGGGGCAGTCAATGCTCCCAAGAGCTGCAGAACTGTTGCTAACCACTCGATGAGGGTCAGTGTTAAACTCGAGACAAACCTTTTTTTATTGGGAAGTCTTACTCTTCGGCAGAAGATACAGTCAACGTATCGTAAGCTCGAACTGAGGAACGTAAGGTGTAATATTAAGATACAATAGCTCCTTGGCACAGTCAACTAAGGCTGCAGAATACACTGATTGCATCTCTGCAGAAGTGTAAGATTCCCACAACTAGTGTCCTGAATATAATACGAAACAATCTCATGGTGAGGCTCTAATGTTGCTAGAGCTTTGGGGAATCCAGAGTACACCTTTACTGCCATCGATCCCAGGTTCACTTTGGCTCGGAGATGTAGCACCAGAAAGGGGCCTTTCTATGAGTTAAATAGAACTAAACTTTGTGCATACGCTTAATTGTATTGTTTTAAATGGAATTGTTTTTTTCTTTTAACTGAGTGTAAATAAAAAAAACTATGCTCATGCTAAACTGAATTGTTTGAAATTTAGATACTTTTTGACATTTAAACGGTGTATTTATGTTAAACTGAATTGTTTGAAATAGAACTGTTTTGACATTTAAACTGCGCACTTATGATAAACTGAACGGTTTGAAATAGAAGAGTTTTTGATATTTAAACTGTGTACTTATGTTAAACTGAATTGTTTGAAATAAAGCTCTTTATATGCATATAAATTGATTTAGCATTAAACGACCTACAATGGTTGATATGCAATAAACGCAAACTAAACAAAAATGACCTAATTTGGCGTTAAATGACCCGAAAGGGGTTGATATACCGTAAAGGAAAAGAAACAAACAACAATACTTGCTAGGTTCGGTATATTAAAGTATATTTATCGAAACGTCTGGTATTTTTTTTTTACTTTATTTTTCAACCAATAGCAGCCATTTTCTTTTCTTTCTTGTGCGCTTGTTTGGGTTTAGTCGTGATTATTATTTAAATGCGGTTGTTTGCTTATTATCATTAAAAGCTGATCAATAATCTTGAAGTCTTCTCCCTCTTTTCTTCTGATATCCTTCACTTAGCCAGAAGCTTTCACTTGTCAGCCTCTTTGTTATCTGTATATCTAACTACTTCTCTTGTCAGCACCGGCTCTTCGTTGAGAAAGCTTGACTTCATCTCTGTAAGTATCAGTTTAAACTCTACATCATGGATTAATCTCTCTCTCTCTCTCTCTCTCTCTCTCTCTCTCTCTCTCTATCATGCATACACTCACACACACTTTCTATCTCCCTAACCTTCTGCTTTACACTCCTCCCTTCCCAATCACCTAGGCACAGATTATTGATTAGTTGGTGTTTTATAGTATGTCAATCCCTGAGGGTTATCTCATGCCAAATCCTGCTTGCACAAACACGCATATATATATATATATATATATATATATATATATATATATATATATGTTTACTTAGCGAATAGTTTCAAGGTAAATTTATTTAGAAACGATTTTTTAGAACTAATTTGTTTGCAAACAGTTAACTTATTTTAAGTAGTGCAGTTTAATATTAATGCTTCTATTAAATATTAATTTGCACATAGTTAAATGGTTTCAAGTATGGCTATAAGATACCAATAGTACTACTTAATATAATACTTGAGTTGCACGCAGTTAAATGGCTTCAAGTATTATTATCTAACACGAACAATTTCATTTAATATTTGTCCGTTGTTTGCATACAGTTAAATTGTTTCAAGTATTACTCCTTACCATTAGTGATTCTACTTACTAAGGTTGGTGTTCTTGTTTAATCGCATATCAATCTTCGAGGGTTATTTAATACCAAAGCCATCCTTGCAGAAGAAAAGCGGTGGTACAATTTAATTCATAGCTGGGAGGCATAAGAAGGTTCATATTTTTCTCAGGGGTTTTAATCCGAAAATAAACGTAACACCCTGAATGGGTTCGAACTTGCTTACTTCGAGGTCACAATCTAGCACTTTAGCCATGACGCCACCGTTACCCACTCCTTCTGTTCATCGAGTATTCTAATCTCATATAAATACACTTTTGAAAAAACCTGTTGTTCATTGAGCTTTGCTAAGTCTAGCACACAGACCTTGGATGGATTATAATACACAGTGTTAGTAAATGGTTACCGATTGAGTGCTGAGAAGGTTCGTATCTGCTTAACTTTGGTGATCTGGCGAGAAAAGATTTTTGAGTGTGGTTTAATTGCAAGTAATCTTTTTGAATGAAGTTTGTTTCGGTTTCTTTGTTTAAAGACATATCAACCTTCGTGGGTTATTTAATGCCCAAACCATCCTTATAGAAGAACGGTAGTAGTACGATTTTACCCATAGGTGGTGGGGAAATAGGGGAACTACACTTTTACCAATGGTATAAGTTGGAAAGTGAATTTAATTGCGCGATTGGTGTTCGAACTCGCTATCTATGATGTCGTCGTCCGGCACATTAGCCACAACTCCCAAGAGACTCCCTCCATTTGAAAGAAATAGTTATTTACTAAGCCACACAAGCCTCAGGTGACTTAAAATCTGCATCTAAATGCAGCATGTCTGATCGTTGCTTAAATATGGATTTCTGAAGGGGAACTGATGTTTTTAGTGTGGCGTGTCTGGAAGATGTCCTGAATGAAAGTTATCTATTGTTTTGTTCACTCTGTCCCACAGGTCTCAGATATCTTTCCGAACCTGTTATTACGAAATAGTCATCAGTCTAACAACTGAGCAGGCTCATCGTTGCTTAACTTCGTTCATCTAGCTTTGAAAGAAAAAGTGTGATTTTATTGTGTGTAAACGTTGGGTTTTAGCTTTTCTTAGTCAACCACGAAGGTTTCAGCTTGCTTGCTTACAGTCACCCATTTAAATATTGCACTGGTTCTTCACTGCTTAACTTTGCTAAGTTGGCGGGGAAGGAATAATGCTTTTAATGTAACTTGCCAGTAAGTTGACACTTACTACTTTGAAAGTAGCTTATTCATCAACTTTTCTTAATCATACACACATACACTACTGACCAGACACTTCCTTGCTTATCTTTGGGGACCTAACTGGAATTGATGCTCTAAGCGTGATTTGACCGTTAGTTGCTGTATGGGACGAAGGTTTTCTTCTTCTTTTTTTTTTTTTTTTTTTTTTTACAAAACTTTGGTCTGTTTCGCTTTTTGTGCATGCAGTTACTATAGAGCCACATATATAAGTACTGAGCTGAATCATCTTTGCTAAACTTCGGAGATCGGACCTGGAAAAAATGTCCAGTTGGTGCAATTTGATTGAAAGTCAAACTTTTTGGACTATATAATTATTTACTACACTTTGCCAGACGGGTGTCAGGTCACCCATCTAAATACTGAATATACTCATCGATGCTTAACTTTCGTAATCGGACAATGAATCACGATGCTTTCAGTGGAACTTGACCGAGAATAGACGTTTGGAAAAAATTTAAGAAGCTTTTCTTTGTCTGGCCCACTAGTATATTTCTTTCCATACTTGCTTTTACTAGATAGTCACGCATCTAAGTACTGAACAGACTTAAGGTTGCTTAACTTCGGCAATCAAGCCGGAAAAGAACGTGTTTTAGGCGTGGTTTGAGTGTCAAACTTTATTTTGAAAGAAGTAGTCAGATACTAAACTGCTTTTTTTTTTATCACGGTCACCCATCTAAGTACTGAAAAAACTCATGACTACTTAAATGATTTTAGTATGTCTTGTAAGACACGATAACGTTTGTTTTACCGTCTGTTTAGAATAAAACGTATTTAGTAAGTTTTGCATATGCATCTCAGATTTCTATGGGGATAGAGTACGTTACGTAATGGTTAACGTACTGGTCTGCGAACTGGAAATAAACATGTTCGAAACCCAATCGCGCTATAATGTTTACTTTAGGACTTATACTCTTTGGAAAGGCCTGAACCCCTCTTATAGTCCCAGCAATCGGTTAAAAAGTATCACTGGGTTACTTTGGCATTAAATAACCTATGAATGTTAATATGCCATTAAACAAAGAATATAGTACTCATCGTTGCTTAACTTTTATGATCTAACGAGAACAAGTGCTTTAAGCGTAACTTGATCGCGAGCCATCTCTTTTTTTTAAGTTAGATAAAATTGAACCACCCTAATGCCATCTGATGTTAAAACAGAACGGACATTTTTGTTAGGGTAGCGACTTTAAGAAAAAAGAAAAATATTTCCTTTTGGCTGCTTTGCCCTTGTTCATCGAATGGACTCGCATGGCTATTCGAAGGCCACCCCAACTCGGCTTTCTCTCTACCCACATCTCTCACAATAACCCTCAATCATTTCGTCTGTCAGGCGAACAGTCCAACGGGCGGTCTTCTATTAATCGGAACCCTCACAGCCGCTACCTAAGTTACACCAGTCAGCTGGCAGGCCGGTCGGCAAGCCAGCCAGCTAGCATCCCAGTAAGATGACCGATCATCCTTTTTTGCTACCCAGGAATGTGTGCAAGATGTTGGTCAGTGCATGCTAGTTAGTGATCTTGGCGAAAATGTTTAAAAACAAAAACAAAGTAAAAAACAACAAGAAACAACAACAACAGCAACAACAACAATAACAAAAACAATAACAAAAAACAACAAAAATAGCAAACTTTATTCTGGATATTCAGCATCACCGAAAAGTTACTTGAAGTACTCAGATAAATTTCTTATCTTCTTCTTCTTCTTCTTCTTCTTCTTCTTCTTCTTCTTCTTCTTCTTCTTCTTCTTCTTCAACCTTTTTTTTAACGTATTGATGCATTGAACCAGTGGAAATCAATAATATGCGTGGATCGAAAGTTTCTATTAAAACCAAGAGAAGGTGAGTGATGTTTTTGTTATGTCACTTCCGGCCAGTCAGCCTTGGCTGATAGCCACTTCCCCCCCTTTTTTTCTTTCTTCTCCATCTCTCTCATTTTCTCCTTCACTGTCATTCGATTACTTTTATATTTTTCTTTCCTGTTACATGTCTTTCAACTTAGGCATTCTCTCTAAATTTGACACTCTTCAGCCCAAAATTGGTCGATGTTTACCGAGAATAGCTAAGTGTGGCCCAGGGCCACGTGAGTAAGACACCCAGTGAGGATCTAACTCGCTTGCTACTGAGTATATTAATACTTTTATACCGTGATGTACATGTATTTGTTCCTATTAGCTTAGCTCAGTAAAGAAGAGGACTACAAGGGTGAATCAACCAATGAGGATCAAATTTGCTATAGTAGCCATAGTTTGTGAGATTGGCTCGCGGCGAAACACTGATATTAAACAAGGTTAGATTACTTATATCGGATTTTCTGAGATAAAGAATTATAATTACCATTTACTGATTAGTGTCTTCATTTACTAATGATCTACTTATTTACTCCTCATTATCATTTACGAATTAGAATGATCATTTAATCAGATTAATGGGCTCACCTTACCTGTTATTACAGCTCTATCGAGGGGGCTTTGAATGTGCTGACTCTATGCCTTCCAGAGGGGTAAGACTTCCCCCAACAAAACACGGGTTGTACTGGGTATGAGACTAAACTACATCTGGTAGTGAAGTTCAAATTCTTGAGATCTGGAGTATATGAAGACTCTCTTGATGTCCATTACTCCCAGGTCCATTCTGATCCGGAATAGTTGTGCCTATTGAGCCTCGATTAATGGGACAAATTCATGATTTATTTATATATTATTCGTATTCGGTAGGGTTATTTCATTCCCTATAACTGTGCAAATTATCTGTATCAAGAATAATTTCTTGAAACTTTGATTGTTTACTATGGATTAAAATTAGTTACTTGAAACCATACTTTTAAGTTCACTTTTGGACGTAAAACCTGGGGAGGGGTATCAATGTTGTTACCCCTCCCCATCATCTATGACTTAAATAGAATCACGGTTGTTATTCGTCAAAAATGGCTTTGGCATTAAATAACTAACGAAGGTTGATATGCCATTAAATAAAGAAACAAAACAAAAAATATGATTATTATCAAATAGTAATAATTACTTGAAACGATATCGTTGTTGTTATTATTATTTACTCATTAGACTTTTTCACATCAGCGTTAGCTGATGGTCTTTCACTGGAGATTGAGTGACAAGAAGTTTACTCAAGTCTCCAGGACTCTTCTCAGTATTCTGGCGGTTTTCAATAATGCTGTTGTCTGGATGGTCTCCACTCGGCCGCCAACTTCCAAATCCTCCAGGCCCTTTAATAATCCTTTAGTTACCGTGCCAAAAGCACCAATCACAATTGGTATAATTCTCACCTTCATGTTCCATAGTTTTTTTCAATTCTCTAGCAAGGTCGAGGTACTTATCTCTCTTTTCACATTCTTTCAGTTTTATTCTGTCGTCAGCCGGGACAGCAAAGTCCACAATTTTGCATTTTTTTTTTTTTTGTTTTTTGTTGATTATTATAAGGTCTGGTCTTCTGGCCGAGATTAGGTGATTCGTTTGTATGTCAAAGTCTCGTAGGAGTTTATGTGTGTCATTTTCTAGGACAGGGGATTATTATTATTGTTATTATTATTATTATTATTATTATTATTGCTTTATTTTACTCAATTGAGAGTTTTTCCCACCAGTATTAGCTGATAGTTTTTCATCAGAGCTTGAGTGACAATAAGTCTCCTCAAATCTCCAGTACTCTTATTATTTTGGCCGATCTCAACAATGCAGTATTTTAGATGGTCTCCACTCAGCCCTTTATTTCTAAGTCCTCCAGTCCATGTACCAATCTTTTGATGTCTGTCTCGAGCACACCAATTATAACTAGTATCACCATCTCTATCATGTTCCATGGTATTTTCAATTCTCTTGTAAGGTCTAGGTACTTATCTCCCTTTTAGCTTTCCTTCAGAGTTTCCTTTGGTAGGTTCTCTTTTTTTTATAGACTATCGCTAGGTCTGGTCGTCTGTATCTCAAAATCTCCGAGAATTTTGTGCGTGTCATATTCTAGGATGGAATATGACATATATCATTCGCTCGTCTTGTCAAATTAAAACTTCTTGCACAATTCCCTGTGGATCATCTTCCTCCCCCAGTCGTGTCTAATTTTATACTCTCTTTGTGCTTACTTACTTCATTCGCTTATTATGTGATTGACCGTTCCTTCTCTATCTCCACATAATTATTATTGTACTTGAATCTATATAAATGTGAGCAAATCATTTGAATCAGATAAGAATATTTGATACATAGTTTTACAAAATCTATTAAGAAACAATGACACAAAATATAAATATAAATCTACAATGAAAACAATTTCCTAATCTCTAGGTCAAAATAACCCTAGACGAGCTGATAAGTCGATAAAAATCAATCAATCTGCTATTAAAGGAAGTTAAATAATTTTTTTCAGATTTTCTGGTTATAATTATTAATATAATAACTATTTACTTGTGTTTTCTGCTTAGTGTCCTCATCTTGGTTTTTTTGGCCTTTGTATGTCCAATGTTCTTCAGGGGCCTTTCATAGTTGGTAAACTTCTGAGGATTTCGAACTGAACCCTTGGCTCATGCAAGGCAACGCTAAGATTAATTATACTCATTCAACTGTCCAAGCTGAGAGGAGATCTCATATCAGTTCATTCTTTCTAGTTAATTTATCATTGATATGTCCATCAGAGTATCTAGTTTGGTTTGGCTTGGTTTTAGGGCATATTAACCAGTGTAGATTATTTAAAACCAAAACCTGTGTTAACATATATATCTATATATGCATTTCGTTGGTAACATTTTTAAATGAGCTTAAGTTAATTCTTTTCCACGGTTAAAGGATTCGAAGAATTGTCATGTATCACTAGCACTTCATTTAAATATCACTCATTTGTTTACACAAATGATCACAGATAAATGACCAAAGTGTTCTATTCAAAACTATTCAATTTAACATAAGTTATTTGTTTGCACAGAGTTTAAATGTCTAACAGTTCTATTTGACATTAGTCAAATAGAATTGTTAGACATTTAAACCTATTAGGTGTCACCACCCTATTAGGTGACACCACTCCGGGCCAGTGTGGAATTGGAAGCAATGGTAATGAAGGGGTACTCTGCATTTCCCAAAGCTCCACCATCAGATTGTTTATTGTCATATCTATGACACTCGGGGAATTTTACACCACTGCAGAGAAGTAGCCACCTGAGCTAATATGGTTTAAAATACGTATTTCTATTTGATGATAATCATTTGTTTGCTCACTGCTATATGATTTTAAATAACTAATGATAATACTTTGTAAACAATCATTGATTCAATTAACTATTCTTGATACAAATAATTTACAGGTATATATCAAGTATGCCTATTTATTGCAAATGATTTTAAACATATCTATTGGACCCATAGTTGGAAATCTTTGTAGTACTACTATTCCAGGTCAGAATGAATTTAGGAGTTATGACAATTTAGGGGTACTCCGTGTGGAGCACCCCTAAATTGTCATAACTCCTAAATTGTCATAACTCCTTAAATCACCATCCGTTTAGTTTCATTGCCAGGAGATTAGAGTCAGCATATTCTAAGACCCGTCGACAGGGTGGGCTGCAATGAAAAGTTTCTACACTGTTTTCAGTTATTTTACCAGGCCATGTCGTCTTGATCAGCGTTTATCTCCAAAATGATCTTTTTTGTCTCTAAAGACTTGAACCTTAAAATCTATATCGTCTTATGCTAAAAAGGTCAGAATATATCGTAATGCACAGAATCTGTCTTTGAGACTTTATTCTTTCTTTAGTCACTAGCGAATCTTAGAAAGAAGTTAGTTTTTGATGTTTACTTATACAGGACCTCGATTGAGGATCTAGCTTCTAGCGGGGATAGAGAATTAAAACCAGATTTCAGAAAGTTCACAAAGGAACAATTTTCCTCCTAACTACGTATTGGTCAGCCAAGACTGACATATATATATATATATATATATATATATATATATATATATATATATATATATATATATATATATATATGTATGTATATATATATAAAAGAACACCTAACAGAATGCAAAGTATGTCAAATACCCTATACCTGGCCTAGTCGGCGGGAGCTGCAGAATACACCGATTGCTGTTCTACAGAGGGGTAAGATTCTCCCAACGAGTGTCTTTGATATAAGACTAAACACTCTGATGGTGAGGCTGCGGTAATGCTGGAGCTTTATGGAATGTGGAATACGCATGCATTGCCAACCCTTCCATGTCCACAAAGGCCCGGGGTAGTAATACCTGAGTGGGTCCTATGTATGGGTCAAAGAGAACTGTTTGACATTTAAACTATGTACTCATGCTAAATTGAACGGTTAAAAATAGAACTGTTTGATTATCTAACTGTGCGTGAATAACTTATTGATATTTAATTGGACTGTTATTGATACATAGCAATACTTTGAACGTTTTAAATTTTTTGACATACTAAAGTGAATTGTTTGAAAACATGAGCCTAAGCTCGTTTAAAAATTTTATCTACAAAACGAGTTTAGGAATCATATACTAAATTTATATGTGTAAAAAGGATTTGGCATTAAATAACCAACAATTGATATACCATAAAACTAAACCAAACCAATAAAATATGGATATACCATAAAACCAAACCAAACCAAATACCTTATACCGTTAAACTAATTCTAATAGAATGTAGTGATTTTGCCATTATTAGAAAACACTTCTAAAACGCAAATAACATGAGAGACACATTTAAGAATATCAATATAGAAAACATTTTATCCTTCTGGAAATTAATAAAATTATGCCAAAAAAATTAAAAGCAAATTTGAAATTTACTCTACAAACCTAACCCTTAGAAGCGACCCCAGACCCACGGAGCCACAAATAACAGCAGACAATTTACTTTCAAAATCAAAAAAGATCCTTAGAAAAACATTTCTTTCTTTCTTTCTTTCTTTCTTTCTTTCTTTCTTTCTTTCACCCTGCCACTTTTTGTTCGGCTCTCTTTTTTCTCTTCATCCTTTTTCTTCGTTTTTGTTCCATCTTTGTTTGTTTGTTTGTTTGTTTTTTTCGTTCCGTTCTCTCTTTTTTCTCTCCATTCTTTTTCTTTTTCATTTTTGTTCTTTTTTTATTTCTTTCTTTCTTTCTTTCTCATTCAAAAGAGCGAAATTTATTTTTAAAATTAGCAAGAGACCTGTTGATTAAATCTTTCATTTCAACTCACTAAACATTTCCCCTAAGTAAATAATGACCATGAAACAAGGATCCGCATTTGTTTGCAATTACTATTCGTAGATTAAGTCTGGCCCATGGCCAACTTCATAGGAAGTCCAGTGAGCAATCAACTCACTTCCAGGACAATGTTCTGCGAAATTTGTTTGACCAATATTGCTCCATGGCGAAGGGCCAGTGTATGTGGTTTTCTGGAAAATGTCCTGTTTATATTCTTGTTCGCCTTGAGAATGATACGTCAATTATTTTAACATGGCATCATCCTCACCGTGGTATTAAGAAATATGCATTGCTTTCTATTTTGTCTAACTTGATACAGAACATATGTGTATCATCTATATCCTTTGCTATCTAAGGCGCACAGTGAGGACCCCATTCGCAGAAGGATTTATAGCAATAATATTAGGGCCGTTTGATCCCATTTACAGAATGATGAGACCTGCATGTATTTAACAAAACTCTCTTCCATGGTTAGGATGTGACACAAGGCCAAATTTTCAGGGGAAAAAACAAAGAACGACAAAAATCCGGTCAATTTGTTCAAAAGAGAAAAGAAGTTTATAAAAGAGGGTTTGCTCCTTCTAATCACGGTTTGACGTGCAAATTAGCATATATTTCTGTTATTATTTTGTCCACAAAGATGTTTATAATAAAATTCCTGTACATTTACTTTCACTGTCCAAGGACTGTACAGCCAGGGTGAAATATACATCTACATGATTATCTTAAGTTAAAGAATATAAGTCATATGTTATTAGGTCACTCAAGCATAGACATGATAACAAAGGTTATCTATTATTCAAAGCTTAGTTTAGATGTCAGGGCATAAATAAGGGTCACTGTGAGGTGATTTTTAGTTTATGGTTTAATTTATTAGTTTTAATAAGGTTTTCTAAGGTTACTCTGTCAAAGGTTTTCTAAGGTTACTCTGTCAAAGTCAATTTGGAAAAAAATCTCTTCAAGTATATATAATACAAAAAATGAATCTTCATAATAATTCTAAACCGGTAAGTACTTTATACTTTGTGGTAATATCATTTTTAAAGAGCTAAATCCTATTCCATCATGAAAAATGATTTCAATCTTGAATCAATAAATTCTTTAAGGTATTTTAAAAATGACTTTGTCAGAATAAGTCATAAATATATACTAGTTGCTTCTTCAACTATAAAACTGAGATTTTGTGACCAAGTAGTATTAATAAAAAACATTCCTAGAAACATCTGGAATTTGCCAGAGAAATGAAAACATTGTGGTACATAAATTCTGAGCTATCTTTCTTCTATGCTGGTTGCCGCACTAAAGCTAATGTGCCCGGTGTACCTTACAAAGAATCCATAGCCGGTTAGGGAGAAGGAATGTATTCATGCCTTTCTTAAGGATGTTAGAGCGAATAGAAACGACAAAAGCCTCGACAAGGATTTGCACTCTAGGCTGCAGCGTCCATTTTTTTTTCGGTGGTAAACGTTCAGCCACGAACGCATTCAATGATGAAGCGTGTATGTCTACGAAGAGAATGTTGAAAATGTTTTTACATGATAGGGACATCTCAGAGAGATTGGTAGCTATTGAAGGACAGATAGATATAGATATAGTGAGAGAGATTGAAGGGCCTTATTCACACACACACACACACACACACACACACACACACACACACACACACACACACACACACACACACACATAGATAGATAGATAGATAGATAGATAGATAGATAGATAGATATGGAGATTGCTAGATTACGAAAATACTGATACAAATAAAATAAGCGAGAGATTAAAGAATCTAAGATAGATAGATAGATATTGAAAGACTGAGAAAGTTAGAGGGATTGAAAAGGTTAACACACACACACACACACACACACACACACACACACACACACACACACACACACACACACACACATGTATATTTTTAAGAAGGGGGGTAATGATGAGAATGATATTTACAGATATAGTGAAAGAGATTATAGAGACTAACACACACACACACACACACATATATATATATATAGAGAGAGAGAGAGAGAGAAAGAGAGAGAGACAGACAGACAGACAGAGACAGATACAGAGAGAGAGAGAGAGAGAGAGAGAGAGAGAGAGATTAAAGACACTGATATTGTTACATCGAGCTTGAAAGATTAAAGAATCCGGGATAGATAGATAGATAGATAGATAGATAGATAGATAGATAGATAACTCACCTATATATCATTGCGTAATAGAATATCGTCATCAAACTTGATAAAATAAGACAGTATTTTTTCGTTTATCAATCACCATTTCTCAAACTTGAACGAAAGAAAGATTGTTGCCTAAATACAAAATAATTGATGACTTAGTCATTTTTAATTTGTATGTTTGAATTCTATTTATCATAGTTTTCGCTAACTTTCTTTTAGAAGAGCAATTTTCAAAGTGTTCGTTCAATTTACCTAATGATATAGAATCAGAAATTCGACTATTTGCTGATGATGTTAAACGTCTCGTTAGACTATTATCAAAAGAAACAACACAGATGGATTTGAATAAATTGTCATATTGGGAGGATATCTGGAAATTAGTATTCAATATAGAAAATGTAAATTACTACATATGGGATCCAAATATATTAAATTTGAATAGAAATTAAGTAACAAGGAAATATAAAAAAAATTAGAAATGCAATTTTGGGGTTGACTTTGTTGGTTTATTTAATGCTGACAATCATATTTTGTCTATTGTATTGAAATGATTGATTGGCTGAATGGTTAAAAATTTTATTTTAAGGGAGGCAAATCTTGCTTTAAAATATATAAACCCCAAATAAGACGTCATATAGAATATTGCAATCAGATATCCAGTGTTAAGACAAAGAAATAAGAGTGTAATATTGAGATTTAGAAGGTCCCGTGGTGCAATGGGTATCGTCGTGGGAAATGGACACGGCGACACGGGTTCTAATCCTGACGAAACGGATCGCATTTCACATAGCACTAATACTCTTGGGAAAGGTATGAATCCAATTATTCTCCTTCTAGCTATGGGTAAATAGTAGGGCCGATTAGGTTCTTCAGCCATGGTTAGGCAATCAGTCTAGGAGAAGGAAAACTCTGAATTCAAACCTGTTAAACTCCGCTTAAGAAATTTACCTTGTTTCCGAGCGGAGGGGTTGGTAAATATGTATTGCGATTAGAGAGCATCCAAACAAGAGTGACAAAAATAAGAAGAGCAAAAGATTACAGTTACAAGGAAAGATTAGAGAACTTAGAATGAACTCTTTTACAAGAAAGAAGATTGCGAGCTGATCTAAATGGATCTTTCAAAATAATAAACAGAATTTGTTATCATAGGAGACATTTTTTAAACATTTTTTCCTCGAAGTGAAAATTTACTGTTAAGACAGATTTCAAAAACTATGTGTAATAACTAATTGGATATATTTTTTGTCAATAAAGTTACATATTTTTTTTAAAGAAATTGCCTAATCTGATCAAAAACAGCAACAATACAAGAAATTTTCAGAATAAATTGGATGATTTCAGAAAAATGGTAAGAAAAAGAATTTAAGTTGGGGAACCATCGGATGAATTACAAAACAACATTTGATAAGGATATAGATATTGTAGCAATAGTGTATATGTTCTTGGCAAAGATTATTTTTTTGCCCCAGGTTGATGAGAGAAAACAATAAAAAAAGAGGTCTGCCCTTAGAGACATTACAAACAAATAATAATGATGATGATAATAACAATAAGGCAAAGAAAGACTAAAAGTAATAACAATTTCAACTTAAAAACATATAGAAAAAGCACCATAAATACAAAAACAAGAAGAAAAACAATTGAAGCATTAAACTGAGAAGGTGGCATAAGAGAAAACTTGGGTAAGGCCAAGAAAGAGAAACCTTTAGAGAGAAACTGAATCTTTTATTATGGCCGCACATAATGTCTTAAGGAACAACTATATAAAAGCGAAAATTGATTATACGTAACAGAATAACAAATGTACATAATGTGAAGATAGAGATGAAACGGTTAGTAGCATAAAAATAGCAAAAATTGAGTACAAGAAAAGACACGACTGATTGGGAAAGGGGGTCCTCTGGGAATCGTGCAAAATATTAGAATTTGACCTTACTACTAAATGGTATATGCACAAACCAGAACCCATTCAAGAAAATGGCTAAATTCTTTGTGATACAAACGGATCACCTGATTCTATCCAAAAGACTAGACATAGTATTAATTAATTAAAAAAAGAAACTTGCCATATAAAGCATTTTATTCTTCCGGCGGACTAATGAACGAAAATATAAGAAAGGGAAAGGATTAAAAAATACTTGGACCTTGTCAAAGAACTAAAACGACAATAGAACATGAAGTCGACGCTGATATAAATTATAGTCGCTGCGCTTGAAACGTTCCCTAAGGGTTTAAACAGAAAAGACAGGAGGAATTGGAAAATAGAGGAAGAATCGAGACCATCCAGACTACAGAATTATTAAGATCGTCTAGAATACTGAGAAGAGTCCTGAAGACCTGTTTAGACTTACTGTCACTCAGATTCCAGTGAAGGGCCACCAAATAAACGTGATGTGAAAAACTTGCTCGGGGTGAAAAGCATGCTTCTATAATAAAAAAAAGTGCATGCTTGAGAAGAAAATCTTTTAAACTACTCGTAAACTAATTAATTATTTCCCCCTTTTTTTACTTCATAATATTAAAACTTCCATGGCGATGGAAAATATACTTTTGGATATTATTCTTATCCCTGGCTGCACTGCATACCCCAACTATAAATATATACAGATCTCCGCGACATATATTGAAATAGGTAATGGGACTTTTATATTTGTCTCCTTTTTAATAATCAGCAACGTTTCGGCTCGATTCTTTTTTAACAATATCGAATGATCATTTATGCATAACTTGTTCAGACATTATTAAAAAAAATTGAATATATAAGTAATTTTGTTATGATATAAAGTAAAAGTAAAGTTGAGAACGACCCGAAGGCTCCCTTTTCAATAGCTACTACATCGAGGTGTACGGAAGGGCGCCACCCCATTCCCTGGATTGCTCCATTTTACCCTTGATCCGTACCTTATAATGCTAAGTATTAAAACAAGGCGACATCAAGTACCATTTTTTAAGTCTTTGGTAATATTCGACCTGGAGATTGAAACCCGGTCTCCCAGACCATTAGGTGATCACTCTACCCATTAGTTCAATGGCCCGATCGCAGCCTAAAAAATAAGAAAATCTTTGTTTCTTTGCATGTTTGTTTTCCTCATCATTTGTTTTATTTATTTTTATACTTTCTGAATATCAAATTAAACTAAAGATTTTTTATGTATTGATATATTAATCCGTACTCGTCCCTTTGGAATAAATCTAATAGATTACTGAATCTCTGCAGAGAGGCAAGACACCCTATTCGAGGGGCAAGACACCTCACAAAACAATTTAATGTTGAGGATCCAGTAATGCAAGGGATTTGGGGAATGCAGAGTACCACTTCATTGCCAACCCTCCCAAGACCACTCACGCCCGTATTTGCAGCACTTGATGGATCCAATCGATGGGTCAAATAGAACTGTTTGACATTTAAACTGGGTGCAAACAATTGACTTATGCTAAATTGAATAGTTAGCAATAGAACTGTTTGATCACTTAACTGCGTGTAAAAAATAATCGATGTTTAATTGAATTGTTTATGATACATAGCACTATTTGGAACCATTAATCTTTGATGGGTAGTTGGTTGGTTGTTTGGGTTTTATGGCATATCAAACTTTTGCCGAATCCATTTTAAAACTAATAATCAGTTCTATTTCAAACAATTCATTTTAGCATGGGTACACAGTTCAATTATCAAAAACATTTCTATTTCAAACTATTCAGTTTAGTCAAACAGTTCTAATTCAAATAATTCAGTTTAGCATAATTATACAGTTTAGTTCTATTTAACCAATAGATAGAGCCCTATCAGATGCTACCACTCTGGGCCAGAGTGGACCTGGGAGCAATGGGAATTAGGGGGTGCTCCGCATTCCCCGAAGCTCTAGCATCACTGGAACCTTACCATGAGATTGTTTAGTGTCATATGCAGGACACTAGTTGATGGGGGGGGTCTTACCACTCAGCAGAGATGCAGTCAGTGTATTCTTCAGTCCCAACCGACAGGGCAATACAAGTGTTCATGTCAAAACAGTTCTATTTCGAGCAATTCGTTTTAGCATAAATACGCAGTTTAAATACAAAGACAAGTAAACTAAAGAAACCATGGTTTAGTTCTGTTTAACCCATAGATAGGACCCTTATCAGGTGCTACCACTCTGGGTCAGAGTAGACGTGGGAGCGATGGCAATAAAGGGGTATGCCGTATTCCTCAAAGCCCCAGCATTACTGAAACCTCGCTATCAGATTGTTTAGAGTCATGAACAGGACACTCGTTGGGGGGGGGTCTTACCCCACTGCAGAGGTGCAGTCGATGTATTTTAAAGCCCCAACCGATTGGGCAAATTTAACTTTGATTTATGCTAAACAGTCTTTGGCATTAAATAAGTAACAACCAAAAACCTGCTGAACAAAACGTATCAAGAATTGGCACTGACTCGGTACGAAACGACCCCAGATATCATATCAATTGATCAACTGAAGTCGCATCTTTATTTAATAAACACACTTTTGATAATCCAGCGCGGCGTAATCAGTTGTTGGTGACATCTTGTTATCGTACAAGTACTAACTATTTGCACTTTTCAAATATATTTGCAAAACTTATGTTGTGTATATCATTGTCAAGAGGAAGATTTGACCTGAATGTTTTCATCTTTTTTTTTTTTTGACTCAAAATTAATGATCTGGTTTTCAATCAGGGTTGCCGATCTGAATTTTAAAAAATATGTTTTCATTAGCTTTTTGTGTTTTCAACCTATTTTTTTGCGAATGTTCACCCCCAAAAAACCCCAATTCTACCCATATCTAAATCGCTACCTTCTCAAAACTCCGAACACCAACAACTAACTAGTATCGTAAAACAGATCCTAGTGGGAGATACTGTTGTAGCATAATTATTTGTGGATGATTGAAAGATGATGGTTGCTGTTACCATTTTCAGAAATTTGAATCAATCTCTTCAACAAGTATAAAAGAAAACGTCACACGAGATGGTTGTATTTGACCCAGGAATCGTAGGATTTTTAGAAATATTACTTCATCACTTATGATGTGAATATCATAGCCTATGGTGTATATTGGTTGTAGAGCACCTATAAAGAAAGTTAATGTGTGAAAAATTTACTTCTTTTACCATCCGAATAATTACTGCTCCCGTTGTTAGCGTTGCAGGAAAGGAAAACTGTGACACCAGATCAAATCCTTAATTAGGTCGGTGTTATTTCTAATACCCTCATGGAAATTTATGATTCCAACTATTCTTCCTCCATCTATAGGTAAATAGTAAAGCAGACGGGGCACTTTAATTTTGGTATTGCAACTGGTCCAGCAAAGGAAAACTCTGAATTTAAACCATATGTACCTTGCATAAAACTTGTCTCCGTGTCACATAGCGTTTATGACGGAGAGGTTGGTGTAAATACATACTGTTCCCGTCATACCTCCTGCCATCCTTGAGTTATTGGTTGCTTTTAACAGCACTTCACCATGTTTAGGGTTAGTTTATGCCAAGTGGTTAAGGATTTGCATCCATTGTACGTTCATATCTACGTTTTTGTGAAGTCGTTTCTTGAGTTTTTTTTCATCCTCGGTCCTATTGAAAATGAATAATCTGTAAGCAGATGTAATAGGCTCATATATTGGACCCTAACGGGTACTACGACTCCAGTTCAAAGTGAACCTAGGATTTATAGCAATGAAGAGATATTCCACACTCTCCTGATATCCAGAATTGGAGCCTCACCAGTAAGTGTTCTAGTCTGGACCTTAGCCAGTCATGTTTTATGCGATTAGAGACAAAGGTTTAAAAATCGCATTTGACCTATCAGATGATTTTCATTGCTTCCGAAATCAAAGAAATGTCCCTCGTCTTATATACAACTACACACGGATACAGATTTTTTTGTACCACGTGAACATACTTTTTCAGTGAGTTTTTCCGCTTATTTCTATTTTCTCGCTCTTTTAGACTCAATTTAATTCTTTCTCCTTCACTGATTCATATCTATGGCTTTTTTCTTTTTAAAATTCGCTGTCTGTGTCCCCTAGTTCACTGGAAAAACATTTCAATACATCTATTTGCTTCTTCGACTAAACATTCTATGAGTGAGAGTGTTTGGTTTGGTTTGGTTTGGTTTTATGGCACATCAAGCATTTTAGGTTATCAAAGCCAAATCCATTTTTATACATGTAAACAATTATATTAAAAATATTTCTGTTTAGTATAAATATAGATATTGTTTCCCCACAGTTAAATGTCAAACAGTTCTATTTCAAACAATTCAATTTAGCATAAGTGCACAGCTTAAATGTCAAACAGCTCTATTTGACCAATAGATATGACCATATCAAGTGCTACCACTCCGGACTAGAATAGGCTTGGGATCGATGGCAATAAAGGAGTACTCTGCATTCCCCAAAGCTCCAGGAGTACTCTGCAGGAGTACTCTGCATTCCCCAAATAAACCATCAGATTATTTAGTGTCATATCTAGGACACTCTTTGGAAGAGTCTTACCCCTTTGCAGAGAAGCAGTTCGTGTATCCTAAAGCCTCAGCCGATTGGGCATAAGTGTGTGTGTTTGTGTGTGTGTATTTTTATGATTGATATACTCCATGTTTTAGTGATAGAGTCATTTATTTCGCTTTGGACTATACTCGCATTTCACTAATCCATTGTACCAGATATATTCATGCAAAAGAATTATAATCAATTATTCAGGCTATAAATAGCCGTAAAAGTAAATAATTTAAGACGGTAATCTTTAAAGTCCTTAGTTTTTCTATTCAAACTAACAGTATAAGCATTTTGGTTTGGTCGATTCAAAGGCATGTTAACCCTTATTGGGTATGTAATACCGAAGTGGTGTCATAATTATCTTCGTAGGGAATGGACCCGGTTACAAATGTTCAAAACTATGGACAAGGCTGCTCGATTTCTCAAAGCGCTAATAATCTTGCGAAAGGTGAGAATCCATCTATTCACCATCTATCATTAGGTAAATTTAAGGACAGACTGGGATCTTTAACTTGTGTATGGCTACTTATCTAAGAAAAAGAAAAACTCTAAATTCAAAACCTGTTTAAAAATACCTTATGTCGGTGAAGTGGAGCAATCCAGGGAAAGGAGAAGCTTCCTCCTCTACACCTTGGTGTAGTAGCTATTGAAGAAGGAGCCTTCGTATCACCCTCGACTACGGTCGCCAAATTTACTTTACAATTTGTAGTAATCGGTAAACAATGAGAACTTTAAGGAGCTACTTTTATAATTAATAGTAATATTCTGTAAACAATTAAGACTTTAAGAAACAACTTTTAAATTAATTAATCGTAACTAGAATACACTTGTTAATATTGAGGTTTCAATTTTTTTTAAATTAACTATGTATAGAAAATTAAGTAAATAAATGGAAAACAAAAGAATGGTGTTTTTTTTTTAATATAAACTGATGATTTCATAAATAGGCACCTCATAATATGATAAACAAAAATCGATATGAAACGCAAAAAAAAAAAAAAAATTACTCAAAAATACCACTTAGAAACTTCTTTTCATATTAAAAAAATGAATTCAGAATTTTCTAAACAAAAAACAAAGTTATTAAATTTCTTTCTAAGTGGAGCATTTTCCAATTCGGGAAATATTTTTTCTTCTCAGACACATGACTGTTGAAGCAACATTGAAATAATAGTTCACATAACTTTTAAAATCATTCCGTGGACATTTCTTTCCATGTTTTACTTTCTTCGGCGCTAGGAAACTACAAATCACTCAATTTCCTCGATCTTTCATTTTTTTTCCCCTTTCATTTCTTTCTTTCTCTAAGATTTCAAAAACATCAATAAAAAAAGCAAGCATTTCACTTGCCTTTCTTTCTTGAGGTGCCTTTGGTGGTGTAATGGTTAGCAAGTTCGACTAGCAAACCTACACGAATGAGTTTGAGTCTCATTGGGTGCCCCTTTCATATGGCCCTGTGCCATATCTAAGCAAAAAGCTTAGTAAATTACCACTTGCCTTTCTTTCTCTTTTTTTAGTTCTCAAGTCAGCCTGCTATTACGACAGCTGACTTTTCTGATTTCTTTACTTTCTCTTTTGATGTGGCAAGCTGTAAATAATATTATTCGTTCTTCCATTCTTTCTTTCTTTTTAACTTTCTTTTTTTCTTTCTTTAAAGATTACCACAAAAACTGCTTGGGTCTCACCTTTTGTTCTTTCTTTCTTTTTACCTCTCTTTTATTTATTTCTTTTTTTTTTTAATATTATGCGTATAGACACACATATGTATACACAGAACACTACACTTGTGTTTTATTTTATTAGAAGATAATCTGTAAATAATTAAGACTCCAAGAAACAACTTTTTAATTATTAATAGTAATGATGAGTAAACAGGATTAGTAATAGTAACAAAGTGAAGTTTACGCACTTTTAATTTCAATTTAATCAAATTTTCTTCTTCCCTTATTAAAACTTACCTGGCAATCATGTACAAATTTGCTCACCGTTCCTTCAAGTTTCAACACGCTCACTTCACAATGAAATAATTGTAGTCCGTATTTCTCATAATTCATAACGTACCTCTCGGGAAACCCATTGAAAAGAGGAATACTAATCAGTAGCCCTTCTTAAACATTGGTGAATTGAACAAAATAATATATACTACCCATGGCAAAAATCATAATTTTTTTCTCAACATTCAGTTATTCCATGTTTCCTTTTGCCCAACTGCGAAAAAACAAACAAGCAAAAAACAAGATTATTTTAAACAATTCAATCAAGTTTATTCAAATACTTTAATCTACGTTGTTTAAGGAACATTCTGGCTGAAGACAAATTCTTCAGTGAATGATTTTAAATATGATTATTTCTGTTAAAAACTAATACTTGAAATATTTAACTCTGTGAAAAAAAAGGATGAATTTTAATGGAAAAAGAGAACACTCCGATATGGATCTGGTTAAAAATCTGTTATAAACACACAAACACACACACACACACACACACACACACACATATATATATATATATATATATATATATATATTGTATGCTTAAATCCTTTTCGAAAGAGGTTTGGTTGAATACAATTGATTGTTTCATTTTTAGAATCGTCAAGTGAAGA
>OY757908.1:79679534-79797034 GCA_963585895.1 Sepioteuthis lessoniana
GGTACTATTACTCCTGGTCAGAGTGGACCTAGGAGTTATGGTAATTGAAGGACACTCTACATTTTCCAAATTCCTGGATTGGAGCTTCAGACTTAGATGCAGATTAGTGTCAATTTTGTTTTTTGCACCTTCAAGATAAAGAAAAAAGTTTGGGTGTTTGTTAGCTGCATTAGCAATTTGAAGAATACGGATCCTAAAAGGTAAATCTGGAAAGGAGCCTAAGGAGAGTATCAGGCGAATTCGGAATTTTATATTCCAGCTTGGCAAAAGCATCTGTAGCAGCCAAATTGTACTTCTCTTTAACTTTACATTTCGCACAAATATTTTTTGTTGTTTTTGTATGATTATGACTGAGTTCGAACTCGTAAACCATAAGTTTACGTATTACCTTGTTGCACGCTCCTCTGTGTGGCTTTTAAATCACATACAAAGCAATCACTACACAACATGATAGCTCATTAACTCCGACGATACCACCAACTACGCCGGGTATCTACAACGATTTCAACAGCTTCGGTCACATAATATACGCACGTTGCAAAATATTGCAAAGCTTTCGACTCACCATAGTAAAATGAAAGAAGAAGACGGTTTTATCTAATAAGCTTCCCATAATTTGACGTGGTTTGGAAAATGTGCTTTTAACAAAGCGTACACTTTTCAATTACCTTTTTTCTCTCCTTTGTTCCTTGAGAATTGCAAGTGCTAATTCAATCCGAAGCTTTCATCCGTACTTTTGGGATAGGCAGTTCGAAAGTTGACTCAGATAATGCCAAACGACCCCAGCTTATAGTCTTAACTCTTCCGACTTCTCATTGCAGGTAACATTATTTAATTTGTTTTGATGTCCTTTGCGTAGAGGTCAAAAATTGAAGTTATCCATATCTTTGGAGACCTACACCTGCGCAAAGAAACTGAAAATATACAGTAAAAAAATTCAGGTTCATAGTGTAATAACTAAGCATGTTCTTTTCCGGTATATAATATACACCAACTTATGGCTACAATAATCTGATGATTCATTGTAGAACTAAGCGCCCTCAGTAATGGCGTTTCAGTTTCAATGCCGAGTAGGTTTTGAAATGACAACCAATTTGAATTTATAATGAAATATACTAGAAGAATAAAATCGTGGGGCATTCATTAAACAGGTATTGAATCCTTTTTTTCTTTATTGATCTATTATTGACGATGTTCTTCTTTAGTGATGTAATATTGATCACTTTCTGATTTAGTTCCTCCGTATTGATCGGATTACTCTCTGGTTTAGTGATTAACTAACAATTTCAATCTTTAGTGATCAAATATTGGCCACTTTCTTCTTTCTTGATCAAACGTTGACCACTTTCTTATTTATTGAGAAAATGTGACAACATTCTTCTTTAGTGATCTGATATTGACCAGTTTCGTCTCTCTTGATCAAATATTCATCACTTTCTTTTTAGTGATCAACTATTACCCGCTTTTTTCTTTAGAGATTTAGTCAGTGGGACTGTAGAATACACCGGCTGCATCTCTGCTGAGGAGTAAGACTCCCCCAAAGAGTTTTCCGGATATGACACTAAACAATCCAATGGAGAGAAATCCAGAGATGCTGGATCTTTGGGGACTGTGGAGCACTCCTTTATTCCTATTGCTCCCAGATCCACTCTAACCGGAGTGGTCATATAAAACTAAACTGGGTATTTATAAACTATAATGTTTGATATGCCATAAAACAATGGTTGATATGCCATATCTTACAATGTCTGATATGCTATAAAACCTAACCAAACCAGAGCTTTTATCAACATGACTTGATTCAGCATTAAATGATCCGAAAAAGGTAGAGATGTCGTAATATAAAACATCCAACCATCCAACCAAATTAGTGATATAAGATAGCGCATTTTCTGTTTTATTGATCGAATATTAATCACTTTCTTCTTCAGTGATCAAATACGATATTCTGATAAGGCCAATAAGATAAATAGTCCGTATAATTGATGGAATAATGATAATTCTCCATTTTAAAACTTCAGATGTTAATAGGAAGCCCACAGAGAACATTAACTGGAAACCATTTTGAAAGCAAACAAGTTTAGAATGATTGGTGGAATTTATAATTCGTGTTTCGATTACAACTGTCTGGAATAATTATCGTATTTTTCAGAAGCTTATAAAATGTTAAAAAGGTCCCTGTTAAAAATTCGCGATGGAAACACACCAGATAAAGTTATTTTTGATAATATTATATTTATTAAAATAGTCCATTAAATAATTACTTTCTCTCTCTTTTTTTCAGAAACTTAAAATATAAAGCAAACGTTTGAGTACAGATCAAAATACCACGATAAAAAAACAAAATAAAACAAAAATCGAAAACAAAAAATGTCAAAAAAAGAAAAAAGAAGAAAGTTGTTGATAGGTGTATGAATAATTTATGCAATAACGAACAACATTTATCTTGAAACTATGGAGTGCTTCAACATCCATGCTGATGCTAAGAAGAATATCAGCAGGCATATATACTTGCTGAAGTGGGAATCCCCAGTGTTGCTGTAGCTAATGTGCTGAACTGCAAGATCTTAGTAAGCGAGTTCGAGCTCCATACCGAGAAGAAAAGATATGAACCTGCATATCCCAACTCGCTATGGGTTTAATAGTATATTACTTTCTTTTTACAAAGATGACTTTGGTATTAAATAACCTACGGAAATTGATATGCCATTACAACAATGAAATCAAAACTTACTTGCTGAATTTTGCTGTGAAATCAGTGCTGAACGTTTTTTGAAGCCTCGTTTCTCTGTCAATTCTCTGAATTGGTCACTTCCTTTGATACCATTGTAATTTCCGTATCCTATTGTACCACAAAGAATTAAAAATATCCACTATGTAAATTTTGTCGAAAATGTGTACGAAGTCGGAAACGTTTAAAACACTATCTTAGAGATATTTTAAAGACTAATTTCTCTGTGAATTCTCAGAATTGGCCACTTTCTTTGGTACCATTCTAATCTACCCATCTCTTTCTACGAGAAACCGACCCCAGAAAACGAAGTTAAATCAACATTTCAAAATTTGTCTAAAAAGTACTTTGAATAGCAATTAAGTCTGATATGTTGTAAAACCCTATTTCTCTGTCAATTCTTCAAATTGTCCACTTTCTTTGCTCTACCCATAAAACTCTACCAGAACCGACAAAAATAACCAACACTTAAAATACTGTCAAAAAAATGAAGAAAGTCAGAGATGTTTTCAAGCAAAATGTCAGGGATGATTTGAAGCAATATTTCCCCGTCAATTCTTTGAATTGGTCATTTTCTTTAGTAGCATTGTAATCTATATATCCGATTATACAACCCCTGCCCCGAACCCCTCCCCCAGTAAAATAAGCATTCATATTTTCTTGAAATAAATGAACAAATCTCGAGAATACTTTACATAATTACGACAGGGATATTCAAAAGCTTCATTTCTTCATCATTTCTTCGAAAAAAGTAAACGCACTTGAAGGAAAATTGCTACATTTTTAAACAAGTTCCACTTTCATTGCTGACACCTACATTTCCCCCTCATCTCCCAGCTATAGATCTAATAGTATCAAAGGTTGATATGCTATTAAACAAAAAAAAAAAACATCTTTAAATATTTCCCTGTCAAAAGTGTGCCTCTACCCATCCACTGTTTTGTAGTGTTATTAAGTTTAGGTACGAAATAGACGTGTTTAACGCCGTCACAGCGACCTGGCACTATTTTCAAATATTTATAAGCGTTAACTTCGCAAATACAAGACCGATTCGTTGCTTCAAATACGAGAAGTTTATTCCCATTCCTGTCTTTCTTGTCAAACACGAAACGAGATTGGAAGACAGAATGGGAGATATATTGTTTTTATATAGAAACGCTATGAGATTCTGAGGTGGTAGATGGTCAAAAACACCCGACTTCAATTACTTCACCTAACTCGTTCCCTCACTCCAGAGGGCTCTGAACTCAACCGATCATTTCTGTCTCTGAACTCAAAACACGACTTCTCTCAACTGCCCTTACTTCCAAATATCTCCTGCTTATATGATGTCTCATCAACCGAGAAGGACATCGACACACGACTGACGAAGGCATGGACAGCTATCGATAGGCTCTCGATCATATGGAAGTCGGACTTAACAGATAAAATGAAACGCAGTTTCTTCCAGGCAGCGGTTGTGTCGATACTGCTATATGGATGCACCACATGGACGCTTACGAAGCGGCTGGAGAGGAGGCTGGACGGAAATTACAAAAGAATGTTGAGAGCAGTATTAAACAAGTCCTGGCGACAACACCCCACGAGACTCCAACTATACGGACACTTGCCCCCCATCACAAAAACTATACAAGTTCGACGAACCAGACACGCGGGACACTGCTGGAGAAGCAAGGACGAGCTCATAAGCGATGTACTCCTGTGGACCCCCACTCATGGATGTGCAAGTGTGGGACGACCAGCACGAACTTACATACAGCAGCTATGTGAGGACACGGGTTGTAATCCTGAAGACCTGCCGGAGGCGATGAGTGATAGGGAGAAATGGCGAGAGACGGTCAGGGATATCCGCGCAGACGGCGCGACATGATGATGATGATATGATATTTCTTAATTATTCCATTCACTAATGATATAAGGACACAAGTTTTTAATTTAATTTAATTAATTTTAATTAATCTTATCCACAGACATGCGACAGAATGTTTACTTTTTAACATCCGGCCTGCAACAACGATTTCACTCCGAATCTCCAATATATCACCCTTTGTGATTTCCAAAAGAAACTGTCAACCTGGCATCCCAAGAGGGATTTCCTCGAGGTGTGATGACCAACACTTCCATTCAAAGTTTCAGTGGGTAGAGTGTTTAGAAATGGCCGGGGAGACCGGAGTTCAATCCTAGGTCGAGTCATGCCAAAGATTAAAAAAAGTGTACTTGATACCTCCTTGCTTAACCCTCAGCATTATAAGGTACGTATCTCTGGTAAAGTGGAGAAATCCAGGGAAAGGAGTAGCGCCCTCCCCCACACTAAGCTATTGAAAAAAGAGACCTCAGGTCGCCCTCAACTAGGGTCTCTAACTTTACTTTTTACTTATTATATTACAACGTTTATTCAAACAAACAACCTTAGAAAAATTAAGTACTCAACAAGGAACTGCATTTCAACACTTATATACTTGAAAGATGAAAGGTATATATCCTTGTCGCAGATGCCGTATTTGTAGATCAATTTCTCTCTATCAGATTGTGGGAACATAGAATATGCTAACTGTATCCCCAGTAGTTGAGTAAAATCCTTCCCCCACCAAAAAAGGGTGTACTGGGGATTGCACCAAACAGCATTTGATGGTGCAGCTCCAGTACTACAATTCTAGGGAGTGTGAAGGACATCTTCATTGCCATTACTTCCACATTCCCTCAGAACGAAATAGTATCACCTGTTAGGCTTCAATTAATGGTTCAAATAGATTTGTTTGAAAATTATTAGTATCAGATAAGAATACGTGAAACCATATGACTGTCAGCGAAAAAATCATTATTTATAATGCTTCTCTCTCTCTCTCACTATATATATATATATATATATATATATATATATATATATATATATCGGAGGGATGTGCATGAATGTATGTGTGTCTGTGCATATATATGTATGCATTTATGTGTATATATGTGTGTATGTATGTTCATATTTACCCAACCCCTCCGCTAGGGCAGGATATGACACAAGGTCAATTTTTAGGCGGAGTTTAACAGGTTTGAATTCAGAGTTTTCCTTCTCCTAGACTAGTTGCCTCACCAAGGCCGAAGAACCTAATCTGTCCTACTATTTACCCATAGCTGGAGGGAGAATAATTGGATTCATACCTTTCCCAAGGGTATTAGTGCTATGTGAAATGCAATGTGTGTATGTATGTTCATATGCGTATATATATGCATGTGTATATATATATATATATATATATGTGTGTGTGTGTGTGTGTGTGTATACGTATGCACGTCCCTGTATATGTATGTGGATGCATGTATCTGTGTATACGTCTATCTACGTGTATGTATATGTTTATATATGTATGGGGATTGTTGGTAGGCTGGTTGAAATATTACCCTTGAGGGTTAATACGGGTCAAAAATTTTACCATCATCTTTATATATATATATATATATATATATGTGTGTGTGTGTGTGTGTGTGTGTGTTTATATATATGTGTGTATGTATATATATATATATATATTTGTGCATATATGCTTGTATATATATATACATATATGTACGTGTGTGTGCATATATGTGTGGATGTATATATTTGTGTGTATATATATATATATGTATATATGTGGGGGTGTAGGTGTGTGTGTGTGTATATATGTATGTATACATGTGTGTATATATGCATATATATATATGTTTGCGTATATATGTTTGTATATATATGTGTGGGTGTGTAGGTGGGGGAGGTAAGTACATATATATGTTTGTGTATAAAAAAAAATATATATATGTATGTGTGTGTGTATATGTATGTATATATCGGTTTATATATATATATATATATATATATATGCTTATGTATATATATGTTTGTGCACGTTTGCGCATATATATATATATATATATATGTTTGTGTATATAAATATACATATATGTGTGTGTGCAGGTAGGTGTATGTGCGTGTGTGTATATGTATCTATGTATATATGTATTTATATATATGTGTGTACGTATATATATATATATATATATATATATATTTGTGCATATATGCGTAAAAATATAAATATATATATATATATAGGCGCGAGTGTGCATATATATATATATATATATATATATATATATATATATATATATATATATATATATACGTTGGTGTATATAAATATATATATATGCACGCGGGTGCATGTGTGTGTGTATATATATATATATGTATATATATGTGTTTATATAAAGATTTATATGTATATGTTTGTGGATATATGCATGTATATATATATATATATATATATATATATATGTATATATGTGTGTGTGTTTGTGTATGTCTATATATATATGTTTGTGTATATATATATATATATATATATATATATATATATATATATATATATATATAAATATATGCATGTATGTGTATGTGTGTGTGTTGGTTTGTTAGGTTTATGGCATATCAACCTTTGTAGGTTATTTAACGCCAAATTCATTTTTTATGTAAATAATTAGTTCTATTTAAAACTATTCCGTTTTGCATTGAGTACACACTTTAATTGTCAAAAACATTTCTATTTCAAACTATTCAATTTATTAAAACAGTTATATGTAACTATTCAGTACAATGTAAGTAGAGTTCCAATGTCAAAACAGTTCAATTTCAAACAATTTAGTTTAGCATAAGTACGCAGTTTAAATGTAAATACGGTATCAGTTTAGCTTAAGTACGGTTTAATTGTCAAAAACATATAAATTTCAAGCCATTCATTTTAATCAAACAATTCAGTTTAGCACAAGTATGCCGTTATTTTTATTTAACCCATCGATAGGACCCTATCAGGTGCTACCACGCTGGGCCAGAGTGGACCCGATAGCAATGGCAATGAAGGGGTGCTCTGTATTCCCCAAAGCACCAGCATTACTGGGACCTCACCATCAGACTGTTTAGTGTCATATCCAGAACACTCATTGGGGGGATCTTACCCCTCTGAAGAGGTGCAGTCAGTGTATTCCACTGCCCCAGCCGGCGGGGAAATGCACAGTTAAATGTCAAACAGTTTTATTTCAGATGATTCAGTTTAGCGTAAGTACACATTTTAGATGTCAAAACAGTTCTATTTAGAGCAATTCAGTTTAGCATTAATACGAAGTTTAAATGTCAAAACAGTTCTATTTTAAACAATTCACTTTAGCATAAATACGTAGTTTAATTGCAAAAATCAGTATAATGAAGGGGACTCGGCTTAGTTCTATTCAACCCATAGATAGGACCCTTATCAGGTTCTACCACTCCAATCAGAGTGGAACTGGGAGCGATGGCAATAAAGAGATACTCCGCATTCCCCAAAGCTCCAGCATTACTGGAACCTCACCATCAGATTGTTTAGTGTCATAGCAGGACACTCGTTAGGGGGGGTCTTACTGCTCTGCAGAGGTGGAGTCGGTGTATTCTACAGTCCCTGTAGACTAGGCAAGTGCGTTTTATGTGTGTGTGTGTGTGTGTGTGTGTGTGTGTGTGTGTGTGTGTGCGTGCGTGTGTGTGTGTGTGCACATATATGTATATATCTATATGTATGTATGTTTGTGTGTACACTTATGTGGATAGTTGGTTGGTCGAAATATCAACCCTTGAGGGTGACTAAAGGCCAAAGCTTTTATGAAAATTAATGCATACGTGTGTGTCTATGTGTGTAGAAATGATTTGTAAGCGAATCGTTTTTAAGTCACTTAATTTTTAAACGAATTGTTTGCGCACATTCAAATGGTTTCAAGTATTCCTATCCAATATTAATAATTCTACTCAATTTTAATTATTTGTTTGAACACAGTTAAACGGTTCCAAGTTTTGCTATTTAACATCAATAATTCTGTTTATCAAGTATTCCTGTGTAATATAAATAATTTGTAAACGGCTGTATGGTTTCAAATAAGTAATAATAATAATAATCTGTAGTAAATGATTTAGCTATTCTATTTAATTCATAGATAGGACTCTAATGTTATATAATAGCCGAGGTATTTCGGTTCATGCCTTTGAGTTTAGTTAGGCTGAGAACCTTTCGGCTCAGCACATCGGTTAGTTAGGTGCAACATTGAGGCAGGTGTTAATACGGGCGCGCGGGCGGATGGAGGTGTCACTCAGATGTCATAATAGTCCGAGACGAAACGCGGTGACAGGGAAGCGCGCGGAGGTTTGTGTGAGAATTTGAAGAAAGAGAGAGTTGGGTACTAGACGCAAAACGAGAAGGATCGACTTTTGGAGCTCGCAGACGCGAGGCGAACTTGCGCCCTATGAGGGCCGCACGAGACGGGGGCCAACTGAATAAGACAGCATAGAAGATTGTGTCTCTCCTCCTTACGTCGAAACCTTTAACTCAAAGTTAAAAAAAAGGTTTCGTACCTGAACAAGAAGTCGTTACGTGTTTTCCAATTCCGGGATTCCTATGTTCATTATATATTCTATCATAATCAACATTCGATGACCATTTAACCCATTTCGCACATGGCCATATTCGTGTATATGGCTATGTAACACTAACGGGTCAGAGGGGATCTCGGAATAATGACATTCTCAAAAACTCCAGGACTGAAGCCTCACCATCAAATACACTTTCATGTCATTACTAGGATACTCATTGTTGGGGTTTTCACACCTCGGAATCGTTACAGCTGACATAGTAGAATACAAAATTATTTTTATTTGATAGGAATACTTGGAACCATACAAATGTGTGTATTTACCAAGCGGAGTTCAACAGGAGTTTTCCTTCTCCAAGAGTGGTTGCCCAGCCAAAGAGCACAGTCTGCACTACTATTTACCCATAGCTGGAGGAAGAATAAGTTGTATCATAAGGGTTTTATTGCTATGCGAAATATAATCAGGTTCGTCCTTGATTTGAACTCGTATTGCCGTGTCCGTTTCCTACGGCGATAACCATTATACCACAGGCATCTCTGTGTGCAAATTATTTGGATTAGATAGCAATGCTTTGTTCCATATTGTTTTTGAAAAAAAAAACTATCTAGAAACAGCAGCAATAAAATGTAAATATGAACATACAAAGAACTCTTGGCATAAGATAGCCCGAGAGGGTTTGACAAGCCATTGGCAAACTCTCTAACCATTATGCCAATTTTCTATTTTCTATTTCATTCTATTTTCTATTTTTTATGGCACTGTTATTTAAATTTTTGAAACGAAGCTTAATAATTTATATAATTTAGAGCATTTAGACAATTTACCTTATCATTATCAGTTTCGGCTGATAGGTCGATCGGCCTTCTTCAGATGTTTCCTGTTAAATTCATTAATCTTCACACAACTTTAAACCGAACCCTTTATTCAATCCACGAGGTAGATTACTCTAATTCTGTTAAACATGACTGGGTACGAAAGTTTTGCTATGTTAAGTAATCCATATTATTTTCGCTGAAGTCAGGATCGAACCGGCAACCTACTGATGATTTCACTTACAACTGTATTAACTGAACGTTGTACCCCAATCCCGACTGGACAAGTTCGAGAGAAGGTTCCTGAATACGACATGAATGCTCCCGAGTTTGACAAGAAGGCTCCTAAGTTCGAAAAGAAAAACTTCCCCAATATGCTGGGGTTGTAGAATACACCAACTTCACCCCTTCAGAGGGGTAAGACCTCCCCCACGAACGAGTGTACTGGATATGACACAGAACAATCTGATGGTAAGGTTCCAATGATGCTGGATCTTTGAGGAATGCGGAGTACCCCTTCATTGCCATTGCTCACAGGTCCACTCTGACCCGGTGTGGTAGCACCTGGTTGGCCCTATCTATGGGTTAAATAGAACGAATCTGCGTACTTATGCTAAACTGAATTGCTTGAAACAAAACTATTTTCACATGTAAACTGCGTACTTATGCTAAAATGAATTGTTTGAAATAGAGCTGTTTTTGACATTTAACCGTGTATAAACAAAAACTATACTGATACTAAACTAAATTGTTTGAATTGGAATTGTTTGACTAAACTAAATAGCTTGAAATAGAAATGTTTTTGGCAATTAAACTGTGTACTTATGCTAAAATGAATTATTTGAAATAAAACTGTTTATTTGTATAAACGTGGATTTGGCATTAAATAACCTACAAAGGCTGATAAACCATAAAACCCGGATAAAAAAACAAAAAATAAAAACATGTTGAAGGCCAGAGAGCGCACCAACCGATATGCTGTTTAAAAATGCTTAAAAATCAGAAAAATAGTCCAAATACTCTCAATAATATAAAAATAACACTTTTCTGTCAGCAACCATTTGCACACTTTTGAGTGGTTTCAAGTATTCTGAACAAATAATAATAATAATAATAATAATAATGATAATAATAATAATAATAATATATACACTGTTATATGAATGAAATATCTATTTCAATTGAGCACGGGGAAATCTCCTTCGCATAGTAACTAACAAGTTTCTCGTATTCCTAACTTTGACATAATTCTTTTCAAAAAAATTTATCTAAAAGAGAAAACTAATGATTAATTAGTTCAAATACAGTTATATGGTTTCAAGTCACTGATAATAATTCTAAGTAGTACAGCCCAGTCGGCTCGGGCAGAAAAATACACTGACTGCATGTCTGCAGAGGGGTAAGACCACCCCATACACACATGAAAGAGTGCCCACGACATGACATTAAAGGATTAGATAGTGAGGCTCCTGAAATGGTGGAGCTATGAGGAATGCTGAGTATCCCTTCATTGCCATTGCTCCCAGGTCCACTCTCGTCCAGAGTGGTAGCACCTGAAAGAGCCTTATCTATGGGTAAAAGGAACTAAACTGTGTACTTACGCTAAACTGAATTATTTGAAATAGAACTGTTTTGATATTTAAACTGCGTGCTAAACTGATTTTTTTAAAATAAAACTGTTTTTGAATTGAAACTGTACTTACGTTAAAATGTATTGTTCGAAATAGAACTGTGTTGACATTTAACTATGCGAACAAAAACTATATTTATACTAAACTAAATTGTATTTAACTGTGTGTGAACAGACCTATACATATACTAAACTGCATTGTTTGAAATAGAACTGTTTGCTATTAATGAATAGCTTGAAATAGAAATGTTTTTGACAATTAAGCTGTGTACTAACATTTAAACTGCGTACTTATTTTGACTATTAAACTTTGTACTTACGCTAAACTGAAGTGTTTGAAATATAACTGATTATTTGTATAAAAATGGATTTGGCATTAAATAACGTACAAAGATTGATATGGCATAAAGCCCCCTCCAAAAAAAAAACAACCAAATTATTGTAATGGATTAGATAATACTACTACTGTATTTCTACAAGGACAGATTTGATATTAAATGACCCAGGAACGTTGAAATATCATCAAACAAACAAATCAAAATATGCCAATCTACTAATAATTTTCAAACAGATCTATTTGATCCATACATGGGACCCTAACAGATACTGCCAGTCTGGACCTGCCAGAGTTTGCCTGGGAGTAATGACAATGAAGAAGAAACTCTAAACTCCCCAGAGCTGAAGCCTCACTGTCATATGCAGTTTAGTATCAAATCCAATATTGCCCGGGGAGGAGTCCAGGGAGCGTCGTGGCTAAAGTACTTGATTGCAACATTGAAGTGAGTTCGAACTCCAGCTGGGCCTTTACGTTCACTTTCTGAATAGTACCTTTGGAAAAGGCATGAACCTCTTCACCCCCCAGTCTATAGGTTAAGTAGAATCGCAAGGATGATTTGGCATTAAATAACTCACGAAGGTTGATGTGCCATCTACTTTATTTTAATTAGGTTTTGTTTGGTTTGGTTTCTTTGTTTTATGACATATCAACCTTTATGGGTTATCTAATTCCATTGCCATTCTTGTAGAAGAACCGTAGTCATAGCGAACTCCTCGTAGTGGCTAATGTGCTGGATTGCAAAATCATAGTGAGCGAGTTCGAACTGTAGTCATGCTCTTACGTTCACTTTTGGATTTATACTCTTGGGAAAGGTATGAACCCTCTTTATCCCTACAGCTATGGCTTGATTTGTTTTTTGTTTTTTTTTAATTTAGTGATATATCAACCAAAGCTATCCTTATTCAAGAGCGCTAGTGGTACTATTTGACTCATAGCTGGGACATCGCCCAGAAACCCAACCAACCAATCAGTATTGCTTTGTTGTGAAAGGGGCCTTAGCTCTATTCAGGAGGTGGATTCACAGTATCATAAGCCCCATCAACGGGGTTTTATCCATTAATATATCCAGGTTAGTTTCAAAGAGAATTTATTAACGCTTACAGGTCATTTAATGCCAAATCCTATATATATATATATATATATATATATATATATATATTGGTGATCGAAGAGTTCATAGATAACATTTTAAAACGAACCAGAACTCATTTGTTTGAACAATGTTAAATTGTTCCACGTTCTATGCCCAAATAAACAAGGGACACCTGAAGAAGGCCGGGGGAATACAGTGACCGAAACCTTGTGTTTGAACTTGCCACAATAAAGATGAGGACAACTTTCAGAAAAATCATAATCCCTCTCACCCCCACAAAGAAGTAACAATTTAATTTAATATCAGTCATTTATTTACACACAATTAAATGGAAATACAAATATAATTTGTAAGTGAATAGTACGTCGGTGAGTTAGAACAAATATACTTGCACAAAAATATTGCTACGGTTTGCATGCAAGTTTCAAGTATCGCTATGTAGCCTTAATAATTCTATTCAATATTAATAATTTGTTTGCACACAGTGAACTTGTTTCAAATATTAATCATACTATTTATTTTATTTGCATACAGTTAAATAGTATCAAGTATTGCTATTCAACACCAATAAGTTTATTCAGCAGTATTCCTTCACTTACCTACAGTTAAAGGATTCCAATATCAATATATAATACTGACAATTAAATTTTTTGAGTATTCCAATCCATCACGAATAAAACTATCTATTGTTGATCACTTGTTTGTATTAAATAGCTTCAAGTATTTCTATCTAATACTTATAGATTTATTTTTACACAGATTATTTCAAGTATCGCTAGGTAACAATAACAATTTGATATCAATCATTCGTTTGCATACAGTTAAATGGTTAAACAGTCCCATTTGATTCATAGATAGGACCCTAACGAATATAGCCTCCCTGAATCAAAGAGGACCTGGGATTAATGGCAATATAAGGGGTACTCTACATTCCCCAAAGTTGCGGGACTAGAGCTTGACCATGAGATGATTTACTGCCAAATCCATGACTGTCATTGGGATGGGGCGAGGTCTTTTCCCTTTGCAAAGATGCAGTCAGTGTATCCGACTGCCCCAGCCCACTGGGCTAGATGAGCTCGGTGTACTTTTTATAGGAGTGAGGGTTGCGTATAATAAACACGAGAAAGTATTTCAACTTGTGATGCTCTACCATAGTATCGTATCATGTACAGGAGAGTTTTGCTGTCACTTGATCCCTAGCATCAGCTACAAGTTGGTGTAAATATTCACTGAATATAATGAAGCAGTAAAAATACACTACCGATATAGATTGAGTTACGGGCAGTGTTTGTTAGAGGCGTTGCCTTTACTTGTCTTTGGTGTCTACTTTATTGGCACAAACTTGTCATAAAATATCTTTTTAAACAAGTGGGAAAGACGTGAAACGAGAACAATATATTTGCATGCGTTTAGATGTCCGCTCTGGGTACTTTTCACATAATGAGGAACGTTGAAAGACTGTGAGAGTCGGGAAGTCCGTGAGGGTGTTTTATATTGCTTACATTTTTTCTTTTTTTTCTTTTCTTTGTTTTTTACCCTCATCAATCTTAATCAGAACTTGAGTTTAAACATGAAAAGCGTAAAAAGAAAAGAAAAGAAAAGAAAAGAAAAGAAAAGAAAATTAAATAAAAGATATTAACTCTGAAAAAAAAAGGGAGAAGGTTTCAACAATTATAGCACCAAATTACTTAAAACAGAACCGCTAGTACGAAAAACAACCAAATCTATCTATCTATCTATCTATCTATCTATTTACATCTGCATCAGTCTGATAATAACAAGACAATGAGAAAAATGTGTACATACAAGCAGCAACACAAACATGAATAAAAATAAACAGACTAAGATAGATAGATAGATAGATAAGTAGGTAGATTTCGTTGTAAGAGCTCATTTGCTTGCAGACAGTTAAATGGTTTCAAATATTCTTATCTAACACTGTCAATTTTATTTAATATAAATAATGTCTGTCCCCTGTACACCAAAAAATGTCGATTATTCCTAACATTTTTAATTCTATTTATTATAAATCATGTCTGTCCCTTGAACGCAAAAAAAAAAAATATCTAAATCGATATCCTTGACGTAACGTTAATGTTGAGGCTCCAGTTCTGGAGATCTACAATATGAGAAGTACACCTTCATTACCATTACTCCCAGGCCCACTCTAATCCGGCCAAGAAGAACCCGTTCCTGTCTCATTCATTATTTAATCATATCTGTTTGGAAACATTTTGTAATAAATAGGAAAATTATACTCAAATGTCCGTGTAAATTATTAATACTTGTTCGACAACACCGTTGTGATCTATTTTCTGTTTTTTTCAGTAAGTTTTAAACCCATTATATCACTGAATAGTATTCGTTGAAATTTATCTTTTGCACAGAAAATTGAAACTATTGTTTATTCTACTCAAAATTATATTTATCTTCTAATGGCATCAAATAATTGTGTTAAAAATGGCCTCAATAGCATCGTGGACAAGTTATTAGAAGATATAACTGTTTACACAGGATTATTATTAGTAACTTAATTATTATTGGTTATCAGTTACTGGAAACCATATAACTGTGAGCAAACAAATGATTATTATTAAATAGAAATAATTACACTAAACTATATAATTGTGTCTCATCAAGTGAAAAGGACATCGACACGCGACTAACGAAGGCATGGACAGCTATCGATAGCCTATCAATCATATGGAAATCAGACCTAACCGATAAAATGAAACGCAGTTTCTTCCAGGCAGAGGTCGTATCGATACTGCTATATGGATGCACTACTTGGACGCTAACTAAATGGCTGGAGAAGAAGCTAGACAGCAATTACACAAGAATACTGCGAGCAATATTAAACAAGTCCTGGCGGCAACACCCCACAAGGCACCAACTATACGGCCACTTGCCTCCCATCACGAAAACTATCCAAGTTAGACGAACCAGACATGCAGGACACTGCTGGAGAAGCAGGGGCGATCTCATATGTGATGTACTCCTATCGAGCCCCACATATGGCCGGGAAAAAGCAAGACGACCAGCTCGAACATACATTCAGCAGCTATGTGAGGATACGGGATGTAGCCCTGAAGACCTGCCAGAGGTGATGAACGATAGGGAGAAGTGGCGAGAGAGGGTCTGGGATATCCGTGCTAGCGGCACGACATGATGATGATGATGATGATGATATAATTGTGTATAAATGAGTTGTATTAGATAAGAATACTTAAAGTCATACATCTATATGAACATTTTTTGTATAAGATAGGAAGACTTGATATCATATTTACCTTGTCAGCTGGGGCTGTAGAATACACCAACTGCACTCCTGCAAAGGGAGTCTTACTCCTCCCTGCAACGGGTGTCCTTAGTATGACACTAAACTACATATGATGGAGAGAATCTAATCCTTCACATTGGGGAATAAGGACTACTCCTTCATTGTCTTTACTCCTTGGTCCACTCTGAGTCAGACAGGTAATACCTGTTAGAGTCCCATTTATGGGTCAAAGAAAACTATTCAATAATTTAATACGGATTATTATTGTTAGTTATATGAAACCATACTGCTGTGTATAAATTATTTATGTTACATAGGAATACTTGATAAATAGAATTATCAATGTTAAAAAGCAATTTTTGAAACAATTTTACGGTGTGCAGACAAATGATTAATATTAAATTGAATTATTAGTGTTAGTAATACTTGAAGCAAAGAAATGGTTAATAATAAATTAAATTATTAGGGTTACTTAAAGCAACTTAACTGCGTATAAAGAAATGATTTATATTAAATAGAATTAACGGTGTTAGATAGGAATATTTGAAAGCTTTTAACTCTGTGCAAGCAAATGAGCACTACCAACCCGTTTGAAAATAAAGTTACCGACAAACTATTCACTCACAAATCATATGTGTGTGTGAGAAAGCATGGTTTGGTATTAGATAACCCACAAGGTTTGATATGCCATAAAATACAAACCAACCAACCAACCAACATGATTTTATATAACTTAGTACAAAAAACAAGAACAAAAACAAAAAACAGACAAAAAATGTAAATATGAATGTACAATGACCGTGATTTCCTAACCTCTTGGTATAAAATAGCCCAGGTAGGTTGTCAGGCCGTTAAAATCAATCAAGTAAACAATAAACCACTCTACGGTAGGAATTAAGTGATCATTACTTTCACACAGAAAATTAATGTATATATATATATATATATATATATATAAGTGTTCATTTAATAAACCTGTCTGTAAATTCATAAGGGCATTTTCTTTTTATTAGCATTCGATTGCCATCATTGAAAGGAATCGATGTTAATAAAAAATAGTTTTAGTTGAAGTGAAAACCATCGACTAACTTTTCATAAACGTAAGTTTCCATCTGATTATTTTGCTTACAATTTATTAGGAAAAGTAACTGACTAAAAATGCAGCTAATATTCAACGAGTACGTCTAGTAAAACATTACAAGTGAATTCGAATCGCACTGAATGGCTCATTCTACTAACTCTGTGCTAAACTAAACTAAACTTAGAAATTGATAGTTATTTTCAGCTTTATTTTATTCCGAAGTCTCGCATTGTTTAATAGCGAACGAGGTTATTAGACCAGAGTCTGAGTCTCACTGGTTCGGTTTGGTTTCTTTGTTTAATGGCATATCAACCTTCGTAGGCTATTTAATGCCAAAGCCATTCTCCAGGAAGAACTGTAGTTGTACTATTTAACCGATAGCTGGGATGATAAGAGGTTCATACATTTCCTAAGCGTATTTGCCCGAAAGTGAATGTAATAGCTCGATTGGAGGACGAACTTGCTTACAACGATTTCGCAGTCCATCACTTTAACCATTACACCACGAGTACACCCCCCGATTCTCACTGGGTGCCCCATACTTCTGACTTAGCACTCAACTAAAGTAAGCTGAGCTAAGTAAATGTTTAAGCAACTCCTATTGATTGATAATAAACGAGCACAGTTAGAATATTAATAATGAGTAGGATCCTCAGGGTGGCCCTTACTCTAATCCTCGTGTCAAAGCAGGATACACTTAGTAAATGACTGTTCAAACAAGAAGACTGAAGATCAGCTTTGTTTTATTCGCAGTCTAGAGTAGTGTAAGGATAAAGAGGTAGGCTAGTAGATTTGAAATCGATTCTCACTGGGTGCTTCATACCTCTGAACTTGTGCTAATCTAAACTAGACTAAGCTCAGTAAATGTCCATAGTGCTTCACAAAGTGCAACGGTTTTGCGGGCTGGATTAGCTGACCATTAGTAATAAGTTCGATTGAGCTGCCTTACTTCACATCCACCTGGCTGCACCCCATTGTTTTCATTGCTGTATGCTTGAGTGGCTCGTAAAATAGTCTCTTGTCTCGAAGACTGTTATCTTGTGACGAGCTTGAGTAGGATCTCCCAACTGTTCTCCAAAACATACCCCTCCCTTTTCTTAACTTTAAACTAAATTTTTAGTTCAACTACCATATCATATTTACCAACCACTCCGCTCGGGTAGGATATGACATAAGGTCAATTTTTAAGCGGAGTTTAACAGGTTTGAATTTAGAGTTTTCCTTCTCCAAGAATAGTTGCCTCACCAAGGCTGAAGAACCTAGTCTGTACTACTATTTACCCATAGCTGGAGGGAGAATAATTGGATTCATACCTTTCCCAAGGGTATTAGTGCTATGTGAAATGCAATCAGTCACGTCCAGGATTTGAACTCGTGTTGCCGTATCCATTTCCTACGACGATAACCATTACACCACGGGCACGTCCAACTATCATATCTTAATTTGATCAGTTCCCTGTAGAATTACCTTATTTTATTATTACGCTTAGACAAAATTATGCTCAAGAAATTAATTCTTAGTTTTCTGATTCGATCGAAATGATGTTTTATTTGGGTGGATATTTTTTTGTTTTCTTTCTATACATTATCGGAATTTTCGTGTCCTAATTCTCTTCCTTCAAAACGGAACTCATAAAAAAGTATACTTTGGGGAATGCAGAGTACCCTTTATTGACATCACTCCCAGATCCACTCTGGCCTTGAGTGGTAGCACCTGATAGAGTCCTATCTATGGGTGAAATAGACATAAACTGTGTAATCCAATTATTCTCCCTCCAGCTAAATAGTAGGACAGACTAGGTTCTTCAGCCTTGGTGAGGCAACTAGTCTACGAGAAGGAAAACTCTGAATTCAAACCTGTTAAACTCCGCTTAAAAATTGACCTTGTGTCTTATCCTGCCCGAGCGGAGGGGTTGGTAAATATGATAAACTGTGTAATCCAATTCAGCTAAACTGAATTGCTTGAAATTGAAATGTTTGACATTCAAACTGCATACTTATGCTAAACTAAATTATTTGAAATAATTTTGTATGCTAAACTGAATTATATTAATATTAAATAGCGTTACTAAAACCCTTTTAAGTGTATGCAGTTTATCTATTTTAAGAATAATTTAAGTTGTAATTGTTACAACGGAAGAAGTTTGGAAGACCTACCGGGAGCGATGGATGATAGGGACAGATGGAAAAAGAGAGTGATCGAAGTCTGTGCTAGCAGCACGAATTGATGATAGTGATGAAAGAAGACTTAGAAATTGGTATTTGAAATAATATATTCCCAAATTATTGGCGTTAGATAGAATACTTGAAACCATAGAACTGTGCAAACAAATGACATTCTTAGATTGGTTTGGTTTGATTTCTTTCTTTTCAGGGCATATCAACTTCGAGGTTTATTTAATGCCGAAGCCATTAACTTAAAAAGACAGTAGAGGTATTATTTAATCCATAGCTACGGAGAGAAGGGTTTTCTTTCCTTCCCCAAGGGTATTAGCCCGAAAGTGAACATAATAATGCGGTGCCTAGAGTTCGAACTCGTTTACTCCGACTTGGCAGTCTGGTACATTAACCACTACGCCACGAGGACTTTCTCTTTTTTTACGCGTAATATCTAAGCGACCAGAGCTCGTTCCATTAAAATTAGTGCAGGTACAGCTACAGCCGGCCAAGAACTTAACTGTGGCGTGTGAGTGTGTTTTTTCAGGGGGTGGGTTCAGCATTCGGTTATCTGCGTTGAAAGGAATCAATATATTTAATGTTAAGAAAGGAGCAGTTCTATTTTGGTTGAGACCAATCGACTTTCTTTTCTTAAATATAAATCTGCCTTTCATTATTTGGATAGCAATTGATTATCATCTGCCTTTCATTATTTGGATAGCATTATTTGGATAGCAATTGATTATAAATCTGCCTTTCATTATTTGGATAGCAATTGAGTATCATCTGCCTTTCATTATTTGGATAGCATTATTTGGATAGCAATTGATTATAAATCTGCCTTTCATTATTTGGATAGCAATTGATTATCATCTGCCTTTCATTATTTGGATAGCATTATTTGGATAGCAATTGATTATAAATCTGCCTTTCATTATTTGGATAGCAATTGAGTATCATCTGCCTTTCATTATTTGGATAGCATTATTTGGATAGCAATTGATTATAAATCTGCCTTTCATTATTTGGATAGCAATTGAGTATCATCTGCCTTTCATTATTTGGATAGCATTATTTGGATAGCAATTGATTATAAATCTGCCTTTCATTATTTGGATAGCAATTGATTATCATCTGCCTTTCATTATTTGGATAGCATTATTTGGATAGCAATTGATTATAAATCTGCCTTTCATTATTTGGATAGCAATTGAGTATCATCTGCCTTTCATTATTTGGATAGCATTATTTGAATAGCAATTGATTATAAATCTGCCTTTCATTATTTGGATAGCAATTGATTATCATCTGCCTTTCATTATTTGGATAGCATTATTTGGATAGCAATTGATTATAAATCTGCCTTTCATTATTTGGATAGCAATTGAGTATCATCTGCCTTTCATTATTTGGATAGCATTATTTGGATAGCAATTGATTATAAATCTGCCTTTCATTATTTGGATAGCAATTGATTATCATCTGCCTTTCATTATTTGGATAGCATTATTTGGATAGCAATTGATTATAAATCTGCCTTTCATTATTTGGATAGCAATTGAGTATCATCTGCCTTTCATTATTTGGATAGCATTATTTGGATAGCATTATTTGGATAGCAATTGATTATAAATCTGCCTTTCATTATTTGGATAGCAATTGAGTATCATCTGCCTTTCATTATTTGGATAGCATTATTTGGATAGCAATTGATTATAAATCTGCCTTTCATTATTTGGATAGCAATTGAGTATTATCTGCCTTTCATTATTTGGATAGCATTATTTGGATAGCAATTGATTATAAATCTGCCTTTCATTATTTGGATAGCAATTGAGTATCATCTGCCTTTCATTATTTAGATAGCATTATTTGGATAGCAATTGATTATAAATCTGCCTTTCATTATTTGGATAGCAATTGATTATCATCTGCCTTTCATTATTTGGATAGCATTATTTGGATAGCAATTGATTATAAATCTGCCTTTCATTATTTGGATAGCAATTGAGTATCATCTGCCTTTCATTATTTGGATAGCATTATTTGGATAGCAATTGATTATAAATCTGCCTTTGATTATTTGGATAGCATTATTTGGATAGCAATTGATTATAAATCTGCCTTTCATTATTTGATAGCAATTGAGTATTGATTATAAATCTGCCTTTCATTATTTGGATAGCATTATTTGGATAGCAATTGATTATAAATCTGCCTTTCATTATTTGGATAGCAATTGAGTATCATCTGCCTTTCATTATTTGGATAGCATTATTTGGATAGCAATTGATTATAAATCTGCCTTTCATTATTTGGATAGCAATTGAGTATCATCTTACAGACCTGCTGGGAGTTTGGATGAATTTTTTATCTTACTAAAAAGGGTACCTCCCCGTAGCACAAAGGTTTTTGCGGTGGGAAAACAGATCTTTCTTATTGAACTGATCTCACTGGGCACTTCATACTTCAAAGTGCATTTTGCATATGTAAAAAGTGCTCTCTTTTGTTCATTCCTTTAAGTGTGCTGTAAGAAGCACTTCGCTTATGGGTAGAGTGTTCGCTAATGCTCAGGGAGACCTGGGTTCAGTCCCAGGTTGCGTCATACCAAAGACTTTAAAAATGGTGCTTGATACCTCCTTGCTTAACACTCAGCCATATAAGGTACGTATCTAGGGTAAAGTGGAGCAATCCTGGGAAAGTGGTGGCTCCCTCACCTACACCGAGGTGTAATAGCTATGAAAAGGGTCGCCCTCGACTACGGTCGCCAACTTTACTTACCTTTTTCAAGGAAATCAATACTGAGGGGTTCTTTCATGTTCCATAAGGCAGTCGACATAATTTTCTTAATGATTCGCTGTGGCTGCAGTTTTTTCTCTGTTGGAGAGTCAGTGTGTTTCCACTTAATGGACTGTCTTTTCGACTAAGACTCATTGTAGCAAACCCATGTTTAGCCCACCTGTAAACTTTTTGACTAAAACATGCTTCTCTCTCTCTCTCTCTCTATATATATATATATATATATGTATATGTGTGTGTGATCAAAAAGTAAATATTTAGATTTGTTTCAGCGAAAAATGAATATATAATTTCCTATGCTAAATTTCAGAGATTTTGATGACTGCATACTAACCAAACGGAACGCAAATATTACCCACTACATTTTGTCAGCAGTACGGTTTGCAAGATGTCTGTATAAATATTTTATAAGCCTAATTTGAATAATATAGTCGCAGTCACATGGTATTCATATTCACACATCCACGCATATATATATATATATATATATATATTTATCATCAAGGCGTGTTGATATGACTCTATCTCTCTTTCTCTCTCGCTCTCGTCACCCGTCCTTATCATCCACCATTCTTGGCAGGACTGATTCCAGTGTCCATTCAGAGCTGATGTTAATGAATCCTTATTGGTCGCCCAACATTGATGTGTCTATTTAAGAGCCAGTTGTAGTCTTGAAGGACCAGAAATGAATAGCACAAAGAGATGTAAGGTTTACAAAAGTATATATCTACGGAAATACCGACCGTAACTTCACTGGTAACTAACTTTACTTGCTTGACTTGTTTATCAAGTCAGTCACTATTTATAGTGTTGGGAAGAGTCTATGCAGTGACGCCATGGATTACATCACCACATCAGAGTCCATAAAAGAACGTCACTTATGAGTTCGTCTTTACTTCTCCAGCAGTCTTGTTCATCTCCGTCAGGATAGTTTGTAAGATAGGAAGTAAGTAGCCGCACAGCTGTTGTTTTGTGAGGTGTTGCTTCTATTATGTTTTTAAACAGCTCGTTGCATCTTTGTGTATTTTCAATCTGGCTTTTATCTAAGCTTTTCGTTAAAGTCAATTTGATGCAACCATACAGTAGCACCGATACGACCACAGGTTAGAAGTAATCCTGCTTTACTGTCTGCAAGAGATCAGATTTTTATATAATTGGCTGCCTATCAATAGCAGTCCATTTCATCTCTATGCGTTTGCAGACATCGCTCTCATCGATGAGATGATGCTGCTGAGGTATTGGAACTGGTCTACTAATTTCAGTGGCTTGCTGATTAAAGTAAAGATGACGCCATCTTGTTTAAAACACATTATCTTTGTTTTATTTGAGTTCACGTTGAGGCCAATACTGTGCGCACGCGTATGGGAGTGATTATGTTTATCTATCGATCGATAATTATATATATATATATATGAACTCTTAAGCAATCAGTTAGACTAACTACCCAAGTGATTTCTGTAGAGTAGTGGACGCTGGTGAAGAGCCAGCGTCACTTTTGGGATGAGCTGATAACAAAATAATGGTGTAGTCTTGTGCAAAAGGTCATCCGAAAAACAGTCCTCGAGTGTTTGACCGATTGCATTACCCGGGCTGGTGTGTCTTGTCTGCCCTTCTCTCTATCCACAGCTAGTCGGGAGAATAATTTTTTGCCACCTCAGGGTACATCATAGATATCGCAAACATTTTGAACTGTCACCTGTATGAAGTAAGCAAAGACAGGCAAGTGGTAATGGAAGCCTATCGAGCTAGTATTTTACTACTTTTTTAAAAGATATTATTTGTTGAACTTGTGTACACCGTATATTTGCTGTTGAACGCTTTTTTATGATTGAGTGAACCTGTTATGGTTACACTAAGCTTTTCACGCTCATTTCAGATTACATTGGAATAATGTTGTTCATGATAGAATTTTCAACCAACTCAGTATAAATTTTGGCTCATTTCACTTACATTGTACAGGTGATAGTTTGAAATGTGGAGGGATTTCTGACTTACCCTGTAGATCAAGAATTCCCGCAAACCAAGAAATTTGCTTAATCGAAGGATTGAGCTTGTTTATTGTTTGTTTTAATGACATATCAACCTTCTGGAGTTATTTAACGCCAAATTTATCCTTCTAAAAAGAAAGCAGTGGAACTATTTAACCCAAAGCTGGGGGGGGATAAGTGGGTTAATGCCTTTTCCAAGGGTTTTTAGCCTAAAGTGAACATAATAGAGTATTTTTCACATATTTCTATCATACTGTCAGATTCACCACAATGTCGACGTTATAACATATCACTATATATATATATATATATATATATTCCCAAGAACTTTGAAAATATTCTTAAGAAAAAAAAAGAAATATCACACATCTAAATCGGATTTAAATGTTTGATTTATCCAACTTCTCACATATTTCTATCATATAACAATATATATATATATATATATATATGTGTGTGTGTGTGTGTGTGTGTTATAATAATAATTAAATATATATTAGTTTTTATATATATTTAATAACGTGGAATTTTGTCTGTGATCTCAGGTTTATATCGCATTTGGTCTGCCCCAAAACCATGAAGTGAGATAGTGACAACCAACAATGTTATAATATATATATATATATATATATATATATATATATATATATATATATATATATATATATATATATATGAAAGTAAATATGGATTTGTAACCGAATAGTTTGTTGTTAACTTTATTTTAAACGAGTTAGAGAACATTTGTTTGCACACAGCAATATGGTTTTAATATTCCTATCTAAGACTAATAATTATGTTTAATATTAATCATATGTTTAGACATGTTTGAATGGTTTCATATATCGTTATTTGTTTTTATCATACAAGAATTCAACTTTAGAAAATTAGTCATGAAGTATTTCTAACTAATACGAACAAATTGCCACACAACTATACGGTTTCATATAACTAATAATAATCCCTACTTAATGATTGAATAGTTCTATTCGATCCATAGATAGAGTTCTAACTGGTACTACCACTCTGGGTCAGAGTAGACCATGGTAATGAAGGGGTACTCCACATTCCCCAAACACCAAGACTGAAGCCACGCCATCAGATGCAGTTTAATGTCATACACAGGAAATAATTCTTCGTAAGTAGAGCAGAAAAATAAGACTACAGGGATAGGAACATAAAAAAAAGCAGTAGAACGAGGGGAAATAGAAAAGTCATGTATTGCTGACTATATATGAAAAGAAAAGGGGAACCACCTACCCCTGTGGAATCAAGATAGAATAATCGATAGGGAAAGACATTGAAAAACAAAGGTGTCTCAAAGAAGCGGCACATATGTTGGGCCATGTTGATCTCTTGAGTTGAACAATATCGAAATGAACACAATCTGGGAACCAATAATTGAAAAGGCTTATAGAAATTTATTTCTAAGAAAAAAAATCAAGGCACTTGATTGAGCCGAAGTGGAGAAGGGAGAAGTAATCCCAGACAGTGCGGCACCAAAAAGTGACTTCCACCTTTTTGTCAAGAACTACTAAAAGAACCCTCAGTACGAATTTGGGGACTCGAAATAAAGGCACGAAAACTTAAGCCATGAGATGGGTTTCGTCACTCGTTTCATGAATGGAGCTCCCCAAGAAATAAAAGTAAAAATAAATGAAAGTCGACTACTGAAGTTCTACCATGAAAATTCAACTGGGAGAAAGTTCAACCGAGAATTCTGCGGAAAAGAACCTTAAAGAAGACTCAAAATTTAATGAACTTTGAAACTTTTCGATAAAACAAAAAAAAAAAAAAAAGAAAAATACTCAAATTCAAAAAACTTTGTTTCTCAGATAAATTTCCTGCAAATTGTACTAAAAATTTCCAACACTTTATTTTTTCTATCCCTTTCTTTCTTATTTCTTTCTATAAAATTCTATTAAAAAAGACTTTATTGTCTGTGTTATCTTTTCGAACCAATATCAGAACTAGAAAGCTGCGGAATTTACTATTTAAAGTTACTGTTTAAATTTACTGTTTGGATTACCGTTAATGGCTCACTAAAGCCCCCTAAAATCATTCCCCAGTTAAATACTAAACTTGGCTTTAGTGTCACTCACACTTCATGTTGTATACTTTACATATACAAATACAATACAGGTGACTCAGTCATCTCAGGTACGAATGGGTTTATTAACTTCTGGCTTCGTTCCATGGCGACACGAAGAGAGAGAAACAATTCTTAAAAGTTTATGTTAACCATACTATGCAGGCCCCACCTCAACAAACAGCGCATCTTGGGATGTTTAAGATCTCAATTCATCTCTGTCGGTCGAGATCCGCACGCTTCAACGGTAGAAAACCCAACTCTCGTCTCAACGGCAGAAGACCTAACTACATCTTCAACGGTCAAAATTGAACTGACTCTTATCAAAATCCTCAAATTCTCAGGACCATCTCTTCTGGGCATGACGTTATCCACACTCCAGCCCCATCTCCTGTCTGGGGGTTTATTATGACAAAATGGTGATTGTTATATCCTTTGCATGTGTGCGTAAAACGGCACTAAATGACTATGCACTTGGACTTAAGAGACTCGAATAGTTCAAAGCCTTACCAAACTGAATGATAAAATATAATTAAGGAAAAATGATAAATATAAAAAAGACATTCCTTAATTATATAACATTCATATCAAATTTTATTCCCCCTTAAACTGTTCTTATATTGAAATGTTTATCCCTATTAATTTCTTTATGCTAAATCAAATTGTTTTTAAAGAAACGTTCAAAATATCAAAAACTGATGATATGGGATTTAACGTTTCAAATTCATCTCATGACGCTTTTCAATAAATATTTCTGCGATGCTTCTTGGATTGATAGACGTGGAAATCAATTAAGTTATTATTTGAATTATATATTCTTGTTCCCTTTTCTTGTTTAACCAACAGTCAAATTTTGAAAATGATTTTCCAGGTTGAATCATTTGCATAACCAGATAAGCAAGCGACACCTGAAAAAGGTCGGAGGATAAAGCGGCCGAAACGTTGTGTTTCAACTGACAACGATAAAGATGTTAACAACAGTCTGAAAAATAACACACAAAATATCGAACAATAAATATTTAATGTAAAACCTCAGAAATTTATTTTCACTTCATTACTTTCATCATGGACAATAGTTACTCCCGTCGGCATCAAAATGGATTAATAGTTATACATTCTGTCATGCTGCCTACAAGTAATAAGCAGACTAGATAGATAGATAGATAGATAGATTAAGAAGCCGATAAATAATTGAAGGCTAAAAAATTCATAGTCTTAAAAGTTCGTATGATGACGTTATATCTGCACTTGATTACCCATATGACAAATGGGAACCAACGATGTAATGGTTAAAGCGATGGACTGCGGAATCGTAGTACGCGAGTTCGTACTCCAGTCGCGCTATTACATTCACTTTCGGGCAAATACCCTTGGGAAAGGTATGAACCCCCTTATCCTCCCAGCTATGGGTTAAATAGTACCACTACTGTTCTTCTAGGAGAATGGCTTTGGCATTAAATACCCTAAAAAGAGCTGATATGCCATTAAACAAAGAAACCGAAACCGGAACCAACGATGAAATTCTGTAGAGGACAAGAGTCACTGTGTTGAAAAAAAATGCTGATATGGTGAAATTCCATAAAAGTATCTTGGTCAGCCTATGAGCTTTTTCCACCGATATCGAAGGAATATAACGGTTGCCACTCGTGTACTGCAAAGCTATTTTAACGAATTGAGCACTTCAGTATCCGATAGCGCAAATATGCAAACAAACGAAATGTTATACATATGCATTAATTCCCAAGCTGACGTTGAGTTGATGGCTTGGCCTTGCGGTATGTCATCAGCCTTTCATAAAGTGATGCGGGTTTTGATCCCGGCTTGGAGCAACTCACGTGTCTTGCCGCACTGAACAGTTGGGATTCAACGAAACTGTTTGTGGATGACTATGTATATATATATATATATGTATGTGTGTGTGCGGAAAAATTGAGAAACAAAGTAATCTCAAGTGAAGAAGAATTTAATATATAAGAAAGTCGACGTTATAATGTTTCGGTTTGAATAAACCATCATCAGGACTTAGAAAAGATGTTATGAAGTATCATTAGATCACCGATGTTTTTTTAAGTCCCGAGTGTTGTTTTTTATGTGTTATGTTATAAAAACGTTAAAAAAATTTCAAAACTCATTAAAGAAAAATACTCCTTGTACATAATGGCCTATAAAGAGTCCGAAAGTACTCGGGACAATTTTTCTAAATTCATCCATCAATTCCAACCAGAAACCAAGACACTTATCAGGAAACTCGAAAAAATCTTAATTAAATTATACAGACAAAATGTGTCTGTTCTATTTAATGAAACATGGTTAAATGAACGACTGCCGCCTAACCACACACACATACACACGCACGCATATATATATATATATATATATATATATGATGACAGTAAGATTTAATTCTAATTAAATCGGCAGAAGTCAGAGTTATATATTAAAATAGCGATTTGCCAATTAATGAAAGAATAAGTTTCAAACGTTACCAAGGAAGGAAAAATAAATCATAAAATAATCCTTTTAATAAAAGAAAAGCATGGAATTAGCAATAAAATTACCTACATGCCTCCCAAATAAAGATATGAATTAATAAAAGATCAACTGAACATATATTTTCAAAAAGTAGAAAAAATTAAATCGGTAAAATGATAATAGATAAGAAAAGAAAAAAGACGCCATGATGAATTTAAGACAATGGATTGCCGACAATGTCTAATCCAGTTCCTTTTGATCTTCCCCCGCCTCTTAAAGGTTATTTTTTATTAGTAAAGTTTGTGTATTTCCCTATATTAACTGGAAATTAGCATGATGGTGAGAGCATTCGCCTAATGGTCCGGGAGACCCCGATTTAATCCCACGTTGAGTCATACCAAAGACGCAAAAATAGTACTTGATGCCTCCTTGCTTAACACTAAGCATTGTAAGGTATGGATCAAAGGTAAAGTGGAAAAATCCAGGGAAAAAAAGAAGTGCCCTCCACTACACCTTGGTCACCTTGGTGTAGTAGCAATTGGAGAGGGAGCCTTCGGGTCACCCTCGTCTACGGTCACCAATTTTTTATTTTATTTCCCTATCCAATTTGTAACCACTCCGTGAAAAAACGGTTGCCTCTGAGTCACCAGCTGAAATAAATCTATAATAGCAAAATGACGGTCTGTTTAGTTTTTTCTAACTATATAAATATATATATATATATATATATATATATATATATATATAGAATATTTGGTATCAATAAGCACCAGAGTGTCATATGCCATTAAATCGAATAACAGAACCTAACCAGTGATCAATTTTCATCTATTATGACTGCAAACTAACGATATTACAAGTAACAGCTACATTTCATAATCGTGGCTCCTTCTCAGCTGTCAAGGTAATTCTGTTATAATATTTAGCTCATCTCTATATTTGTCCTTTTACATACGACAAATTCAGCAGACGCCATTGGTACGTTATCAATTTGAACCGATTAGTGTCACCCTAGAAAAACTGTTTCGTTTGTTTGGTTTGGTTGGGTTTTATGGCATATTACGCATTGTAGGTTATCTAATGCCAAATCTTTTTTTTAAACATATGATTTGCAAACACATAGTTTATAGATAACATTTTAAAGGAGACAGAGCTCATTTGTTAAGTAAATATACATATGATTTGTAAGTGAATACTTTGCAGGTAATCATTTTTTTTAATAAGTCATAGGTAATTTGTTTGCATACAAGTATTATTATTGTCTGCACACAGTTAAATAGTTCCAAATATCCTAACATGAATTGAGTATTAATCCTTTTTTGCACTCGCTTAAATGCTTTCAAATATTGCTTCTTAACATAGATAATTTTATCTGCTGGTTGGTTGTTTGGGTTTTATGGCATATCAATCTTTGTAGGTTATTTAATGCCAAATAAGTTCTATTTCAAACAATGCAGTTTAGCATAAGCACGTAGTTTAATTATACTTAATCCATATATAGGGCTCTATCAGATGCTAGCACTCTGGGTTAGAGTGGACCTGGGAACGATGGCAATAAAAAGGCGTTCAACATTTCCCAAAGCTCCAGCATCACTTGAACCTCACCATCAGATTGTTTAGTGTCATATCCAGGGACACTTGTTGATAGGGGTCTTACCCCTCTGCAGATATGCAATAGGTGTATCCCACAGTCCCAGCTGACTGGGCAAAATTTTATCTGCGCACAGCTAAAGTGTTTCAAGCATCGCTATGTAACACCAATAACTCAATTTAGGTACACAATTAAAGAGTTTCAAGTATTGCTAACCAACACTAATAATTCTCTCCAACATTACTCATCCATTGGCACACACTTAAATGGTTTCAAGTATTGCAATATATCACAAACAATTCAATTAAACATCTGTCATTTAATTAGTTAAAGAGTTCTATGATCAACAATTTAATTTAACGTTATTTATTTGTTTGCTCACATATCCTTCGTTTTAGTGAAACAGTAATTGTACTATTTAACCCGTAACTGGGAAAGAATCCTCAAGAGATGTAATCGTTAGCAAGCTAGACTAGCAGTTCAGGTACGAAACTTTTTATTACCTTTGAGTTTAAAGGTTCTTCGACATAAGGAGAGAGATACACATTCTTTCTATTCTGGCTTTTTCATCTGCCCCCATCTCCTGCGACACCTGCCCAAGGCCTCGGGCCTGGCTTCGGTGAGCTAGCGAAAGCCAACCGTCTTCTCCCGAGGCAGGACTCAACTCAACTCAACAGAGTTTTTCAAAATCCCCAAAATCCTCTGCGCGCTTCCGGTGTGTGACATCACCCGCACTCAGTTTCCCATCTGGGCTATTGTGACATCTCTGAGTGACACGTCCGCTCCACGCGAGCGCGTGAACACCTGTATTAATATTGCACCTAAGTAACCCATGCACTGAGCCGAAAGGTTCTCAGCCTAACTAAACCCAAAGGCATAAAACGAAATCCCTCGGCCATTATATTACACATCTAAGCAAAAGAATTAGAAAATTACTGAGAGGTATAAAGGAAGTTTATTCTTTTTCAAAAGGTAATTGTTCGAAAGTGAATGTTACGGCGCGACTGGAGTTTGAACTCACTCACTTTTACACCTCAGTTTTGCACGTTAACCACTGCACCATAAAAACTTCTTGTTTTATTCAGTGAGAACCAACAGTTACAACTGGTATCAAAAATATAGGGTGCGCTAGAAATACTCTTTACATTTCAAACTTTCAGCTTTGTGGTGTTAGTGGTAATTGCACCTCCATATTGCATTTTTTTTTTTTTTTACATAAGATTAGTTACATCAGAATGATGCTATTCATGATAGAAAACTGATTCTGCTTTGAGTTGAACAGCATCATTTCGGCGTAACATGAAATGAGCACGAAAATATCTATGTTACAATTTCTGATTCACCAGTTTTAAAAACGTTTCTACAGCAAAAATATGCAGTGTGCAAAATACAAAATTAGAAGACATTAGCTAAGTGAAGCTACCATTGTCACTTGTCGAAGTTCATTTGCATCACACAGGGGAGAGTTTAAAATGTAGGAGGCATTTCTGTTTCACCAAGTATATTACCTCTCCAACTGTAATCTGTATTTAGAGAAGGGGGAGAAATAGACTTCCCTCCCTTCCCTCTTTATCCCCTTCAATATTAGCCTAATTTTCGAGGTTTATACAAATTAGCCTGCAAATAAATGAGACAACAAAAATTTATTTTCGTGTAGATATTTGGAACCAAGTTCAGTTCGGAAGCGTCCTCGTGATGTAATGGTTACATTGCTGGACTGCGGAATCGTTGTTAATCTACGAAGTTTAATATACTATTAAACAAAGAAACCAAACCAAACCCATAAAAACAAATAAACAAACCGTATTAAGAATTGAGCACTTTTTAAAAAGTTGTCAGGCACAAGTCGAGGGCGACCCGCAGGTTTCTTTTTCAATAACTTCTACATTGTGGTGTACAGTAGAGCATTACTTCTTTCATTGGATTATTGAACTTACCCCTGAGCTATACTTTATATTGCTGAGTGTTAAGCAAGAAGGCATCAAGTACCATTTTTTGAGTCTTTGGTATCACTCGATCTGGGATTTAACCCCGGTGTTGTTTGTTTAACTTAAGGAAAGTAAATATTTCTTCATCATTCTAAGAACAAAAATAAATAAATAAATTTTTAAAAAAATCAATTATAATATTGATTTGCAGAAGAATAGCCAGCGTATGTTATTTGGCGACAGAGATGAAACGATTGATCACGGGATACGAAAATGCGACAAACTGGAGAAAAAAAATTTAAGAGTAGACATGACTGAGTGGGAAAGGTGATCCACTTGGAATTTGTAACAAAAAAATCACTGTTATATGCCATTTTTGTTGTTTATTGGAAATCCATGTGGATCATTCAATAAATTAGAGGATTCTTTAAAAAAAAGCAAAATACTTTTGCTTCAGTATTTTTCCCTAAATTGACTTTAATCTTGCAAAAATATTTATTTTGGGGCTGTTCAAAATGGTGGCAAATTAAACAGAGTGCTCCAAGTTTAAACAGAGGTGTGTCATAAAATCTTCGGTGGTTAGGAAATGCAAACCATGTGAATTTTACTGAAGAATGTGTAATCTGTACAGAGAAGCATGTTTTAGAATTATTTGTCTGTGAAGAATTCAGGTCTATGTAAATGTTCTTTTTTTGCCTAAGTTCATTTTCTTTGAATAGATAATTATATATATATATATATATATATATATATATATATATATATATATATATATATATATATATATATATTGTGTGCGTGTGTGTGTGTGTGTGTGTCCACGTGTAAGTACATTCAAGTGCATATTCACAAGATAAATTTTGTTTAATTTATTTAATTCCAAATTTGTGTCAGTGAATGTATTTTTGTAGTTAATCGTCTATGAAGTCGTATGTGAATACGTATATATATATATATATATATATATATATATAATGCATACCTGCGCGTACTCCTGTGTATACACACACGTGTACACATATATTTTAGGGTTGTTGTGTTGATTTATCCACACACATAAACATACACAAACACACATATTTATACATACAAAGAACATGAGAAAAGAACAGAGGTCTTCACACACAATTAACGCCAACAGAAAATTCACGGACACAAATCCTGGAATTACAAAAAATCGGGTCCAATCAAAACAATTTTTACTAGAAACAGAATAGTCAAAACTTATCATAAGCATTCAAAATCTCCTGAAGAAGACGTCGAATCTAAAACACGTATAGAGGACAAGTAAATGAAATAATAAAAAGTTAAATAACAAATTCGAAGTAATTTGCGAATTCTTCTATTTTAAAACACACACACACACACACACACACACACACACACACACACACACATATATATATATATATATATTAGAATAATGTAACATAAAATCGGCAGAATTATAAAAATGCTTACAACATATAGCTCTGTGCCAGACAACCCAATCAGTTTGAGCTCAAGATAACACCGATTGCATCTCTGTAGAGGGGTAAACCCTCACCCCGACGAGAGTCTTAGATATGACATTACATCATCTCAGAGCGAGGTTCCAGCTTTAGAGTTTTGGGGAATGTCGAGCACCATTCATTGCACTTTCTCCCAAGTCCACTCTGAACTTGAGTGGTAGCTCCTAATTGGGTCTTATCTACGGTTCAAACGGAAGAAATTATGTGTGCAAACGAATGATTGATGTTAAATTGTGACTATTATATAGTAATATTTGAAACCATTTAACTGTGCAAAAAAGAACTCAGACTCGTTTTAGAATTTTATCAACAAAATGTGTTTACAAATTATATGTATGTATGTATGTATGTATGTATGTATAAAGAGGGTTTTGCATTAAATAATCTACGATAGTTGATATGCCAAGAAACTAAACTAAGACATACCAAATTCCGGACCAGAATTTACCGGGGACTAATGAGGATAAAGGCGTACTCAACACTACCCATATCTCCAAATCTGAAGCCTCACCACAAGATTCTCTTTTGTGTCAAACCGAAACAACATTTTCTTTTTCGGGACGAGGGTCGCTTACACCTCCCTAGGGTGAACGTATTCCAATCCCATATCGATAGAGTGGTGAAGATTTTCACATATCTTTCAAACAAAATAAAAAATCTTCAGAAACAAAAATATTCTCAGACGGTGGGATATGTCGTTAATTTCAATCAATCAATCAATCGACTAATCTGAATCTATCTATCTATCTATCTATCCTTTAGCTTTTATGTACAGACATATTTTTCGACAAATCTGATCGTTAAATATCAGGTGTTTATTGTCAATTCTCGTCTTTCATTTCACGAGCAGATTTGTCTAAAAATATGTCTGTACATAAAAGAGAGGGAATATATATATATATATATATATATATATATATATATATATATGTGTGTGTGTGTGTGTGTGTGTTTGTGTGTGTGTGTGGTCCTCACGCTTATCTACATTCAGTGAAAGGATAGCTAGCTAGATAGATAGATAGACTGATAAAAATTGACGAGATTGAGATAGATAGATAGATAGATAGATAGATAGATAGCGAGAGAGAAATCAAGTCTAAATAAAATGTACATTTTCTAAAAATGTGTCTGTACATAAAAGAGAGGGAATATATATATGGTCCTCACACTTACCTACATTCGGATAGATAGATAGATAGATAGAAACTGATGAGACTGATGCAAAAAGATAGATATATTGATGGATAGAAATGAAGTCTAAATGAAATGTATATTTTCTAAAAATGAGTCTGTGTTTAAAAAGAGATGGAATACATATTTTTATGTTCCTCACGCTTATCGCTAAATTCAGCTGCCGATTTCTCGTTAGGAAAAACTAAAAAAAAAAAAGTGAAAAAAAAATTGTCCGAAAACTTCACCAAAATCAAAATCGCAAGCCGATCTCGTCGGTTGTGATAGGAAATAACCAGTCTTTTAAAAACTTTGATTTACCTATTTTTTTTCTTTTGAGTGTTCGGTGGTCTGGGAGATTGTTTTTCTTGTAGAACTCTAAGAGACCTCATCTCCACCCTTACCTACCCTCATCCGTATTCCAGGTGAGATCGACTTTTGCCTCGTCGGTCCGTATTGAATTTAGAACGGAGGAAAAGACAGTGTTGTATAAGAGGAAGTAAATGAGACGTAAACATTTTCGATAGGGCGGACGGAGAGAGTAACCTCCCCTGTCTGTCTCACCTGTCTTTCTTGTCTACGCCGATAACATACGATCAATTTCACCACCAGGTGGCGCTGAAGAAACAACCACTAATAGATCATAGAAAATCAATTGTTGTAGTCCCTTCCGTGATTTTCCTCTAAGTTTTTCTTATCTTTCTTGCTTCCTTTTTTTTTATCTTTGTTTTTATTTCATTATTTTCTTTATTTTTCTTATTTTTCTTTCTTTCTTTCTTTCTTTCTTTCTTTTGTTTCTTTCGTTCTTTCTTTCTTATTTCCTTTTATCTTTTCATTGTTTGCTTTTCTTTCGTTTCTTTTGTTTCTCTCTTTTGTTTCTTTCTTTTTTCTTCCGTAATTTCTTTTATCTTTTGATTTTCTTTTCTTTTCTTTTCTTTTCTTTTCTTTTCTTTATCTCTCTTTTGGTCTTTCTTTCATTATTCTTTTCTGGGGAAGTCCGCGTGCCATAGTGACTAAGGGGCCGAACTGTGACAAGTGCGTTTGAACCGAAGTCCAGTGATTACATTCACTTTGGGACGAATGCCTTTGGGAAAAGTATAAACTCCTTTATCCGCCCAGATATGGGTTGAATAGAATCACTGCTGTTCATCTGCAAAGATAGTTTCGACTTTAAATAAACCTTGAAAGCTGATATTCCCTTAAACAGAAATTAGAACCAAACCTTTTCTATTTCTTTACTTTATTTTTTAAAATTTCTTTTCGTTTTTGTTATTTTGTTTCATTTCCTTGTTTGTATCTTTCTTTCTTTATTTATTTTCCTTTTATTTTTATTTTATTTTCATAATTTGTACTTCTTTTCATTTCTTCTTCTTCTTCTTCTTCTTCTTCTTCTTCTTCTTCTTCTTCTTCTTCTTCTTCTTCTTCCCTTTCTTTCTTTCTTTCTTTTCTATTCGTTTTTATTTTCTTTATTTCTCCTTTTTTCTCTCTTTCGTTGACTTTCTTTCTCACATCAGTTACTTTCTTTTTTCTTCCCTTTTCTTTTTCTACTCTTTTTCTTTTTTTTCTTTTTTTTCATTTTCTTTTTTTTTTTTTTTCTTTTCCGTATATTCTTTCTTTTGATCGTTTGATCATTGTTTGATCATTGAACTGTGTGTAAACAAATGACTGATGTTTATTTGAATTGTTAGGGATACATAGCAATACTCGGAATCATTTAACTTTGTTGACTTATGGCAAATTGGATTGTTTGAAATAGAACTGTTTGATCATTGAACTCTCCGTAAACAAATGTTTGATGTTTAATTGAGTTGTTTTGGATATATAGCAATACTCGAAACCATTTAATTTTCATGACATGCTGAATTGAATTGTTTGAAAAAGAACTGTTTGATCATTGAACTCTCCGGAAACAATTGTTTGAGGTTTAGTTGAATTGTTAAGGATATATGGCAACACTCGAAACCATTTAGTTTTCATGACATACTAAATTGAATTGTTTGAAATAGAACTGTTTGATCCGTGAACTCTCCCTAAACAAATGTTTGATGTTTAATTGAATTGTTAGTGAACTCTGAACTATTGAACTTTATTGACTTAGGTTTATAAATCATATAAATCTAATATATACGAATAAACCGGATTTAGCATGAAATAACCTACCATATTTGATATTGCATAAAACCAAACCAAATTAATCGTCGTGCCAACCCATGCTTAGCCCATTTTTAAACATTTATTTCTAAAACCTGCTTTTCCGTACATATCAAATGGTTTTCTGTAATTTCTTTCTGTTTTCACTTCTCTGACACCTAAAATTTAATTCCAAATCTCTGTTCAAGCCAGGAGCATACTCTTTGATTTTCCGGTATTTAGAGTAGCCTCAAAACAAATATTTTTGCGAGATTGAAATCCAAATACAGAGTTTACATTTTTTACTTGTTTTTTTTTTTTTTAAATATTTCTATTTATTGGATTATCCTTGCATAAACAAACTATTCACAACTGGGTTTAGTAATTGATTACTGAACATCAACATCATCATTGAGTAACACTGCTAACACAGATTTCCCAGATTCTCTCTCTCCACCCATCCCTCTCATCCATAGCACCCAGCAGGTCTTCCATATACTATTCTGTCTCCGCACAGAGCTATTCTTGGCAAGTTCTTGTCGGTCGGCCTAAACTGGCACGTCCAAGTGTAGGGAACTATAGAAAAAAGTCACTTATGAGTTCGTCCTTGCTTTTACAGCAGTATCCCGCATGTCTTGATCGTCTTATTTGGATGGTTTTATTGATAGGAGGTAGGTAGCCGTACAACTTATATTTTGGGTGTTGCTTCCAGGATTTGTTCAATATAGCTCGTAGAATTCTTGTGCTTTTCGTCGAGCTTTTCCTCTAAACGTTTCGCCAGTGTTCATATGGTGCATCCATATGAACACAGCCAAAGCATGGAAGAAGAAATCCAACTTTCTTTTATCAGGTTGATCAGACTTCCATATGATCGGTAGCCCATCGATAGCAGTCAACTGCTCACTGAAAATTCATCATATTTTAATTCTCTCTCACTCTCTCTCTCTCTCTCTCTCTCTATATATATATATATCGCTCTCAGCCGGCAAGAGATCACCATTTTACAATATGTGCACCCTAAAACTTGAACCAAGATAAACATACCCCTTTTTATCTTTATTGAAAAAAAAAAAGAAGTAGCTTTTTCACTCTGAGAGGGGACGATTGTTGACTTTTTTTCCTCTTGATTGAACTTGAGTCTTGAATGAAAAATATAGAAAAAAGGAACCAAACCAAACCAAACGAAATCATATTCTGCTTAGTCTTAGACAAATTGGTTTGGTTAGATGGCACATCAACCATTGTAGGTCATTTATTTCCAAATCCATTATATATATATAAACAGTTTTATTTCAAACAATTCAGTTAACTATAAGTATAGTTTTTTGTTTACACGCAGTTAAATGTCAAAACAATTCTATTTCAATCAATTCAGACCCATAGATAGGACCCTATCAGAGTGGACCGGGGAGTGATGGCAATGAGGAAGTACTCTGCATTTCCCAAATCTCCAGCATTACTGGAGTCTCACCATCAAATTGTTTTGTGTCATATCCAGGACCAACGTTGTGGGGTGGGTAAGCATACCCATCTGCAGAGGTGTAGTCGGTGTATTCTACAGCTCCAGCCGACTGGGCAATAGTCTTAGACAAAGTCAGAAAAGTGGAATGCTCAGTATGCATTAACCAGTATGGAATGCTCAGTATGCATTAACCAGTATGGAATGCTCAGTATGCATTAACCAGTATGCAGTTTTGAAGTAGACTTCAAAACTGCATTTACTTTGATGCCAGAATTCATATTTCCTTTAAAAAAACTTGTGAAGATGGACACAATTTTATTGTTCACAGTTAAGATCGAACTCATACCAAACGATTATAGTCGAATAGTGCGATAACCATTGTATCATGCCTAGGTGGATTTGGCATTCTTTACTCAGCACATTCCCGTCAATTAAATTGCCATTAATATTACCTTATTGCCACCAATATATATATACATATATATATGATTGAAAGAAAAAGTTCAATTTTGTGGTTTTATCATAAATTTATTTCGGGTCTATGATGACCTTCTTCAGATGGAGAAAGGAATACAATTGAGTATTTGAATATAATTCAGGCAGGTTTATATTACTCCCGCCGAAAAGAGAATTAATTTTATTTTAATGTTTTCAATTCTTAATAAAAAGAAATTTTTAGCGGTGAAAATATCATTATATATTATCAAATATAATGTTCATACATTTTTCTTTTCACACACACACACACACACACACACACACACACACACACACACACACACACACACACACACACACACACACACACATATATATATATATATATATATAAAAGAAGATAGATAGATAGATTTTTTTTTTATCATACAACGTGTGAAAGCACGTGCGATACCCTAGCCTCATCAGCCGCCAACCAGGGGGATAAGACAGTTTCGGTAGCTCAAGGCGGTACTGCCACTCCTGGCGCTACCGAGCAGCTTTTGCCACCGGATAGGGTATTTAAAAGAAAATAGATAGATAGATAAGTTATATATTGACCTTTGGTGGGCCGTGTGGGTTCCTGGATTTCAAATAGGATGTGCATCTGTATCTCACTGTAAGCAGAGAGCAGTCAACAGAGTCAGCAGTTAAGCAATAAGTAGTTACATATGACATCACGCTGTTATGAGCAGTGGTCCGCAGGTGCAAAGGACTCCGGTTTCAAAGGCAGCATTGTATCAGTCTCCTGTAAAGCACGAAGAAGCAACCGATTAAATGTTTGAAGTCGGCCCTGAGCTAGCCAAGTTGAGGCAGAGCGAAGAAGTGAGGCTCACTGACGTTGTTTCTCAACTTTGTGTAAATCATAGTAGTTCCTGACTGTTGCCATCTCTCACGCAAACATTTCGACCTTTCTTAATATAGGAGAGAGATTATACTTTTATAAAACAAGTGTTGTTATCACTTTTCTTCCAGGTATAAAACAGATAGATAAGTAAATTGACAGAAGCTGATAAATGAGAGTTGGTTGAAAAATTAATTGGCTAAAATGATGACGATATATCTCTGCTTGATGACTTTTATGACTGATGGTATCCAAGGACAACAACTATGGAAGAAGTCTGTGGATCACAAGAGGTACAAAACATATGACATTACGCGAAAGTAGTCTGGTTAGCCTATGAACTTTTTCATCCGACACTTGAAGATAGATAGATAGATAGATAGATATGAAGAGGCTAAGATAGATACACTGGTAGATAGATACATAGTGATTAATATATATAGAGTTAGAAAGGTAGATAGATTGATACAAAAAGAACGCTGAGAGTCTGATAGACGGATAGATTGAGAGATAGACGAATAGATAGATATAGAAGACCCTGCTATACATAAATATAGATACGTAGATCTATCAATCTATAGGTCTATCTATTTATCTATATTTCTCTTTTCTCTCTCTCTCTCTTTCTTTCCCCCTCCCCCTCTCTCTATCTTTCTCCCCCCTCTCTCTCTCTATATATATATATATATATATTAATAGTGTTAATATTTTTGAAAAAAATAGGCTGGAGAAGCTGTTATTTTTGTTGCTAATTTTTTGCTTTTATTGACAAATCGGTGCTTACTGACTCGTTTTAAAACTTCTTTGAAATTCGGAGACGAAAATATTTGATTTGTCGGGCAAAATTTGTAAGATGAACATACGAGGTTGGTTGTTTTTTTATGGCATATCATTCTTTTTATGTTATTTGATGCCAAATTCTCTTTATACGTACATAATAAATACATAGGATTTGGCTTGGTTAGGTTTTATGGCATATCAACCATTATAAGTTATTTAATGCCAAATTCTCTTTATACGTACATATTAAATATACAGGATTTGGCTTGGTTGGGTTTCATGGAATATCATTCATTGTAGGTTATTTAATGCCAAATCCTCTATATACGTATATATCAAATATATGATTTGGTTGGGTTTGATTGTGTTTTGATTCGTTAACTAATTTTGTAGATACATTTCCAAATGAACTAGAGTTCATTTTTTGTATAGTTAAATGGTTTCAAGTATTTCTATCTAACATGAATATTCATATTTATTACTAATCATTTGTTTGCACACACTTAAATTGTTTCAAGTATTCCAACTTAACAGTAACAATGTAACATCATTCATTTGTTTGCACACGTTTTAATAGATATACATGTCCGATTTGTAAGTGTATTGTTTGTTGGTAATTTGATTTTTAAATAAGTTAAAACTAATTTGTTTACATATGCACAATGCGATTGGTACCACAGTTAAATAGTTACAAGAATTTCAATTTAACACTGACAATTTTATTTCAATATTAATCATTAGTTTGCTCACAGTGAAGAGGTTACAAGTATTGCTATTTAACACTAACTATTCGATTCAACATAACCCGTTTGTTTGCTCTGCATCACTACAATTCCATTAAACTGAAATTGGTTTAGGGTGTGTCCTCGTGGTGTAATGGTTAAAGTGATGGACTGCGGAATCGTAGTACGCGAGTTCGTACTCTAGTCGCGCTATTACGTTCACTTTCGGCCAAATACTCTTGGGAAAGGTATGAACCCCCTTATCCTCCCAGCTATGGATTAAATAGTACCACTACTGTTCTTCTAGGCGAATAGCTTTGGCATTAAATAACCTAAAAAGAGTTGATATGTCATTAAACAAAGAAACCAAACCAATGAAATTTGTTTACACGCAATTGAATAATGAAACAGTTCTATTTCTAACAATTCAATTTTGTATGAGTAATTTTTGCACGCAGTTTAAATATCAAACAGTTCTATTTGACCAGTAAATAGGACCCGTTCAGGTGCTACCACACCGGGCCAGAGTGAAAAAGAAACAAATGGCAATGAAGGAGTACTCCACATTCATCAAATCTATAGGACTGAATCCTTGGCATCAGATTATTTAATGTCATAACCAGGACATTCATTAAGAGAGTTTTACCCCTCTGCAGATATGCAGTCAGTGTATTCTACAATCCCAAATACAAATCTTTTCCCTCCTAAATTGCTAAAAATACATTTTTAATCAATTAGATTCATAGATAAATCATCCACAATTTTTTTTATCCAATTTCGATCCTACCACAATCTGATAAATAACGATGAAATAAAAATATCTTTGGAATGTTTTATGGATTTATTCCGTTGCCAATTCAAAAAATGTTCAGTTGATTTCTTTGAAGTGAAAATCTAATATTCTTTTTATTCAAAACATGATTAAATTTCAACATCGCTTAATTACCTTAAATTGAACAAATATGTTATTCATAAAAAAATTCTGTTGCATCAGCGTATACGTTTAACGCAAAATTTTTTTTTCTTTCTTATTACAAGACACATAACAACAGAGATCTTTAATACACAGAAAATATATCCCTTAAGAAAACGGGAAAAAATTTAAGTGTAAATCATCACTTTATCACTTAAAATATTTATATTTTGATTAATATTATTTTTTTTTTTGCAAGAAAAGAGTCTTTAACTTCTAGTATTTAACAAAAAATTCACTTAAGTTAGAGAAATGAAAAATTATTTATCTTTTGATCGGTGTTTTATTTAACTATTTACCTCTTTGTTCTCTACAAATTCATATATATATATATATATATATATATATATATATATATATATATATATATATATACTGAGACAATATGAATGCTTCTCGGTCCTCGTGTCCTAAAATCACTAAATACCATTGAGAAAATACAACCGAGAATGTTGTGTGCTTCATTTAACGGCAACTTCTGCACAACAATCATCTCCTGCTTCAGCCCAACCAATGCCAGTGATGAAACGAACGCCATCACTGTCTGCAACCAGTTCCAATCTCTTGTTCTTTGCATTCCCAAATACAACGTGTTAATCATCGGAGGAGACATAAATGTTCAAATAGATAAAGACTAAACAGAGAAATTTTGCTTACACAACTCGTCAAACAAAAATGGAGAAAACAGACAAACCTGCCTTAATTCTGAATTCCGAAAATGAGAGGGAAAATTTTGGACTCACACCAACTCAAATAATGCTAAAGAACAAATAGATTAAAAACTCATAAATAGCGCTCTGAACTATGCAGTGTACTCCTGTTTTGAAGGACTATTTTCCGATTACAGAATTGACATAGCAAAGATATGCTTGAGTCTAGGCGGAAATATGATGGGAAAAGTCGAAACCAATATATACGTCTGGTTCTCACTTACCAATTGATATATTAGCAATGAATATATGGTGATAGTTTTAAACAAACTCGATGTTCTTTAGGAGATATCTGGAACACATACTCCGAAGGAAGAATACAAAAACTTCGTCAATACCGACATGGTAGACGCAGCAGAATACATACCAACCAAACCAAGAGCCCAACATCAAGTTCCATAGGAGACAATAGCAGCTAGGAAAAAAACGATATAACATGCTAATAGAATCCTTGTGTTATAAGATAACCACTCCAAATCACAACGCACAGAGACTTAAGAAGTCACAAAGAGAATTAATTCATACCAAAAAGAACAAAAAGAATACATTTAAGGTTGTATCAATAAAATAAAAAAAACTCAGTAGAACATACATAAACAATTACTAATAAAATAGCAGACAGTAAATGAAGTTACTAAAAGGAGGAGCACATGGAAAGCAAAACTTAAAGATGCCAGCCAAAAAGAACAAATTAGGAAGGAACATTTCAAGAATAACTTTGGAAATTCCCCAAAAGACACAAATAAACCTATCAAAAAAATGATCAATTGCCAACGAGATATCAAGCTAGGACAGTTTGATAAAGAAGAAGCCATAGAAGTACTTAGTAAAATCGAAAACAGAAAGCTGCAGGCCTCGGCAAAGTACCCCATGAAGTATGGAAGACAGGGAAATTTGATGACTTACTCCTTCGATTTTCCAACCCCGATAATAAACACAATACAATAGAGAAATGGACAAAAGGCTACATCGTCTACTTCTCTAAGAAAGGTAAACTAACAATCTCCAAGAACTACAGTCGCATAAATATTACTTCTATAGCGGCTAAGGTTTATAATGCTTTGCTTTGCAATCGCATTGAACCTGAAATTGAGAAAACTCTGAGGAAAAATCAGAACGGTTTTCGGAGAAAGAGATCAACAACTTCGCAGATTCTAACAATCTGTCGAATCTTCGAAAGAGTTTGAGCAAAAAATCTCGAGGCAAGACAACTATTTGTAGATTTCACCCAGGAATTTGATTCCATACACTGAAGAAAGATGGAGCAAATAATTCTAGCTTATGGTTTAAAAAAAACTGTTACTGTTTAATTTATAATGCTCAGTAGAAACATAAAAGTCAATGTTTGCTAACGGATGGAGATGAAGACTTTTTTGACATTGTTGTTGGAGTTCTGCAAGGTGATATAATAGGACCATATTTGTTTATAATATGCCAAGACTGCGTACTTCGAATATTGATTGTTCTAATAAAAAAATGGCATAACACTAAAAAAACAAGGACAAGAGGCAGACGATATACTGCAGAAACTCTAACGAACACAGACTATTTACATAATCTAGCGCTTCTTGCAAAAATTTCTACCCTAGCCGAATCCCTGCAGCATAGTCTCGAGCTGGCAACTGAAGGCAGCGGCCTCTTCGTGAATGCAAACAAAACTGAGTACCTGTTTTAATCGTCAGCCACTCGAAATGGCGATTCTCAGAAATTGGAAGACAAGTTTATTTACCACGGCAGCAGCGTTTCATCTATTGAAAGTGATGCCAATATTCTCCTAGTGAAGGCGTGGACTGCTATCGATAGGCTATCGATCATATGGAAGTCTGATTTGTCCCATCAGAGAAAACGGGATTTCTACCAACAAGCGGTTGTGTCAGTACTATTCGATATGCCTAGCATTTCAACATTAATTAGTAGAGGTAACTAAAAAAAAACTTAAGAGAAATAAGAATACTGAACACCCAAATTGTAACTGTATAAAGAAAGAAAACTGCCCTTTCAAGGATATAAAATAGCGTATAAGTTTGAAATACTCAACCCGAGCAGAAATAGTAACAATAGGAATGATAAAAATGTGTATGTGGGTTCAACGCAAAGCCATTTAAAACAAAGATATTACGATAATAAAAGCAGCTTCAAACATGAAATATATAGACAAAACGCATAGAGAAAAAATTAGATTGGAACAGAACAAGAATGCTTCGAGTTATAATAAACAAATCCTAGAAGCAACATCCCACTTACCTCTCATCTCTAAAACCATCGGAGCAAAAAACAAGACATTCGGGATTCTGCTGGAAAAACAAGGACGAACTCATAAGTAAGGTTCTCCCCGGGACTCCAACTCATGGAACTGCCAGTGTTGGTTGACCTGTAAGAATATACGTACAACAGCTCTGCACGGACACAGGATGCAGTTTAGAAGACTTACTGTGAGTAACGAACAGTAGGTACAGATAGGGTGAGAGAACCAGGGAAATCAATACTAGAAGCTTGACTTGATATATATATAAGTATATATACGTACAATAGGTAAAAAGAAAGAAAAATATGTTTGCTGGTTTATTTATTTTGCCAACAAGTTTCGACTTCAATATTTTTTTAATACAAAAGTGTTTCATCAATTTTTTTAGTATGACGAATAATTATGACAGATAAATTTTGATTCCAATAGAATGCTTCATCGGGGCTTGTAGGTCTTGCTATGTAAAAAATGGATTTATATAGTAGATATGTTCAAATTGCGTCCGTTTTTTCACATAGAGAGCTCTAAAAGCCCTGATATAGGCTTCTAATTTAATCAAAATTTATTCTTCATAATTATTTCTTTTACTAAAATAATTTCGACAAAACACATGTGCATTAAAAAAAAAATTGAAGTCGAAATGCGTTGGCAAATAAATAAACAATCAAACATATTTTTCTTCCGTTTTACCTTTTCTACGTACCTTCTATCGGATTCAACTCATTTCTTCGTTCATATATATATATATGGGGATTGGAAGATAGATTGTTTAAAGGGGAAATATTTCTCCCTCTCTTCTCACTCAGAATACACAGTACATATGTTGATAGATAGATAGATAGATATTGAATAGGCTGATATATATATATATATATATATATATATGTATTAGCAAATATATATATATATAGAGAGAGAGAGAAAGAAAGAGAGAGAGAGAAAGAGATAGATTGATACACACATAGATACATATGTTTTGAAAAGGTTTGCTTTCTAGATAGATAGATGAATGTAAACATCCTCAAATTCATTCACATAATTAAGAAAACGAACTAAGCGGATCTTAAAAAGAAAATTTAAAACAACTGAAGGATTACATTTGGCATTAAATCAATACGCCAAGTCCTTTTCTGTCGATTTGATCTTGCACTTATTCAACTACTCGAAACCACTTTTTTCTATTTTGTTTTTTTAAGAACTATTGTCTAAAATCTTCGATGAGTGGCAGCGCATTCACAGAGCGCGGGAACTTACATTAGCTCAATGAATCCGGCTTTAAGAGAATAACGACATCATAAGGAAACAGTTTTTTCGTCTCGAAATGTTCAAGTGAACAATGTTAATGTGTATTAAAGAAATACAAAGCAAGATAAAGAGAAAAAGGTTAAAACATTGGGGGAAAAAAAAAAGGAAAGGAAATATCTACGTACGTTTTGCTTAAATAGAGTTTAATGCGCTGAGTCAGTGTGGCGTAACAAAAACCATCACAGGAAAAGGAATCGGCTATTCCTATGAGTTTGAATTTCGGCTGACATATATATATATATATATATATATATATATATATATATATCAGCCTCTCCAAAATGTATCCATCAACCTTCCAAGCTAGCTATTTCAGGTTATTCGATATCTATCTATCTATCTATCTATCTATCTATCTATCTATCTCAGCCTTTTGAATAACTATCTATCTATCTTTCTATCTTAGCCTTTTCGGTATCTATCTATCTTAGCCTTTTGAATAACTATGTATGTATCTATCTATCTAAGGATTTTTAGTATCAATTTATCAATCAGCATCTTAAGTATCCTGCAAACTAGTTAGCTAGCTACTTAGTTTTCTCATATACTTCAGTACTTGTAAATCAGTGGAACAGAACTCCAAACAATCGATACACACCCCATATCGTAACTCAAGTTGATAGCCACAAAAATCTCCAACTGAAACTCCTGTTTGGTGAATGCATTCAGGAAATTAACACGAAGATTAATATTAAAAACAATAAAGTTGTAATACTAATTAAGTATTATGTCAACGCTGTCTTGTATGCTGTTTTAAACTGCTTATGCACTAACTAAACTTAAGATCTACGTATTCCATATATATATATATATATATATATGACTAGTTGGTTCGACATCGCTTATATGTGACATAAACAGGTGGCCCGGTGGCCGAGTGGTAGAGTTTCGGCTTCTGCATTATGTGGTTGTTGTTTCAATCTCCAGTGGTGGAGATTACGGTGTGCATTGCTGATGACACCCAAAAAGGTCGAAACAGTTGTCCAGTGTTTCCCGGATTTTCTAGTCATGATAAATCTAATATATGTGTATACGTATTAAATAAACTGTTTTATACAAGGGGTGTTCAAAAAGTTCTAAGCCTCAATTTGAAAGAAGAGCCTGGGATAAACATTTTTGTTATAGCAACACACAACCTAATCTTATAATACAAAAGCAAAACAAAAAACTGGAGCCTCACCACCAAATTGTTTACTGTTATATCCAGAACACACTGTAAAGGTGCAGTTGGTGTATTCTACTGCCCCAGCCGACTGGGCAAGAGAATAATTGTGGGGTAATATGCAAACGGAAAACGCATAAAAAGGTACTTGATGCTGAAATATCCAAATTAAGAAAGTTTAAAGTCAATTGACTAAAAGATCATTTTCATCTCCTAATCATCAGACGGAAATATCTGAGATGTTACAGAAAATTTCTCGGCCCTATCAAGAGAAGTTTCCTACTCATAACTCTCTTGCACGTGTGCCTAAATGCTAACGATTTCAACATTAATCGGCTCAGTTCCATTGATCATTGCAATGATAGATAGATAGATAGCTAGATAGATCTAAGGCGTGTCCACTGAAATTCAAACAAACCCGAAATTCTTCCTTTCTTTCTTTCTTCAAAAATCCGATGTTTGACTTAATATTCTGTGTCTATTTAAAATGAAAAAAATAATACTGACCTTCAATTGACTTGCGGAGGTTTCTAGTCAGCGCCACCTTTCTCATATTCAGAAAGCGCCTGGACATCCATTAGATGCCAACAATAATTTATCTATCGCTCTCTCTCTCTCTCTCTCTCTCTCTCTCTCTCTCTAACTATATATATATATTTCTTTCTTTCTCTCTCTTTCTCACGTACACATATGCACACAGCATCTGCCACCTTATTCAAGGTGAGTAAGAGCTGCGTATATAGTCTGGCGCCTGAGGCACTCATTAAGAGAAATGTCAATGAAGCTTGAGCTATTTCTAAGCGTCTCTCAAGGGGTTAGTTTTTTGCTGGATGCCAACATTGAACTTATCTTGTGTCATATTTTAGTATTCGGGGTTGGCTGGGTAAATATTCATAGCACATTCATCACTTATGATACAATGTAATTCTCGTAGGAAATAGATACGATGACCCGAATTCAAATTCTGAACGAGGCTGGGCCAATTTCATATTGTGCTAATAACCTCAGGAAAGGTATGAATTGTCCCTCGAGTTCTGAATTTATGGTAGGGTAGACTTTATATTTTTGAAACCAGTCTAGGAGAAGTGAAACTCGGAATCTAAACCTGTTAAACTCTACTTAAAAAAATAAACTTTGTGCCTCATCCAACCCGTACCGATGGCTCGCGTATATATATATATATATATATATTTGCTTGAACATAATAGACATTTTTTGTCTACATTTTTTGTTAATCCTTTCGAATTGTCGTATTGATCTTATGATATTCGGCGGGAATTGGTTGATAAATATTCCATATTTAGTTATTTCCCAAGTACTTTCTACCTAACTTTGGGCCTTCATCAGGGGAGGATGTATTAAAAAAGTGATGTAACTTTTGTATGTACATTATAACTTTGTAAGAAGAGCCTCTGTAATAATGGTGTCTAACTGGAGTTTGAGTGACAGCAAGTCTCCTCAATCTCCAGGACTCTTCTCAGTACTCTGGTCGATCTTAATAATGCTGTCATTTGGATAGTCTCCACTCGTCCTCTTATTTCCAAATTCTCCAGTCCCCGAAGCTCCAGCATAACCAGGACACTCGTATAGGGAGTTTTACTCTCCTCTCGATATGATGACGATGTATTTGGCAACCCCAGCCGTCTGGTTCATAAATGGAAATAGTTACTTTAAACAATATAGAATAACATTTAAATTAAGTCCAGAGTCGTTAAACTAATAGAAAGAGGCAGTAATTTCAACCAGTTTGATTGACAGCCGTTTAACTCTGGGTCAATATGAGACCACGGCTCTCATGAAATGGTTCACTCAGTAGATCAAAACTGTTCCGAAGAAGCCATTGAACATCTCCATCTTACTTTCTTACTTCCCTGTTTAGGCCGAACGGGCAACGAAGGGAAAGGTCGTCAACAAATTCAAAACATAATGTGCACATGAAATGATGGTTGCTTCGTCATTCCTGATCAACGAATTAGAACAAAGATGGCGGCATGAAAGAGCCATCAGCGCGAACGAGGTGACAAGATGAGGGGAAGTGAAATGAAGAGTGAATTAAAGGGAGGTGAGAAGATGGGAAATGACTGATCAAAATTTAAGGTCCACATAAAATATTAATAGTTGAGAAAAGTGGTAAGCAACAACTTCGGCATTAAATAACCCAACAAAGGCTGATACACTGGAATGTCAACCAACCAAAGTAATTAATTCCAGGCATATAATTTTATCAGTGTAAATAGATTCGGAATAGGCCTGACTGAATATTACTAGAATCGTAATCTTCCAGTTTTCATTTATATATTCATCTAATTAAAGAAAGGAAGGAATGAAGCAATGACAAATATTTCGTTTTTATATATATTACAAATCGGATGGGGCACCTGGCTTTTCGCGGGAAAGAAGCAATCCCGACTGAATGAATTCTATAGGTTTATCTAATTAAAGAAAGTAAGAAATACCGACAACAGTGATAAATATTACATAACATACATACTACAAATTAGCTGGGGGCACCTGGTTTTTCACGTGAAAACGAAAAGCAATCAATAGTGAGTAAATATTAAAATAAGCAAAAAGGAAATAGCATACCAAGAAATATTCTGAGACAATTCAAAAAGAAGATTGCTGGCCTTCAAGTGACTTGAGGCGACATCTAATCAATGCCATCCATCCCATTTTCAGAAACAAATTTTTATCCTTGTAAAATGATTTTCAACAAAGAGGTCGACAATGACTGGATGCCCATAAGATACCAACAGCAACAGACCAAGCATACAATTTCCGGTTTTTTATTGTTATCTTAATGTATGCAGTAAGATGCAAAGATCAAATTGAACAACACACACACACACACACACACACACACACACACACACACACACACACATATATATATATATATATACATATATATATATATGTGTATATATATATATATGTGTATATATATGCAAAATTAACTTAAATCATGAGTCGGAAATCTTCTACTAAAGTTTCACCTTATCGGATCATCAGGAAGCCTAACTCCAACTTATATGCATATAAACGAGGTATGATTTTATTTATGGTTTAATACTGCGCCATATTGAAGGTTTCAGTATTTATATCATCCAAGCCATGATTCTACGTGATGGTGTAAGTAATATAAATTGACCAACTGTAATCGAGTGCGACGCGAAGGCTCCCTTTACAAAAGTTACTGCATCGAAGCATAGGCAAGGGCGCTTCTGCTTTTCCCTGTATTGCTCTACTTACCCTTGATCCAAAAGGCATCTAGTACAATTTTTGAGTCTTTGCTATGACTTGACATGGGATTGAACCTCGGTCTCCCGAATCATTGCCCACTATGCGAACAGGCCGGTCGAAAATGTTGCAACATAGCACATTAGCCAGTACGCCACATGGACTTGCACCGAAAAAGAAGTATTAGGTATTTATAACAATATCTTTAAAAAAATTGCTAATGACACTAAACTCCGCTCGTAGACTGAATCTGTGTCGAACCCTGCTCGTGCGTATATATATATATATATATATATATATATATATATATATTACTGGAATGATTATGTATTTATTAAAATGATGAAAAAATTGTAGGGACTCTTTCGTCCGGCGCTTTTCACCAAACTACCCCAGAATCGATTAAAATTAAATATGAGAAATCACTGAGGGGGAGTTGTTCAATTTTTTAAAGAATAATTCTCCCCGATTTTCCACACAATTGGCTAAACAAGCAAAGTATATTGAATTGAAAAATTATAATAGATATATCTTCAACTTTTATTATTTTTTCTTGTTTAATAAATAGATAAATATATTTTTTTATTCAAAAAATAAAAGTAATATTTTATTCAAAATTCATTCTCTCCGGAAGCAATATGAAAACATCTAATTAAAATTTAGAATATCGCATTTGAAGAAGGTTTTCATTAAAAAAAAAAAAAAAGTTAAACTTATAAGAACTTATAAGAAAAAAATAAAGTTAAACTTATAAGAACTTATAAGAGCCTCAAATAGATTTATAATGATACCAAGAAAGTGATTTTTTTCTTTTTGTCTTTATATAATATTCCTTTTAGCTCTACGCGTTGAATGTTGATGTATCATTAATCCCAAATCAATTATACATCAATAGCCGTTAGTATTGAGCACTCATATTGGATACTATTACGTCTTGGATTTCCTCCTTGGATCATATATATATATATATATATATATATATATATATATATATATATATATATATATATATATATATATATATATATATATATCTGTCAATGGTTTCATCAGAAATGTTTCTCGGGCTAATGATATTACCAAAACTGACTGCATGCATAATTCAGAAGATAATAATTTTGGAGACACAAGGACGCACAGAACTTTGATTGGCAAGTATATTTCGGGCTCTATATCGTATCATCGAATTTCTATCATAATTGACCCCAAAAATTTATTCACTATCAAAATTTAGCTGTTAAATCGAAACAAAAATAAATTCTGTGAAAGTTGGGAGAAAATTTCAGTTGTCATCTTTAAAGATTGATTTAATCATTTCAAAACGAAATCTATTTATTCATATATTTATAATTCTAGCCAGAGCCTCTAGACCGTTTTTCCTGGGTAAATATGGAGGATTCTAGAAAGGGGACCTCTAAAACGTTAAGCTAAAAAATATGATTTTTTTATTTACTGTCAATATTTGAAACAAAAATATTTTTTTTATTTATTTGACGAACACACACTTCTTCAATACTTCTATCAAGAATTATTCTAACTCCACTTGTCTGTCAAATTTTTTCATACTTTCCCTTGGCTTATGACAATCTGGGTAAAGGTTAGGATATAAAAAATAAACTTGACATATCTTAGAGACATAGAATATGCAGTATCTCCTACAGATCGGGTAAATATACTTCCAAAAAACACTCATTTTGGATAAGACATCAAATTGCTTCAGGTAATTATGCTTCCATTTTTGGAACTTTATTGACTGTGGAACATTCCTAGATTGCTATTAAGCCCTGTTATTCTCTGACGGGGAGAGGTAGTACCTGTGAGGGTCCCATATAAGTGGTTGACAGATATTAGTATTTGCAGCAATACTTGAAACCATTTAGTTGTGTGTAAGCAAACGATTTTAGCATATGTGTCAGCTTAGATTTTAAAAAATATTGATATTCATCGTTGTTTTTAGCTGCCAGACAATTTAACCACTTAATGGAGATTTCACTCACAAGCTTGCAGGTATTTAAAACAAATTATTCGTATTAGATTGGAATACTTGAAATCATATACTCAAGTCTGCTGGGGCCGTTGAATAGATTGACTTCTTCTCTATGGAGGAGTAAGACCCCTTCATCCCCCAAAGTGTTCTGGATATGACAAATAATCGAATAGTGAGGCTCCAGTAATGCTGGAGTTTTTGTAAATGCGGACGTACTCATTCATCCCTTTTGTTTCCAGATCCACTCAGACCCGGAGTGGTAGCACCTGATATGAATCAAATAGAACTGTTTTACATCTAAACTGTATGCAAATAAATGAATTACTCTATATTGAATTGTTAGAAATAGAACTGTTTGATCATTTAGCTGTGTGGAAAAAATAACTGATGTTTAACTGAATTGTTAGTGATACATAGCAATACTTTGAACAATTTGACTGTATACAAATGAATGAATAGTGTTCAATATAATAATTAATGTTAAAAAGCAATAATTCTCCTTTACCATTTGAGAACAAATCATTAATAGTGTATAGAATTTTTAAGTGTTAGATCGCAATGATTGAAACATTAAACTGTAAAGCACCAATAATAGTGTGCAAACAAATTAGTTTTAACTTATTTAAAAAAGAAATTATCCACAAACTATTCACCAAAAAATCATATATATATATATATATATATATATATATATATATATATATATATATATATATATATATATATATATATATATGCGCAAACTGATGTTAAACTGTTACTGTTATATAGCAATACTTGAAAAGATTTAACTGTGTTCCAAAACTGAGCTCACGGTCGTTAAAAAATGTTATCAATAAAACGTGTTTACAAATCATATATATATATATATATATATATATATATATATATATATATATATATATATATATATAGGATTGGTATTGATTAGAATTATCCGTGTTAAATAGGAAAACAGGAAATCGTTTAAATGTATTCAAACAATTGATAATTATTAAATAGAATCGTTTGTCAGAAATAGCAATGCTCGAGACTATTTAACCTTGTACAAAGAAATCTTCTTTAGGTCATTTAAAAATATAAGTAACAAAGTGTTTACAAATCATGAATTTAATTTATTTGTATTCACAGAATTTGGTATTAAATACCCTACAAGGGTTGATATGCCATAAATCCGAACTGGCTCATCTGTTAGGTTCACATTGATTGGGTAAATAAAATTAGCGTTCAAAGTATGAAAAATAAACAGCATCTGAAGATTAGGCTTCAGTCCTGGAGCTTTGGGAAATGCGGAGTACCCCTTCATTGCCATTACTCCCAACTTTGTTCTGACCCAGAATGGTTGTAATTGTAAGGGTCCCATCTATGGGTCAAATAGAACTGATTTACCATTTAACTGTGTGCAAATAAATGACTAACGTTAAATTGAATTGTGACTGTTACATAGTAATACTTGATACTATTTAATGGCATTCACACAAAATTTTGGTGTTGAATTGTAATACTGAAGTGATCAAATAAATGATTATTGCCCAGTCGGCTGGGGTAGTAGAATACACCGATTGCTTCTCTGCAGAGGAGTAAGACCCTCCTCCCAACGAGTGTCCTTGTTATGACACAAAGCAATCTGATGGTGAGATTCATAGTAATACTGGAGCTTTGGGGAATGCAGAGTACCTGTTCATGGTCATTGCTCCCAGGTCCATTTTGGCCAGGAGGGTAGCACCTGATAGGGTCCTATCAATGGGTCAAGTAGAACCAAACTGCATTCTTATGCTAAACTCAATTTCTTGAAAGATAACTGCTTTGACATTTAACTGTTTGTAAACAAAATCTATTCGTATACTAAACTGAATTCTTTGAAATGGAACTGTTTGTATATGCTAAACTGAATTGTTAGTAATAGAACTGTTGTTTTTTTTTACTTTGAAACTGTACTTATGCTAAACTGAATTATTTTAGATAGAACTGTTATTGTATGCTAAACTGAATTTTTTGAAATGGAACCGTTTTTTTTTATATTGAAACTGTACATATGCTAAACTGAATTGTTTAAATAGAACTGTTTTTGACATTGAACTCTACTTATGCTAAATTGAGTTGCTTGAAATAGCACTGTTTTGTCATTTACCTGTGTGTAAACAAAAGGTATACATATACTAAAGTAGATTGTTTGAAATAGAACTGTGTAAATGTATAAAAACGGATTTGACATTTTGAAATTATTTTGCCTGTTAAACTGAATTGTTTCAAATAGAAGTGTAATTGAGTATAAATAAAAGAATATACTAATTCTAAACTGAATTGTTTGAAATAGAACTGTTTGACTAAACTGAATAGCTTGAAATAGAAATGTTTTAACAATCAAACTGTTTGAAATAGAACTGTTTATTTGTTTAAAAATGGATTTGTCATAATCTAACTTACAAATGTTGGCATAATCTAACTTACAAATGTTGGTCATTGCTCCCAGGTCCATTTTGGCCAGGAGGGTAGCACCTGATAGGGTCCTATCAATGGGTCAAGTAGAACCAAACTGCATTCTTATGCTAAACTCAATTTCTTGAAAGATAACTGCTTAAACATTTAACAAGCAAACAAATGATTAATACTAAATAGAATTATTCGTGTTTGATAGGAATACTTGGAACCGTTTAACTGCGAGCAAAGATTGAATTATTAGTACTATTTACCAACCCCTCCGCTCGGGCAGGATATGACACAAGGTCAATTTTTAAGCGGAGTTTAACAGGTTTGAATTCAGAGTTTTCTTTCTCCTAGACTAGTTGCGTCACCAAGGCTGAAGAACCTAGTCTGTCCTACTATTTACCCATAGCTGGCGGGAGAATAAGAGGGTTCATACCTTTCCCAAAGGTATTTGCCCGAAAGTTAACGTAATAGCGCGACTGGAGTACGAACGCGCGTACTACGATTCCGCAGTTCATCGCTTTAACCATTACACCATGGTATACATATTAATACATGGGACCATTTGACAGTAAGCAAATGAATGAAGAGAGTTGAATATATCTATGAGTTTTGATTAGAGATACTTGAAAGCATTTCACAGTGTTCAAACAAATGATCAATATCAAATAGAATTATTAGTTTGATAGCAATACGAAAAACATTTAACTATTTAAAAAATCGGAATTCTTTATTGTTTGCAGATGGAAATTACTTAATAAATAATTGATACTCACCAAAAAGTGAGCAGACAGACAGATGCTACCCTTGCCATAATCATTCCACAGAGTAACTCTACATATTTTCTTCGTTGCATAAAAATTTTAGCCTTACTCCTTTTCTTTTCCGAAAAATCGTATTTGGGCCATCAGGAGGGGATGTGCACCGTTTTGAGGTTTCCTGTCAACGGTTTCATTTGCGCACCGGCCTTCTACATTGAATATAAATGTATACATCGCTGAGGCCCAATTAGTCATTAACTAAGCACTGCTTAGATGTTAACTCAGAAGTGTAACGGAGAAATGTGATTTTAAATTATTAGAATATTTAATCGTTTGCAAATAAACAAATTTTCTCTAGTTTAAGAATAAATAACCAACAAACAATTCACGTAGAAATCGTCTTGTATAAAGATTAAGTTTGTGCAAAAAAATACTTGAAAACATTTAACTGTGTGCGAACATATGAGATCTGGCTTGTTTAAAATGTTACTTACAAACTTCTTTTACAAACCATATATATATATATATTTGATATTTATATGTGTAAACAGAATTTGGCTTTAAATAATATACAAGAGTTGATATGCCATAAACCTACGAATGAACAAACCAACCAACAAATCAATCAACTAATGCATTTATTTCCAGTTTCGATTTTCTTTCTTCTGTTCGTTTTACTTCAGTGATTTATTAAGTCTGTTATATATATATATATATATATATAATATATATATATATATATATATATATATATATATATACATATATATATATATATATATATATGTTCATATATATATATATATATATCCGTGTGTCTGCGTGTTTGCGTGTGTGTATATATATATATGTGTGTGTATGTATATATATATATATATGTGTGTGTGTGTGTGTGTGTGTGTGTGTGTGTGTGTGTGTGAGAGAGAGAGAGAATAAGTTTGTATGTATATATGGATGTTTGTGCGTATATATATATATATATATAGATGTGTGCGTGCGCGCGTGTGTGTGTGTGTGTATGTATATATATATATGTGCGTGTACAAATATATATATATATATATTATATATATATATCTGTGTGTATGCGCTTATACATATGTAAATATATATATGTGTGTGAATATGGATGGATGTATATGTGTGCACACACACGCACAGGTATATATATATATATGTATATATATACGAGGATCATTAAATAAGTTTCCAGACATTTTTCGTATGGGCACTTTTAATGATAGTACACACATGGAACTCTAGTCCCCTTTGAAGTAATCTCCTTCGGTTGCAAGGCATTTGTTGTATCGTTCCAACAACTTCTGGAAGGCCCCATGGAAGTCATCTTGTATCAGCGTGTTAATGACCTTCGTCACAGACTCTTTCATCTCCTCAATTGTCTCATAACGACAGCCTCTGAGCTTAGGGAATAACCAAAAGTCACAGGGAGCTAGGTATGAACTATAAGGAAGCTGAGGAACTGTCTTGATGCTCATCTTGGTCAGTTTGTGACAATGATGGAGTTGTGGACTGGTGCATTGTCCGGGTGGATATGCCATTGATCCGATTTGAAGAGTGCTGGCCTCATCCGACGGAATCTCTTCCTGAACTCCCATAAAACCCTAACATAATATTCCTTGTTGACTGTCTGTCCAGTGGGAACCCAGTGCATGTAGATCATGCCAGTGCTGTCAAAAAAAGGGATCATCAAATGTTTGTGGGTGGATTTGCTGTCAGGCCTTCTTGGGTCTGCTAGAGCCAGCATGCATCCACTGGGAACTTGGTCTCTGGCTCATAGCAGTAGATCGAGCTTTTATCGCATGACATTTTTCCAAGTTTAAAACAGAATTTCATTGCATATCGTTCTTCCTCACGTCCAGATTGCATTTTTGAAATTCACCAGCTGTGACGATCAGGCTTTAGTAGAGTGTATTCCAATTGCTGCTGTAGCTGTTCATTTGAACCTGAAATCATAAAAATTGGTCAGTCATCTCATAAGATGTATAGCAATAACATACTGAATTTGTAAGAGTCTACGACAAATTTAAGTGCTTGTACAAAAAAGTCTGGAAACTTTTTGAATGCACCACTTATATATCGTAACAGTGTTAGTTGTCGCTATCTCACTTGGTGGGTTTGTGGCAGACTAAGTGCGGTAGAATCTTGAGAGTGCTCAATATCTGTGATAGAGCTATTATATAATAATAAGCGTCTATGCTGTTAAATACATACATAAACTAATATATGTTTATTTTTATTATATATATATATATATATAATTAGTATATTAGGGCCATCAGGTGATAATATGTATTTGGTATACATATATGTGTGTGTATATGTATGTCTGTATCTGCACAGGTCCCAATATAAAGGGTATATCGACCTTCATGTTCTTTTCCATACTTAGATGATATCTTATTGACTGAATGAAATGTTTGAATCTTAAAAGTTACGGGAAAGTGTTTTGTTTTGTTTTTCAATTAATTTTCTCTGGCCAATTCTTATTTGAGGTATACCATTACTTTTAAGGTCAAATCGTAATTGTTTACATGATTTACGATTCCCGGACACAACTGGATAACCTTTCCTGTAAGCCTGTAAAAAGTGTTTGGAATTGTGCAAGGAAATGAAATAACAGACAAGAAACGGTGTCTATGAATGAGTAAATTGACAGCTAGACTGACAGACAGATGGGAGAGGTGTAAGCATTTTTTTCTTTTTACTTGAAGGCCTCAGAATCATAAGACAGTTTTCCAGGCTTCAAGCATTGGCAATATTGACTGGAATTCTTGAAATGTTTGTTTATTTACTTGGTTTAATAATTTTTGTATTTCTTCAGATTTTTTGTCTCCACTCCAGTTGATTGTAACATTTTGAGCGAAATTAACTACTTTAAAATCGATGGAAAAAGGCAAACAGACAAAAGAGACTAATGTGTTGGAAAGGAAATCAAATCTCGAAAATTGGCCAACTAGAATATGTTTAAGAAGATAAGAAAGAAAGAAAGAAAGAAAGAAAGAAAGAAAGAAAGAAAGAAAGAAGTTACCGCAATGAAAGAAAGATGAAAGAATGTCAAAAAGAAAGAAAAGATAAATCCAAAGAAAAAAAAAGGAAGGAAGAAAGACCGCAATGGAAGAGAAAAAAGAAGGAAAAAACAAAGAAAAGATGAAAACTGAGAAAAGAAAGAAAGAAAGAAAGAAGCTACCACAAAGAAAGAAAGAAAGAAAGAAAGAAAGAAAGAAAGAAAGAAACCAAAGAAAGAAAGAAAGAAAGAAAGACCGCAAAGAAAAAGAAAAAAGAAAGAAAAGATAAAAGCCAAAGAAAGAAAGAAAGAAAGAAAGAAGGTACCGCAATGAAAGAAAAAGAAAGAATTACAAAAAGAAAGAAAAGATAAAAACCGAAGAAAGAAAGAAAGAAAGAAAGAAAGAAAGAAATAAAGAAAGGAAGAAATACCGCAATGAAAGAGAAAAGAAAGAATGAAAAAAAGAAAGAAAAGATGAAAGTCGAAGAAAGAAAGAAAGAAATAAGGTACCGCAATGAAAGAAAAAGAAAGAATTACAAAAAGAAAGAAAAAATAAAAACTGAAGAAAGAAAGAAAGAAAGAAAGAAATACCGCAATGAAAGAGAAAAGAAAGAATGAAAAAAGAAAGAAAAGATGAAAGCCGAAGAAAGAAAGAAAGAAAGATGATACCACAATGAAAGAAAGAAAGAATGAAAAAAGAAATAAAAAATAAAAACCGAAGAAAGAAAGAAAGAAAGAAAGAAAAAAAGAAGATACCACAGTGAAAAAAATAAATTAAAAAAAGAAAGAAACGATAAAAACCGAAGAAAGAAAGAAAGAAAGAAAGAAAGAAAGAAAGAAAGAAAGAAAGAAAGAAAGAAAGAAAAGATAAAAATCGAATAAAGAAATAGACAGATAAAGAATGAAAGATATGAAAGATAAAATTAAAAAAAAAAAACGAAAAAAGGAAAAAAGATATAGCAAAGAAAAAAGTAAAGAAAATGCATAGAAAGAAAGAAAGAACGAAATTCTTCAAGACAACAAGAACAACAACTGAAAGGAAAAGATAAAGGAGGTGAAGCGAAGAGGAAATCACCGTCCAGCAGAAAATGGCGCGACTAAGTTGACGTGCAGATATGAATGCGCCAATTTCACGCTTTGCTTGTCAGACATATGGAAAATGAAAACCGACATTAGTAGAGGCTGGCAGAGTAGGCGGTGATGTAAAATGCAAACCATTGGTTAGCAAGGAACAGTTTAACTATAAGAAATAAATGGGTTCAGGATAAGGAGATTAACAAATTATATAAGAATCAAATTAATATTGATCGTTTGTCTTTGTTGTTGTTGTTGTTGTTGTTGTTATTATTATTATTATTTACTCCTTTAGAGTTTTTCGCATCAGTGTTAGCTGATGGTTTTTCACTGAAGTTTAAGTGACAGCAAGTCTCCTCAAGTCTCCAGGACTCGTCTCAGGATTCTGGCCGTTCTTAGCAATACTGTCGTTTGGATAGTCTCTACCCGTCCGCCAACTTCCAAGTCCTCCAGACCTTTTAATAATCCTTTAGTTATTGTGCCTAACGCACCAATCATAATTGGCACAATCGTTACTTTTATGTTCCACAGCTTTTTCAATTCTCTAGCAAGGTCGAGGTACTTATCCTTCTTTTCACTTTCCTTCAGATTTATTCTGTGGTCCACCGGGACAGCAAAGTCGACAATTTTGCAGATTCTCTTTTTTTTTGCTGATTATTATGAGGTCTGGTCTTCAGGCCGGGATTAGGTGATCCGTTTGTATGTTAAAGTCCCATAGGAGTTTATGCGAGTCATTTTCTAGGACAGGTGCTGGGTTGTGCATATACCATTTGTTTGTATGGTCGAATTGAAATTTCCTGCACATTTCCTAGTGGATCACCTTGCCGACCCAGTCGTGTCTCGCCTTTATTATTATTCTTCGCTTTTTTCAGACCACTTTTAACTGATGGTCTTTAATTGAAGTCTGAGTGACAGCTAGTAACCTCCAATTTCCAGGGCTCTTCTCAAGATTCTGGCCAATCTTGAAAATGCTGTAGTTTGGATGGTCTCGATTCATCCCCTGAGTTTTAACTCTTCCAGTCCACTTACTAACTCTTTTTGGATCGTTCCAATCGCACCCGTTGTAATAGGTATCACGTCCATGCCCTGTAGCCTTTTAAAAATTCTTTGACAGGGTCTAAGAACTTACCTCTCTTTACGTTTTCTTTTATTTTCACTCCGTGATCCTCCGAGACGGCAAAGTCCATTATTCGGCAGGTTCTCTCTTTTTCGTTAATTATCACTTGGTTTGGTCTTCTGTCCGGGATAAATTGATCTGTTTGTATCTTAAAATCCCAGAGAATTTTGTGTGTCCGATTCTCTTGGATATATTCTAATTCATCAAAAGGTGTTTCTTATCTAATAATAATAATCAAAGTAAACGTGAAAGTGAAAGTGAAAGTGAATGTGAAAGCAAATGTGAACGTGAAAGTGATAGTAACCATGAAAGTAAAAGTGAGAGCGAACACCAAAATAAAGGAAAAATATTTGCAACATTGAACTTAAAAGCGAACGAGAAAACAAAAATCAAAGTAAATGTGAAATTCAATGTGAAAGTAAACGAGAAAATATAAATCAAAGTAACCGTGAAAACAAACTTGGAAGTAAACTTGATAGTAAACATGAAAATTAACGTCAAAGTAATTATCAAAGTAAACATAACACTTAGAATAAGAGTAAATTCGAAAGTAAAAGTGAAAATAAAAGTGATATTAACGCAAAAGTAAATGTGAAAGTAAAAGTTATATTTAAAATAAAATGAAAGTGAAAACGAAAGGAAAACACGAAACTAAAAGTGAAAAGTAAAGTGAAAGGGAAATTAATTTCCTAAATTACGTTGAAGGTATTTCCAGGATGGAAAACAAATAAGTTTAGGGATTATTTGCATACTTATTGGAAAGTATTCAAAGATTACCGATGAGATTTTTCTTATTTGAGAATATTTCAATTACATTTTTTCTTTTTCTATCTTTTCTGTTCTACTTTCATTTCCTTGTATTTTTAATTGGCTGTTAGATTTGAATTTAAGTGCAGTGTTTGTTCTACCTCATACGTTTTCTCGTATCTTTACTGTAGGAGAATAGAAACTAATGGAGTTTGGGCTCGGGGATTCCGAGCCTGCGATAGTAGCTTCCTCATTAGACCAAGGGAGGTGAACACAACAATTTTTGCCGGAGATTGAGCTACTCCTGACCTTTCCCAAATGTATACGCATGAGCCTTCTAGTTAAAACAGTCTCCTATTAGTTGTTTTTCGTCATAAGGAATAACAATGCGATCACATTTTCATGTGCATATGTCATTTTTATTTCTTGTCGACTCTTCAAATTCCGATCACTCGTTCAACTAAACAGTGAGTTAGAGATAAGAGTAGAGACGTAGCATTTAAACCGCTTGGGTTAAGCTCTTCCCACAAAATGACTCGTCTCAAACTCGAGAACTGCTTTGGTTACCTGATTGTAACTATTCAATGTGAACTGTTGTCTCAGATTGACCTCGAGTTCAATATTTCTCAATCATACCGCTGTGTTTTCTCCCGCATTTAACGGTTCAGGGCTTAATCTGGATGCTACACACTAGTAACATATCGCTATACTACCAAAACCATCACTGGCGTATTTGACACTAAACTGCATCCAGTGGTTGACAATCTCAATAGCGGCAATAAATAGTCTCAGAAAATGTGTATTTTTGGAGACAATTCATTAACTATATAAAAATAGTCTAATAAAACTTAAGGGTATTAGCGTGAAGTGAAACCCAGACTCCCTTCTCTTGGATTTGAACTCAGATTGTCGAATCAATAAATTTACGACAATAACTGTTACGCCGCTTGCAAAGTTTAGCGTGATGTACGTCAAATTTCGAGGACGAAAGTAGTCAAGTAGATACAATGCTGTTAATGTTGATTTACCGTGTTTGTGGAAAGAAAATGAAAATGGTTCTTATTGTCTTTAAAGAAATGGCACAAACGAACGAAAAAGAAAGCTTTGGGCCATCTGGAGAAGAAAATGGTTGAATAATAAAAGTTGAATTCTCTTTTTTATTCATTGAACGTAGTCTAATGAGATAAAAAAAAAAGTATTCCTGAGATAAATGCCTGGTAATCTGTATAGTGACGTGTGTGAAATTTTACATATCATGATAGAAAAATACATCACAAAATGATGTTCTCACGAAACTTTTTATCACCGACTGAGATTCTTTCTAAAATGGAAAAAATGAATTTAGAGTATGATTTTCACGTGAGTAATAATGATCTTTTATAAACAATCATAACTTCAAGTAATTATTCTTAATACAAATTGTATGCATATTGTTGTATACTCATGAACAACTATACATACACATATGCATGCAGAAAGATATTCAACACAATAAAGACGAGCGGACACAGTTCTTTAGAAAAATATACCTCTCACTTTATTGAAAGTTTTGTGTGTGAGAGGTGAGTTGAAGACTGAACAAAGACTGCAACCTATTGAACCCCTAGCTCCTCCGGCCATAGCAGTGCGTTTTTTCGTTCTCCTGTGCTGCTCAACCGGGAGCCTGGGGGCCCAGTCTCTCTGCTGAGAGCTGGTTCCCACTGCTAGTTCTGAAACACTGACTTCAAGCTCTGAACTCCAACTGCCTGACTTCCTGTCTCTTTGAGGTTGGAATGGTTGATATCATATAACAGTTAAAAAAAAAACTCTTGAGAAACAATTACATAAAAATGTACGTACAAAAGTGCAATAAATGCGATTCTCTAACCTCTAAGCAATAAATAATCCTTGACAGGGTGACATGCCGTTAAAAACAATCAATAATATCCTCCTTAACCAGCACTATCAATGTCATGACTGATTACTGTCAAAAAGAGGAATCATAAATATATAGATTAAGCCCTTTCGGACGTATCATGTGTGACTATAATTTCCATGAAGAACTTCCAAATTCTTTTGAAACATCTGCTTTTTGGGTGGGACTGGGTGGAGGGTTTCAATATGTATATTTCATGTCAGTTGTCTTTACATGACAAGAAAGATACTTTTCCCCTCGAAAGGATTCATGACCCTGCTTAATTCTCTGGAAAAAAGACTGAATGAAATTTGAAGATTCTGTTGCAGAAAAAACAGGCGGAGACAATAGAAAACATAGACATTAAAGCACATGTAACTGATCAAAAGGGTTACTTATAAATTGAAGAAGCTAAGACCAAAAGATAAAATTGCCCAGTTGGCTAGAACAGCAGAATCCACACCGCAACAAGTGCCCTGGATATGACACTAAACAATCTGATAGTGAGGTTCCAGTAATGCTAGAGCTTTGTGGAATGCGGATTACCTCTTCATTGCCATGGGTGTCCTCGTGGTGTAATGGTTAAAGCGATGAACTGCGGAATCGTAGTACGCGAGTTCGTACTCCAGTCGCGCTATTACGTTCACTTTCGGGCAAATACCCTTGGGAAAGGTATGAACCCCCTTATTCTCCCTCCAGCTATGGGTAAATAGTAGGACAGACTAGGTTCTTCAGCCTTGGTGAGGCAACTAGTCTAGGAGAAGGAAAACTCTGAATTCAAACCTGTTAAACTCTGCTTAAAAAATTGACCTTGTGTCATATCCTGCCCGAGCGGAGGGGTTGGTAAATAGTACCTCTTCATTGCCATCGTTCCAGGGCCCACTCTAACATGGGGTCGTAAAACCTGATAGGGTCCTATAGGTCAAGTAGAATTAAACTGCGCACTTATGCTGAATTGCTTGAAAAAGAAATGTTTTTGACGATTAAACTTTATACTTACGCTAAACTGAATTGTTCGAAATAGAACTGTTCATTTGTATAAAAATGGATTTAACATTATATAGCCTAGAAAGGTTGATATGCCATAAAACACAAATAAACAAACAAACAAACAAGAAAGCAAGCAAACAAATAAAAAAGGCCACATCATATAGGTTGTATTCGTTCCTGCGACCACACTAACAATAACGCATAGATTCGAGACACTTAGCCCACTAAGAAAGTTGTACTTTTTATTTCATTTATCTGGGGGAAAAAATCAGCTTGCTTTTGAGTGACTTTTCAGGAAGGAGATCTTATGCCACTCGATTACCTAAAACGATCATTTCCTGAGATCTTTCTTCATTTCACAAATAGAAATAAAAAGCTAAAAAAACACCCATTGATTATAAAATTCACAGCTTAGAGGTTATGGACCTACGACACAGAAGTTACAAAATAGCCACCCATTTGGATAATGAACAAGATCATTGCCGCTAAACTCCAGTAACCTGAAAGAAACTGATAGTTTCAGTGTGACTCGACTGTATTTATTTATTATGCTTTGATAGATTGATTGATGAGGCACCCAGTGAGATTTTATCATACTACTAATGATTTGCTTGTCTAGCTTTCTCACCATGGCGATAGGTGAAGTGACCACCAAAAAACTAAGATTTGGAATAAGACTGCAAGTATGAGGTATCCAGTTGGGTTAAAACTCACTATTCAGTTACAATGATTAATTTGTAATTTTGTTAAATGGCATATCAACCTTTCTGGGTCATTTAATGCCAAATCACCGTTGGATTGCTTCAAGTTTTGCTATCTATCTCAAATAATTCCATTTATCAAATATTACTGTGTAATATTTGCTTAACACTCAGCATTATAAGGTACGGTTCAAGGGTAAAGTGGAGCAATCCAGGGAATGGAGTAGCGCCCTCCCCTACACCTTGGTGTAGTAGCTATCGAAAAGGGAGCCTTCGGGTCACCCTCGACTATGGTCGCTAACTTTACTTACTGTGTAATATGAATAATTTGCTCATGGCTGTATAGGTTCAGATAACTAATTATAATAACATTTAGTAAATAATCTAACGGTTTATTTGATCCCGAGATGGTACTCTAACAGGTACTGCCAATCAAGCTCAGAGTGGAACAAGGAATAATGACAACGAAGGGCTATTCCTTATTCCGCAGATCTCCAGAACTAAAGCCTCACCATCAGAAACAATTTAGTGTAATACCCAGGACATTCGTTGCGGAGTGGGTTCTATTATTCTGCAATCGGCATATTCTACAGCCCCTATCGACAGGGCAGTCATTGGAAATGGTTATACAAAACTAGATGGTTAATTATTACACGACGATAAGACTCCCTGTGCGAATTGACTGTAAGTCCATCATAAGTTTGGTTCGTAGAAGTTTATTTTTTCTCACATGTTTTTTTTGTTCAATCATCTGTAAAAAAAAAAAAAAAGTTACTTTAAAAATTAACAATATTCTCTTTCTCTTTTCTTTTGATTTTCTAGCAGAAAAAAATGTCTTCTAACAATTTTTTTCCTCCTTCAGCTACCCAAAGAATGCACCAATAAGTTATAGAAAACGTCGGCTCTCTTTGTGTAGGGAGTTTTGATATTAATGGCATCTCTTGTTCAACAGTTTCTCCCGAAGCAGTTCACGCCAATTTTTCTTTTCATTTTTTTTAACCGCCTGCTGTAATGGAGAAAGGTGGGAAAATGTCTATGAACAAATTGGTTTAGCAGTTAACACACACACACACACACACTCACACACAAAACTACTCATACTCACTCATAAACATATATGCAAACAGTCCAGTCAGCTGGGGCAGTAGAAAAAGCAACTACCTCTCTACAGAGGGGCACGACCCACTCCCGAACAAGTGTCATGGATTTGACAGTAAACCTTCTGATAGTGAAGTTTCTATCCTGAATCTTTGGAAAATATAGAGTACATTTTCATTGCCATTACTCCTAGGTCCACTCTGACCCGGAGTGATAAAACCTGTTAGGGTCCCATCTATGAGTCAAGTAGAACTAGTGTCCTGAGTATGACATTTTACTGCATTTTATGGTGAGTCTCCAGTCATGTAGCTTTGGGGGATAGAGAATACTCATTCATTGCCATTACTTCTAGATCCACTCTGTCCTGGAGTGGTAGTGTTGTATATTGACCTTCGACCCGGCCAAACATGCCATTCCAAAAACAGCGGAAGTGACACATTCCGATGGTAGTTATGGAAAGAAATCGCGTAGGCGGGCTAGGCTGACAATACGGGACAAGGTAAAATCCCATGGTACAGTCAGAGACTGATGCACCGGAAGAGCGTGACCTGCGAACTGCATGACAGTTATTTCCGCTTGATGACGATCAAACATGCCATTCCAAAGATATTGAGTGGGCGATTGAACTATTATATAACTCGGTGAAGACTGGAAGTCAGTTAGTTTGGAGATCAGATGAGTTAGAGACAAGATGTGGTAGAGAAAGCCAGCATCAAGCAGAAAGCTGGGCCCCGGGCCTCCGGTTGAGCAACCCTGGAGAACGAGAAAGACACAACGCTGATGGCCATAAGAGTGGGGGTCAATATATTGCAGTTCTGTTCGGTTTCCACCTCCCTCTCTCAGTAAAACCTTGAGTAACCCTTTCAAACCCTTTCAAATAAAGTGTGAGGTACATATTTTTCTAAAAGACTGTGTCGCTTGTCTTCATTGTGTCGTTGTGTTCTGCATGAATCTGTATATGACTATACAACAGTGTTACCTGTTAGGATTTCATCTATGATTCAAACAGAACACGTAACCTGGGTATGACAGTCAACAGCATCTCATGGTGAGGCTCGAGATCTGCTGCTTTGGGGACGGTGGGGAACCTCCTCTTTTCCGTTACTCCCAGGTTCCCGCTGTCCCGGGGTAATAGTATCTGTTAGAGTCTTATTTATTGGTCAAACGGAACTATTTACTGTGTGCAAGCAAATGAGCTCCGGTTTGGTTAATTATTTCCTTTGATTGCTCCACTTTACCCTTGATCCTTTCGTATGATTCAACCTAGAATTGATCTCTGGCCTCCCAGGACATTGGGACTACTATACTCTCTTTGCCAATGTAAAATAAATTCATATATATATATATCAACTATATGATTTCTAAACACATTTTGTTGATAACATTCTTAAACAAGCCTGAGCTCATTTTTTGTCCACACTTAAATGGTTTTATTTATTTTTATCTAATACGAATAATTGTATTTACTATAAACCATTTGTTTTCAAGCATTGCTATTTAACACTAACCATCCAATTAAACATCAGTCATTTGTTTACACACAGTTAAATGATCAAGCAGTTCTATTTCAAGCAATTCAGTTTAGCAGAAGTAATTTGTGTGTAATCATTTTAAATTTCAAATTACTGTTTAAATGTAAAACAATTCTATTTGACCCACAGATAGGACCTTATCAGGTGTTCCCACTCCGAGCTAGAGTGAACCTGGGAGCGATGGCAATGAAGGAATACTCCACATTCCCCAAAACTCCAGCATTATTGGAGCTTCATCATCAGATTGTTTAAATTCCTATCCAGAACACTCGTCGAGGGAGTCATACCCTTCTGCAGAGATGCAGTCGGTGTATTCTACAGCCCCAGCCGACGGGGCTTGAATTGGCAGTGATACCAATTAAAACTGGTACACTCGGAACGATCCTCCTACTCTTAGTAAGATTACTGGAGAGTTGGAAACAACACGCAGTGGCCTCTGGTTGAGTGCCCTTCCCCGGCCGAGAAGCAGAAGTGCCAAATAGAGCCTTGAAGAAAACACAGCGTGGTATAGTCAAGAGAAGAAGCTATGGGTTAATATAGCGGGTCTGTCTTTGTCTCCGTCCGTCTGTCTCTCACACACCACAGAAGCTGTGTCTCGAAGAAGAATGAAGGCAGTTATACTTCTATAAAGTGGAGTTATGGTCATTCTTCCTTGATGTATGTTCACTCATTATGACTATACAACTATACTGTACAACATATGGAATTTATGTGAGTCTAGTTGGTCATTATTATAGTGGGAAGATAGCTGATTTTTTGTTGCTCTGAATTTGTGCATTATTCAATCTGCCTTATGATTGTAAAATTATGACATATTTCATTTTGCTAATGTCTTTTATTTCTTTATTTTTCAGGTAAGTACCTCTCTTCTTAAAATATCTGTTATATCAAGGAAGAATCGCACAGTCTCCTGACGACATACCTACTAATAAATGTGAGTATATTTATAGACGGTTGATTGATGGCTGTTTGGCAGTCTAGTTGTTTGGTTGGCTGGTTGTTTGGTTGGCTGGTTAGTTGATTGGTTATTTGGCTGGTTGGTTGGTTGGTTGGCTGGTTGCTGATTGGTTAGTTGGATTCTGGGTTGGTTGGTTGGCTGAGTGTTTGACTGGTTGGTTGATTGGTTGGTTTTACTTTACTTTATGTCAACCCATTATGATAATTGAGGCTTTGAGAGACAGAAGTCCTTGTGATTCATTGAGGCCTTGAGAGAGAGAGAGAGAGAGAGAGAGAGAGAGAGAGAGAGAAGGGTTTCTGGTCCCTGGTAAAATTAGATGTGAGTATAGTGTTTTCTGTTCTTCTGTTCGATTGACATATTTTGACAATATTTGCCATGCATTTTTGAGGTTTCATTTTTGTGGTTCATGTGATGTTACATATATCTCTCTCTTTCTCTCTCTCACCCTCTCTTTCTCTTTCTCTTTCTCTCTCTCTCTCTCTCTCTATATATATATATATATATATAGTGCCTCAGTTTGTCTGAACTGTGTTCTAATTTAAGCAGTTGCCAAAATAAAAACTTGAACAATTTCGAATAATGAAAATAAAAAAAATGTGTGTTTTAAGTTATATATATATATATATATATATATATATATATATATAGTGGTTGTTGTTGTTGCCCTTGTTTTTATTATCTTATTTCATCAAAGATATTCATCTATTTAGTTCGATATATATATAAACCTATTTTGATTTAAATATATAAATTTGTATTTGTAAAACAAAATATATATATATATATATAATGCAGGCATATATGTGCAAATGTTTTTCTCACCATCTTACTAAATTATTGATATTTATTATCTCTCTCTCTCTCTCTCTCTCTCTCTCTCTCTCTCTCTGATCTTTGTTTATAATTGTTTATCTCTAAATTTTCTTAGTTTATCTTTATTGCATAAATTCTTAATGTCAGTTATAATTCCGCTAACTTATCTCTACGCTCACAAAAGTCTAAAGTTAAATTTCTGTATTTCTTCTCAGTCAATCTCTCCTCCCTATCTTTCTTAACCAATGACAGTTTTCTGATTGTATAAGGTCTTGTTATTTTCAGCACTTTGCTTTAATGTGGCCCGCAGGCCTCACGTTACTTACACTACCAACTGTTGCCAGGTTACCTATCTAATTATTGAACAGCATCATCGGTGGTTTTGCGAGAACCCGTGGTCTCAGCGTGAGTTATCGTAAGTCCTGTTTATATCGAACGCAGCCTTTAAGTAAAGCTGGATGAATTCTAAAAGAAAAAGTCATCTCACCTCTTCATATGAGCTTCACTACTTGATATTTTTAATATCTTAAAAATAAAAGCTAGTTGAGTTAACGAGGTTTAGTGGTTAATGTGCTGAACTGCAACTTTGTAGTAAGTGTGTTCGAACTCGGGTCACGCTATTACGTCCACTTTCGGAGTATTACCCTTGAAAAAGGTGTGAACCCCCTTATCTTTCCAGCTATCAGTTGAATAGCACCATTACCGTTCTTTTACTAAAATGGCTTTAGCATTAAATAACTCTCAAAGGTTGATATGCCTTTAAATAAAGAAACCAAATCAAACCAAACCAAATAGACTAGCATCCTGAGAGGAGAAAAGGGAGAAGAAAAGAATTGATGAATTCACTGAACATTGCAATGAATGACTGCTGGGCGTAGGAGCGGAAGTTGGAAGGTATGTTGAAAAAAACATATCTGCTCGGGTAAAGATAAATATTAATAATAAACTGGTCATAGGATATAAAGTAGGGCATACTAACTGAACTAAATTATTAACTCACGATGAATTTTCAAGAAGTATAACCGGATTGTTGGAAAAATTAATCAGCAAGACGACAAATTCACTTAAAATACTGCGGTAAAATAGCTCTTAATGAACAAACACACACACACACACACACACACAAACACACGACATTGGCCTAGCAGTTAGAGTGTTCGCCAATGGCCCGGGAGACCTGGGTTCAATCCCAGGTCGAGTCATACCAAAGACTCAAAAAATGGTACTTGATGCTTCTTTGCTTAACACTCAGCATTATAAGGTACGGATCAAAGGTAAAGTAGAGCAATCCTGGGAAGAAGTAGCACCCTCCTCTACACCATGGTGTAGTAGCTATCGAAAAGGGAGCCTTCGTGTCACCCTCGACTATGTTCGCCAACTTTACTTACTTTTTACTTTTATATATATATATATATATATATAAATATGGGCGGTTCTTGGTACTTTGCAAGTTCGTCGTTGCATCTCATTAACTGGTTGCCCAGTCGGCTGGGGCTGTAGAATACACTGGCTGCACCTCTGCAGAGGGCAAACCCCCACCAGTGAGTGTCCTGGATATGCCACTAAACAATCTGATGGTAAGGTTCCAGTAATGCTTGAGCTTTGGGGAATGCGGAGCACCTCTTCATTGCCATTGCTCTCAAGTCCACTCTGGCCCGGTGTGGTAGCACCCGATAGGGCCCTATCTTTGGGTTAAATAGAACTAACGGCATACTTATGCTAAACTGAATTGTTTGCCTAAAATGAATAGCTTAAAATAGAATTGCTTTTGACAATTAGACCTTACTTACATTTAATCTGCATGCTTAAGTTAAAGTGAATTATTTCAAATGGAAATGTTTTTTGACATTTAAACTGTACTTACACAAAACTGATTTGTTTAATATAGAACTGTTTTGACATTTAACTATGTAAACAAAATCTGTACTTATACTAAACTGAATTAGTTGAATTAAAACGGCTTAATTGAACTGAAAAGTTTGAAATAGAAATGTTTTTGACAATTGAACTGTTTACTCTTACTAAACTAAATTGTTTGAAATAGAACTGATTATTTACATAAAAATGAATTTGGTGTTAAATAACCTACAAAGGTTGATATGCAATAAAACACAACCAACCAACCAACCAACCCATGAAGTGGTGTCCGGATTTTAATTCTCATGAATCTTTTAATGGTAGCCTTGAACCAGTTTTTAATACCTTAAGCCACTGTCTCTCTCTATCTCACTCTACCTATCTATCTTTGACTATCTATCAGAAAACGTATCTCTCTCTCCCTCCCTCTCTCTCTCTCTCTCTCTATATATATATATATGTATTTTGTGGAAAATAACCAAAACATAAATAATGGACTTATTGTATCCCTAATCCTAATATTTATTGGATTGAAACCCGCTTCCTAAGATAACAGCGATCACTATCTCTCTCTCGTTCTCTCTCTCTCTCTTTATATATATATATATATTTGTGTGTGTGTGTGTGTGTGTGTGTGATATTATACCTTTGTGAGCCCCTTTATTTAGTCCTAACTACGTTCCCTTTCACTATTTATATCTGTATCAATCTCTTCCCTTCTTCCCCTCTCTCTCTCTCTCTATATATATATATATATATATATATATATATATATATAAATTTTTGTTGTAGAAGAAAAATAACTGTTAGTGAAATCCAAAACGACTCCAACTCACACACACACACACACACAACGACAAAAACATAAAATATCAATGAGGGGTAAAGTAGACTAAGATAAAACACACCCTACGAAAAAGAGACCGTGAAATCTATATAAAACCATAACCAACTGAAAATCATTCAAACTATGTACAAACACCAGTGAATTCAAGTCTCATTGAGTACCCCATTAACAAGGCCTTGTGCCATATATGTTCTCGGACGAAAACAACAAGCTGGAAACATACACGTATGTAGGAACAAAATAAATAAATAAGTTCTCAAAAATACAAATCTCTTCTTGGAATTACCTATATATATATATATATATATATATATATATACTTGACATCTAACAACGGCATTCACCATCCAAAATAACTGACACTGTGATGCCCTGTCATTGTGAAATGTTTTATACGTTAGTGGATTTGGAGACAATGGAAGCCGCTGTCGTTCTGCCATTGTAATGCTTCATTATGTTACATAGCCGGAACGGACGTATACGATTTTTCAGGAGAAAAAGTAAAAAGAAAGAATAAAACGCCGTAGAAGATCATGTATATTTGTAATATGTAAATATCTATGGGTCACATGCTGTCAGCTGATCGATATATCTGTATCGACGACCATTGTGTATACGAGACCAATTTTGGGAACTGTAAAAGAGAAAACTGCTGTTCGTGCATGGGTGGGGCGGGACGGCGTTGTCGGACGTGAAACTTGGAACAGATACGCATGTCAATTGTGTATATAATCTATATAGGATAGAACTTATAAATTGATAAACTCAGAATATATACATATATAAATTGTTGATTCATATATATATATAAATTATTGGTTCATATATATATATAAATATATATATATATACATATATATATATATATATATTTATATATATAAATCGTAAATTGCAGCGTACAAATCGACTTTTGAAGCCTGAAAACATAACGACAATACTAGGGGTTGACCTCTAAGGCAGAGTCTAAAATCTAAATCTTTAACACAGAGTGGTAAAACAGTGAAAAAGTAATCCCAACAATCGATACGCACGACTTACAGAAGACATCCACTAACATTTCCAACTTGTTTGCAGAAGACATCCACTAACATTTCCACTAACATTGCACTAACATTTCCACTAACATTGCACTAACATTGCACTAACATTTCCAACTCGTTTGCAGAAGACATCCACTAACATTTCCGACTTAAAGTCTTGTTTGCAAAATATATTTAACAAATTAACGCAAAATAAGAAAAAAAAAATTACTCGGTTTTAATATTGTATTAAGGCTATATAAATACCGTTTCCAAAAGGTGATGTACTGACTGTAAACTGTAACTGGGACGTCACACCACCCATACAACCAGTCAGACAATTACAGTATGTTGTTTCTCTGAGCAATTTCATAATTGTGGAGTAAAGTTGGAATTTATATGACTATAAGCTCTAATGCATAATATTTTCATGTTTCATACACAGCTGATGTAATTCAGATTTCAGAGAAAAAATCCCCATACCAGAGACAACTGAAGTAATGACAGTTTATTGAGATATTATTATATTGTATTATATGCTTCTGACACAGGCAATCATAGCTTATCCTCATTTAGGTATTCTGTATTAGGTTTGGCCTATCAATAGCCGTCTGTATATCTGGGGGTTGACCAATACAAGAATAATGGATATAACTCAGAATTTTGGGCTAAAAATCTTGATGTTTAGTTACTTGCAAGATCGGCTTCTACGCAGATAGATAGATATGAATGGAATGGTTTTTTTCTCAATAGACAGATATTGGAAAGAGTGAGATAGATAGATAGATAGATAGATTCTTACCCATAAGTACATCCCTCTAAATATCAAATTATTTTTGTGAACATTATACAACGGAAATGGGCATAGATTTATATTTCTTATTACCAAACTTTCCGCTTTTGACGATCTTCTCATAATAACCTTGAAAAAAACTTTGAACTGAAAATACACAATATTCATACAATATCCATATACAATTGAAATATCTTATCCGATTGTTCTCAAAAAGGACTCAGTTATTTTTCTCACTATCATTTCCGAAATATTCTTAAATTTCACTACATTGTGACAATCTCTTAATCTAATTTGGCAATTTCTTCCAAAACATATATTACTCTATTTGCAAAAAATCGAATTGGTTAGTATATCTAGTTTAAGAAATTGGTCTTAAGAGCAAATTTCCAGTTCGAGGGGTAATATTAAAAAAGATAGTTTCCATAATTAGAAAGTCCACTAAATATCTTGAATGTTTCAATAAGATCATCTCTCATCCAGCTCTTTAAAGAAGATAATCCCAATATCTCTAATAAACTCAATAACTTTATTTTTTTTTTTACTTTTTGGTTATTCTTGTCTCTCTTCTTTGTATACCCTTCAGTTTAAATATTAGACTTTAGTTTCCATCTCTCATCAGCCAAGGCCAGAGTACAATACTCTACATGAGGTCTTATTCGGCCTGAGTACATTATTCTATTTGAGGTCTTACGAAGTTTGATTACGAAATTCTGTATGAGATCTTATTAGGCCTGAGTACAACACTCTATATGAAGTTGGCTTTGTAGGCAGAGTGTTCACCAGTGGCCTGGGATACCAGGGTCGAATCCCAGGTCGAGTCTTACTGTACCATACCCATGATACGAATATGTGAAACGTACATAGAATGTTCGTAACATATATACATAGAACATAGGAATCCCGAAACACGAAAAACACGTAACGACTTCTTAGTTCAGGTACGAAACCTTTTATTACCTTTGAAATAAAGGTTTCGACATAAGGAAGAGAGATGCACAATCTTTCTATGTTGGCTTTTCCATCTGTCCCCCCCCCCGCAACACGTGTGGCTCCCGTAGCGCACAAATGCGTCTGGCCTCAGCGAACCCCGAAAGTCGACCCTTCCCGTTCGGAGTCTAGTTCGCTTCTGACTTTCTTCAAAATCCCTCAAATCCTCCGCGCACGCTTCCGGTGCGTGACATCTTTCGCACTCCCTATTCTCGATTCCCATCTGGGCTATTGTGACATCTCTGAGTGACACTTCACCTCCGTGCGTGCGTGGACACATGTGCTCATGTTTGCACCTAGATAACCCACGCACTGAGCCGAAAGTTTCTCAGCCTAACTAAACCCAAAGGCATGAAACGAAATCCCTTTATATTACATTACCAAAGACACAAAAATGGTACATTATAAGATAAGAATCAAGGGCAAAGTGGAGCAATCCGATGAAAGAAATATCTTTCTCCCTTACACCTCGGTATTGTAGCTATTGAAAAGGGAGCCTTTAGGTCACCTCGACTACGATCGCCAACTTTACTTTTTACATACAATATTCTAAATGAGGTCTTATTAGGCCTGAGTTCAATATTCTATATGGGGTGAGTAGGAATATATAGACCTGCGTAGGAATACATTATTCTATTAGAGGTCTTTTTAGTTGTGAGTTCAGTATTCTATATGAGATCTTATTTGTCTTGAATACAATATTTTATATGAGGTCTTATGAAGCTTGAGTACAATATTCTATATAATAATCAGTAATTTTCGACTAGTATTCTGCTTCACTTAATCTGATGAGATATGAATTTTGAAAGGAATTGTACAATCCAGATATCTGTTTTCTTTAAATACAGTAACTATCTTTATTTGAGGAGTGATTTTATGTGAAATGATCTTGCTTTAGGAGGACGGAGATAACAATGAGAGGTATTATCTATCATTGATGTAGCAGTCCATTTTATCCTTCAGGGGAAGTCACACCTATTTCTGGTACACATGTTCTGAAATCCAGTAAAGGAATAGTTGCTGGTAAAACTCTGCGCATTTCGAAAAGTAATATTTTCTAATATCATCGAAAACCTTAAAGTATTTTTGACGCTTGTTAAACCACGTCAAATTTCTAAATTGAAAAGGACTTTAAAAGAAAAAAATGACATCCCGATGATTTGACCAATAGAAAACTCACAGGAATAAGTGTAGTGAGCACTATTTCCAAGAATAATGTTTCATAAATAATATCGTAAATTCTAACATATTCCAAGTTTAAGTGGCGACTTCATAGGTTCATCATCATCATCATCATGTGCCGCCAGCACGGATATCCCTGACCATCTCTCGCCACTTCTCCCTATCATTCATCGCCTCTGGCAGGTCTTCAGGGTTACATCCTGTGTCTTCACATAGCTGCTGTATGTAAGTTCGAGCTGGTCGTCCTGCTTTTGCTTGGCCATATGTGGGGGTCCATAGGAGTACATAACTTACGAGCTCGTCCTTGCTTCTCCAGCAGTGTCCTGCGTGTCTGGTTCATCTAACTTGGATAGTTTTTGTGATAGGAGGCAGGTGGCCGTATAGTTGGTACCTTGTGGGGTGTTGCAACCAGGAGTTGTTCAATATTGCTCGCAGCATTCTTGTGTAATTGCCATCTAGCTTCTTCTCCAGCCGTTTAGTTAGCGTCCATGTAGTGCATCCATATAGCAGTATCGATACAACCGCTGCCTGGAAGGGAAATCAGACCTGACCGATAAAATGACACTTCATAGGTTAATCAACTGAAAATGATTATATATAAATGTGTTTGTGGGTTTGTGAATGTGAGTGCGTCTAAGTGAATGTGAGTGCGTCTGAGTATGTCTGTGAGTGTGTGTTTGTGTGTTTTGGGATAACGTAGACCCAGAGTTAACGACGATTGGTAACCGTCAGTTTCTTAACTGACTTGGCCTAACAATCCTCTAGTCGAGAAAGTAACGGTCATAAAGCAGCATTGAACTTGCTTATTACGATGTAACAGTCTAACACCTGAGGACATGTATATATATATATATATATATGTATGTATGTACGTATGTATATAAATATATATATAATTATGTGTGTGTATATATATATATATATATATATAGTTTATATTTCACTTCATTTGATCGTCCCTGTTCAGACTGTATACAAGATTTTGTCATGAGAATAACTGCTCCTTCCAGATTCAGACTTGACTGTGTCAAAACTCCAACGTGACTTGACAAAGATTTTTCTGATTGTTTTATTTAATTTATATGTATTAGTTCGAAAATCCTTTATTAAAGAAAAAGAAAACAGGTTATTAGGAGAAATAAAATTGAAAATAAGTACGTATTATTATTGATTTTCGATCTTATTTTTTATATCAAAATGGCGAACGTACTACCCTGCGATATTGTCCTAAGAGAATTCGGACTCCAGTCGCGCGATGACGTTCATATTTAGACTAATACTCTTGAGAATACTATGAAGCCCTTTATTCACTTGCTATGAGTTTAGTATCACTACTATTCTTCTATAAAGATGACTTTGGCATTGAATAACCCACGAAAGTAGAGATGCTTTTAAAAAAGAAACCAGCCTACCCTATAACATTATTCTCTTTGTTTTGTTTTTGAAGCGACGATATGTTTCCGGTTTCTGTTGTATATTGACCCCTGACAGCCGGATGGGCCGGCTGTGTAATCAATGTAATTGCAGGACGCACCTGTACAAACAACCAGGAAATGAGCGGAAGAAGTCACGTGTTTGAGCGAAAATGTGTGTGTGTTGAAAATGATATATACTTATGCCCACATGGGAGTCGGTATTTGTCGTACGTCCCACCAACCGGACGAGTGTGGCACAAGCCTCTTTTAGGTGGGTACAGGTGCTGGGCTGTATCCCAGACACACCCGGTGGATCAAAAAATTTCTCGGACCCCGTCAGCATTCCCCTGAAAAGGGACGCCTCAAGTGCCAGACGATAAACCTAGAGCCTGGCGGGGACGGTCACCTGAGGTTCGACGATGTCAATCAATGTGGACCTCGACCGACTGACAAGAGGAGCCAGGACACATCCGATCAGAGCCGTGTACCGACCCATACGGCCGACCAAGGTGTGTCCCATCCCGGGCTGCATCTAGTCTTGAGCATCGGGCAGTCTTGTAGCGGGCATTCGTTAGTCTAGCAGTTTTCCGAGAGAGAATCACGGTCGGCGTGGAGCCTTGGACTCACTGGCGGCCACCGGTTGAGTACGTCTCGTCGGGGAAGAGAGGACGTAAGGCCAGCTAATAAGACAGCGGGCTTAAAAAATCATGGGTCAATATGGCAGTCTGAATTCGTCTTCCTCCATCCGTCTGATTCTCTCTCACACTCACGCCAGCGGTCAAAAAGTGTCAGTCATTATGGCTACACAACATTCCGATGGTGTTTTTTTTATCAAATCTTTTGGTGTTTTTTTTTATCAAATTTCATATTCTTGCAAACTCCCAATGTCAGATTTATCATATCCTCCCAAGTGAAATATTTATTACAGTTTTATCTATAATGTATTCACTTATATATTTTGCAACTCCTCTGAACGTGCACGATGTGACGCGAAATCAATTTTTTTAGCGGAGTTTAACAGGTTTGAAATCAAAATTTTACATTTACTAGACCGGTTTTCGTAACAAGGTGAAAATCTTTCCCTGATAGTATTACCGGCATGTAAATTGCAACAAGCTTCGTCCAGGTTTTGATCTCGGTTTGTCGTATTAATTTCCCACGACAGAAACCCTTACATCTGAAATGCCAGAGTATTCATTTAATTTTTTAAATTCTTACTATTATTATTTCAATAATTTATTTTCAACGTATTATCAGTATATATATATATATATATATATATATATATATATATATATATTGATAATACGATGAAATTAACTTATTATATATATATATATATATATATATGTATAATTCTGTATAATGAAACAATTTAGAAGTAAAAAAAAATACTTCGCAAACTGATATCTGGGAAAGAATTCAATAATAAAGAAGACTTAAGAAATTCGTACTGTTTGAAAATTATCAACCAATAACATATGCCTAACAAAAAGAAAAAAAAAACATTGACAGAATTCCTTTAGCAAAATGTAAGAGTAATCAATACATTAAGTCGAGCGAAATATGACCTGATGATCCAGTTAGGTGAAACCTTGGCTGATATTTTCTGACTTTCTTGGAAGTCATTAGCCTTGTGTGTAGAGTATACGCCAATGGCCCGTTAGACCGGGGTTCAACCCCAGGTCAAATCATACCAAAGCCTCAATAAATGGTACTTGATACCATCTTGCATAACATATCACATTATAAAGTATATATCAGGGGTAAAGTGGAGCAATCGATGAAAAGGAGTAGCGCCCTCTCCTGCACTTCGGTATTGTAGCTATTGAAAAAAGAGACTTCGAGTCTCCCTGGACTACGGTCGTCAACTTTACTTTAGTTTATATGATGACAATATTGGCTCCCCAACCCCCTTGGAGTAGTGCTCTCTAGGAAAGGAAGTAGCAGTTGCCAAGGCTCTTCGAATGAACTGGGTTCTCGGTAGCTGTTAAGTGGATATATTTAATCAAAACAAAAGCGATGCATAACCTTCGCTTACGCTAGTTTCCTTCTAGCTGTGCGGTATAATCTTCTGTTGGCGTATGAGTCAGCCGAGTTTTAATCCCAGTTTCGAGAATCTCGCGTATCTAGCCATACTGAAGAGCTGTGATACAACGAAACAGTTTGTTTGTGGATGACTATATATATATATATATATATATATTATCACGGACTGTGTGCATAGGAAGTCAGGAGTTATCAACCCTGAACCGTAAAAAAGTTAATGTCGTTGGGCGGGACATTAAAAAAAAAAAAGAAAGAAACACGGAACGTTTTAGTCGTTTCTTAATTTTCCGTCTGTCTTTATTCATACGCGGGTATCTATTATAATAAGGTGTGACATTCAAAAGACAGACACAGCGATAAATTGAGTCAATACAACTTTACTCCTATCAACAGGCTTTAGGAAGAAACGAGAAAGAAAAATGCTGTAAAGCAAATTAACTGAATAATGTCACATAAAAAATAGCATAGGTTTTACACAAAATGAAAAAATAGATTACTTAGTTGGAACAGTTTTTCGTGCTTTTGAATTCAAATATATATTTTAATTTATTCTCTCTTCCCTTTCCTTTTATCTTTTCTTTTAATTCTCTCTTTTTTTTTCTTCCTATTCTGTTGGTTTTAAAGATCGTTCGTAAAGCAGATAATATCATGGAGTCGTTCGTGGGAGATATTCTAAAGCGGGTTTTAGGTTTAGCGGTCAGTGGAGTTTCATAAAGATTTCATCTTCTGTTTGGCATTTTTTTTTTTTCTCCATGATAGCCCGAATTATGGTATGGGTCTCTCCTCAACAGTCATTCCAAGGGACAAAAATATACTTTATGAGTTAGTTAGGTTGTCGACTTTTGTTGCTTTTTCCTTTCCGTTCATAGTTTTTCCCCGATTGCAGGCGGCTTTTGCTTGCACTGGCATTTAAGTGCGTCTTCTCTTTTCAATTCATTTCCAGCAACTGTCCGTTCTATGAAAAATCATTCACTGGTCAAATCGGTTGGCATTACTGCGATTTCTCTATTATGCTATTAGCTAGTTCTGTCCAATCAGAATCGTCCTCTGACTTTAAATTGTGCTGACGTTTCAGGTCGTTTGGCTCCTGCTGCTATCTAACCACGCAGCGAGCGATAGATAGATAAATAGATAGATACAGACAGACAGACAGGGAAAGATATTAATAGGGCTGTGGATGAGTTCCTGTCCTGCGTTCGTCACAATAGATGGATAGATAGATTGATAGATAGTCTTTATGCTTATATATTGGCATTAAGAACATTCCTATAATTTCATACTCACAAAAACTCACTTATATATACACGCAATTTTGTATACTTATAATACTAAACATTGATAAATATATCACTCTCTATGTATATCTTTTACAACGTGATATTTAGGTATATATATTTATATATATATATATATATATATATATATATGTGTGTGTGTGTGTGTGTGTGTGTGTCTGTACATTTCAGTATATATATATATATATATATATATATATATATATATATATAAAACATGCTTATATGGTCATTAATAACATTGCAGCACACAAGCACACACACACACACACACATATATATATATATATATGTATATATATATTGTGTTTTCATGTATTCTCAGAACTCTGTGAAGTATTACAGGTACCCAGTTGGCTTGGGGGGCAAGTCAGTCTGTGAACTCACCATCGATCATCCCATTTACAACTGCCCAACATTTTCCAACACACTTTCACTTTCACTTTCAGGAATCACGTGGCCCTTTCATCTTTCTTCTCCTTCTGTCCTCTACCACCTACCGCTGCCTTTGTTTTTCACCTACTTTTGACTCATGATAACTCACCGCTCACGGTGTAGAAGAACAAAAGCATCATTACTAAGCTCAGCACAGTACGGCAGAAAACCAACTCCATAAAAACGAACGTTAGAAGAGTCTGCTGCGTCAGGAGCAACAAAAATATTCCAAGATTCAGAATTTATACCGAAGTTTTAAAAATGTTCTTAAAATTCATTAAAAAATCATCGGTAATTAATCAGAGAAATTGTTCAACCATTTCTTCTTCTTCTTCTTCTTCTTCTTCTTAGAGTGTTTTCAACATTCACGTCAGCTGAGGGTCTTTTGCTGGAGTTTGAGTAACAGCCAGTCTCCTCAAATCTCCAGGACTCTTCTCAGTATTCTGGTCAATCCTAATAATGCCGTAGTCTGGATCGTCTCTACTTATCCTCCGATTTCTAAGTCTTCCAGTCCCTTTACCAAGCTTTTAGTGATTGTTTCGTGCGCACCAACCAAAATTGGTATTACTGTTACCTACATGTTCCATAGTTTTTTTTTTTAGTTCTCTAGCAAGGTCTAGTTACTTCTGTCTCTTTTCGTTATCTTTTAATTTTACTCTGTGGCCTGACGGTACGGCAAACTCCACTATTCGGCAGGTTCTCTTTTTTTTTTTTTTGACTACTATAATAGTAGTATGGTCGTGTAATTAATTTATCTTTTTTTTTCGTTTACACTTTTGAGACTTTTTCACGCTAACGTTAGCCAATATTTTTCACTGGATTCTGAGTGACGGCAAGTCTCCTCAAGTCTTCAGGACTTTTCTCAGTATTCTTGCCGATCTCACAAATCCTGATGAATTATTATTATTAGTAGTAGTATATTTTTTAATCTTCATACAAGTTCTAACTAAAGTTCTTTCGCTGGAGTCTTAATGCCAGGAAGTCTCCTCAGATCTCTGGGACTCTTCTCAGCATTCTAGCCGATCTCTACAATGCTGTAGTTCGGATAGTCTACATTCATTCTTCTGTTTCCAAATCTTCCGGCGAGCTTTCCTAACATTTGGAGATCTTCTAAGCGCATCACTTACAATTGGTATCACGAATTAGTGTCTATATCTACGTTAGTTCTCTAGCAAGGTCCATGTACTTGTCTCGCTATTCGTTTACTTTGATTTTCACTCTGTGGTCTATTGGAAAGGGAAAACTCCATGACACGTCAAGTTCACTTCGTTTTTTAGTTTTTGTTAAATATTACTAGGTCTGGTCTTCTCGCTGGGATTTGGTGATCTTTTGTTATCTCAAAATCCCAGGAAATGTATGCGTCTCATTCTTTAGGACAGATACTTGGTTTGTTCATGTACCATGTGATAGCATGGTCAAACTTCAGTTCTTTGAACAATTTACTAGCGGATCACATTATTATTATTATTATCATAATGATGGTCTTTCACTAGAGTTTGAGTAACAGCAAGTCTCCTCAAGTCTCCAGGACTCTTCTCGGTAGTCTGGCCGTTCTCAATAATACAGTAGTTTGAATTGTCTACACTTGTCCTCTGATTTCTAAGTCCTCCATTCCCTTTAATAATCCTTTGGTGACTGTACCAAAAGCACCAATTACGACTGGTATAATTGTCTCTTTCATGTTCCATTGTTTTTTTCAATTCCCTAGCAAGGTCCAGGTACTTATCCTTCATTTCATATTCTTTCAGTTTTATTCTGTGATCAGCCGGGACAGTAAAAACGACAATTTTCCAAGTTCTCTTATGATAAGGTCTGGTCGTCTGGCTGAAGTTAAGTGATTCGTTTGTATGTCAAAGTCCCATAGGAGTCCATGCGTGTCATTCTTCAGGACAGATGCTGGGTTGTGCATATACCATTTGCTCGTATGATCAAATTTCAATTTCTTGCAAAACTCCCAGTGGATCACCTTGTCCGCCCCAGACGTGTTTAGTCTTATACTCCTTCTGTGTTAATTTGTATCATTATTATTTACTCTTTTATAGTTCTTCACTTCAGTGTTAGCTGATGGTTTTTCACTGGAGTTTGAGTGACAGCAAGTCTCCTCAAGTCTCCTTAAGTCTCCAGGATCCTTCTCAGTATTCTGGCCGTTTTCAATAATGCTGTCGCTTGGATGGTTTCCACTCGTCCGCCAACTTCCAAATCCTCTAGGCCCTTTGATAATCCTTCAGTCACTGTGCCAAAAGCACCAATCACAATTGGTACAATCGACACTTTCATGTTCCATAGTTTCTTCAATTCTCTAGCAAGGTCGAGGTACTTATCCTTCTTTTCACATTCTTTTAGTTTTATTCTGTGGTCAGCCGGGACAGCAAAGTCGAAAATTTTGCAAATTCTCTTTTTTTTTTGTTGTTGTTGAGTATTATTAGGTCTGGTCTTCTGACCGAGATTAGGGGATCTGTGTGTATGTCAAAGTCCCAGAGAAGTTTATGTGTGTCATTTTCTGGGACTGGTCCTGGGTTGTGCATATACCATTTGTTGGTTTGTTCAATTTTTAGCTTTACTTTGGATTTCTCACAATTTTTCACAGGCTTTTAACCCCAGACCTACGGTTAAGGAAGGTCATGATCATATGTATTCTAGATATTTATGTTTTGCTGGCTCTGTTGGCTGGCACTTTTCTGTTACATCGATAACTCTCTACTAAGGATATGCGCGCGCACACACACACACATACACACTCTCTCTCTCTCTCTCTCGATATATATATATATATATATATATATATATATATATATCAACTCGTATTATAAATGTACATTACAGTCATCATTGCCGAAAATAGGAGGTGCCCGTGGTGTAATGGTTATCGTCGTAGGAAATGGACACGGCGACACGAGTTCAAATCCTGGACGAGACTGATTGCATTTCACATAGCACTAATACCCTTGGGAAAGGTATGAATCCAATTATTTTCCCTCCAGCTATGGGTAAATAGTAGGGCAGACTAGGTTCTTCGGCCTTGGTGAGGCAACTAGTCTAGGAGAAGGAAAACTCTGAATTCAAACCTGTTAAACTTCGCTTAAAATTTGACCTTGTGTCATATCCTGCCCGAGCGGAGGGGTTGGGTAAATATGATGACCGAAAATAGGAAAGATATAGATTGGTAAGCTATCGTAAACTTATGGTTTTGTGCCTCACAAAGATTAATTTATTTAATACATATCTATCTATCTATCTATCTGGCCGAATTGGCAGGGGCAGCAGAATATACCGACTGCATCTCTTCAGAGATGTAAGACTCCCCCAACAAGTGTCCTGATATGACACTAAACAATCTACTGGTGAGGCTCCAGTAATACTGGGGCTTTAGGGGATGTGGAGTACCCCATTCATTACCATCGCTCCCAGGTCCACTTTGTCCCAGAGTGGTAGCACCTGATAGGGTCCTATCAGTTGATCAAACAGAAATGTTTGACATTGAAACTGTCCTTAAGCTAAACTAAATTGTTTGAAATAGAACTGTTCTGACATTGTGTCACATCCTGCACAAGCGGAGGGGTTGGTAAATATGATTACCGAAAATAGGAAAGATATACATTGGTAAGCTATCCTAAACTTATGGTTTTGTGCCTCACAAAGATTAATTCATTAAATACATATCTATCTATCTATCTCACCGAATTGGCAGGGGCTGCAGAATATACCAACTGTGTGCTTATGCTAAACTGAATTGTTTGAAATAGAATAGTTTATACGTATAAAAATTGATGTGGCATTAAATATTCTACAATGGTTGATTTGCAATCAAACCAAACCAAACCAAACCAAACCTATCTATCTCTCTATCTATCTGTGTGTGTGTGTGTGAATATACATATTTATTTGTGTGTTTGCATAGATGCATATTTATTTTGCTGGCCGCCTAAAGACCCAGAGAATTTTTTTTTATTTCTAGGGCCCATTATGGCTTGTGCATGGGTCATTTTTCTCTCTGCCTGTTCTTGCATACTTCTAAGGATAACTAGCAGCATTTACTTATTATTATTATTATTATTATTATTATTATTATTTTCTTCATCTCTCTTGATATTTTCACTTTCACTTTTGACATAATTACTTCTTTCGCGCTGCTGTTGACCGAGATTCAGTTTCTCTCTGCAAGTTTCCTCTTGTGTAACCATGACCCGCTCATATCAGGTATAATATCCTTTGTTTGTTGATTCAAGATTCTAAATAATGGCCTTTTAAGTAGGAAGAGATGGCCTATCAAGGGAAGCCTTACTTAAAACGGTGTTTTAACGCTGACATCAGTAACGAAAACATTTTATTAAACTGCGGACCAAAAGTCATATTTTAAAAAATATTCCTAATTTTTTTTTCATTACTGCAAACTCGATATTGTTTTGAATTGGTTTGTAGCGAAAATCATTATAATCTCATGTAAATATTTTGTTTAAGCTATTCAAAATGTCGGGAAAACAGAGAGCACAAAGCCTAAACAGAGGTCTGTCAACAACTTTTTGGGAGACGAAAAGTGAAAAACATGTGAAATTTACAGATTTGTGTGAAGTATACAGACAAGCATGTTTTTTTTTTTAGTCAAAGCAATTTTTAGAGATGGGCTAAATTCTTTAAAAATTGTCAAAATAGTATTCAAGACGAAGACAGACCAAACAGATCCTCAAACCTAAAATGGTGAATTCAGTTAGTGCGCTCATGTTGGCTAACCGAATATATATATATATATATATATATATATGACATTTTTGAATCCAAGATAATTCGTGTGGGTATGGCACACAAAACTGAGTATGATGAATTGTTGTAGTGTTTCTAATTTTTTTCCTTCAAATTCTTGAGTACAGGGTGCACTGGTGTCAAATTCGCCCATAGCACAAAGTTAAACAACATGCACTGCATCCGTTACATACTCCAGTCTTAAAAATAGATTGATATTTCCAATCATAAATAATGTAATAAAAGTTTGATAGAAAACAGCCACAGCTTACACCGTTGCCACATATTTCTCACCATTCCGTGGAATCGTCTATACCTTGTATTGGCAGATGAAAATATAATATTCATATTTAATATTTCGTGGTTAATTTAAAAAAAGAGACAACAAAATGATTTTCATCTAATACTTTCATATATTAAATATTGTGCTTCGATTCGATTTTTTAAATAATTAGATCTCCAAAAAGTTTTTTGAACTTCTACCTTTGTATATATATATATATATATATGTAAGTGGTGATTAGGAAAAAGACATGGGGTAGTGACAGTCAAAAAGTATGGGGTAGGAGAAGAAAACACAATCGAAAAAAAAGATTCACCGTAAACTTGAGGGATAGGTACGGATATTATTGTTTTGTTTTTTTTTCACGTACCAAGTTAGGATTGGTTTACGGTGAAATTTTTCGGCTCTGTTTTCTTCCCCCACCCCATACTTTCAATACTCACTCCTCCATGTCGATTTTCTCATCACCACTCATCCATCACGGCATTTTATTGATGAGGCGAGATCGGAACGAAGGGTTCTCTTTTTTAGAATTTTAAAGTATATATATATATATATGCGTAGTTGGGCTGCAGTCTTTTATTTAAGCATATTTGATTAAATAATGAAGACACATTACGAATGTATGTTTTATTAGCATTCTTTCAACTTTTGGTTTTAAGTCGGAGTTGGGGGATGAATTAGTCCCCAGCGCTTTTGGACCTTTCGTAGGCCATCAGGAAGGGTTGTTTGCTTAAGTAAAGTTTTTTTTTAAAGTTTTAGGATTTCAAGTATTACGTAAAAGTATTGTTGGATTAAACTGAGATGCAAATGACATCGAACAAATTTAAAATAGAACGCTATCAACTGAAATAGCATATTAGCAAGAAAAATAGAATATTAAAATAAAAGACTTAGGGCATTTCAAAAAATTGTCACCATTTTCAAAGTTATTTCTAGGTTTATTTGTTTTTATATATAGGGCTTCTATAATTAGCCATCACATCACTCTTTATATACATATATATATATATTGAATTACCATTAATAGAGCACTCGGTGCGCCATACGAAATCACTAAACAGTTGTTTTGACCTTATTTGATTCCATCAGCAGTGTACACCGTGATCTTCACCACTGGAGATCAAACCATTGACCACAGAATGTAGAGCCGGAGTCAACCACTGAGCCAACGGTCGACATCGCACACAAGTGATGCCAAATTAACCAGTTATTGCAAATGCGTGACCACTTACCCTAATGTTAATATATACATATATATATATATATATATAACTAAAAAAAGTGGTACTTGATGCCGTCTTGATTAACATTCAGCATTATAAGGTAAGGATCAATGGTAAAGTGGAGCAATCCAGGGAATGGAGTAGCGCCCTCCCCTACATCTTGGTGTGATAACTATTGAAAAGGGAGCCATCGGTTCGTCCTCGACTAAGGTCACCAAATTTACTTGCTTTTATGTATGTATATATATATATTTATAGATGTGTGTGTGTATGCGTGTGTGTGTTTGCATGTGTCGGTGTAATGCCTATCGTCCTAAGACATAAACAAAGCAACCAAGGTTCAAATTCTGGACGAGACTGTCAAATATAGACCCATGATTAAAATCACATTTAAATACTGATCTGTCATCAATAAATACTGAGGGCCATTTAATTTTTTTATATTAATAAGTCTCTGAATATATATATATATATATATATATATATAAAACCACACACACACACACACACACACACACACACACACACACATATATATATATATATATATATACGTTTATGTGTGTGTTTGTGTGTTTTTATGTAAGTGGTTGTTTGATTTAAAAAAAACACATTAGAGAATATGTAAACTGAAAAAAAAAACAGAAATAAGTATTATATATATATATATATATACACACACATACACAAACACACACACACACACACACACACACACACACACAAATATATATATATATATATAATACTTAGCTCTGTTTTTATGTACAGTAAGACAGATAATAATGTCATTGAAAAATCGAGATAACATTCCCCGCTGTTCAAGTTCAAACGAGTATTTTTATTAAACTGTGAACCAATACGGTAATCATACATATTATATATATATGCATGTACGTATTCTATATATATATATATATATATATATACACGTACACACACACGTACACACACACACACATACACACACACATATATATATATATATATATATATATATATATATATATATATATATAAGTCTAAGGAATTACCCATAATACTGGCGGGAGATATCCTTACTGTAGTTCACTTCAATTAATTTAAAATCTTGGTATTTAATTTTCCCAGTTATAACCTATTTCTACTAAAATAGTTAATCTATTTTCATATTTACGTGATGTCAGTTCACCTCCTCTTGCAAAATTTGCAATATATATATATATATATATATATAAGAAAGGGAGAGAGAGAGAAAATGAAAGAAAGAGAGATTGAGGGAAAGTGTGTATGTATGTACATATATGTATGTGTGTGTGTGTGTGTGTGTATGGTTGTTTCTGTCATTTTAGGAACAAGTTGAATTTTTTTTGGAAGGTTATCAATAGAAAACTCTGTTTACAGTTGAGCCATTTTCAAGGGAATCAATATTAATTTCATAACCCAGATCACAGTCAGCATGACGTTTTTAATGACCGCTGCACCAGGATATTTTCATTTGCCGTGTGTTTCCACTCCATAGACTATCTTTTGGGACTCAAACTCTTCGCGAAAAACTCATGTTTAACCCATTTGTAAATATATTTTCTCTGAAAATTGCTTCTTCGTACACGATACACTTACTTCAGTAAATTGCACGTGGTTTGCGCTTCTCAATTACCAAAGATTTCATGACAGAACTCTGTTCAGGTCTTGCGGAATCTGTTTAATTTGTCACCATTCTGAATAGCCACAAAGCAAATATTTCTGTTTGATTAAAAAAAAATTACTATACGCCAATTCGAAACAATGCAGAGTTAATATTAATGATAAAAAAAGAATTGAGAAAAAAAAACTGCATTTTGTTTTTGCTTTTTGTTTTGTTTATTAATTGTATGACCCTTTTATATATATATATATATATATATATATATATATATATATATATATATATATATATATATATATATATATATCAGTACAATAGTTATCAGACAAGTAAGCTGGGGCTGTAGAATACACTGATCGCATCTTTGCTGATGCGTAAGACACCCACAACGAATGTCCTGTATACCACATTAAACCACCTGATAGCAATGCGCTGAAGCTTTGGGGAATGTGGAGTACCACGTCATTTCTTTGATCTGCTCTGTTTGGGATTTGTAGCTCCTGATAGGGTCAAATAAAACTGTTCCACATTTATACTAAGTGCAAACAAATAACTTATGGTAAAGAGAACTGTTAGAAATAGAACCGTTTGACCATTTAACAGTGTGTAAACCAATGACTAATGTTCAATCTAAAAGTTAATGATACATAGCAATACTTGGAAACATTTGAGTGAGTGCAAATGAACAAATAAAGTTGAATAGGATAGATTTGTGTAGCAATACTTGTAACCACTTCATTGTCTGCAAACAAATGATTAATGTTGAATAGAATTAGTAATGTTAGATAGCAATATTCAAAAGCATTTAACTGTGGAGAAACAGTAGTAATACTATAGAGCAAACCAATTAGTTCTAATTTAAAAATGAAATTACCTACAAACTATGTAATAACAAATGACTAATATTGAATTGTAACTTTTACAGTACTTCAAACTATTTAGCTGTGTGTAAAAATAGAGCTCAGGCTTATTTAAAAGTGTTATCAACAAAATAAGTTCACTAATCATATATATATATATATATATATATATATATAGAATTAGTAAACATATATATATATATATATATATATATATATATATATAATATAATAAGATTTGGCAATAAATAACCCAATATGCCATAAAACCAAGCTAAACTCAACCAAACTAAACATGTGGTATGCTTTTATTGGAGTAAAAATGGAGAACCATTCCTTTCACATGAGCACTGCTTTCCGTCTTATTTAAAAGCTCTTTGATGAGAGATATTATATTCGGTGGGGCTTCCAGGGTTTTGAGGATTTTCCACAGCGACGCGTGTAAAACCATCCGAGACCTTCAAGCCAAACGTGTCTCTGAGGTCGATAAAGCCTATGTTGAAGCACGCTATTGTTGAGTGACTGGGCATGAAGCCGGCCTCCTGATGTCGTCGTATCCTGCCAGATGGTAGGTAGCACCCTTCCGAAGCAGTGTGGGGAGAACAGTTTACCAAGAATTTAAGGAGGTTATTCTGATTGGTATGCAACTTTTTCTTTCTTTTTTATTTCTTTCTTTCTTCAAATCTTTTTTGCGCGTGTCTTGCTTTTTTACCCTTTCTTTCTTTCTTTCTTTCTTTCTTTTATTTCATCTTTCGCAATTCTTTGTTTCTTTGTTTCTTTCTTTCGTTGTTTCTTTCTTTCGTTGTTTCTTTCTTTTTTTCTTTCTTCAACTTTTTTGCGTCTGTCTTGTTTTTATGCCTTTCTTTCTTTCTTTCTTTCTTTCTTTCTTTCTTTCTTTCTTTCTTTCTTTGCCTTTAATTCTTCCATTCTGTCGTTAATTATTTCTTTCGTTATCTATGATTCCTTTTTGCCTTCAATTCTTCCTTTCTTTTTCTGTCTCTCTTTCTTCCTTTTCTGTTTTCAATTCTTTCTCTCTTTATTTATTTCTTTCGGTTCAATTATTTCTTTCTGTCTTCAGTTCTTTTTTTCTTAATCCCCCTTCCTTTTATTTGCTTTCAAATCTTTTTCTTTATTTCTTTATTTATTTCTCTTTCCCAAACTTGTTCATTAAATTTAGTGCTTCCATATATATTTTAAAATTCAAAGGCAAAAGTTTTCAAAAGGCTTTACGGATCTCTCTCTACCTCTTTCTATCTCTCTCTCTATATATATATATATATATATATATATACGAGCGTGATTGAATTTCCTTTAAAAAATAAATTAAGATTTTTTTGTCTACATATGAAAACTCTGCATTGTTTGAAATTGGTTCAAAGAAAAAAATATTATAATCTCGTAATATATTTGTGCAGAGGTTATTCAAAATGATGGCAAATCAAATAAAATTCCTTAGGCTTGAATAACTGTCTCTCATTAGATTTTCGGTGGCTGAGAAGTACAAACCTTGTAAAATCTGCAGAAGAACGTGTAATGTAAATAAAAAAGCATTTTTTAATAAAAAAAATACTTTTAATCAGGCTAAACTTGGATTTATCTCTACGAGCCGGAGTCAAAAAACAGCTCATGGAATGAAGTTTCACTGATTCTCCGATAATGAAAAAGTCCTGAGTGCAGCGGTCAATAAAGAGGATCATCCTAAAAGTATTCTGGGATATGAATGGACCTGTCAGTGTTGATTACTTTGAAAAATGTGCAACTGTAAACAGTGCTTCCTATTGCCATCTGAGGAATGATTTACTTTCTTTATTGAACGATTCTCGTATATATATATATATATATATATATATATATATATATATATTTCATTTTTGTTGGTCCAATGAGAGAAAAAAGTAAATACATTGCTCAACAAGGAGATTTATTTCTAAGTTGTTCATTTCTCGTCAACACGTATTTCTAGCTATTTAAGCTCTCTTCAGTAAGTGATAATGGTTTGTTATTGTGTTCCCTTTGATTCATATAGTGGCGACTGTTTTGTTGATAGTATAATGCTATATAGCAAACTGATGACTACACATTACTCCAAATAAAAGAAAAAAATATCATAGAAAAATTGAAACTAACATTAAACAGAATTCAACTATACATACATACAGACAGGCAAAAACAGACACACTCACACATTCTCAGGGAGGAAAATTTGTAGTCAGTCAAATTTTATGGCACACCAACTCTCATAGATAATTTATGGAAAAAGAATGATAAAAGAAATATAACAACCCCTCCGACACACGCATGCTCACACACACAGAGACACAATCACACAAGGAGGAATATTAGTAAAGTTTAAAATATATCAACAATTATTCATTATTCTAGGGGAAGAAAAGTAAAAAAATAAAAACAAAAAACTTGAAAATATATACATAGATGGGCATGAGCGGCCACATAGACACAAACACACAGAATACACTCTTGTAAAAAGAAAAAAAAAAGGAAGAAGAAAGAAGAGAAAGGGAGAAAAACAGACAATTAACTCGAACTAAAAAAAAGTCAACGGCACAAATCCTGGAATGAAAAAGAAGCACAAACATGTTTAAAAACAGACGCTTTTATATGAATAAAAAAGACTACAATAACAAACCATTATCACTTCTTGAAGACAGCTTAAAATGCTCGAAACACGTTTTGAAGAGAAATAGCTTAAAAATAAATCCCTATTCATCATATATATATATATACTAAAATGAATAGGTCCATAAATGATTTTATATTTACTCATTAGGTTTTTATAATTTCATATACTTGTGCTCTACACGTGTTTCTGACTTGAAGTCTCATTCTAGAGATTTAATATGGTCAAGATATTTTTCAGTTGTTGATTTTATACTGAAGATTATTTGATTGGATGTGATATTTTTTGAATTCCAGTAACAAATACTGTGAATGTCGGTTTGGAAGACCTCTGCTCTCTGCAGATGATTTTGTACATATATATATATATATATATATATATTCATTGATGATTAGTATGCCAACGATACCACTCCAAGCCCTGCGGACAGTGTGGAAATAAGATTAGGGAGGATTTTCTTAAGGCCTCAACCCTTCACATCCGATGGCTGGATGACTTCGCTGAGGACCTTAGAAACGGATTCACCTCGATGAAGACAGAACTGCTGGTCGTGTACTAACCAAGATAAGCGAGGCGGTTAAACCAGCTTTTCTCGACGTGATGAACAGAGCATGATAATTGATGATGATGTTGTAAGAGTGGCTGTTAATGCAATAAAAAAACATTATCGCGGTAACTATGCAGAAGAAATATTACCAGGGTTGAATATTTCCACGTTTATATATTAACACACCTACCTATTACAGTGTTTAAATTGCATACTTATAATGATGGAAAGAATTATGCTTGTTGTAACGGTTTCAATTTTGGCGGTATCGATAAAACTCTATCATTGATCGGTGTCTTTAGAGTTAACACCGGGAAAGAAATATCGGACACTTTAAAGGAAATGCCATTCCGACACATTCTGGCTCAACTTTTTGATTTTTTTCGCGTACCGAAACTGTCTGTGATCTTTCTTTCTTCCAGCACTTTTAATATGCTGTATATATATATATATATATATATATATATATATATATATATGTGTGTGTGTGTGTGTGTGTGTGTGTGTGTGTATCAAAACCCAGGTGATATGTTCCTATTACTTATTCGGTTCTGTAAACCAGATTTACATACGAATTGAGAATTTTTCAATATTTATTGTATTATCACCAGCTTGGTTCTCTTTTTCTTTTTTTTTTGCGTTGTGACTCGTTCGATTTTTCATTTCCTTTTCTCGGTGAGTTATATATATATATATATGTATATAATCAGAAGAATATTTACTTTTGATCTAATATATATATATATATATATATATATATATATATATAAGATAGCATTTACAAAAATACAACTTTTTATAAGTATCCTTCGGTTAATGTTTTATCAAAAGTTAATATTCTTCTAATTATATATATATATATATATATACTCTCTTTCTACTCCTATCTTTCTTTGAAAAAAAAATATATATTCAAAACCTGAATAAGGCTGTGTTCACTTCACATAATACAAATTGGAAACTTATGAATCCAATTATTTTCTTTCTAAATATATATAAATTGTAGGGTAGACTGGGTTCTTTGACCTTAGAATGGCAACTGGTTTAGGAGAAACAAAACTCTAAATTCAGCACTTTTAAATTCCGCTAGATTATGACCTTGAATAACATCCTGCACCTTCGGAGGGTTTAGGCATATATATATATATATATATATATATATATATATATATATATTTCTACTCGTTCCTTTTCTTTCTTTCTCTTTCTTTCTTTCTCATTTTTTTTAATTCTAAAATTGAATATAATTCAGAAGTACATAAAAACATTGCTGGATAATGCTCATTAATATCAAAACCGAAACATTTAACGTTGGTAAATAATTTATCAACAAATAGAATATTACCCTCCAAACATGTTTTTAATATTAGTATATTAATATAAACACACACACACACACACACACACACACACACACACACAAGCACGTATACACTCACCCACACATTTTACACGCTCTCACACACATACGTATACATACTCACATACTCACACTCAAACATTCACACACACAGTCATATACACACACACTCAAATATACATATACACACTCAAATATTCACACACACACACACACACACACACACATACGTATATACACACACACATTATCACACACGCTCACATACACGTTTATATACACTCAAACACACACACTCATACGCATACAAATTCTCGCGTACACATGTATTGACACACACACTTATATATGCACACATACACGCATACGAACACAGTTATACACACACATATACACTCACACTTACTCATATACACACATGCACTCAGACTCACAATCATATATATATATATTTTTGATGGTCGTTAGGTAAGATATCTCATAGGTATTCGTGTCTTCAAGAAGTGAATTAATTTTGTCGCTGTACCTCTGTTTGTGCATGATCACAACGCCACCACTTTTGTCGGCGGGAGAGATGATGCTGTTTGTTTTTTTGTTGGGTTGGTCAATGCTTGTGTATACCTTTTGTGGTGTGATGATTCATTTGGTTGTAAAAGAGCGGTGAGGATGATTCCTCGGATGAAACCTTTGGAAAAGTTGCTGTCACAGTTTCAGTAGTTGTCAAGTACGGTGTTTGTGGTAATGTTATTGCATATGCCTGTTGCAAATTTTAGTCTTAGGCTGGGGGCTTCCATTTCGGTGGAGGAGAATTGAAAGTTTGTCAGGTTTAGGACTATTTCTGGGCGTCCGATGTGTTTCCATCTGCTTGCGTCCATGATGGCGGGTTGGTTGGTTGGTTGGTATTTTATGGCATATCAACCTTCGTAGGTTATTTAATACCAAATTTATTTTTAAACAAATAATCAGTTCTATTTCAAAATTGGATGAAAAGAGAATATAAAAATTATCACCAAATTAGATTTGGGGAGTATCAGGAATGCAGCACATTTACAATCCTGTGTTTCAGCCAAAATATTCTTGTAAACATTATCGAGATTTTCACATAAAGTCTGAATTTCAAGATTCAGTTACTTCGATCAAGAATAAATTTCCGTTGGTTGGTTGGTTGGTTGGTATTTTATGACGAAGTCAATCTAACAATTACGACTTCTAATGAAAATCATATTTATCAACAAGTTGTGCAGACTGCATGGATTCCATTGGCACCCTCTCTCTTTCTTTCTCTCTCTCTCTCTCTCTCTCTCTCTCTGCCTCGCCATCCGTCCTGATTGGTCATCACCCTTGGAAAGCTCTCTAGACGGTATCTGGTGTCCGCACTGAGATGGGAAATAATGAGCAGCAAAGCAGTGCATGTATTCCTGATTTCAATTGAATGCTACACGTGACCGTACAGATGCTTTTTCAGGATCTCAGCTTGTTCAAAATGGCACGCAGAATTCTCGTGTAGTTGCCATGTAGTTATCTTTTTCATGAGTTTCGTTAGAATTCAAGTGGTGCAACCATACCGTAGTACTGACAGGACTACATCTTAAAAGAGCTCTCGTTTTATTTTATCAGAGAGATCAGATAGATTTCTATATAATCGTTTACCGTTCAACGGTCTATGTCCAGTTATACCAGGTACATAATTGTATTTTTAAATCATTGTAAACAAGTAAGCAATACATTATCTCAAATAGATATTTGTGAACCTTTGATGGGACTGTAGAAAGAACTAGAACAAGGCATTTATATCATAATGGTAATCTTTGAGGAAAATGGAGCCTGTAATCCGAGTTCAAATCCTGGTCAATTTTTTTTTTGCATTTCACATAGCGCTAATAATCTTGGAAAAGATATGCATCCGTTTTTTCTCCCTCCAGTTTCCCAGCTATGGGTTAAATAGTACCACTACCTTTCTTCTGGAAGGATGGATTTGGCATTAAATAACCAAAGAAGGTTTATATACCATTAAACAACAAACCAAACCAACCTCCAGTTTTGGATACATAGAGGAGCAGACGGAGCTCTTTAGCCTTGGTTAAGCAAATATGAGGGAGTGGTTTATTTGGTTTCACTAGTGTGTTCATTTTGCGTTTGAAAATGCTCGGATAACGCGTGTAATGTTCTACGCAAAATTAAAGAAAATTTTTAAACCAACATCGGGTTCTCTTATCAATTTTTCTTCCTAATCCGTGTCATATATATATTAACCACTCTGCATGTGCAAATTTGGGAGGTGCCCGTGGTGTAATGGTTATCGTCGTATGGAATGGACACGGCGACACGAGTTCAAATCCTGGACAAGACTGATTGAATTTCACATAGCACTAATACCCTTGGGAAAGGTATTAATCCAATTATTCTCCCTCCAGCTATGGGTAAATGGTAGGGCAGACTAGGTTCTTCAGCCTTGGTGAGGCAACTAGTCTAGGAGAAGGAAAAATCTGAATTCAAACCTGTTAAACTTCGCTTAAAAATTGACCTTGTGTCATATCCTGCCCGAACGGAGGGGTTGGTAAATATATATTTGATTAAACAATATAGACATTCTTTGTCTATAAATTTTTGTATTTATCATTTTGAGTCACTACTTCGACTTTATGTTATCCGGCGGGAATTGGTTTATAAAACTCGCATAATTAATTGTTTCCCAAATACTTTCTGTTCGGTCTTGGCCATCATCAGGGGTGTGTATCATACAAAAGCGTTGTGACCTTTGCATGCACATTGCTACTTTGTAAGTGTTGAGCAATTCTTGCTTATATTGTTGTTGCGTTTATGTTTAGACTGGTTCTATAAGTAGCAGACATAATTAAAGATATTTGAATACATTAGTAATGGATTGGAAATTGATTCTTTTGAGTTTAAGTAGTTTCTCCCTGATATGGAGCACTTCAAGAATCAGTTATTGTTGCTTGTTATTTTGTTGTTCTAATATTGCTGTGCTTTCGGTAAGAGTTTGGCGAAACTCAGTTTTTGAGCTGAAATGTTATTTTTAGATATTGTGCTATTGAACTGTTATCAGAAAGATACATTGTGAGTCGTCTGGATTGGGTTGTTACGGGTAAATCAACGTCTATATTGTTATTTTCAGAAATACAATTTCCTAAGGTACATTTGAATTTTGCAAATTCCCAATCGAGAGGGAGGAATTATTATTACTAAGTGAGTTTTTGGTTTTAAATTTATTATAGTATAGGATGAGTTTTGTTTTTCTATTTGTGGTGGTATATTTCTTTTTAATCAACGTTTTTAAAATATTTTCATCTAATTAATAATTGTAGTGCATTTGGCTATGGTAAAAATGTTTGATAAATGTTTGTTTATTGGTTGGAGTATTGCAGTGCTTTTTTTTTGGCTAAAATGTATTATTGTATGTTAAATTTATTCATCAATAGTATAATTAGGGAACCCATTATTGATATTATATATATATATATATATATACTAGATAAAATCCAAAACGGTCTAAATGACTAATGCTGTAGCTGTTACTTAAGATAGATTGATTGATTAGATTTTAATTTAACTTTGAAAATATGTGGACATGGGAGTAACCGCAACGAAGAGGTGACTCTAGAGTCCTCAGAGATTAGTCCCTGTGGCGAATTGGTTAACGTTTTGGACGGTGAAATTCAAGTAAACGAGTTTGAACTCTGGTCACTCTATTACGCTTACTTGCAGAATAATAACTTTGAGATAGGCATGAACTCCTTTATCTCCAAAACTGTGGGTTAAATGCTATCATTGCAGTTCGTTTACAATGAGGGCTTTGGCATTAAATTACCAACAAAAGTTTATATGCCATTAAACGAAGAAACAAAACCAAATTATTCAAAATGCTTAAAAGCGGCGCCTCGCTATCAGATTCAGTTTTGTGTCCAATACCAGAATACCTGGATTATTTGATAAGACTCTCTATTACCCAACAGCTGGCAAAGGCTGCAAGATATTTCTGATGTGAAAAGTCAACGAGTACGAGGCAATTAATAAGATTAAACAATACATCCCCCTATATATTCATTCTTGAGCAACTGCGACGCGCAACCTGCTTTCATTTTCTTTTCTTTTCTTTTTTTCATCTAAAACGAAGGACAGTGGGCGGAGCTTTGAACTTTTGCAAATGCAGTATTCCAATGTTGCAGCAGCAAAGGCTGAAAATCGATTCTGGGAATGTAGTTTCTCATTAAATCACTTTTGCCCCGGGGAGAAAAAGACAAAGATTGTTGAAATGAGCGAGACAATGTGTTGACAATAATAATTGGGCCCTTTCAACATTTCAAGATCTGAATTCAGTTTACGCTTCTGGTTTTAAGTTAATTCAAATTTAAATTCAATTTGAGAGCAATCTTAGGTTTGGCTTGGTTTCCTTGTTTAATGGCAAATAAACCTTCGTGGGTTATCGAATACCAAAGCCATATTTGGAGAAGAACAGTCGTGGTACAAACCTTTGAGGGTTATCTAATGCCAAAAGCATCTTAGGAGAAGAACAGTCGTGGTACTAACCTTCGTGGGATATCCAATGCCAAAGTTATCCAAGGAGGACAGTCGTAATACTAACCATCATGGGATATCTAATACCATAGCTATCCTAGAAGGACAGTCATGATACTAACCTTCGTGGGATATCTAATGCCAAAGACACCTTTGGAGAAGAACAGACATGGTACTAACCTTCGTGGGATATCTAATGCCAAAGCTACCTTAGGAGGACAGTCGTGACACTAACCTTCGGGGATGTCCTCGTGGTGTAATGGTTAAAGCGATGAACTGCGGAATCGTAGTACGCGAGTTCGTACTCCAGTCGCGCTATTACGTTCACTTTCGGGCAAATACCCTTGGGAAAGGTATGAACCCCCTTATTCTCCCTCCAGCTATGGGTAAATAGTAGGACGGACTAGGTTCTTCAGCCTTGTTGAGGCAACTAGTCTAGGAGAAGGAAAACTCTGAATTCAAACCTGTTAAACTCCGCTTAAAAATTGACCTTGTGTCATATCCTGCCCGAGCGGAGGGGTTGGTAAATAGTACCTTCGTGGGTTATCTAATGCCAAAGACACCTTTGTAGAAGAACAGTCATGGTACTAACCGTTGTTGGTTATCTAATACCAAAGACATCGTTGGAGAAGATCAGTCATGAGACAACCATCATAGGTTATCTCATGCCAAAGCCATCTTAAGAGAAGAACAGTTTTGGTACTATTCAACTCAATACTGAGGGGGGGTATCTTTTCCAAATTTATTAGTCAGAAAGTGAGCGGATTTGAATGGGGTTCGAACTCGCTTACGATAATGTCGCAATGCAGCGCGTTAGTCACAACGCGACAAGGACTCTCTCGTGAGCGATATATACGAGATTATAATTCATTGGTTTTAACGGCATCTCAACCCGTATAAACTTATTTTAGGCGTTCAGCTTAGGGAATCCTGTAGATTTATACTTATATCTGTGTGTTTGTTATTTAAGATTCATTTTAATGGCGTGTCAACCTGCCTAGAATTATTTTTTGTCTCGAGATTTCAAAATCGCGTTCTTTATAGGTTTATAATTACATATGCGCCTTTTTTTAGATTGTTTAATAGCTTGAGTTTACCGACTTGTCAATTATCTTATCTATCGAGATTAGGGAATCGTGTTCATTAGATATTCATTATGTTATGCAATTAGGGACCCCCTTTGATTGTGACTTGTTTCCTAACGAGTTACTAGACGACCACGGGACAGTAGAAAGGAAAGGAACATATATGAAAAAGATAATAGAGGCATCCAAAGAGAGAGAAAGAGAATCCATGAAAAGGGAGAAACAAATGGAAAAGAGAAAGGTAGGTTATCGAAACCCGGTTCATCATAACAACAGCCACCCAAGTTAAAAGTAGAAATGTATCAAGAGAAATCAGCCGCTGACACGAATTGGCTGGACGAAACTCAAATGGATAAAGGGTGTTAGGAGGAACGCAGTATAAAAACAGGAAAATAGTTGGACACCATACGCAACGTGCGAAAGCTACTACAGAACACGAGAAAGTTAATATCAAGGCCTGCGTCTGGCCCCCCTCTCTCTCTTGCTCTCTTTCTCCCCTCACAAAATTCTGTTTCTCTTTGGCTAGCTAAAGCGGTTGACTCCCTTTTCATACACTGTTTCTCTCTCTTCGACGACTACTAAAGGTGTAGTTGTGAATGAATGTTTGTATAAGTGAACCAAGAGGGGGATTTGTGTGTTCGTCACTTCTTCCTTTCGTCACCTCTATGCGTTTTGATATTAGTACAAACGTCTTTTGAGACCGTACTATTACAACCTTCTATTCATACCGTGTAGTGTTACAACAATTACATTTTAGTGCACTTGTTTTTGGAGAATTTTTTATGCATGGTTATGTGAATGCAAGTATAACTATCAAGCAGATCTATTTTACAAAAAGTTAAAATCTTAAAAGATAAAACCGCTCCGGGTCAGAGTAAACAGGGGTGAATAGCAATAAAGAGGTACTCCACATTCCCCATACCTCCATGACTAGAGCCATATTAGGTTTAATGGACGCCCGTTTTGTGGTATTTTTCATATCTGCAAGGGATATACTCAGCGTATTTTAAACCCCGCCGACCTTTCGCCTTTCGGGGTTAGATTAAAATCAAGCAATATAGTTTATATATATATATATAGTATATTGCTTGATTTTAATATAATAACAATATATATATATATATATATATTGTTGTTGGCAACCATAGTCGAGGGTGACTAGAAGGCCCCTTTTTCAATAGCTACTACACCGAGGTGTTGAGGAGGGCGCTTCTCCTTTCCCTGGATTGCACCACTTTACCCTTGATACGTACCTTATATCACTGAGTGTTAAGCAATGAGGTATCAAGTACTATTTTTAAAGTCTTTGGTATGACTCGACCTGGGATTGAACCCTGTTCTCCCAGACCATTGGCGAACACTCAACCCACTAGGCCAATGAGCAGGTTATATATTAATGAGTCGGTCCAGAAGGAGATTTTTAAGTGATATACTTTATCCCTTCATGTATTTCAAGCGTCCTTAGGGGGTCTTTAATATTTCCTGGTAGTGACGCCTTTGATTTACACAGTGGCAAGCGTTTTGACAGTGTTGTTATTACTTTTAATTCCGTGAGAGATTTTCGTTCTGCAGGTGTTGTTTTCTCTCTTTCTCTTTCTTTCTTCTTTTCCCTTTTAGAAAAGTGTACTCTTTATGTCTGTGTGTTGGTGTGGGTGCTCTTCTCTTCCCCTTGATTAGTCTATGATAATTGATATGCCATAAAGTTTGTTGGTCGTCTTCTCTGGGTCACTATGTGCGTGCGTGCGTGCGTGCGATTGTTGGCGAAGTGGTTGATGTGGCATGAAATTTAACAGACTATTCATTTTCTTTTTTGAGCGTGTGTATGTGTTAGTGTTTTGCTATGCATGTGTATAGTTTAGTTCTATTTAATGTTGCTGTGCTTTGAAGTTCAACTGAGTATTACTTTCTTCTTCATGAATCTATGTGTGTCTATGCTTCTGTGTGTTTGTATATATATATATATATATATATATATATATATAAACCCGTGGTGTAATGGTTATCGTCGTATGAAATGGACACGGCCACACGAGTTCAAATCCTGGACAAGTCTGATTGAATTTCACATAGCACTAATATCCTTGGGAAAGGTATGAATCCAAATATTCTCCCTCCAGCTATGGGTTAATAATAGGGCAGACTGGGTTATTCAGCCTTCGTGAGGTAACTAGCCTAGAAGAAGGAAAACTCTGAATTCAATCCAGTTAAACTCCGCTTAAAAATTGACCTTGTGTCATATCCTGCTCCAGCAGAGGGGTTGGTAAATATATATATATTTGATTAAACAATATAGACATTCTTTGTCTATATATATATATAAATATATATATAAACCACAAGTCTTACGATGCACATTAATGACTCACGCTCCATAGCCTTACATCTTATGTAAAGTTGGCGACCTTGGACGAGGGGGACCCGGTCTCCATTTTCGATAGCTACTATACCATGGTACAGGGGAGGGCGCTACTCCTTTCCCTGGATTACTCCAGTTTACCCTTGATCCGTACATTATAATACTGAGTGTTAAGAAAGGTGGCATTAAGTACCATTTTCTGAGTATGTCTTGACATGGGGATTAACCCAGGTCTCCCGGGCCATTAACGAAAACGATTCTAATCCTCGCCTTGTAGAATACACCGACTGCTTCTCTGCAGAGGGGTAAGATTTCCCCAACGGGTGTCCAGGATATGACACTAAACAATCTGATGGTGAGGTTCCAGTAATGCTGGAGCTTTGGGGGATCCAGAGTACCCCATTGCCATCCATCTCAGGTCCACACTGGCTTGTATTTGTAGCACCTATCTAAGAGTCAAATGGAACTAAACTGCGTACTTATGCAAAACTGAATTGTTTGAAATAAAACAGTTTTTGATTTTGAAACTATACCTAAGTTAAACTGAATTGTTTGAATAAGAACTGTTTGACTGAGGAGCTTGATAAAGAAATGATTTCAACAATTAAACTGTGTTAAACTGAATTGTTTGAAATAGAATTGATTATTTGTGTAAAAATGGATTTGGCGTTAAATAACCTACAAAGGTTTGTATGCCATAAAACCCAACCAATCAACCAACCAGTCTATTCCCAAATCAAAATTTCGAAAAATTCTACTTGAAAACATCACTTTAATAGCACACGAAATTAATAAGCTCCGGCTACAAATCCTAGAAGCCCTACAATTAAAAACAACCAAAAAAACTTGAATCAATAGAATTAATTTTGAAAATAGCGACAATGTTTTGAAATGCCATTAGTTTTTTTTTTTTTTTTTTTTTTTCAAATATTCTATATTTCTTGATAATATTCTATTTCTGTTGACAGCGTTCTGTTTCTTAAATTCACCAGCATCTCAGTTTTATCCAAGTCTGAGTTTACGCAATTTTGTAATGTTATTAAAAAAAAACTAAAAAATCTCTTTCACAAAACGCTTTATAAAACACTCTTTATACATGCAATCAACCCCTGATGATGGCCTATGAAAGGTCCAAAAGCACTTTGGACAATTTCAGTAAATTCATCCACCAATTCCTACCGGAAACAAAGACACTTATCTGGAAACTTGAAAGGATCTTAATGAAATTATATAGACAAACTGTGTCTATCATTTAATCAAACATGTTTAAATGAAAGACTGCTGCTCAACTACACACACACACACACACACACACACACACACATATATATATATATATATATATATATATATATATATATAGCAACGTGTATGTGTATGTGTATGTGTGCGTATGGTGGGCAAAATAGATATTTTGTACGAGTAAACATATTAACAGATTTCTTTTGCATCCCTTATCCCATGTATTTGCACTGTTGAGATTTCTCAAATAAATTTCTTTCTTACACATCTGTTTCACATAAACTAACATTGTGTCACTTTAAATATAGTTGATTAGACACATTTTCTCTTTTTTTCGTTGGGTTTTCATATTCCACTTAGTGTCATAATTCAAACGCACTAAATAGTCCATAGATAGATAGATACTGCGTGATAGATAGATTGATAGATAAAATAGCAGAAAAACTGTATAAAATTGCTCAATACTATAGAGTGAGTCTAAAATCTAAAATATCAAAAGTATGTTCTTGTTTATTCGGTAACTCTGAATTTCATGTAAAAAAACACAAAAGTCTGGTAAAAATAGGAGGAAAAATTTAGAGTATACATACTTTCATATACATGGTGAATTCAATAAGTTTCCAGACTTTTTTGTACAGGCATTTAAAATTGTAGACTCTTGAAAATTCAGTATGTTATTACTATACATATTATGAGATGACTGACCAATTTTTATGGTACAGGTTTAAATGAACAGCTACAGCAGGAATTGGAATTCACCCTACTAAAGCCGAATGTCACAGCTGGTGAATTTCAAAAATGCAATCTGGACGTGAGGGCACTTTAGAAGAACGATATGCAATAATATTCTGTTTTAAACTTGGAAGAAATGTCACAGAAACGTATGGAATGCTTCAGTCTGCTTTTGGAGCATCTTGCATGAATCGAGCATCAGTTTTTGAGTGGCATAAGAGATTCAACGAAGACGGAGTCTTTGAGAGAGGATGAGAGGGGTACAAGGAGGAAAGAAGTCAATAAACCAGAGTTGATTGGCCAAAGGGTTAGGGTTAGGGTTACAATGTTGAGGCTTTAAGGGAGTTCAGGAAGAGATTCCGTTGGAAGAGGCCAGCACTCTTCAAATCGGGTCAGTGGCATTTCCTCCAGGATAATGCACCAGTCCACAACTCCATCGTTATCACAAACTATTTGACCAAGATGGGCATCAAGACAGTTCCTCACCGTTCCTATAGTCCAGACCTTGCTCCCTGTGACTTTTGGTTATTCCCTAAGCTCAGAGGCTGTCGTTATGAGACAATTGAGGAGATGAAAGAGGCTGTGACGAAGGTCATTGACACGCTCACACAAGAGGACTTCCAAGTGTCCTTCCAGAAGTTGTTGGATCAGTACAACAAGTGCATTACAGCTGGAGGAGATTACTTCGAAGGGAGGTAGAGTTTCATGTGTGTACTATCAATAAAGATGCCCATACGAAAAAGTTTGGAACTTTATTTAATGATCATGGTATATATATATATATATATATATATATACACGCTTATATATATATATATATATGTATATATATATATATATATATATTTGTTTTTAAACAAATCTACGAAGCAGCACCTGACAAACCAGCAGCTATAGGGTCACTGCCTTCAGCATCTCACAAAAACGTCCAAGTAAGACAAACAAGACACATTAGTGGAGAAAGTAGAGAAGAACCCATAAGCGACGTTTTCCTATGTACATGAACACCAATGCGGGCCGACCAGGTAAGACATGTATACATCTGTGCAGACACCGGACGTTGTCTGGAGAACCTGCCCGGAGCGATGGGCCTCAGAAATGGCTGGTGAAAGAGAGAGAGAGGAAAAATTGTATATATATAATGTGGGAAATCAAAACAATTTTGTTCTGCTTTCAGTAGGTTTATGAGTGGAATTAGTAGATATTTGAATACAGTTTCCAGGGTCTGCAGCCATGTTGTAACGTAGTAATTCTCACAGTGCACTGTATCGTACACGTGGCTTGGTTTGGTTTCTTTTGTTTAATGGCATATCCATATTTACCAACCCCTCCGCTCGGGCAGGATATGACACAAGGTCAATTCTCCTAGACTAGTTGCCACATCAAGGCTGAAGAACCCAGTTTATTCTACCCATAGCTGGGGGGAGAATAATTGGATTCATACCGTTCTCAAGGGTATTTGTGCTATATGAAACGCAATTAGCCTGGTCCAGGATTTGAACTCGTGTCGCCGTGTCCATTTCCTAAGACGATAACCATGACACCATGGACAACTCTCAAAACGGCATATCAATCTTTGTGGGTTATCTAAATGCCAAAGGCACCCGTGTAGAACAGCAAGGATACTGTTTAACGTTTAGAGAAAGGGATAAGTTAGTCTAAAGGGCATTAGTCCGAAAGTGAACGTAATTGCTTGACTAGAATACGTGCTCGTTTACTTTCTGGCCACAGTCCAGCACTTTAACCTTTACGCTATGCGAACTTCTCCCGATGACCATACTTTTAAATCTCAACAAAAAAAGGGGGGATCAGAAAAAAATTACCTTTCTGTTAAATACCCCTGAGAAGCGCGGCTTAAAATTTACATGTGCGTTTTTAATGTGGTTCACGTACAAGGTTGCACAAAATGCAACTCGAGTTCCTTCCAGTTGTAATTGTATATATCTATCTCATGAGACACGCTTACTAACAAACTCTCTAAAATCGGTGACCACACGAACATATATTTAATTGTATGTAAGAAATGTTAATATAATTAATTGTATGTAATTGTGTCATTTTGTTAATGCAGTGAGTTAAATCAATGGACGCCCGCAGTTAGAATACTATCATCAAGCTCCCACTACGCTGCAATCGATATATATATATATATATATATGCACGAAATATCTTATATGTTTTTACAGACTAGCGTGCATTGATTTTTGTATGTGCATTGTTCCCCGCTCACGGCTAACTCATTCTCAATTTGTAATGTTGTTATATGAATAAATGGTTAGTTTTATTGTTTCTATAGTAGACCCCGATGAAAATCGAAATGTATAAATCACTTCATCTTTTTAGGCTTCGACTTGAAAAAAAATCCTCCTTTTTAATTCCATTTTGTATATACTTAAAAGCAGCCTCTGGCAGCTATTAGGTGCGTTGTCAATTAACATCCTTTTTATAGAATATATAAAACTACGAATAAGTAAATAATCTTAATGAGCGTTACACTCTTGAAAGCACAAGACATAACTATTTGAACGAGTACACAGTCTATTACTGAGTAATATTGCAGAAAACATTCCGGCCCAGTCGGATAGGGCTATAGAATCCATCGATTGTATATCTGCAGAGGAATAAGACCCGCCACATCCAACGAGTGTCCTGATAAGACAAAGCAATCTGATGGTGAGACTTCAGATTTGGAGAATGCGGTAGTACCATTTCATTGTCATTGACTCCAGGTCCACTCTGGGTCTTATCTATGGGTCAAATATAACTGTTTGACATTTAACCCTTTTAGACACTAATGTTTAAATTGATTGATTATCATGAGCTACTTGGAATATTAGCTAGTCAAAAATCACTAAATTCAGCATTAAATAACCAATAAGGGTTGACATTTTATCGAAGTAACCAACCAGTTGCCAAATCGACTGGGGTTGTAGAATATATCGACTGCACCTCTGCAGAGGGGGAAGACTCCCACCCCAATATGTGCCCTGGATATGACACTAAACAATCTGATGGTGAAGTTCCAGTGATGCTGGAGCTTTGGAGAGTGCGGAGCACCCCTTCATTGCCATTGCTCCCAGGTCCACTCTGGCCCGGCGTGGTTGCACCTGATAGCGTCCTATCTATGGGTTAAATAGAACTAACGGCATATTTATACAAACCTGAATTGTTTGACTAAACTGAATAACTTGAAATAGAAATGTTTTTGACAATTAAACCGTACTTAAATTTAAACTATGTGCTTATGCTAAACTGAATTATTTGAAATGGAACAGTTTTTTGACATTGAAACTGTACTTACACTAAAATGATTTGTTAAATATAGAACTGTTTTGACATTCAACTGTGTGTAAACAAAATCTGTACTTATACTAAACTGAATTAGCTGAATTAGAACTGTTTGAGTAAATTGAATAGCTTGAAATAGAAATGGATTTGGCGTTAAATAAGCTACACATTTTGATATGCCATAAAACCCAAACAACCAACCAACCAACCGGCCAGCCAACCAATATATTTATATATGAGGGACATTTGATTACTAAGGGGAGGTTTTTTACTTAGAAGATACCTATTTTATATACCAAGGTTATTCGATGAATAAAGGATTTTTTTTTACTGATGAGGGACCTATTATATATACAAGGGTCATTCAATAGTAAGGGATTTTTTTTACTGAAGAAGGACTAATTATATGTATGAGGGTCACTCAATAAATAACAGGGATTTGAATGAGGTGATATTAATTAGATATATGAGGGTCATTTATTAAACAAAGGTATTTATTTTGATTGGGGGAAAGACCAATTATATATATGAGAGTCATTCATATAAATAAAGCGATTTTTTGACTGAGGCGAGACTGTTTATATATATATGAGGCTAATTCAATGTATAAAAAAAAATTTGACTGCGAAGGGGCCAATTATATATACAAGAGTAATTCATTGAAGAAAAAGACATTTTGACTGAAGAAGGACCTATTATATATATGAGAGTCATTCAATATATAAGGGATTTTTTGACATAGTTGAGACCTATTATATATAGGAGGGCCTATGTACATTTTTTTTAATTTTCAATTTACCACATACGTGGGTCATTTGATAATTAAAGCATTTTTTTGGCTGAGGAAAGACCTGTTATATATATACGATAGTCATTCAATGAATTATGGGGACTTTTTGACTGAGGAAGGACTTATCAAATATATGAGAGTCATTCAATGAAGAAGGGGATTTTTTGACTGCGGGGAGACCGATTATATATAATAAAGTTATACAATAAATAAAGGGGTATTTTGACTGAGGAAGGACCGATTATATTCCCAACCATCATTCAACAGATAAGGAGATTTTTTTGATTGAAGACGGTCCATTATTATATACGAGGGTCATTCAATAAAAAACGGGGATTTTTTGACTGAGGAAGGGCCTGTTATAGATACAAGGGTCATTCAATAAATAAGGGGAATTTTTTTTTAATGAAGAAGAATCCATCAAATATATGATATATTATATAAATGAGGGTCACTCAATAAAAAAACGGGAATTTTATTGAGGCGGTACCAATCAAATATGAGGGTCATTCAATAAACAGGGAGATTTTTTGATCTATTATATATACATGAGTCATTCATATAAATAAAAGTATTTTTCGACAGAGGAAGGACCATTTATATATTCGAGGGTCATTCAATATATAAAGGATTTTTTTTTCTGAGGAGGGACCAATTATATTCAAGGGACGAGAGTCAATCAACGAACAAGGGGATTGTTGATTGATGAGGGACCAATTATACATGCAAGAGTCATTCAATAAAAAAGGTAATTCCAAAAAAATGGCTTACCTTTTTTGCATATTTTTCTATAATTGTTTTCAACTGGTTTACAGCAAAAATAATCGAATCTCGAATTTTCTTTTAATGCTTGAGTCTATTCAAAAGTGCGGCAACTCCAAGAGTGTGCTCCAGGTTCTAATTGAAGTTTTTCCTCAAATATCTAATGGCTGAGATGTACAAAACATGTGAAATTTACAGAAGATTGTGTGATGTATACGGAGAAGCATATTTTAGTTATACATATCTAAAATCGAGCTATACATAGCTTTGCAACCAAGACTCTGAGCCGAAAAGATAGTACATTCTGTGAAAACATACAGGCTGGTAAAGAAAAAGTTCCTGGTGTAATGGTGAATAAAGTCGGTCATATTGACAGTGTATGGGGATATGGAAAGACCCATCAATATTGATGTCTTTGAAAACAGTACCACTGCAAACATTGCCTCCTACAACCAACTGCAGAGCAATATTTAACCTTTTTTATTGAATGAAACCCCATATATATATATATATATATATATATATTTAAATAATAATTGTATATTATATATATATATATATATATATTTAATTCATGGAATATAGACTGCGACCCTGGGTTTCAAGGAGTTTTTTGCAAAACAACAATCATCATTTCCGCTTCCTCAACGCACTGTTTTCGTCATCATCATCATCATCATCGTGTCATGGCGCTAGCATGTATATCCTTGGTCCTCTCTCACCACGTCTCCATATCGTTCATGGCCTCCGGCAGGTCTTCAAAGCTACATCCTGTATCCTCACATAGCTGCTGTACGTATGTTCAAGCTGGTCGTCCCGCTTTTGCTCGACCATATGTGGGGGTCCATAGGAGTACATCACTTATGAGATCGTCCCTGCTTCTCTAGCAGTGTCCTGCATGTCTGGTTCGTCTAACGTGGATAGTTTTCCTGATGGGAGGCAGGTGGCCGTATAGTTGGTGCATTGCGGGGTGTTGCCGCCAGGACTTGTTCAATATTGCTCGCAACATTCTTGTGTAATTGCCATCCAACTCTTCTCCAGCCGTTTAGTTAGCGTCCAAGTAGTGCATCCATACAGCAGTATCGATACGACCGCTATCTGGAAGATAGCTGTCCATGCCTTCGTTAGCCATGTGTCGTTCCTGGCTTAACCTCATAAAAACACGCATCCATATGTAACTATATCATATACACGCATATCCTAGGAGCACTCTCCATATTATATTGTACTTGGTTCGACACAAACCTACAAAGTGATTTAGTGACAACCAACACCCTTATAATATATATATATATATATATATATATATATATATATATATATATATATATATATATATATACTAAATCTAATTGGATTTCAGAGTCAAATTTTGTCATCAGTCAATCTATTGTCGAAAAATTTGAGAAGCAATAACCGAACAGAAATTCTTTAGACGATATATATATATATATATATATATATATATATATATATATATATATATATATATATATTCTTATATAAACAACCAAGGGACAAACGAAATATAATTTAAAAATGTATTTACCGTTTTTGATTCAAACGTTATTTGATTTTTAAAATTGTTCATGACTTCTCTCTTTCTGTTTAATGAAACGGGTTTAGATAGATAGATAGATAGATATGAAGAGACTACAGGGTAGATACGAGGTTGGTTGTGAAAGTTCTAAGCCTCGCCCGGAAAGAAAAGCAACATACTTCTACATTTTGGCAACATACTTCTACTTTTGGCAACATACTTCTACATTTAATAAAACTAGAAAAAACTGATATTTTAGTTTTGTAAGAAATATATTGCCACAACCAAAAAGGTGAGTCAGAGAATATTTAATGACCCTCGTACACACACACACACATGTATATATAACGATAGATAGATAGATAGATAATGAAAGGCTGCATACATAGATAATGATTGTGTGTATGAAATCTCGTTCCACAACATTGTTGTCTGAGTGTACATCTAATTACACGTCGTCTGATTGCTTTTTCCAAATCTTTCATCTCCAATGACAAATAGACAACTTCTTATTCTATTTTTATGAGACATATGACGAGCTTTCTTCGAAAGGACAACTAAAAATGGCATTGTTCTAATTATGAAGATTATTTGTCAGCCTGTCTATAGCTGGAGCTACGTCACCCCCGACGTCACAATTCCCTTGGTTATTAACGAAATATTCTCAATGGTTGTTAGATAATCATCATTATATCTTAATTAGTATCTTATTTTTAGCGATCTTTCTATTTGAGACAAATCTAACTCAGCTAGACTTTAGTCCAGCTGAGTTAGATTTGTCTCAAAAAGCCCCAGTTATTAATGCGTTTAAAAGACATTTTGTGTGATATACATCCATAAAAAATAAAGGTTTGCATAGTGTACATTGTTTTTTAAAGCACATAAACCTTCATGAGTTATTTAATGCCAAAGCTATCATTGTAAAAGAACAGTTAATTCTCGGGACTTTGTTTTTAGCTGTTAAAGACATGACATAATATCTAAGCGTTATCTAGGAAAAGTTATTCAATAAATAAGAAAAAGATCCATTTTCTTTTAAAGAAAAAATATTTTTTCCATGATCTGTAATTGTGTGGAATTACTTTATACCAAATATCATTTTCATCTCGCAATATTTATTTTTCATTTTGAGACTATTCAAAATGGCAGAACATGAAACAATATGTTCCAGGCCTGAACAGATGTCTGTCATCAAGGTTTTAGTGTCTAAGAAGTGCAAACCACGTGAAAATTCTAGAAACACACACATACACACACACACACACATACACACACACACATATGTATATATATAGTCATCCACGAGCAGACTGTTTCGTTGTATCACAATTCTTCAGTGTGGCTAGACACGTAGGACGCTTGAAGCTGGGATCGAAACCCGCCCAACGTTAGACTTAGTATCATACCACTCAGCAAACTAGCGAACCATGTCAGCTCGTGAATTATAAGACATTATTTAGTAGCGTTTGTTTATTTACATTTTTGCCGTTCTAGATACCAGAGTGCTCAATTCATTCGAAGAGCTTTTCATTATGCGAGTGGCAGCCGTAAATTCCTTCGCCAGAGTGCTCAACTCCCGTGAGGGAGCGTATACGTAGTCATCCACTGACAGACTTTCGTTGTATCAAAACTCTTCAGAGTGACTAGACACGTAGGACGGTTGAAGCTGGAGTCAAAATATATTTAGCCTACTGTTGCGGTGGGATTAATGGAGTCCATAGCTTTTCTACGGGTTCGAAATAGAACATAACAGCCTGATTAGAATTTGAACAGGCTTATTTTTGAGGCAGCAGTCCTGTAGTTTACCCTTCACACCCCGGGGACCCCCACAATACTTGCATTCGCCACAAGGAGCCCGAGTCGAAAAGACTATGCATTAGAGTAGAAACACACTGGCTTTCCGGTAAATAAAAAGGTTTTGTTCTGTTTTTATTAGTCGATCATTTGATTGAAACTATATTATAACTTTGAATACCAGAAAGTCAAGTCGGCTGAGGCTGAAGAATATGGTGATTGCATCTCTGCAAAAGGTGGTAAGACCTGATTCACACCGATTGTCTTGGATATTCCTACTAGACAATCGGCTTATGCGTCTTTAGTCCTGAAGCTTCAGGGAATAGAGAGTACTCTTTCGTTGGCATTACTCTAAGGTCCACACTGATCCGAAGAGATAGTACCAGTTAGCGTCTTAGCTATGGGTCAAATAGAACTATTTGTACATTAAATATAATGGAAAATATTTAAGATTGGGCAAATAAATAACAAGTGTTAAATTGAATTATTATTAATTTGTAATACTTGGAATCATTTAACTATAAGCAAACGAATGAACAATGTTGAATAGAATTATTACTGTTGTACATTTTCTTTTTTAAGTAGAGGAATTATATAGTGAATGGAATTACCACGACCAGAAAAGACCTAATAAGGTCGAAACAGCTGTTCAGTGTTTCCGTATGTCATGTGCCGGTCGTTGTAATTCAATTCACAAGAATTATTACTATTAATAAGCAATACTTGAAACTATTTAACTATATGAAAAACAATGACCTCTGGTTTGTTATGAATGTTACCAAAAAATGTTCCTTTCCAAATCATATATATATATATATATATATACATATATATATACAGAATCTGTTTTGCCAACTCGGCTGGGGGCGTAGAATACACCGACTGCACCTCTGCAGAAGGGTAAGATCCCCCAAACGAGTGTCCTGTTATGACACTAAACAATCTGATGGTGAGGTTCCGGTAATGCTGGAGCTTTGCCGAATGCGTTGTACGCCTTCACTGCCATCGCTCCCGTGTCCACTCTAGCACTGAATAGTAGCACCTCATTTGGGTCATATCTATGGGTCAAATAGAACTAAAGTATGTACAATTAAGAATCTGAATTACTTGAAATAGAACTGTTTTGACATTTAACTGTGTAGACAAAAACTATACTTTTACTAAACTGAATTGATTGAATTAGAATTGTTTAGCAAAACTGAATAACTTGAAATAGGAATGCTTTTGACAATTAAACTGTGTACTCCTGCTAAACTGAATTGTTTGAAATAGAACTGATTATTTGTTTAAAAATGGATTAGGCGTTAAATAACCCTAGAAAGGTTCATAAGGATAAAACCAAACCAACCCAACCAACCAAACCAGAGTGTTATTAAATGATGTACACGAGGTGATAACCCATAAAACACAATCAATTAACTAACCAAAATGAACCCTAGAAGTTCGTTACCTGATGATAGAAACAATATGAGTGAAATAGAAACAATATGAGTGAAGTGAAATAGAAACAATATGAGTGAAGTGTATGGAAGAAAAATAATGAATCCTAGAGCATACTGAAAGCAAACTGTTGATTTAAAAAAGGGCACTGATATCGATGTTTATACATGTTAATAGAGACCCCTGTCTCAATTACCATCTGACCAAGGACAATTTCCTATTTTATTCTTATGTATTTATATTCCTCCAAGTTATATATGTATATTATTTGCGTGAATATCACGTAATAATATCAAGTGACTATACATCACATTATATAGAGGCTTGATTAGCCATTTTTTCTACATTTCCGTCTATTGATTGTATACACCTCATTAAACTTTCATATATATATATATATATATATATATATATATATATAAGTCTGGTATTTGCATCAGCGAGAAAATAGTTACCTAGCACCATTGATTCGATGTCTACGTTATCCTATGTTGGATATATTCATATTTTCACCGATATTGATTATTTCTTAATGATAAATATAGCAAACAAACACACTCTCAAACACACGCGCGAACGCACACACACACACACACACACACACACACACACACACACACACACACACACACACAGAGAGAAACGCGCGAGCACACACACACACACACACACACACGCGCATATATATATATATATATATATAATGTGGTAATAGATGTATGTGTGGGTTTTATATGTGTATACAAATATGGAAATATATGTGTCTATAACACGTTAATGCACATTTTAGTCTAATTATAAAAGCATATATATATATATATATATATATAAACATTTATTTGTGCATGTACACAAAAACATACTCACAGGACCACACAGAGAAAAAAAAATATATATATATGTATGTATGTCTGTGTATGTGTGTGTGTATAACCGTGATATATACTATCGTCCACGTATAAAAGCATATATATCTATGCGTGTGTGTATGAATATAAATAAAAACATTTCAGTGTACACACACACACACACTCACATATATATATATATATATATATATATATATATAGCGTGAGACGATAGGAGACTCGTGGTTTATTAGATCAATAAAACACCTTAAAAGCAATCTGTATACCAACACGCATATGTGCTGCTCTCTGTGAAAATATATAACTGCACCTCCAATAGTTCGTCGTCTACTAAACTTTGTGTGTGTGCGTGTGTGTGTGTGTGTGTGTCTTCGTCTTCTTGTATGTATAAGAAACTTTATTAGGGCATCTATGTACAAACATATTTAAATGTATATATATATATATATATACAAAGTCGCCTATCCTGAGGTCAGTACATTTAAATCGACATCACAAGAAATACTAGTTTCCTTTCGTTCGATGCGAAATTTCCGCTTCTTGTCTCTATAAAATTGTGTCCAACCACTACTCGATCCCTTTGATGGTAAGTAGGTGCAATATACTACTTGCAGTTGCAATCATATTCTCTTTATCTAGACACGCGAATCTATCTATCTATCTATCTATCCTATATTTCCTCTGTCTCCTAGCACCTGTGTGAAAGAGGGAAGGAAGGTGAAGTGAAGAAGAACGAACAAAGGGGAAAAGAGAAGAAAATGAAAAATGTTTCGAATTACGTTAGAAACTGGAGGTATATACTAGAAAAACGAGTGGGTAATAAGTATATATATATAACGAATCTTGAAAAGGTTTTTTTCCGATCACATGACAATCGCAGAAACCTGAAACTGACAGTTGAGGTTTAAACGTTTTCATTTTGAGTTTCGTTTTTCATTTTGGTCTTAAATTTGATTAGAAATAATTTTCCCATTCTCGCAGAAAATTGATTTCGAAGTATACATTGATGTACATACATACATACATACATATATATATATATATATATATATATATATATATATATATATTTATATATATATATATATATATACATATATATATATATATAATAAACGCACTCACGTGTGTTATTCTTAGATCTATGTATGGAGTATCACCGATACTGGACACTTTATATATATATATATATATATATATATATATATATATATATATATGTGTGTGTGTGTGTGTGTGTGTGTGTGTGTGTGTGTACTTGTCTGTGTCTGTGTGTGTGCAGATAGATAGATTGATGTTTAAAGAAAATTGATTAGCTGATGTTTTATTTTTCAACTTAAAATTCATAACTTCATTCAAGGCATCTCAGTAAATCACATACATCAAATATTAGATAATTAAAAGTGCATATATATATATATATATATATATATATATATATATATATATATATATATATATATATATTTAAGCATTTTTGATTAAATAATAAAGACATTTTGTCTATATAATTTTATTGCGATTCTTCCAACTTTCCTGAGAAGTTTCTCGGTTTCAGGTTGGAATTGGTGCATTAATTTACTAAAATTGTCCCGATTGCCTTCGGACCATTCACAGGCCATCATCAGGGTATTGCTTGCATG